>CM032228.1:227830000-228470000 GCA_019009955.1 Riptortus pedestris | reverse complement strand
GTACTGGGTTATTATCTACATTTAATTTTTTATTTCCTATATGAATAGCATCAACATCATTAATAGCATCATAATCTAAACAAAATCCATCACAACCCTTATGCAGCATTAGAACATTTACTGGATATTTTAGTTAACAGAAATAAGCTTTTATGTAATTTTTATTTTTAATTTTGAATCAGGCACTTAAGCCGTTCATCCACTAGAAATTCTTTGCCAATCCACGAAGCACTCGTCAACAAAACCCTTCAGTGACAGATGTTTCCATACGTTTTTCTTACCTTGTTGTATAATACACTTTTTCACGGACGATACCTATGCTTTTCTCAATAAAAAATCAATGGACATAAATCTGGTTATCGAGTAGTAGGCTGGATACGCCTGTATATACAGAATATGGTGTTGCCTACCGGTAGATGCCGTTATTAATGGTTGGTCACAAGTAAAATTTAAAAAAAAAAGTGTTGGCCTTCCTTACACTGGATTTTATAGTTATCAAGCATTGCGCCAAACTTATCAGGAAAAGTATCATTTTCAACCATTTAATTCATATTAATTATTCGCCAGCTAAGCTCATCACCCAAGAAACATGCCGACAAAAATTATAATAATGAATGAGAATATCCCTTGTCGCGAAGTTCAGTGCACAGGCTGTCTTAAGCATTTATTCACTTTTCATGTCTCCTTGAAAATACTCCAGCGTTTCTTGCCGGTTTCCTAGTTGTTCTTTGCTTCGAAGCTCTTTTCTTATTTAGATTGTTCTTTTTTTCGGTTTTCCTTTTCCATTATTTCAATTACTTGTTTTTCATCATCAGTTGGGCCTTGTTCCATTCCTTAATTGCTTTCTTCCATTCGCTATCATACCCCGTTAACACCTTCCTTCCTTCGTTTAAATATTTCATTTTCTGACTTTTTCTCCTTTGTCCTTCATATTGCTCCTGGTTTTGGAGTCCTTCCTTGTAACACAGCTTTTTTACGAATTCATGCGCTTTCATCTCTCGAGTTCGCTTTCTCAGTGTCAGTAGTTGTCATAAGTAAATTGCCCTAAGTAAATCTGTATTTGCCTATTGCTGCCAGTTCTACTAAAGCACCTATTAAGTTTCTAAACAGACCATCGGGACTAGTCCGTGTTTTTTTTTTTTTTATGAATATCCTTGTGACGAAACTTTAAGTAAATATGCTTCATACAATTACTTATTGTAAACTTTTCCGTCAGAAGTGTGCTTATCCATGGGTATATTCTAGCCCCCAAGAAAAGTCAAAGCATTTTGAAATCACGCTCTTAATCTTCAAGAAATGAAGTTTCCACCAAAGATGCTACATATTGGATTAAAAAACTTCAAGTCTTGAGAAAAATATATGCACAAAATTATAACTATAATGATTGTTAAATACGGTTGTTATTTCTCAACGACTACTAAGTGTCTACTGAGGCTCTGGGCGGGTTATCAACCCCTTGCCCAAGTCAATAACCTTTTCTAACCAGGGTAGGAATATGGAAATTGAAACATAATTTTAAGGATTATTAAATAAAATATTAATAAACTTCAAATAATCTAGTCATATTAATTGGTCAAGCAATTTTCTTATTAGGTATATTCTCCCTTTAAATTAAAAAAAAAAAACTTAAATTAATAATGAAAGACCTAAGGCTGTTATAAGTTAACGATCCTCTGACCATTCACTTAAATTAATGTAATAATAACTAATGGAAAATAATAAAAGCATTCCGAAGGAAGAAAAAAATGTTGGAACCTATTCTATATTTTAATATTTAATGAAATTAAATGTTTTCAGATTTTCTTATTCTACGTATTTATTACCACATCAAATTTTTAATGTGACTGTATGACGAATTATGAGGTACAGCATAGACAGAACTTGCTTTACACTCAAACATACTCATACAGGGGTACACAACCATGTTTTACACATTTCAAATTAATTACCACCCTTGTAATCGATAATTAATTTTATGAGCTTTAATCAATAAGAAATTAGTTAATAGATGTTAAACAACAGTGGTTACTCTTCAGAATTAGCAGTGCTAAAGTTATTTTCGACAAAAACTGCGTACATTGTAAATTCAACAAGAACAGTAAACTCGTTTCGATTAATTGATATACTTATATGAATGATCTATACTTGAGTTAAAATTATATTTGATATCACTAAATCAATTAACGCCTGCATATATACTAACGCACAAACTTAATATTATTTTCCAAGAAGGGGACAAGTTACTTGGAAACACAACGACAATTTTAAAAATAGTCACTAGCTGTGGCAAACTTTATATAAGAGAATCGGGACAGTTCTCGAAGCAGCATGAAAAAAGTGTTTACGATAGTAAAAATAAGTCAGCATTACCTGATCATGCTTTAAAACATAAGCACAGCTTTAGCTAAGAAAACTTTACGACTATTGAAAAAATATATATATTTAAACCCAAGATATAAAAATTTAAAAACAAAAGTCCGCCAAGCAGGGCATGCGACACACTACTGATTTCTTCTCAGAATATATTCTATATGTTAAAATCAAAATCCGATGAGTTGAAGTCACGGGGTTTTCTGAAAACAGAAAACATGAATCTATAAATAACTTACTTAATAATTGAGTTACAAAAAAAATATAGAACAATAATTGTAGAGCAATACCTAGTTTAACCAAGTTTTGTCCCATAACATTTATCCGTCTAATAATAATGGAGATATTTCTAATTTTCAATTTCCCCTTCCTCTACACACCCCCCCCCCATTGCTAGTCCAATTTCACCCATTAGCGAATATAATCTTTAGTGTCGAACGAAACGGTTAATTACCGGTGTAGACAAAATAAACATTTTCAAGTTTAGAACATAAAATATGAAGCTATGACATTATATACTCAGTATTTGCGTGTATCTCATCAAGTAAAGATCTCTTGAATACAATATTTGGCGTTTAAGCTTAGAATAAAGTTTTTAATGATATAAAGGCTCATCGTTAATATGACAGTAGGTAGAGTAGTGGTTTACTCAAGGCTGAAAACTAAAAAGTCCGTCACGCAGGGGCTGCGTAAACTAAGCAGATTTCCCACGTGAACTTATACAATAAAGAAATTTCAGAATATAGAGTCGAACAGTTACGGAACGGCCCGAACTAGCTCTTGACCGGAACTCACGACTAGACCCGAACTTAGCCGATCTCATCTCAGAAGCTGAAATCAGAAAAATGCAAATATCTCAGTTAATATTCTAGATACATAATAAATGTATATAACATTATTTATAGTAAATTTAATTTGCAATAAGATTGGTCTAATATAGTTTTTCGATCCGACGTATAGTAACGGAGATATTTTAAATTTTCGAAAATCCACCCCTCTAAACCCCCCTCCCACCGATCTGATTTCAGCCATTAACGACTTGCATAAAATTTTATTTTTTATAAAACGTTTAAATATCGAGTTTGGTAACGATCAAACGAAAATTGCGACCGCTAGAGCGTTAACAGACAGATGAAATGTATAATAAAGGAAATGTTTCAAATGTTCGAAATTCCCCCTCTAAATCTCCCCCCTCTCCACTGGCCTCATTTCAGCCGTTAACGAACGTGATCATTAGTTTCGCATAAAACGTTTAAATATCGAGTTTGGTAGCGATAGAAAAAAAATTGTGACCACTATAGCAGGTCCCTGGAAATCTGCCAAAACAAGGAGAAATTAGCTCACCATAAATTAAATTCTTAATCGCATATTGTTTTAGAGCTGTAGATTAATAATTCTTATATTTTAGCAGATTTCCCTTAAGGAAAATCAGCTATTGAGGCTGTACTCATAACGGAATTTTCGAAACTTTTCTTCAAATGTCCATCGATCCTACTCAGGAGATGACGAAAATGAGGTCCGTTCAAAACTGTATATATATATATATATATATATATATATATATATATATATTTGTCTGTTACCGCTCTAGCGGTCGAAGTTTTTTTTATCGATACCAAACTCGATATTTAGTCGTTTTATGTAAAAAGAAAGATCAAGTTCGTAACCGGCTGTAATCGGACCAGTGGGAGGGGGAGTTTAGAGTGGAGGATTTTCGAAAATTCGAAATATTTCCGTTACTATACATCGGATCGAAAACTTGTATAAAATCAATCTTATTGCAAATTAAATTTTCTATAAATATTGTTATAAGCATTTATTCTCTATCTTGAATATTAACCGAGATATTTGCATTTTTATTAAATCTGGGCGGATAACGGATGAGAGTGAGTTTCCCGCTAAAAGCTAGGTCAGCCGTTTCCTTAACTATTCGGCACTCGTGAAATTTGTTTATTGCAAAACTTCACGTGGGAAATCTGCTAAGTTTACGCAGCCCCTGCGTGACGGACTTTTAATTTAATGTTTATAAATTATTTTTCGTTTCTTTTCTCTAGTATATATTAGATTAAATTTGGCCCCGTAGCGGGTTTCCGTTCCTTGCAATGTAGCTTAAAAATACAAAAATGGTGTGATACGATATTCAAAATAACAGAAGGCATGGTTTTTGCATGATATACAAAAATGTTTGTCTTGTGTTTCTAAAGGATAAATTAACTAAAGACTCTTGTCACCCGTTCTGAAGTGACTCACATTTGATGTTATTTCTTCCTTCGTTGGAATCTTATTTAAACAAGACATGGAATTATACCAGAATATTAGTTCTTCAGTTTTTTCAATTGATATTCGCATAGGGAAGAAATACCGCTTTACAGAGAACAGGGAATATAAAATTGTCAACTTCTTCACTTCTTGTTGAAAAAGTAAATGACTCTAACTGAAAGCCTCTATCTAAAATGACTTCAGAAGACAAAGTTATAAAAATGTATTTTTCATTTTAAAAGCGTCTTTTCTTAATTAATATATCTGGCACTACACTATATTTGTTGATTTTCAATTGCTTTGGTAAAGGAATGTAAAGACGACGTAAATGTTTCTTATTTGGCTGAAACATTGGATGGATTTTCTCCCTTAGCAATTTTTAGTGTCACCTTGACACTTTTCAGAAGCGAACTTCAATTTTCATAGTTATATACTGTTTCCTATGTGTCATATAATAATATGCATAATTATTCCTTCTCTAAACCTCACTTTTCCTGATAGCATTCAATGGCCAACCATTAAGGATATTGATCTGTGGCTGAACTTATACATATACATATGTATGTACGTATATATATATATATATATATATATATATATATATATATATATATATATACGGCTAGATCGTTGAACACTTGAAGTATTCAGTACAGCCTTTTCAGCTGATTTCCTTTAAGGAAAATGTTCTTTTAAGGCTTTAAGAAAACTATTTTCCTAACGACCCCATCTTTCCCTTAGAATTAATTAATTATCTTGCTTTGAGAACACCCCCATTGAGTGACTAAAGCCCTTTAATTTGCATCTACTTTAAACAAAAATTGGTTGTCAAGAAACTTCATTAAAATTATTCGTCCAATTATAAACGTGATTGAGTTAGAAAGTAAATGTACTATTCATTCGTTTCTAACAATGTTTGAACCGTTGATTAATTGGTTTATTACCTTGATATAGTTATTTACTTAATAATAATAATAAAAACGTTATTTTCCATTTTTCTTCTCAACAAAAAAAATAATCTAATCCTTTAACTCCAGATAGACCATCCTTCAGGGCATCTACTCAATCAACGTCGAGGTCCAATAGCGTTTCAATCAATCTCATAATCACTTATCCATATCACAATCCAATTAGCGTGGATAGATTGTAGCTATCATATGCATATACAAAGCATTAGATACAATTATTATCCTTTTTATATTTTTATAAAAATTAAGTCTTACTTCGTATGACGTATTGGAGGAGGACTTGACTGAATATTTAATTTTTCTAGGCGTATTTGTTTTTTTGCCATTACGTATGCCTTGTGATTTTAGTAAGTTTGTATCAATTATGATTTTCCTAGAGACTAGTTTTACATGATTGTATAATACTTTCATGTGAGTATTATGAATGTTTTTATGTCTGGAAACCGTATCAAACCTTTTAACCTTTAGTCTGTAAATAGTACATAATTACTGTATGAGTACTGTTAATGTTTCTGAATTAGAGCTATGATCTTATTGAATCTGCTCGAGGACTTTTTTTTTTAAATTAGTATCGATTTTAGTAAGAGCAAGTACCACTGCATGTACCTCTGCTGTGAATATGTTTATGACTCCAGGGAGTGTGTGTGTATATATATATATATATATATATATATATATATATATATATATATATTTTGTAACGTTAACAGTTAATTATTATTTTTATTAAATTTTAATTAATTTACCCGGCGGCTCACATGGACTTCTCAGGGCCATCATGCACGGAAAGCAATCATAGTGTCCTATCGTCTCTATAGTATAACTTAAATTGTTCAGTTTACTCACAGATCCGCAAATATATTGCTATATCTTAGTCACTTAGCTCATATAGAAAATAATACTTAAAAGGGCACTCACTTCTCCTTGTCTCAGCACCGACTCCATGATTCCTGTCCTCCAGATTCCCTTTGAACTCGCAGGGCTGCACCCTCTCGGTCCATGGCTTCATTAAGTAATTCCACTGTCCCTTGACATGTGCTACCCTCTCTTAAGGAGCCCTATTACTAATCTAATCATTTAAATAGAGACGGACGTACTATTCTTTCAGGCCTATGTGCTAGCCCGTTACAATATATATACACATATATACGATTGCTGCTGCGCCTGCTTCAATGTTAGTTTTAGAACGGTCTGAATATGCTTGTAGTGTATTAAGGTATAATGCGTATGGTTTGCCAGAATGTTTATAAGAGTGTTTGGATAGATGATGCGCTTGTAATTAATTTTCTCTTTTTATATTGGGATAAAATAAGGAACATTAACTTTTAATAGTACACCCCATTATAGAAATATAATAGATTCACAGATAAATGAACTGAAATACAACCGGAATTCAAAAATGTCCTTATTGTAGAAATCAATTATGGGGATACTCTTTCGTAAGCCATATTGCATTACCATTTACCTACATAACATTCACTGTACCTCATCATTCAATAACGCTATTAACCCTTAGCAAAGAAGTGAATATTCCCGTTTGTACGATTTGATCTTATTGGTGTTTGTACTTACTGACGTAAATCATCATATATATCTTAAATTGTAGCAATTATTAAATGTTTCAGGAAGCAAATCCCCCACTCTCATCCCCGTCCCCAGGCCATATCTAATGAATATATTAAAAAATAGAAATGGATTCCAAAGCTTCGTGCTCACCAGTCCAAATTTCTACATCTAATCTACCTGAAGAAGAATTAGAAGATGTTACTCATGTAGTTTTCTCAAATGCACATCACCGAGCAGACTGATGACAGAAAGAAGGATCTAGCAAACATAAACATCAACTCTGAAATAACGGTGACGTTGTTTATTCACAATCAAAGAAATAGTTCAGTCAAACTATCTGTTGAGTCGTCTTTGAATTTTAAATCCCGCGCTTACTTGGATCACTAACCCGCCGCACATATCACTTAGGCGGTGGCCAAGAGAGGAAACTGCAGCGCTGGCCTACAGGACAAAGGGCTTGCTTGATCTGAGCGGCCATTACATTATTTCACTTGATTTCCATCGCCCGAGTGAAAAGGACGGGTTCGATGACTCCGCAAAAAGGGGAATAATTTTCATCTCCCGCAACGCCAGTGTCAAATAAGGATCACCGCATCGCAGATAAAAGTCACCGCAACCATTTTTCACCAGCTAGAAAACAGAATCTCATTGGGAACACAAAACAACACAGGAAGAAAACTCCACTCCATGGAAAGTATATGTTTCCCGAAGGTACCTACTTCTTATTATAATGCTAGCATTATCTCAGTAAACAATTAAATGAGTACTCGTAATATAGGACCGGTCGATCATTATTTTGTGTATACATATATTATTGGCTCACTAAAGTTACGAAACAAACAAAGGGCTAACCATTGTGGTCTAACTAGGTTGTACAGTCGTATTTTATTATGTTAAACTTCCTTTGTTCTCTCAACATCTATATCAATAAATGTTAATGTTTGTGTCAATTAGATATAAGGTTAGTCCCTAAATTAGCATTCGTTTAAGGTTTAAGTTGTATAAAATTAGCTTCCTTACTATAAAGTTTATTATATGTTACTTATTCAATATATACTTGATTCTTTGTAGGACTCAAATAGTGACTTATATTATTCACCCTCATATTTCCACAAGAAGAGTAAATACTTAGATATAACCAAGGTGAGGAAATTATCTCTTTAATACTTTTATTTCAGTTTCTTATTATTACCTTTAAAAAGCTTCCCGCCCTTACACTATCATTCACTGTTTAATATAAAAAATCTCGACTCATTACAAAGTAACAGCCCCGATGATAACTGGCTTTATTTTATTTTTCTTTCACCCTGACAATATAGCTGATTATAGAGATAGATGGGTGAGATGGGCTAATATAAATTTTCATTCATATCAAATTCTCTTTTGCTCCAGGAATAGGAGTTATGGTTAGCACAGTTGTAAACACGACTGAGATGATTAGTGATCACAGTATTTACTGAAAACCGCATAAGACGAAGGAACTTTAATCTAAAGTCAGACAAAAATATAGAAATAACTGTTCCAAGCTTACAACTAAAAAAAATTTAAATAATTCAGATGTCCTGAGAGTTAGAGAAATATGATCTAACTTCTAGAATGCGGGCCCATAACTGGGACAAATAGGGCACAATGCCCAGATACGCCCAAGAACTTAGTAACTAAATCAAACTATTTACATAACCTTTAATCTAAGAGACTAACCTGCTATATATAGCACTAACCTATTAAACTAGTAAATACTACATAAAATAAAGCATAACGCACACGTTAACACAATTAAACAGTTACTCTTAAACTACGAAACAACATAACTTTAATTAATATTTTTACAAGTTCTAATCTCATCTATTAAAGCCACCAAAAAATAAAACCCCACTTGCATGCAAAAATAAAATTAAACCTGGGCCTCAGGTTAGCTATGCGAGTTACTGCCTTGGCCTTAATATCACACGGTAAACCTAGCGTGGCGAGTTAGTTCTCACCTGGGTAATAAGGATTTATTAAATGACGAACTCATTAACTAAAATCCTTAGTCCTAACCTGGCTAGGAAAAGTCCGTCACGCAGGGGCTTCGTAAACTAAGCACTTTTCCCAAGTACAGTTATACAATAGAGAAATCTACATACGAGTGCCGATCAGTTACAACAGCCGAACTAGCTTTCGATGGGTGCCATAGCACGTACGTTACACTCAATAAAAATGCAAATATCTCGGTTAATAATCAAGATAAAGAATAAATGTATATAACAATATTTATTGCAAATTTAATTTTCAATAAGATTGATTCTATACAATTTTTCAATCCGACGAATAGTAACGGAGATATTTAGAATTTACGAAAATCTCCCTTCTAAACCCCCCCCTCCCGCTGGTCTGATTTCAGCCGTTAACGAACTTGATCTTCCTTTTCACATAAAACGATTAAATACCGAGTATGGTGACGATTAAATGAAAATTGTGACCGCTATAGTGTTAACAGACAAATATAAATATATATATCCCCCCTCGTTTGACAGATCTTAGTGGTAAGTAAACAGATCTGGACTAAACGTAAACAACTAATACGGTGAACAGAGCATAACACCCACTGACTGACGGACAACCAACTCAGTACAACTATTAACAGGCTTGAAGATGATGCCATCGCATCGAAAGCACAATGTCAGCGGTACTCAACCATCAGCCAGTGACGACGGTCTCCACCGAGAGGTATGACAATAATATATATACATATATATATATATATATATATATATATATATATATATATATATATATATATATATATAAAATTGTAACCTCTGTCTGTACATTGATTTTTTTCGCGAAATTTCACGATAACTTTTCGTTTCACATGTCATAGACACCATAACTGCATTTTGTTTCTTTCGTGTATGTTTGTTTGTTTGTTTGTTTGTTTGTTTGTTACCTTTTCACGCATAAACGGCTGAACCGAATTTTTTGAAACTTGGTATGTATATTACTACTAACCCAACTTAGACTTTAGGCTATATTAAAATTCTCTGAGATGAACAGGAGTGGGGGTTGTAAGGGAGGCCTGAAATTAAAAATAGCTATATTTCGTTTTCTATTGGTTTTTCGGCATGTATGAACATAACAAAAGTTGTTTATTTTGTCATTTAGAGTAACTTTTCTTATATACACTTTTTTCGTATAACGTATTATAAACGTGATATACACTAAAACCTATAGCGGAAGTGAGCAATTTTATTTGGCACAAACGACCCAACCGAACTAAATAAAACTCGGTATGTATATTAGCAATAACACCTTCATTATTATAAGACATACCAACATTTCTAGAAACGGGCAGGAGTGGGGGTTGTAAGGGATGCCTGAATTTAAAAATAGCGGTATTTCGTTTTCTATTCGTTTTTCGGCAAATATGAACATAACAAAAGTTGTTTATTTTTTTATTTAGAGTAACTTTGGTCATATTCATTTTTGTCTTTTAACAAAGTATAAACGAGATATACACTATAAACTAAAGCGGGAGTCAACGATTTCATTGAGCGCTAACGAGCAAACCGAACTTACAAAAGCTATATTAAAATTTTTAGGTTAGAACGGGAGTGGGGGTTATAAGGGAGGCCTGAAATAAAAATTCGCGATATTTCATTGTCTATTTGTCTACGGGAAATATGACAATTTGGAGGACAGTGAAGACTTACATAAAAAATTAATTTTATTATTAACAAATGCCAACAACGGGAATTAACCCTAAACACTGGGACGGGTAAATGTCAAAATATTGTGCAAATTAAAGCGTTGCCAAAAAAATTCCATCACCATTCAGCCTCAAATCAATTCCCGGGCGAAGCCGGGTATCTGAGCTAGTATATATATATATATATATATATATATATATATATATATATATATATATAGTTTTGGTCAACGTATGGTAACGGAGATATTTCGAATTTTCGAAAATCCTCCCCTCTTACCCCCCCCTCCCCTGGCCCGATTTCAGCTGTTAATGACGATATATATATATATATATATATAAAGTTCTGAAAGGACCTCATTTTCGTCAACTCCTGGGAAGGATCGATGGACATTTGAAGAAATTATTCAAAAATCGCGCTATGAGTACGACCTCAATAGCAGATTTCCCTTGAGGAAAGGGAGGTAACCTGTAGGTTACTCGTTCCAATTAACCTTAGTAGCACAAAGTGAATGTTAATAAATAGCAGTAAAATGAAAACCTACTCAAATATATATAAGAGTGTATTATTGAACAGTCACCTTTTTTTGCCACCTACAGCATTGGATCAATGTACAATTAAAGGTAATGTTCTAAAATTATATTATGAGTTCATAAATTAAGAGTGGTAATTGCTAAAATAGAAAGTAACCCCTGGCATTGATTCTTTTAGCAGATTTCCCTAAAGGGAAATCAGCTACTGAGGTCGTACTCATGACGCGATTTTCTAAAGTTTTCTTCAAATGTCCATCGATCCTATCAAGTAGATGACGAAAACGAGGTCCGTTCAGAACTTTATATATATATATATATATATATATATATATATATATATATATCGTCATTAACAGCTGAAATCGGGCCAGGGGAGGGGGGGGGTAAGAGGGGAGGATTTTCGAAAATTCGAAATATCTCCGTTACCATACGTTGGATCGAAAAAATGTATAAACCAATCATATTGCAAATCAAATGTACTATAATTATTTTGTTATACATTTATTCACTATCTTGAATATTAACCGAGATATTTGCATTTTTCAGTTTTCAACCTTCAGAAAACAACCACTGCTACTCATGTTAAATAAACAATACTCTGCTACATTATTCGAAACTTAAATACCGACAATTTTATTCAAGAGAACTCTATTATACGATAGACATGCGAATATGTCCTGATGATCCCCCCCCCCCCGTCTTGAAGTTTTGGACTGCTAAAATTTGATTGATTGAAATAACAATTATTCTGACTCATTATTAACTACATCACTAGATATAGTAAATAGTTCTCAATAAAAATAATATGTTATATTCTGATATATTTCCGTAATTGTTTTTCTTTCCGGTGTGAGGCAGGCAGACCTGTTTGTTTACATTTCTAACGCTTCCTGTCGGCAGGTTATTGAAATTGGCCGAAACATTTCTTGTTTCCGTTTGTACTTATTCACTTAATATTCACGGTGTTGTTGTGTTACCAGTATGTATATTTAGCTATTACTGAACTTTACGAGGGAAATGTGTTTAGTTTACGCAGCTCCTGCGTGATGGGCATTCAGAGTAATCCTACAAGGCTAATTCGCTTTACGCTGTTAATTAATAGTTTTACTTCGCCGAACCTAGTAAACGTTGTCAAAGTTGGGAAAATACCGAAGGAACAGGCGAAGTATGTGGCTGGATCATTGGAATAGTTTAAAGGTACAAATGAGGAGAAGAGTAAATGACTTAACTTCGGTATTTCTACTCGAGGTTTAGAATCAAATAAGGCCACCGCTCCTTATTGAGAATCATTTTGGTTTTAGTCAGAAATCAATTATAAAGTTTTGGAGCTTGGAAAAGTGGGACCTGAGGGAAGTAAACATGAATATGCACAGCGGCACTTCAAACGTGAATACACTAACTCGATGAAGGTCGAGGCACAATTAAAACCGAATACTGATTGCTGGCAATAATGTTCAAGATATTATAATGGCATTGGAATGACTGATGACGTCTCATACAAAACTCATTTGTCTCATTTGGACAAGCCATTAATTTCTGAAGCCGTTTTATAATCAGCAAAGTCTTTAACTGCTCCCTTAATTTAGAAGAAATATATTTGTCTCTGTTATCTGAGATAAAGATGTTGTTTGTTACTGCCTTAGAAAGTAGAATCTGTAAGAGGAGCCCTGGGGCATAAGAAAGGGCTGGTCCATCCCCTTCAGGTCTCTCTGACAGCTCCTAATATCTCTAACTGTCTCTTCCCTTCTCAACAGACTATCTCAGGAATTTCTTCAGCTCAATCGCAGGGCTAAGAAAAGGAAAATATTTTATTCAGCCTGTCAGGTAATTAACCCATATAAAGTACAAGAAGAAATACATTTAATATGCACCTGTGCTCATGAATTACACGGATAGTAATAATCTTATTTGAAACAAAATGTGTTTAAAGTTTTATTCCCATGCTATTGCATGTTCTTCAACCCTTGATCGTTCCAGTTAAAATCAGGATTACTTGTTCACGGAAATAATTAACAGGAGTAACATGTATTTTGTTTTATATATTTCCTCAATGAAGTAACTCTTCAGAGAGGTAGATTATTCCCTGCATTTCCCGTAACATATGGTACATTACATTTATTTTTTAGATTAATAACAAATTTTAAAAAATATTTACAATTTTTGTTTTTTTAAAAGATATAAATAATTAATCTTAATTCCAATATATAAATTAGAACATTATTGAACAAAAGATTAAATGACTAGAAGTAAAATTGGAATTCTTAATAATAGTATATTATCAATTTACTCACAATAGCTATTCCAATAATTTATTTTCTGTTATAACGCTTCTGCAAATTTCCTCTGTGCTTTACTGCACTTACCGAATAAAATTCTAGTCTTATTGGTTTGTTATTTTCATTACTGCCTCTTTCAAAAAGGTACCTTTCGTTTGTAAGCAATGTTCAACAGTCATGTTAAAGATGGGTGTAAGTATGTTCAGTAGTGAAATCACATGGGCATAATGGGTTTTTAGTCAGTTTAAATCTCTTTAGGTACACTTTAATTGAGCCATGTTCAGTAAATAATTGTGTTGTGTAAAAGTCAGTGGTGTATCTTTAATGTTCAAGTATTCTGCAATATCGGGAATGAAAGTCTTTAAATGTTGTCCTTTATTTATTACTGACCAATGCTGTTGTCATTTGTTAATGCTGTCTGTGTCTAAAAAATGTTTAAGCGAGTCTTCGGCATTTTTGTGTAACATTCTGTAATTTCTGAAGATTCAGAAGCAGCTGCTTCATCAGCAACTTCACTTCGCAAAATTCCAGGATGTCTACGAATCCATACGAAATTGATGTCAAAATGTTGTCGGTAGAGTAAATTTAATGTATGTCCAATTTTTTCTATGAGAGTGTTGTGAATTGAACGTTTATTTAGTGATTTCAGTGTAATTTTAATGTCAGTATAAATTGTAATTTCTTTGAATTTTGTTTGGTGAGTTTGCATATAATGTAGGCTATTGAGAATAACCAATTTCTTGGCTTCGTTGTTTGTGAAATGCCTTCCTAATTTGAATTTTTGAATATCAACCAAATCTTCACTCTCGAACACTGCAAAAGCACAGCCAACGTTGTCTCCTTCTCGGCTGTATGTATGTACAATAAAAACCATACAGGCGTAACATGTATGTACAATAAATAACATAACCAATATTGATAAAATGTTTCCATTGCAGAGAGAGGCTTTTTTCATACTTTTAATAGATTTGCCTCAGATTAAATCAGCTATTGACGTCGGTCAATTCTGAATCAAACCTTCCCAGGAAAGGACAAAAATGAGCTCTGTTCAAAACTTGATCTTAACCAAAGTTGATAGCTAAAGGTTCTATGTAAGCGTAAAGTTAAAGTTTGTTAATGGCTGAAATCCGACATGCAGATGGATAGGTTCAGAGGGGGAATTTCAAAAAAATGTATTGTCTCAGTTATGGTGCGTTGGATTAGGAAAATTAGATAGTAACAATCATATTGCAACTGAAATGTTCTACTATATTAATGCTGTTATGTGCGGGTTTTTTTCATTACCTTCATTATTAACCTAGATATTAGCATTTTCCTATTCTTGTCATATTTACAACAAACTGTTATATTATGAAACATTTTATTATAAGCCTAAATATCAAATATTGTTCTCATTGAACTTTTACGTTTTGAAAAAAATGCAACCACAAACATGATGCATATGAGAAATCTGTTTAGTGAACACAGCCCTACTGAAAAATACTGAACAACTAAAGATATATATTATTGCTTCTGTCTCAGCCTTTTAACAAAATACTCTATCATGTTACTTTGAACTCCATGCCCATTCTTTAGTATTATTTTTAATTTTGATAAGTATTTTGTATACTTCCTTGTACCCTATGATGCATTATAGTGCAGTCAGTGTTTTGTGAAGAGAGTGTTCAACTCGATGTTCAAAGCCCTTTAACAAAGGAGGACATGGAATGAATTGTCTTGAGTGAATGAAGTGTTGCTATATCCGACGGGTTAGCGGTCAGTTTACCAGTTAACGGGATCTAAGAGATTCAAAGCTACTTGAATCTTCTAGCAAGTGAGGGTTGATATGTACATCTATGGTTGAAAAAAATGGTCAACACCTCGACTAGGTTTTAAGCATTTTTTCAGAGCCTGCTTTTCGAGGTACTGCCTCATCATCAGTGCTCTTTCTTTATAAATAGGAGATGTTCACTCTCTCCTCCCTCTGAGTGGTCTCAAAGCCGATATTCATCCTGTCAGACTTACATAATCGCTACAGATCCCATAAACCAACGTGACACATGACACTAGCGCGCACTGGTTGTGAACTCGATAACTAATGTTTTCACTACGCGTTTTTCGAAACATTTCTTCAAATAACAATTGATCCAACACAGGAGATGACGAATTCCGAAGGTTCATTCAAAATTATATATATATATATATATATATATATATATATATATATATATATATGTCTGTTGCCGCTCAAGCGGTTGTAATTGTTGTTTTATCGTTGCCAAACCAAGCGTATCATTCAAAACTAAAGAACAAGTTCGTTAATGGACCAGGAGGGGGGAGGGTTTAGACGGGGAAAACTTTCAAAATTCGAAATATCTCCGTTACGTCGGATCGAAAAATTGTATAAAACCAATCTTATTGAAAATAACATTTACTGTAAATATTGTTTTATACATTTATTCTTTATCTTGAATATTAACCGAGATAAATGCATTTTTCAGTTTCCAGCACTCAGCAAACCCCTACTTCTACTCATGTCACATAAACAAAACTCTAGATTGTATAATAAACCACTTTATTTGAAGCTTAAATACCTAATATTGTTTTCAAGAGACCTTCATTATACGAAATACTTGATGTTGTGTTGATCCCCCCCCCATCTAAAGTTCTTGAATTACAACAATTTCAGTGATTGAGATAAAAATTATTCTGATTCTTTATAAATTACAGTGCTAAATATACTAAATAGTATTCAATAAAGTTAATATGTTATATACAGATATATTTCAGAAATTGTTTTTCTTTCCGGTGAAGAATCTTTATATCTATCTGGTCAGCTCAGAGAGTTTACTTTCCGTTGGGAGGTTATTAAAATTTACTGAAAGATTTCTCATTACCTAAGTGTTACCTGTATGTAGGCTTATCTATTTCAAAACTTCACTTGAGAAAACTGCACAGTTTACACAGCACCTGCGTGACGGACTTCTTTTACATTCAGCTTTCAAGGTAGTGGTAGATGTACTCTCGCTTCAACAAGTACGGCTACCGGAGTCCGTGTATGAGTATGTATATGTATGTATGTATGTATATATATATATATATATATATATATATATATACATAAACGCGCACACATACACGTAATAATATAGTAAATTTAAATAATAAACTGAAGTTATGAAGAATGAATAAACACCCCCGATATGAGCAGCTTAAAGTTTGTTCTATCAAAATAGTAAAAGATAACAATGAATCTAGAAAACTGGTTTCTTAGCTTTAACAAGAGATATCTAATGAATATGAAAGTACAAAGAGCTTTGAACTTCTTGTATCAATAATCTTACGGAACTTATATTTACAACCGAGATTAACTTTTCTGATGACGTACTTGGATGAAAATGAAAGCGTCCTTATGTAAGTCTCACTAAAGATTCCCCCTTGAATGAAACTTCTTCCCTTTAAAATGAATATTTATGAGTTCCATCGGCCTTAAGAGAGAAGAATTCTGTTAATTTCCGAGAAAGAGAAAAGTTAAGTAGAGCATTATTCTCCCTATTAACTTAATAGACACTTAATTTGCCCTGAAATTCGTTAGATATTTAAGATTTCAAACTGCTAGAGTTCAACTTTGACAAGTACCTTGGAAATTAGCTAAGCAAAAATTTGATCAAATATTAATGAAAGTTTAACTAGTGGAGACCCATATAAATTATTAAAAACAATATTAGTTTCATTAAACGGTTTAATTATGGCTGAAAATGCTGAAATAGACTAAAAATATTAGTGGTCTCAGTTATATATATATATATGATTATTTTCTACAAATTAAAAAGACTGTTCTGCGGGACAGCAAATTAGAATGCAAACTACGTGAATTTTCATTCACATATTTAAAATTGCAAAATAATTCATAGTGTTCCCTCTGACCACTGCAGTTTTACAAAAAGAAACATAAAATATAATTTTCTATTTAAGTAGAATATTGTTGTAAATACAATTGACTAATAGGCAGTCAAATTGCAACTTAGTGAATATCAATTATTTTTAAAATTTACAAATTTAAGAGATCTTATGAGCTAATAATATTAACAAGTACAGACTTTCTTATGATTATTTAATATGATTAGAGGTAAAATAGGGATTAAGATAAAGATGTTACACGTCGTTACAGCCTGGTCTGCTGGGCATTTAGTCAATCAATTTCTTACGTTAGAGCAAAATGTGCTTAGTTCGGTTGTGCACGTACCTTGCAGTGCTTTCTTTGTTATAATTACCTATTTCATTGATGAGTGGGTTGTTTTTGAGTTTAAAAGATTTGAAAAACTTAGTAGTTAGCTTACGGATAAATGTCTTTATAATTGGTAAGTTGGGAATTAAAAGTAATTTTCTTATTCTTGTACGATAGGGAAGACTATATACAATTCTCAGATATTTGTTTTGAAATATTTGTAGTTTTCTTAAATTAGTGTTTGATATATAGCTCCATACGGGGCAAGCATATGTTAATACTGATCTGATGCAGGCTTTGTATAACATTAGTTCATTCACAGAGCTAAGTTTCGATTTACGATTAAAGTATGGGTAAATCAGGCAAATAACTTTGTTAGCTTTACACGTTTTAGCAGATTTCCCTTAAGGGAAATCAGCTATTGAGGTCGTATTCATGATGCGAGTTTCGAAAAATTTCTTCAAATGTCCATCGATCCTACCCAGGAGATGACGAAAATGAGGTCCGTTCAAAATTATATATATATATATATATATATATATATATATATATATATATATCTATATATATATATATATTTGTCTGTTAACGCTCTAGCGGTCGCAATTTTTGTTTGATCATTACCAAAATTCACATTTAAGCGTTTTATGTAAAAAGAAAGATCAAGTTCGCTAACGGCTGAAATCGGACCAGTGGGAGGCGGGGTTTAGAAGGGGGGGATTTCTGAAAATTCGAAATATCTCCGTTATTATGCGTCGGATCGAAAAATTGTATAGAATAAATCTTATTGCAAATTACATTTACTATAAATATTGTTCTATACATTTATTCTGTATCTTGAATATTAACCGAGATATTTGCATTTGTATTCTGCGTGTGGTCACCAGTAGGCTATGTTCGGACTTTCCGCCGAGAGCTCTGGCGGCCGTTTCTATAACTATTCGTCCCTCGTGAATAGGTTTTAGTTCTAGAGGTTTCTTACTACTACAGTTGTTATTAGGCAGATTTCTCTATTGTAAAACTTCACGTGGGAAATCTGCTTAGTTTACGCAGCCCCTGCGTGACGGACTTTTTTATTTATGTGTTCAGTGAATGTTACTCCTTTGTCTAACGTTACGCCTAAATATTTAATATATTTCGACCATGATATAGGATTATTGTCAAAGTTTCATTGCTCTGGAATTTTCCGACTCCTTTTTGTAAAAATAATAGCTTGTGTTTTAGCTTTATTGACTTTGATTCTCCACTTGAAG
Source organism: Riptortus pedestris (assembly GCA_019009955.1). Taxonomy (NCBI): domain Eukaryota; kingdom Metazoa; phylum Arthropoda; class Insecta; order Hemiptera; family Alydidae; genus Riptortus; species Riptortus pedestris. The sequence continues at coordinate 228,450,879 of CM032228.1, read as the reverse complement.
AAGCTACTATGGAGTCGATTAATTACTGTATCTATTCTGTAGGAAGACGTGTATATGCCCGCGTCGTCTGCAAAAAGGGATAAAGTAGTGTTCATAGTATTAGGAATGTCGTTGATATAAATAATAAAGAGAATATAGTCTCGTGATGTTCATGAATTGACTCCTTTCGTCAGTAATTCGTGTGACATACGGTATTCGTTAGTTATACGTTTATGTCATTAAGTATATGTTTGATTGTTAGGTGAATATTGCAAGCCAGACGGATAGGAGTGGCTTTTCTTCCTATCAAATATGATGATATCAGAAACCTGTGTCTCATGCGCAGTGTTATTTAGCAGATTGCAAACATAGGACGGGGTCATAGGTGTCAAATGCATAATACCATCTGCCGGAGAATGTACTCGTCCATCTCATGTACACTCCAGTATAGAGTTACTCTGCCAACTACATGTCTCATTACTCTACACCTGCAATAGGCTGCTCTGTCCCCTGGGGGTGATCTGTCCCTTCTGTCATGGTAGCCATGATTGATTTACTCTCTATCTCTCTGAGCAGCAGTCTTCGAACCTCTTTGTAAAATAGATCGCTATAACCTACTCATAAAAAGGAATTCTATAAACACTGATAGAAATGTTTCTCAGTTATTATTCCTGCCCATACAGCGCAAATCATTCCTGTTTTTTTATTTTTCGTTTTTAAAATAGTATTTAACTTTGCTGCTAATTCTCAGGTATCTTCTTGTAAATTGCCTTCCTTAGACAGGTAGAAATTAAAAATAAATTAACTAACTATATTATTAGAATAAAACACACACACACTGAATATATATATATATTCACGGTAGTGAAACATTAACTCTGGCAAACGGAAACCGAATGCCACTGCTAATTAGAATAGTTGCAGCGTCAAAAAAGTAGAACAGGTGGCATAGGAAAGTCCTGGGAATGGGGCTGCGTTAACTGAGAAGATTTCCCTTGTGCCGCACACTGGAGCGATCCTTCAGTAATGTTGGACATTGGAGGAAAAAATAAAAGTTTTAATTTGGGATTTTGATTGTATTGTTAGTACCACATAAACCCTTTTCAATTGAGCAGATTGATTTTTAGCCATATTATTGCAATGGTTTTTACATAATGCCTGGTTTAACATTGCTATGTTAAAAAAAGCTTTGGCTTATTAAATTCGTCGTGAACTCTTATTTCATTTTATAAATTATTGTTGCTTCCAGAACACATTAAGGGTGTTATAACAAATCAAAAACTGGCACAAAAGGTTTTTTAAAATTCCTCTAATTTTTTTTTTTTTACATCAAGCTGAAAATAATTTTATTTAATTGAATTCGCAAATCGCTTGTATTTGCTTGAAAAAATACCACTTGGCATGCTTTTAGGAGTAAATTGTCTTATTTACAACGTCGTCAGATCTTGCCTAAACTTGCCTATTCATTAAATATTTTACTTTTACTGTTAACACTTTCGGTGCGGAAGACGTATTATACCTCCCGCGGACCTTTCCCAACTACGCACAGTGTAAAACGCCTCCTCCTCTATGCATTTGACGCCGCTATTCACGTTCGAAGAAATAGTTAAATACGTGCTTTTCTTGTCTAAATATTTTTACCGTCCTTTTAAAAAGGTCCAAGGTTAAATAAAGTGAACTCCGTTTAAAGTTAGCATTATTGATTAAAAGAATAAATGTTTTAGTAATAACAATTTTAGTATTGCGTTTGTGAACTTCAATTTATTAAAAAAATAAAAATTTATAAAACATATGTTGATATTATGTGTCTACAAATCACAGTTCTCTACTTAGTAAGCGATAAATAATCTGTATGTACACATTTAAAATTCATCCTACCGTTATATCGCATCTGGCAAAATTGCTTAAAAAATTGCTGATCAGTTAGTTCAATAGAGTATTCGATGTGCTTTAAAATGACACCAGAATAAATATTCTAGGAGCAGTAGAATGTCCGGCTTACCCCATCACTCGCTCCAGTGTGCGGCGGTGCGATATACAAGTGATCTTTTCTCCCCATATATTTTCATTTACAGCTGAAAACAAATAAGTTCAAGTAAATCGCTTAATATTTCATCTACAAAAAACTGAGAGAAGAACAATTGATGAACATCAATAGTTTAAGAAGATTGATTCTATGCTATGTGTTTATACGACTCATAACAACGGAGATTTTTCGAATTTTCGATATCCACACCATCAACCCCCCCCCCCGGGGTCAATTCAATATCGATAATGGTATAAATCGAATGAACAATGTCTTTTAAAGACGTAAAATCATAATAACGATGTCATCGAAATAAAATATTTGTATTCATCACAATACAATGAGAACAATATTTGGTATTTATGCTTCAAAAAAGTATTTCATCATTGCTAATTGTTAATATAATATGAACATAAGTAGGGGGGTTTCATGAAGGGTGAACACCAAAAAATGCAAATATCTCAATTAATAATCAAGATAGTAAAATAGTCCGTCACGCAGGGGCTGCGTAAGCTAAGCAGATTTCCAACATGAAGTTTTACAATAGAGTAATTTCACGAATGCCGAGAGTTAAGGAAACGACCAAACTAGCTTTTGGTGGGGAAGCCCAGTTAGCCGCCCAGTTTTAATAAAAATGCAAATATCTCGGTTAATATTCAAGATAGAGAATAAATCTATAGAACAATATTTATAGTAAATGTAATTTGTAATAAGATTGATTCTGTACTATTTTTCAATCCGACTTACAGTAACGGAGATATTTCGAATTTTCAAAAATCCTCCCCTCTAAACCCCCCCCTCCCACTGGTCCGATTTCAGCTGTTAACGAACTTGATCTTTCATTTTACATAAAACGACTAAATATCGACTTTGGTAATGATCAAACGAAAATTGCGACCGCTAGAGCGGTAACAGACAAGAATATATATATATATATATATATATATATACATATATATATATATAGAAGTTTTGAACGGACCTCATTTTCCTCATCTACTAGGTAGAATTGATGGACATTTGAAGAAAAATGTCAAAAATTCCGTCATGAGTACAACCTCAATAGCTGATTTCCCTTAAGGGAAATCTGCTAAAAGTGTACATAACAACATGCAAAGTACATTAAATTGGCAATAAGATTTGTTCTATTTACTTTTTCGATGCAAAGTATAACAGTTGAGATATTGTGAATTTTCTAAACCAACTTTAATGTTTCAACCGTTAAAGATAATACATCTATTTTTTAAAAGAGATTATGAAATTCTGTGCTTGGCTCAGCCGACACAAATCAGTTTTAAGTGTGTGTGTGTGTGTGTGTGTGTGTGTGTGTGTGTGTGTGTGTGTGTGTGTGTGTGTGTGTGCGTGCGTGCGTCTGTGAATGTATTCAACGTTATGCTGACTGAAAAAGGTTCTAGGCAAGTAGATAGACAAACATTTTAAAAATATCCATTTATTCCATATATAATTTAAAAATATATTTTCTTTATGTCAATAAAATTACGTTCAGTGCATACATAATGCTCATATTTCTTGAGGATAAGTGGAAACTTTTTTACCGATTATTATTTCTAATTCCTTATCTATGATCTCCTATGGCAAATGCTAATGAATAACAGCAAAATACAAAAAATAAATAAATGAGGAAAATCTCAATGTACACAATTGCTTCCAACGTCATATTTCCTAATATGTACAGAAAGTAATTCATAGACATATTTTACAAATTGTCGATGACCACAGTATCAATGAGCTCTTGATGAATAAAGATTCCCAATCATCATTTCGTGATTTTTCTTACACCTGCACAAAACATAACTTATATGGTGCATATAATTCCTTTAAAAATACTATTATATAACTATCACTATATAAGACTACAGCTGTTATGTTAAGATTTAATATTATTATAGTCAAACAATTTTACTTTATTGGGAAGCCCAAATCTGGGGAACTGCTCCACTATTCTTTAGTCAGAATAGCCACTCAGAAATATACATTTAAATTTTTTTTTTATATTTCCTTATAGCAACGGGTAGGCTTTATATAATGAGATTAGCTATTCAATGTTAGTAGCTCCTTAATACACAAAATAAATATGTAAATATATTTATTTTTTAAGAATTAAGTATAACTGACTAGAATTTATCTTAACATATCTAAAGAAATCTACACTAATAAATGCCATATATATTTTATTATTCATACCTAATATTAAAACATCATATTTTCAACATAATAGTTTTATTAAACTTATCACGAATACCTTCTACCTGTTCTCACAAATATATAGGCAGAACAGTATTATAAAAAAAATTAAGAGAACAAGAGAAATTTAATGTTAACTCTGATAAGATTCGCGGAGTTTGAGACTATTTCTTAAATATTTAAAAATGATAATATTTACTTCTCAGTTGCAATATTTAGAATATTTTAAAGTTGTGAATTATCAGCTGGCTTATTGATGGATGGTAAGTCCAGTTCTGTGAAAAGGTGGTAAATAGGACAAAAAATGAACCATTATATTTTAAATGTCATTATTCATATTTATATTTCAGAATTTTCAAATTTCTTTTGTGCTAATATTATGATATATTTTTTATTTTGAAAAAAAAAATACGAAAAGAAGATACAAACATGAAAATAAAAGCAACAACAAGAATGATCTGTATAGTAAAATAAGTATTTTGTGGCAGTAATGTTTAAATAATAATAACGTGAGTTATATCCAATTTTTCATTTTTAATTATGGTATATTTATTGATGGGCCTTCAAATTTGAATAGCTTAAGATTGTACTCAGCCGTACAGGGCCACTAAGTAAGTTCATCGTTGGACATGGTAACTTGAAGGTATATCGTAGCTTAATGTTTTATAATTAAAGTACAGTTCCAGTATTGGCAAATGGGTGCAATTCAATCATGATTGGATGATTCTTAATCAAGCTAGAACAACACTCACTATTCTGATTAGTCTTCTATTTGAGAGCAATTCACATATTGAATGATACAGTCTTGTGAGTTTCTTTGGTGAAGTTTAATACTGATATGTTTTGCTATTGGTTCATAATTATACAATAACTTTAATGAGAGCTTGAACGTCTTGTTTTTTTGATGAGTAGTGTTCACGGTCCTAAGCCAGTTAGGTTATTTAACATATACTTCAACTATTGTGATGTCACTTGTCAAAAAAAAATTAGTCAAGCTTCTAATTAATTCAAAATGTCTCTTTTATAGTAAACTTTAAAGAACTCCCCCAATTTTAAATAATCTCTAAAAAATTGAATGAATAGCTTTTACTACGTCCAATGTACACCAATAAATCATTTATTTGTGTAAAAAGCTCTACTGAAATTACAGAATTGTAAACAAATAATAAATCCCTCTATTAATTTTTATTAAATCTTGAAGGGCCAAAAAGTACTTATTTTCTCTATTTTTAGTGCATTTAGCCAGCCAATTTTTATTTTTTTTATTTTTCTTTTATTTATTATTGACTTGAAGTTGGTATTTTGTGATAAAATTTCAGAGTATTGTTCAAATATTATTGAGTCTGTATACTACGGTTTATTAAGTTAATTTGGTAAATGCGTTTTGTAATCAGGTTTTCGAAAAGAAAGGTGAAATTTGGGAACTTTATATAGCAAATTAATTCCTTGTTTAATTAAAAAAATATTGTGAGGTTAACAACTTGAAATGTTTTTTATATGAATACAGTATTTACGCTTGAAGATTTTCATATAAATAGAGATATTACTCTACACTATCTATTAGTTATCAATATATTTTTGTATTTTATTATATTTCTTTCATATGACATATGAAAGATCCATAATTATATTAGTAACCGAGTATTAAGTTATTAAATCATTGTCGAGTAGCTTGTTTAGAATCTTTTTACAATATTATATTTGTAGAATACATAGAATAGAAATTTGATTGACGAATTGAAATGTAGAAAAAAAAGGACCTGGCCATCATTACGAGGTAACGAGTTGTTAATACTTGACTTAAACAACTATGTACGATATATAAAAAGGAAAAACAAGTCTAATATACTCTTTTTGAACCTCTCCCCTGACAAAAAATATTTTAGTAGAATTTCTGTAGTATGAAGGAGCTACAAAAAGTTAATTATTTTAGTAAAAATGCCCATCTTTTCTACGAATTGGTATATTTTGGAACCTTATAAAAAATAAAGTTTTCGTAGATTTAATACATTTAATTAAATATACAATTTTGATTTACAGCATTTAGCTCATAGTTGAATGTGATACATTAATGCCCAAACTGGAATTATTTCAATCAAAATAGACCATGTAAAATCTAATATTTATAAATAGGAACACCAAGTATTTAGCGATTTTAGTTTGTAATTGTAGTTGCATATAATTTACTTTTTATTTTTATTAAGAAAAAGGTTTCTTTTTACTTAGTTAATATATAATTCTCTCATACAAGGTATTCAAATATTACAAGCTTTCTATTATTAAATATTATTTTATAGCAGTCTTCAAAATTGAATTCCCAATATTAAATTAATCAATTAAAACCTAAATTGAGAGTAAATGAAAATGTACCTTTGAACGAGTGGTCGATGGGAGCCATACTAAGTCTGGTAAAGTGGTCAAGTTTCTTTCTGCTACTAACTATATCCCGTGACTTGGACCACTTATTTAAATAGAAACCGGCCTTTCCTTCATTTCCTATTCAACTTTTAACTATGAATATCTTTCAGATTTCTTAAAATAGCTTCCAATGTAATTCCATTACGGCGAGGAAGCGGTATTGATCAGCCTTGTTCATTGCATACTAAAGTAGTTCATCAAAAAAAAAAGTCCGGCACGCAGGGGCATTGTAAACTAAGCAGATTTCCCACTTTCTGGTATGACATACTATTGATCCCTTCCCGATATATATTTTCTATTCCTATATAAAAATCTCAGACTATTAGTAGGGATTTACTGAAGCCGAACACTATAATGTACGTACCTATTACTCGCTTAATGCTTAAGGTAAGAAATAATGTACAGAACGGCAATTGCAGACATTCAATAGCTTAAGAAGGTTCGTTCTGTAACATTTTTCGCTAGGTGTCATAATCCATTAAGAGAAATCAGCTATTGAGATCGTACTCATGGCGTGGTTTTCGAAACATTTCTACAAATGTCCATCGATCCTACCCAGGAGATGACAAAAAAGTCCGTCACGTAGGGGCTGCGTAAACTAAGCAGATTTCCCACGTGAAGTTTTACAATAGAGAAATCTGCCTAATAACAACTGTAGTAGTAAGAAACCTCTAAACCTAAAACATTATTTAAGGCGTAATAACCCAGAAGTTTCTAGCCCCAAAAAACAGTTAACCTAACCTCTAAACCTATTCACGAGGGACGAATAGTTATGGAAATGGCCACCAGAGCTCTCGGCGGAAAGTCCGAACATAGCCTACGTGATCACACGCAGATTACAAATGCAAATATCTCGGTTAATATTCAAGATAGAGAATAAATGCATATAACAATATTTATAGTAAATTTAATTTGCAATAAGATTTGTTCTATACAATTTTTCGATCCGATGCATAATAACGGAGATATTTCGAATTTTTAAAAATCCCCCCTCTAAACCCCCCCTCCCACTGGTCCGATTTCAGCCGTTAACTAACTTGATCTACCTTTTTACATAAAACTATTAAATACAGAGTTTTGTGATGATTAAACAAAAATTGCGACCGCTAGAGTGTTAACAGACAAATATATATATATATATATATATATATATATATATATATATATATATATATATAGATATATGTATATATATAGTTTTGAACGGACCTCATTTTCGTCATCTCCTGGGTAGGATCGATGGACATTTGAAGAAATTTTTCGAAAATCGCGTCATGAGTACGACCTCAATAGCTGATTTCCCTTAAGGGAAATCTGCTAAATGAGATCCGCTCAAAATTATATATAACAATCTGTTAACGCTCTAGCGGTTGCAATTTTTGTTTGATCGTTACCAAACTTGAGATTTAACCGTTTTATGGAAAAAGATAGATTAAGTAAGTTAATGGCTAAAATCGGAAAAGTGGGGGGGGGGTTTAGAGGGGTGATTTCCGAAAACTCGAAATATCTCCGTTATCGTACGTCAGATTGAAAAATTTTATAATAATAATCTCATTGACAATTAAATTTACCATAAATATTGTTATATGCATTTTTATTCTAACTTGAATATTAACCAAAATATTTGCATTTATCAGTTTTGATACTTCAGCGACCCCCACTCCTACTCATGCCATATTAATAATAAGTTGTTATTTCATGAACCACTTCATTCCAAGGTTGAATACCAAATTTTCATTGAATTTTTATTTTGTGAGATATATGTAAATACGTTCTCTTCATCCCCTCATCTTTTGTTTTTGGATTACTAAAATTTGTGTGATTGAGATAAAGATGATTCTGATTCATTACAAATTACAGCACTAGCTTTAGTAAGTAGTTTTCAAAAAAAAATAATGGGTTATATGCAGATATATTTCATTAATTGTTTTTCTTTCCGGCTAACTATCTAATCAGGGCCACGAGGTTGGCTAGCCTGTTTGTTTTCAATTCAGCCACTTTCTGTTGTAGTGATTATTAACTCGTAAATTGACTGAAGGATTTCTCATTACCGTTTCTCATCCCATTCACTTAACATTCACGGTAGTATTACCAGTATGTATATTTATCTATTGTAAACCTTCTCCGGGAAAATCTGCTTAGTTTACGCAGCCCCTGTGACGAACTATTTTAATTTTCGAATCCTCCCTCTAACCCCCCCCCATTCTGGTCAGACATTAACGACTATGAATTTTAGTGTTGAATTAAACGGTTAAGTATCGATTATGACATAGATCCCCAAAAAAATACATTTTAGAGTAAATACAGAAAATCTAAATTGAAGAATTCATCACATAATGTATTTCTATCTTTCTCACAAAGTAAACGCTCAATTAAAACAATATTTGACATTTGACCTTCGAATGAAGTGGTTCATGATATAACTGCTTATTGCTAATATGACATGAATAGGAGCGGGGGGTATGCTAAATGCCGAAAACTAAAATACACATATATCTCGCTTAATATTCAAGAAAGTCCGTCACGCAGGGGCTGCGTAAACTAAGCACATTTCCCACGTAAAGTTATACAATAGGGAAATCTCCGTACGAGAGCCGAAAAGTTACGGAAACGGCGAAACTAGCTTTTGGCAGGAAACTCACTTCGTCCGTTATGCACCGACCTTTAATAAAAATGCAAATTTCTCGGTTAATATTCAAGATAGAGAATAAATGTATATAACAACATTTATCGTAAATTTAATTTGCAATAACGTAACGGAGATATATCGAATTTTCGAAAATCTCCCCACTAAGCTCCCTCCCTCTCACTGTTCCGATTTCAGCCATTAACGAACTTGATCTGTGTTTTTACATAAAACGTTTAAATATCGAGTTTGGGTATGATCAAACAAAAAATGCGACCGCAAAAGCGTTAAAAGACAAATACACACACACACACACACACACACACATGTATATATATATATATATATATATATATATATATATATATATATATATCCCCTAAGGGAAATCTGCTAATAGAGAAAAAAATGTGTGCCTTTTAGAATCATATGAAATCAGCTTTTTTTGTATCAATACGATGAAGTTTCGTTGAAGAAGAAATTTGCTAAATACATAGGTTTGGCGCGGTAGATTTTTCATTTCATATTCTATCCACTACTTCTACCTAAGTAAAATGGAAACGAAAGAGTTGAAATTTAACCTAGAGAAGCATATTTAATTATATAACTAGTTAACGTGAAAATCACATGAGTTGGAGTGATGGTTCAACTGAATTCTAAAAACAATAAAGCACAAGCAATATTCGAGGAAGCAACCTTGTTAAGCGAGATGGGTGTTGAGGCTGTGGACAAACGAGTCATAATTGCATCAGTAGTTGGAATAAGGAAATAACTACATTAATCTGGTTTTGAAGGAAATTGGAACTAAAACTACAATTTCCTATTTATTGAAATAATGCGTTCACCCTAAATCCTGATTAGTGTTATAACCAAAAAATTATGTTTAGCCTCACTCTTTGTATTTGCTTTAAAAATCAAATTAAAAATTTATATTAAATTAGTTCCATTTTTCCAATTGAAAGTCAAAACTGTCAAAGTAAAATGAAAATTTACATTTAATGAACAACGCAATTTAAATACGATATGCTCTAAAAAGAAATACGTTAGAGAACGCCATTAATAAAAATTAGCGAAGCTATTTTGGCTACACTACATACACAGCTATTTAGTGCTACACCTTGGACGTGCTTACAAATAAGAATTGGAAGAAGGAAATAAATCCAAGATTCCCCGTTCTTCTTTGAACTAAAGAAAAGTTCTCAGTCTAATTTTTTTCATTATAAATGAGTAACTAACAACAGAAAATATCGAATACCGAATAATTTTCGGCAGTTTACTTCATTCTTGTAACTCCCAACTCGAAGAATAAATGAAGAAGTGGTGAAACTCCACCACAAAATATTTATCAGAAGATTTGGATAAGCCTCTAACGAAGCAATCCTCTTCACGATTATTCTGAAGTGTTTTAAAAACAGGAGGATTTTTTTTAAGAGCTTATGCTTTTGGCGATGTGTTCTGCATATTGAAAAGAATGCAGGATCTAAAATATGTAAATTGTGTTTCCAGTGTAGTCCAGATTAAGTAAAATGGGGGCGACAAAGGATGCAATGAGATGCTTCATTCCATATATCTAGAAAAAGAAAGAAAACGAAATTGATGTTGGCAACACGTGATTTACCGGTAAAACTATTACAATTAAACAAGAAAAATATCTACACTTGAAATTATTTAATTTGATAGATATCTCTGTTCCAATAAATTGGATTAAAATGCCATAAAACCTAGATAATTTTTTTTTTTCATCTAAATTTTAAAACTAAAAACAATTTGCGCTTTTTTATTTCCGCTCTCTCTTTTGCCCGTCTCCTTACTTTTAATCTTTTTTAGCAGATTTCCCTTAAGGGAAATCATCTATTGAGGTCGTACTCATGACGCGATTTTCGAAAAAGTTCCCAGGAGATGACGAAAATGAGGTCCGTTCAAAATTATATATATATATATATATATATATATATATATATATATATGAAAAACGTTTTATACAAAAAGACAGCTCAAGTCTGTTAATGGCTGAAATCGTACCCGGGTTTAGAGGGGAGGTTTCGAAAAGTCGAAATATCTCCGTTACCATACGTCGGATCAAAAAATTCTATAGAACCAATCTTATTGCAAATTAAATATACTATAAATATTGTCATATACATTTATTCTGTATCTTGAATATTAGCCGAGATATTTTTATGAAATGTGGGCCGGTAACGGACGAGTGAGTTTCCCGCCAAAAGCTAGTTCGTCCGTAACTGTTTGGCTCTCGTATGGAGATTTCTCTATTGTATAACTTCAGGTGGGAAATCTGCTCAGTTTACGCAGCCCTTGCGTGACGGACTTATTTATCAAATGGAGAGATGCACAACTAGATAGCTCAACAGTACTAAATAGAAAATTTCAACATTCTGAGGCTAGTAGTTTGCAGGTTCAGTCAAAATAGGTTCAGAGTAGATTAAAACGGGTAATACCATTTAATTCTGGAAAAAAAAAATCGCCGAAGAAATAAAAAATCCTATACTTCCTTCCTTATATTTTTACTTGTGCAGGTGGTTTCGTGGAAAAATGATGCTCCCCTATAAACAAGGCAGAGGAGTAAATTATTTTTAATATTTAAACTGCACGGTTACTACGTGGGAAGTATATTCATGAATATGTGTTATCATTCATAAAGGACATGTTTCCGCCAGAGAGGAAAAGTGTTATATGTAGAAGGGCTTTGAAGGAAGGTTCAGGAATGTCTTAAAAGCATACATCTGATACCTAGTAGCTACTCACACTTAACTCAAAACATAAAAGAAGAAAATCAGTCAAAAGTTACCCAACTATTTAGAAACCTAAAGTTACGTGAAGCTATGGTGGCCTAAGAGATTTGCATCTAGATGCACCAGCCTAATGCTAAGTGCACTAATAGCCCTGCATTATTGCAATATGAGTATGATTGTGGTAGGAGAGCTAAGAGGATCATCTCAGCTAGTTAATTGGCCCCAGCTATAAGCAATATCAACTGGGGCAAACATATAAGCTACCCACCTATGGGAATATCATCGTTACATTGCCCACCCAAAAATGCAGTTAATAAGAAGGATGGTCTTATATCAATGAAATTGTTGTTTTTACTCCCTTCTTCGAGCAAAGGTCTGCGAAAATTTTTGATTTCATGATTACATCGGAATTATCCGTTTTGACCTTCCCTGAACCCAGTTTGACTGGCTTTGGCTTAGCATCTGTACGTAATTCAAAAAGACTAGACCTATAATGCTGAAATCTCATTTACGTGTTCTACTGTCTAGTTGGGTGCCTCTCCGTTTGATCAAAAAACGCCTGATGATGGATAATGGATGGAGGGTGGAAATTAAAAAAATATTTATTATAGTATTTATCTGTAGCTATAAGAAATATAAAATAAAAAGGTACATAAATTATGTTATGAGATTTTTTATTCAATTTTTAAGAAAGGAGATATCCAATATTACGTTGAAATGAAACAATTTTAAATGAAGTGCTTCGAAACCTTTTGTATATTTAATTTAATATTGTCGATACATTTTTTTAAAATTATGATGTTTGTTATAGATGGACAGGATATTAATATCTTCTCTTAGATGTCAAGGCTGGCTAGTTAGGATTCATTTTGTGTTTCAGAATATACTTATATGTATTTGTGTTTAACCATCTTTTTGTCATTTAAATATATACGAATCAGGAAATTTCTCTTTTAAGAGAAGCAGAAAAATATGATTGTGATATAATTGTATTTTCGAAGTGAAAATAAAATAGAATAAATAATAAATAGATAGAAAACGTCATAAATAAACCAATGGCAGCAATGAATACAATATTTAAAAGTATTTTTATATTATCCTATTCAAATAGAATAGTTAAATAATGTCTTAGACTTTTAGCTGATTTTTTAGATGGTACGTTAGGAACTAGCGGGAGGAGGGGGGGGCTACATTTTTTAGCAGATTTCCCTTAGGGGAAATCAGCTAAAAGTAAGTAGAACCCATATTTATGTTCAGTGATTAGGTGTTATTTATTTCAAGTGATTCACTAAGCCCTCTAATGGTTACTAAAAACAAAATTACTCTCAAAATCTTGTAATCCGTGCTATACATAACTTAAGTATGTTACAAAATTAGTAATAAAAAAATAATTTTTATGTGCGTGCATCTTATAAAAATATTAAAATTGATGGGAAATCAGATGAAGAATCATATAATGCTTGCAATGCTACTGATAGTGTAAAACGTAATATCGCCCTATGACGCCCAAAAACATATTCGAAGAATCCTGGACCAAGAATGATACACAAGATGGATATCATCAAACAGAAATTTGATAAAAATTAAACCGGATATCTAGAAATGGAAAATATCATCCAGAATAAACCACCGCGAAGAAATCATACTGACTCGCATCCCACGGCACTCACACAAGCAAATGCCTTAAAAAATATTTTTATCACACCTTCCGAAATCTTAAAACGAAATTGAATATAGTAAATGTGTTAGAGCAGTGTCATTCCTTGTACAATGCCAGAAGAATGTACAACCTGAGATCTTTTCTACAAAACTTTTTCATGAATGAAGAAAACACTGTTCTAAAACTACTTAAGTTCCATAAGTCTATAAATATTATTTATGTGTATGTGTCTCCGAGTGGAAGCGATATAAAATTAATAAATGGAATATTTATGTTTGTTTGATTTAAGTCTATTGCAAAATTTCAATGCTTGTAAAATGTAACGAGCACATTTGGAAAATATTCGTTTAACGAGAGCCCTCTCGTCCTATTTTCACACAATATCCTCATTGTTCTGATATTCAGAGCAGAAATAAATTCAGCAGGATATAATTAGGCCTTGGTTGGGGAGCTTCGGCTCCTGATTCACAACTCTGCAAAAACATACTCTGCTCAAACTCCTATTCTGGCATAATATCTCTCTCGTATCAAACCTTCAGGCTCAGGCCGCCCTTCCTCATTAATTATCAGCTGAGTCTCTACAACAGTCATTATGATATTTTTTTAAGCGAATTTCCTCTTAGAGAAGAACGGGACTTATTCCCAGTAGAACAATACAGACCGGAGTAAAGGAATTCTCCATTATCTCAGTGTAGATAATGATCATCCGTTCTTTAGTTAAATATCAACTGGAAAATTTAATTTTTCACTATGAGCAGAATTTTTCCAGTTTCATTTTATAATTATCTAAATCTTTACACACATTATGAAGTTTATAACAATGATTTACACCAATCGCACACACACCGCTTGGAACTGACATAATATAATAATAAGTTGACATGTCGGGGCTTAGAACCAGACTAACGGGATAAACAAAAGTTGTTACTGTGAAAGTGTTGCTATTCTTCCTCTACCTGTATAAAAATTTGCTATTCTTATTCAAAAACGGCTAGCCTTAGAATGTTCACATCCAAGTTCTTGGGATTATTATAACGTCTAGTCGCGCACCTTTCGATTGAAATCTACCAAAGGGAATGGTTGGTTAAGAAATATTAAGAATTTCACGGTACGTATTAGACTAAAATCTTTTGTATAAGTCCAATATCAAGGTTTAGAGAATCAATATGGAGACAAAAAAATTATTGAATTTCTCGATTGATGCATTGGAACAGAGAAATCGTTCCTCATTAAAATGAAATAATTTTAATAATAAAGTACAACCAAATATTTTAATTATTTAATTTAATCGGTTTAGAAGGAAGTTTTTTTTTTTATAAATATTTTTTTGTTCCAGGCATTACTTTTGTCACTAGATTTAATTAATGGGACTGGAGTACGGCTATAATTAGCAGAATAGTTAATTTTAAAACTATATATTTATCTAATGTAACCTTATTTCAGTAGCTTAAAAACTTAATTGTATTTGGTGATAAAAATCAGCTAAAAATTGCTTAGCATGAATATTCAATGTGACTTAAATCGGCTTTCTCGTCTTAGTGGAAGCAATGCCTCGTCTGGCAGAACAGACATGCATATAATGTAAATCTTGTGAAAAATATTGAAATCACTAATAATAATTTAAGCGAATGGCCAACAAAACAAAAATACCATAGTTTTGTTTCATAATAGTTCAACATTAAAAGTCTGACTTCTAAAAAGGTAAATTTCTTTTTATAAGCTTACTTGAACTCTCAAGACGGCCAAAAGTTTGTTCTTTCCCCTGCTAAGTACACACCGAAATCACAACTAAAAAGAACAAACATTTCTATTGAATAGTTAATTATACACTTTTACAGAATTGAGAGGGAAAAGAAGAAAGAATTTACGCTCCTCTACCAGAGTCTAAGGAAGGGCCTCGTAAACCAGGGTATATTAAGAGCACTAAAGGTAAGCCTGGGTCCTGCAAACTACCCTACATTAAAGAATTTATTCAGTGAAGGTAGGTGCTTTTTAGCAGGTTTTTCTTCAAATGACCACCGATCTCTCACAGCAAATAGCGAAAATGAAATATGTTCATATATGTGAACAAATTTAAATTATTCATTAACGTCCACTTTTTGCAACTAAGGCTAATTGGGGGTTATCTACAGGTTACCACCTTTTTCTAGCAGAATATATATAAGAACAATACAGAAGGCTAATTACTGTAAATCAGGAAATTTCTCTTTTAAGAGAAGCAGAAAAATATGATTGTGATAAAATTGTATTTTCGAAGTGAAAATAAAATAGAATAAATAATAAATAGATAGAAAAAGTCATAAATAAATCAATGACAGCAATGAATAAAATATTTATAAGTATTTCCTTTCGTATCGGAGGAAAAATCTGTTTGTTACCAGTATGTAGATTTATCTATTGTTACACTTCACAAAGGGAATCTGATAAGTTTACGCAGCCTCTGCGTGACGGACATTTATGTCTGTTTATTATAATATGTTGACTATTTATCACAATTTTAACGTTTTTTTTTAATATATGTAAACATTGGAACTCTCATCTTTAATTTTAATGATTCTAAATTGTATTATCCGTCCACGTATAAATTATGTTAAGTACTAACGAAGCTTACAGGTCTTTTTCAATGACTTGTTATTACCAGTAGAGCACTGATGTTGGGGTAAGTGCTCTGCTGGTAGAAATAAATATTTCTGAATGAAAAAGGCTTTTTTTCGTTGATTCTTACCTGTAAAAGTATAAACTGGTAGAGTGAAAGAGTTAATTTTATGAGTGAGTTTAATCTCGATACAATACTGATTCCCTTAAATGAAATCAGCATTTCAGGTTCTGCTCAGGACTCAATTTTCGGAAAATGTCCAACAGGCATTGGATTGAAAAATAGTAAGGAACCAATCTAATAATAAATTTAATGTTCTATAAATGTATTATATACATTTTTTTTCTTTATTTTAATTATAAGTACAGATATTTGCATTTTTTAGTATTCAGCCTTTTGTAAACCCCCTACTCTTACTCATGTCATATTAAAAATAAGTTGTTATATAACAAAAGATTTTTATAAGAAACTTAAATACCAAATATTCAAATATTTTTCAGAGTTTACGGTAAGGGTTTATGTATGACCCTTAACAAAATTTTAAATTTCAAACATTTTAAATTTGTTAAAATTATGTAATTTATTTTTCTGAACTTCTGAAATAGTATGACTAATTTTGGGAACTACGTAAATAAAAAGTAAAATATAAGTTAATTACGTGTATTGATGGTCCTGATTTCTGGTAATAATCGAAATTAATCAGGACAACAAAAGTATTTACCTCAATTTAATTTTTTTATAAGACTAAAATTGATCGAAAATGCAGGGCCTGGAGAACGGAGATCCCGGTTATCTATTTGGGAGTGATAACTAAGTACACCACAGAAAACGGTATCATTAGGGAACAGATGTCTCATTATAAAGATGTAAGTAGGCTCTTCAAATAAATTTTTGTTGGCATAAAAAGTATGTCTGTAATGAACCGCCATTTATGAAATCATATTTAATTCTTTTTAAATTAACTCGTAGATTTCCATCCTCCCTGTTGATGTTGAATGGGCATTTCGCGATTTCTATGGCTTCTCGAACCAGTCTTTCTTGGTATCTTCTTGGTAGGATACTCAAGAAGCAAGGAATAGAAACAGCATTTGGCACAAGAAAATAGCACACATGTTACCCAGCTGCAAAGATCAACTCCAGACAAAAATCCCAGGAGTATACAGCATACCCTGTTCTTGCGGCTTAGAATATATTGGACCAAAAATTTTTATCTTTTTATAAGAAAGATTAAGTTCATTAATGGCTGAAATCGGACATGTGGGATTTTCAAAATATCTTCATTACTATTCGTTGGTTCGAAAGCTTGTATAGAACCAATATTGTTGCAAATTATATATTCAATAAAAGCCATGTACGCCTTTCAATATTTTCATCATGATATCTAACCGAGTCTTATTGGCAATATCTTGATTATTAACCTAGATATTGGCATTTATTTGTTTTGCCCCACCCCCCTCCGACTCATGTCATATTAACAATAAGCTGTTATAATTATGTAGTACTTTATTTTAAACCTAAATACCAGATATTGTACTGTTGTCATACCTTTCGGTGGAGACCGTCTTCACTGGCTGATGGTCGAGTACAGCTGGCGAGCGGTTTCGATGCAATGGCACCATCTTACCTCAGATCTGTCAAACGAGGGGTGTTAGCTAGTGTCCAGGTAAAATGTTTTCGTGTGGTGGGTTGTTTAAGTTTTAGTCCAAGTCAGTTTCCTTACCTCAAATCTGTCAAGCGAAGGTACTAATACGGTGACCAGACGCATGAAACCTACTGACCAACAGACACCTCACTCAGTACAACTTTTCGACGGGCCTGAAGATGGTGCCAATGCATCGAAAGCGCTTGCCAGCTGTACTCGACCATCAGCCAGTGACGACGGTCTTCACCGAAAGGTATGACAACAGTATTATTTATATTGGCCATTCTAACCCTTTATTTGAATTACCAGATATTGTTCTCATTGAACTTTTCCCTTTTGAGATTAATGCAAACATGTGAGGCACGTAGGAGGACTTTTTAACTTGATTTTAATTAATTTGACTCTTGTAGCCCTATTCAGTAATTATATAATTCTTCGTGAGAGAACCGCGTCCCATATCATAAAACCCTAATGCTCCGGGCTATTTAAGGAAAGGGACTAAAACAAACAAACTTTGGTGCAAGAGTGTAGAAATAAGTTTCAGGGCTGTGTTCAAGTTTTAGAGCTAATTAATCATGGTCTTATAAATATAAATGTAATAAACTTTCTCTTGAATTTTTCTAGTTAAATTTTCCTGTCCTGAATCAATATATAGTTATACTTAAATGCTATTCGTTAATTACTACAGAAAATTATTGTTTTTTCAATACCTTAAACTGAACATGAAATGGAGATAAGCATAATACTTTTCTACAAGAAAGGAGACTGTGGTTTGAGAAACGAAGGCCAGAAAGCAAGCTTAAATTCCTGCAAAGGTGAGATAAAGACACTCACAGCTGTAATGTAAAGGAGAAAGCTTTATAAAATTAGAGTAGTAAAACAAGTTTGGGTAAGTTTCTGGTGGAAGTGCTGCCCTCTGCCTGTAGAATTGCACGACTAAGCTAATTTATAAGTAGCTTATAAACTACCAAATAAGTCCGTCACGCAGGGGCTTCGTAAACTAAGCAGATTTCCCTCCTGAAATTTTACAATATATTTATCTACATACTGATAACAAAACACCACCGTGAATATTAAGTGAATTAATACAAACAATAATAAGAAACCTCCCGACGGGAAGCGTAAACAATCAGGTCTGCTTACCTCACACTGGAAAGAAAGTTATTTACGGACATCACATCAAAGGTGATTTGCTCTTTCAAAAGTCAGAAATTGTACAAAGTTATAATAACAAAAGTAACATAGGTAAGGGATAACAAAAAATAACAATAGCAAATACCTTAACAAGAAGTATCAATAACAAAAAAGCAATAACAAAATTGAAATAAATGAACATTTTATAATTGAACATAGAAAAAAAAAATGATGACCTAGTGAATGATCAATAGGAAATGAATGGCTGAAAGTGGTACTTTTACTAATGATTGTCGTAATTTCCTACTTCAGGGTAATCATTTACATGTGTACAAACGCATCAAATTAATGCATATAATTTGAAATCTTGCACACCACAGACTTAATTTGTATGTTAAATGTCATATATTACAATTTTTTGTAGGTATGAGAATTTGTTGTTGCGTGTATTCTTGTAAGTCGTAGAGGAAATCCTGGTGTTGTCGTTTTCATGTCCCATCGTCAAGGGAATGTTACAAGTTGAGCAAGTAGGTCTGTCAGTCTTTGTCATTAAGTGCGAGTGTGCTAATTTAATGTGGCTGAATTTAAGTCTTGAGAGAACTACTTCTTCTCTCCTGGAGTTTCTGATACTTGATGGCCACATGCAAATAATGTTCTTAATATTTCGTAGTTTGTTGTCAGTACTTGTGTTAGTCCAGTCGGTTTGCCATTTATCTAAGATGAGGTGTATTGTTTGTCTTGAAATGTCTTCTTGTAGTACATCTGTTTGTTCATAATCAAGTTTTTCAGCTGCTTTTTTGGCCTCTTCAGTCCTAAGTATCAGTGAAGAATCTCAGTCATCAGATAGAATGTAGTCTGTTTATATAGAATGGTAAACTCATGTTTTATTTTTTGTGCTATTGGACGATTTGTCTAAATATTTTGTAGTGTTCGAAGAAAACCCAAATAATTTTTGCAAATGATAAATCGTTTGCTTTGTGCTGCGTGGGTGTTGTTGAGAGCCAATAGAATACCTTGGAGCTCGGCTCCTAGAATGCTGTAACAAGAAGGCAGTGTCTGCTTGATCACCTTTCCCTTTCTAACTACAGCTGACCCAACTCCCTTCTCGTTTATATACCCATCAGTATACAACAGAGTGTGTTCCTTTTTTCCCCTGTAAAAATTCCTTGAAGTGTGTTCGGTAATGGAATTTGGATAGTGTATCCAGACTTTTGAAATTTTGTGAGTGATAAGTCTGTGGTGTATCGAATAAGCCAATGGGGCACCTCAGTCGCTTTTTGAGGACAAATATCAAAGTTATGGAGGTTTAAATTATACTTTAACGTCTTGTAATGTATGCTTATTGGAGGGTTATGAGTTATTCTCTGTTCATATAAATCTTCGTACTCATTCTCTAGTATATTTTCAATGCACGAGGGCGTGGGGAACGATTTTATTTTATGGAAAATTTTGGTAGTACATATTTTCTTCTTTTGTCTAGAGGGGATTCTACAGCTTCTACCTCAAGACTGTCGATAGGGCTTGATCTGAATGCACCTAATGCAAATTGTAAGCCTGAATTGTGTATAGTGTTGACCATATTTAGTACTGAAGACTTGCTAGACGAGTATGTTACACTACCGTAGTCTAAAAAGGGCCTTGCGATGCATGTCTAACATTACTTCTTTGTGAGCAAACATTTTTATATATTTTTTCATATTTATAGTAAATTATTTTTTAAAATGAGAATAATTTGTTTTGTTTTTAGGAGATGAAACCACATATTAAATCTTAGATTTTCAAAGTTTTTCGTCTCGCAAAGTAAGATATAATTATCAGGTCTACTTTTGCCTTTTAATTATAATCCTCCTCTATGTATATAATAGTTATTTGCATGTGAGCTTCTCTCTGGAAGGTATTAAT
Organism: Riptortus pedestris; assembly: GCA_019009955.1. Classification (NCBI taxonomy): domain Eukaryota; kingdom Metazoa; phylum Arthropoda; class Insecta; order Hemiptera; family Alydidae; genus Riptortus; species Riptortus pedestris. The sequence continues at coordinate 228,429,941 of CM032228.1, read as the reverse complement.
GGATCCCTTTTTAAGTAATTTTCGGGTGTAATGTGACCCTCAACTTTGGATGAAAAGTCATTATTAGTTAAAGCAGGTCTGGGAACGAAGATATGAGTTAAGCTCGTTTATCTTCTTCCTTCTCCGCTTAGAGATAACAGCGGGTAACTTCCAGGATCTTTGTTTGATGTGTTGTTGACACCATCTTGTTACAACACGAACTTAAGCGTCGTTTTTCAAATGTCGATTAGTATGCGACAAGACCCTTGATAATGCACCGTTACACAAATTCAAAAAATCTGTAGAATTCCAAATGTTGGCTCTACTTCAATTTTAGTATATTTCCCTTAAAAATAAAATTCCCTCACGCAGGAGCTGCGTAAACTAAGCAGATTTTCTATGTGTGCCACGTAATTTGCATTTATCTCGAATAGTAAAAGTTCAATGAGAACAATATTTGGTATTTAGGTTTCAAATAACGTGCTTCATAATATAACGTTTTACTGTCAATATGACGTGAGTAGGAGTGGGGGGTTTACTGAAGACCCAAAACTGAAAAATGCAAATATCTCGGTTAATAATCAAGTTAGAGCAAAACGTATATAACAACATTTATCGAGCATTACATTTTCTATAAAATTGGTTCTTTGCCATTTTTCCATCCAACTCATAGTAACGGAGATATTTCGAATTTTCAAAATTCCCCCTGTAAACCCCCCCTCCCACTGTTTCGATTTCAGCCATTGACGAACATGATCTTTCTTTTTACATAAAACGGTTACATACTGAGTTTGGTAACGATTAAATAACAATTACGACCACTAGAGCGTTACAGACATATATATATAGTTTTGAATAGACCTTATTGGTAGGATCGATGGACATTTGACGATTTTTTTTTCAAAATTCGCGTCATCAGACGACCTTAATAGCTTATTTCCCTTAAGGGGAATCTGCTAAAAATCAGTTATTGAGGTTGTGTACTCAGTAAGCGGTTTTCGAAAGATTCTGGGTTGATTTTAACCATACTCGATGTTTAAACGTTTTATGGAAAACTAAAAATCAAGTTCGTTAATGGCTGAAATAAATAACCCCAGAGAAAAGGGTTGTTTAGAAGATCCCAGGCGCCTCCATTATAATAAGACGGATCGAAAAATGTATATAGGTATTCTTTTCCTTTTTTTTACTCCTCATAGTAACCCTATGAGAAGTTATTTATTTTAGTACATTTTCCATTACCACATGGCATATTACATTTGTAATTTTGTTTAAATACATTCTTACAATATATACCATTTAATAGATTTTTACCATTTAATCAAATATAAAATTTTAAAAATACAAATATAATGAGATGATAAAAATAAAATAAATTAAAATCAAATTATGATATAAGCAAGATAATTACAAATAAAATTAGAAAATGACAATGAAATAAAACAAATTAAATGATGTTAAAATCAATCGATTTAAGGGGTTTCGCTTCTTTAATTTGCGACAATAGACAGATAGATATTCATGTTTCAACTTTTATTTCCTCTAAATGTTATTTTACACATTTTTGCATTGCCTCCAATATTAGTGAAGAATTTTGTGTATTTTTTATTATTGAATGAATGAATATTTTTATTGCTTTTAAAAATTTAACAATTTTATAGCAAGGGTTCAGCCCATGTTCATGATTACATTTTTCGTTTATCTTTTCTTTATATAAACATAAACAGAGAATTCAATTAAAAAAATAACAAAAAACAAAACTATATACAATAATTACTATTGGAAAAAACATAAAACATTAATTTTATTTTAATAATTATATTGTTTGTATTCATTTCCCTCTGACGTAAAAACCTTTGAGTATGTAAACATACGTATATGTAATTTATTTTATTCTTGTCCATAAGGTCAAACAAATTATCCATGGATTGCTGTGGAATATTGAGACTTTTCAAGAGGGGGTTTCTTCTCTCGCTAAAACGGGGCATTTGTGGATGAAGTGCGAAACGGTGTCTTGGCTATCTTCGCAAAGGGGGCATGGCTTTTCTGGATTGAATATGAAATTGTCCTACCAACTATCAATCTTTGATTTTTTTTTATCTATTAAACGGATTTGAGATGTAACTTTGGTCGTAAAAAATGGCACATTTTGGTACAGGTACTCCTCGCCTCGGCCAAGAGAGCTAATTCTTCTAAAGTACTGGCTACATGTGCTGTTTAAAACTCTTTCTATATCTAACGAGATTAAATGATTCTCGAGAGCCTCTAAATAAGTCTTTATTTTTCCATTAATATTGTCCGCCCTTTCCAATTCCTCCAAGCTCCCTCCTATGCACCCAAGATACCCTTCCAGTTCATTCACCCAATTAAATGGCATTAAATAATTGGCAGATAATTCCTTTAGGCGCATGTAACACAGTTTTGATAGATCATCTGCCGACTTCTCTTGTAGAGCCTTCCACCAATTCAACATCCTCTTGAAAATTTTCAGTGGGGTGTGTGTACGGTTAAATTCTATTCTAATGTAAGCATTAGGAGTGTTTTTAGGAAGACACATAAGTCATTTGAAGAAGTTTAATTGAGCTTTCTCAATCACACCCGAATAACCGTTTTTTAGTATTAGTCTTCTACAAATCCTGTCTTCTATTTAACAAGTTTAAATATAAAAAATATAAATGTTTTCGTTGTACTTTCAGTATATGTAAGATATACTCAAATTTCGGTATGACGTAGTCAATTAGGATTTTACAGTCTAGACTACATGAGGTTTTTCTTTTACAAATACCATCAACAAAAAAAAAAAGAAAATTATATCTGCTAATAGCAGAAATCGGACTATGGGTAGGAGTGGTTTAAAGGACAGGATAACCGAAAATTCGTAATAGCTCAGTTACTATGAATCGAAGAATTGTATATACGAATGCTATTGCAAAAATAAATTCCTAAAAATGAAATTCTATGCATTTATTCTGTATTTCGAACATTAAACTAGCATTTCTTTGTATTCAGCCTCAGTAAACCTCCAGTCCTACTCATTCTCTCTCCATCTTGAAGTACCCAGTCACTATACGAGTCATATCCAGGGAAGAAATAGAGAATAGAAGGTAAGTTGAGGTCATCGCTGTTTCGTATTCCAGTTCGTGGAAAATCTGCTAAGTTCACGCTGCGTGACGGACTTTATTTTCTCTTCAGGCATAACTTTAGTTCATTTAAACATCGTGTTGAATCGAACCTACAAGATTCAGTCGATGTTTCCTGCAAGTTGGTGGTAATCTGTAACGATCTGATAGAACCAATAGACTAGTTATTTCCTTATTAAAACAAAACTATTTCCACAATTTTCACCGCACACAGAAATACAAGCTTAAATGGATCGATAGAATGAATAATACTAAGCGAATATTCATGAAAGACTCTATTACTTATTTTCCTATTATAAATGCCAACCAATCTTCCACGTGGACTTAAGTATTCAAAGAATCATTGGAATGTATATTTATAATGTAAACCATAAATTTGGGTCTTAAAGATTTGTTCTGGAATACGAAACTTTAAATTTGAGTTTAGCGTTGTCTTTTACGGTTATTATGGTATTATTAAACTCGTAGTTTCAGCATTCATTATCATTGAAGAGACACCTGTAACAAGACCGGCTTATCTTCTCACTGACTGAAATTAGTTTTATGTAGCATAGTCGTTTGCTTAATTTAATTAAATATGACAAATGGTATAATTCAAGCGTCAAAAAAAAGAATGGAAATGAACTGGATGTACAAAATGGGCCTGTTGTCCTCTACAATGCGTTTGTTAAGGACATAGTGCACTTTCAGAGAAAAAGCTTTATCTTCAGTGCCTCCAAAGAGCTTAAAGAGTAGTAGCTTGAAGCACGGCTGCCGGGTGCTAAAAAGAAAATATATTGAAAGAAAAGTACATACCAACCTTCAGGCACTCCATTTTCCACTTACCTGGAAAATAATACAAACATTAATTTAATAATTTCTATTAAAAAGTTTCAATGAGTATAATAATATTTTGGGAGGGTCGGAAGGAATAAAATGTGAGGTTTAATATGGAAATGAAATAAATTAAACCTGTATTGCTCTAGCAACCAAAGGAAAAAAGAAGTCCTGTAATTTTGTGCTAAATTCACTTTATTATCGGCTTGGACCTGATGAAGGAGAGTCTGACGGAGCAGAAAGCCGTCAGAAAGAAGAGGAATGCCGACTCCGCGAGGAAGCTAAAGCAATACAATAAATTAATTAAATTCCTGGCCCAAGGTAGGCTAACGCGAGTAGGCCGTAAGAAATAAATAGAAATATCTAGCCTCGATGTTCCATGAAACCTAGGCAAACATGAGAAGTCGAAAAGGTCCTCACAGGACTAAGGCTGTATTCAGACACTCTACATCCTTTACATTATTCACTGTAAATACATCCCTGCTGGGGTTTGGCAACTTAATAAAATGCACTACAAATGATTTTAATGTCTTTTATTTTAAGTATACAGTTCATCGGCCGACGAAAAAAATTGCATAGTCGACCAAGAAAAGTCCGCCACGCAGGGGCTGCGTTAACTAAGCAGATTTCCCACGTGCTCCAAGTATTTGCATTTATCTCAAAACTCAAAAGTTCAATGAGAACAATATTTGGTGTTTAAGCTTCAAATAAAGTACTGCATAACATAATGGAATATTATTAATATGAGATGAGTAGAAGTGGGGCTTAACTGAAGACTGAAAAAGAAAAGAAAAAGGCAAATATCTCAGTTAATAATCAAGATACTGAAAAAAAAGTTCATAACAACATTTTCAATAATAATAATAACGGAGATATTAAGAATTTTCGAAATTCTCCCCCTCTAAACCCCTCCACCCCCTGGTCCGATTTTAGCCGTTAACGAACTAATCTTTCTTTTTATATATCAAGTAATGGTAACGATAAGACAAAAATTGCGACCGCAAGAGTGGTAACAAACAAATATATATATATATATATATATATATATATATATATATATACACACTCAACCGCAAAAAAAAAAATGGACACTTCATATTTGTCGTATTAAAAGCTAATTTTCAGCAATGTGTTTCTTTATGTGGGTATTCTAGTTATTACAGAGAATGTAGAGTCTATGTCCATTAAACTAATCCCTTCAGGATTAGTAAACAATTAGATAAAACTCCGATTAGATTTATTTGTCTTGAAGTTGATCTATTCTAAACTGTAAGTAGTTTTTCGCACATTTAAACATCTTTAATTATTAACCAAGCATTTTCTTTAATTAATGTTTTATTTTTATTTCGTTTCAGAATAATGGGTCTTTCAAACTTAGATGGAAGGCCGGAGCATACGTTACATTGCCGAAAAGCTTGGGGTAGCGAAGTCTACCATTCACTGTAATAAAAATGAAGAATATATTTTTTTTTTAATGTGTTAATTTATCTTTTTTTTTATTTTGTATTTTTTTGTAAATAATCAATAAAAATTATTCACTTTTGGCAGATTTTGTTTAAATAACCTATAGATTAACCAATTATTTTAATTTAAAAGATTAATATACATATATATTAGGTATTTAACAAAATTATAAGACTAAATCTAAGTGTCCGGTTTTTTTTGCGGTTGAGTTTATATATAGTTTTGAAGGGACCTCATTTTCGTCATCTCGTGGGTAGTCATGAGTACGACCTCAATAGTTGATTTCACTTAAAGTAAATCTGCTAAAATATAAAATTATTTAAGTCAAAATATACCTTTCATTTACTATCTTTCTTTATTTCATTTTATATACTCTTTATGGATTAACGTCCAATCTGTGCTACTAAGGTGGGGTAAATGAGTCACCTGTACTCCTGTCTATATTTTAGATGTTCACATAACTACTCAAAAGGCAAAGGAACACTCTGCATTAGGCATATTAGACAGGGACTGAAATAATTTAATCGGAGCCCCACCATGGTACCTTTTGATTAGGGAATCATGTTAATTTGTGTAACCCGGAGCGAAATAACTTAAGTATTTCTCTATGAAGAACATATACTTTTCATTGAATGAATTCTAATTGTTTCAGTTGTATCATTTTTTATTTATTTCTGTCTGATAAATACTCTCACCTCCTTTATAATATTAGGGACTCCTTCCAAGAAGATAATGGATGATTTTACATTATAAAATATAGTTACAGGAGCAGATATATTGCTATTGTGTTTGCTGGTGTGTGTGCCAGCTGAGCTCCCTTAATCACAGTTGAGACTTGGCTCTCATTTTCCTAACCACTGATGAATAGACATACTTGGCTGAGATACGACTGTACCGTGCTATGGTACAAATCACTCATCCATGGCGTTCACTCTTGCAATAGTTCTTCCCTCCATGGGACGAATATTGTTGCCCTAGAAACTAACCTTTTAGCAGATTATACCTAAGAAAATCAGCTATTGAGGTTGTGCTCAAGACGGGATTTTCAAAATACTTCCTCAAATGTCCATCGATCCTACCTAGGAGATGACGAAAATGAGGCCCGTTTAAAATTATACACATACACTTGTCTGTTACCGAATTTAAGTTTAGACGTTGTATAAGTTGTTCTCCACTAATAGTTGGGGAAAAATCCCTGAGATCTCCAGCGTACATTTTAGCAGATTTCCCTCAAGGGGAATCAGCTATTGAGGTCGTACTCATGACGCGAGTTTCGAAAAATGTCTATCGATCCTACCCAGGAGATGACGAAAATGAGGCCCGTTTAAAATTATACACATACACTTGTCTGTTACCGAATTTAAGTTAAGACGTTGTATAAGTTATACTCCACTCATAGTTGGGGAAAAATCCCTGAGATCTCCAGCGTACATTTTAGCAGATTTCCCTTAAGGGAAATCGGCTATTGAGGTCGTACTCATGACGCGAGTTTCGAAAAATGTCTTCAAATGTCTATCGATCCTACCCAGGAGATGACGAAAATGAGGTCCATTCAAAATTATATATATATATATATATATATATATATATATATATATATATATATATTTAGATAGATAGATAGATCTGTCTGTTAACGCTCTAGTGATCGCAATTTTCGTTTGATCGTTACCAAACTCGATATTTAAATGTTTTTGTAAAAATAAAGATCAAGTTCGATAATGGCTGAAATCGGAAGAGTGGGAGGGGAGGATTTTCGAAATTTCGAAATATCTCCGTTATTATACGTCGGATCGAAAAATTATATAGAATCAATCTTATTTCAAATTAAATTTACTATAAATAGTGTCATATACATTTATTCTGCATCTTTAATATTAACCGAGATATTTGCATTTTTCTGTTTTGAGCTTCTGAGATGAGATCGGCTAACTTCGGGTCTAGTCGTGAGTTTCCGTCAAGAGCTAGTTCGGGCCGTTCCCGTAACTATTCGGCTCTCTATTCTAAAATTTCTCAATTGTAAAACTTCACGTGGGAAATCTGCTTAGTTTACGCAGCCCCTGCGTGACGGACTTTTACTTCTTATTCGTATAGGCTTAATACGAGAGAAATGAAGAAGAGATCGAAGACACAAAGAAATCTGCATACTCCATGCAGTCTCTGCCTGAAATTTTAAGTGGTTAGTAATAAGCGGAAGGGAAGACCGTCAGAGAGAAGAACTTTTGATGCGACTCTTCAGAGAGTCACCAGAATTTTGGTAAAAACAAATTTTATTGCTAGGGAATTCAAATAAAATTCCAGACAAAACTTGAAAATTTGTTTATATAGTTAAAATGAATTTTTATATTGGTTTCCAGCCCTATGGTCAGGAAGTTTTCATTCATTATCCACTATACCCATGCCGCCTATACCAAATTTCATATAAGATTCCTAGAAAAGCCATGAGAAATATAGCTTTCAAATAATGTATGCATACTGATGGAGCTAAGTAACAAGGCAATGAATGAATAGGTGTAGTCTGTAGGGTTAATTGCATGTTAGTTTTATCAAAAATTATTTGTTCTTTATTTATTTTTTTCTAAATTATTGTTAATCTAAATATAATTTGGTCATAGTTAAAAAAGAATTAGTATATTTCTTTGCGTCTAAAAACAAAATCATTTCGCAAAAATATTTTCTGTGAGTATATTCCAGCAATCTAAATATGCTTCTTACATTTCCTTACGAAACTTGTCATTTTAAATAAACCAGAGATCTTAGTGTGTATTTTTATATATCATATTACGAAAAAGTTATTTCTGCCAGGATATTGCTTTTCCTTTGAGACTAACATCGGTGAAATAAAATCGCTACGTTCAACTCGAGTCAAAGCGGTAAGAAAGTCTCCTAAGTTTCACATGAATCTCATCGAAGAATCCCTCTCATTTTTCTTTGAGAATAAATCATTCATTTCAAATAAACTGAGTTTTATTTGTAATTTTATTTATTTACTATGATTAGTCAATTGCTCCTTCATCACTTCACACAAGATACTAAATTAAAATATCACATATCTGACGGAATCTTACACTTGCCACTAAACCTAAATAAAATTGCAATACGGTTATTCAGTGCCCCAGATTGAAAAAGGTGAACCTTAGTGTAAATCAACTAGAGGAAAATAAAAAGAAATGAAAGTTATTAATAAAACCTAAATAAACTATGCATCCCCACGCAGGAAGACTTTCAGTAGGTTAGGTTCCATCTCCAGATTTGTACCACAGGTCTTGTCAGTTATTCCTATTAGCAGATCTCCCTTAAGGGAAATCAGCTATTGACTCATGACGCGATTTTCGAAAAATGTGTTCAAATGTCCATTGATTCTACACAGGAGATGACGAAAATGAGGCCCATTCAATATTATATATATCTATATCTTAACGCTCTAGCGTTTTTTCTGTTTGATCGTTACCAAACTCGATATTTAATCGTTTGATATAAAAAGAAAGTTCGTTAATTGTTGAAATCGGGCAAGTGGGAGGAGGGCTTAGAGCGAGGGATTTTCGAAAATTCGACATATCTCCTTTACTATACGTCGGATTTAATACTTATATAGAACCAATCTTATTGCAAATTAAACGTGCTATACATATTTTTATATAAATTTATTCTCTATCTTTAACATATGCATATTAGCATTTTTAATAAGTGGAGAACGAACGTGATGAGATCGGCTAATATCGTTCTCGTAAGAAATTTCCAGATTAGTTCGGTCGTTTCCATAACTGTTCCGCTCTAGCGTAAGCTTCTTTTACCATTCTTGTCGTTTAAGCTTTTACTTTGTGAGATATATGCAAATACGTTCTGTTCACTCTCTCCCTTCTTTAGTTCTTGGACTACTAAAATTTGAGTTATTAAAATATAAATGATTCTGATTCCTTATAAATTGCAGTACTAGATATAGTAAATAGTTTGCAATAAAGTTAATGTGTTATATTCAGTAGCTGTTTTTATTTCCGGTGAAGAATATGTCTAGCTGTTCAGCTCTCAGACCTATTTATTGCCAATCCAGAAGCCGTTTCCGTTGGGAGCTTATTAAAATTATCTGAACGATTTCTCATTACCGTTTGTATTTACTCACTGTGGTGTGAAGTGTTACCAGTATGCAGATTTCTCTATTGTAAAACTTCACGTGGGAAATCTGCTTAATTTACTCAGCCACTGCGTACGGACTTTTTTTTTGTTAAGAGGAGTGGCCAGCTAATAAGCAGTTAGAGTTGTGATCGTCGTGTGCCAATGAATGCCCCAGATTGTACCACATTAGAAATTAAATTTATGTGTGTGTATATATATATATATATATATATATATATATATACATTAAATTAAATAAAACAAAATAGGATACGTCAAATATTTTTGTTTTTATAACAAATATTCCCGTACAATGACAATTATATTTCTTATTATTAAATATTTTATACTCATATAGTACAGTCTTCATAAAATTAGCTCATATTCCATGAATAATATAAAATCTTTCAATTTGATTTTGATACATAATAAATTAGTATATTTAACAATCCAAATAACACTCTAAATATATGGCATGCATTTTTAATTCAATGCCATGCTTTATTATTAGTATTAGATTTATTAAAGAATAACATGCATCATAAATGATCCAAAAGTTCTCTCCACTTTAAAGAAACGATGTCTGCAAATCATTTTTGGACCGATTATTATGACGAATATTTTGAACATTTATTTTATACTAGAAGATTTATGATAGTGTTCATCTTATATGAAAGTAAAATAATAACACCCTTCAGAGAAGATTCTTTTTTATTTATATTAAAACAAAAAATATTTTTTAATAGATGTAATATATTTGGACATTGCGTTAAAGAGTTTTTCTCCTCAAAATGAACCGCATATCTCAAAATTTGAAGCTGGTTCTTTTATCTGGTTTTATGTTGTTTAATTCATGTTTTCTTCCACAGACAATATTGTCTGACACATGTATACTGAAAGAAAAGTCCGTCACGCTGGGGCTGCGTTAACTAAACAGATTTCCCTCATGAAGTTTAACAATAGATAAATCTACATACTGGTAAGACAACAGTACCGTGAATATTAAGTGGATAAAGACCAACGATAATAAGAAACCTTCCGGCGGGAAGCGTCCGAAATATAAACATCAGCTCAGCCAACTTCTCACCGGAAAGAAAAAGAATTACTAAAATATATCACAATATAAAATTTTAATGTGATTGAAAACTATTTACTATATCTAGTACTGTAATTTATAATGAATCGTAATAATTTTTATCTCAATCAATCAAATTTAAGTAGTCCAAAAAGGGGGGGGGATCCCCAGAACATATTTGCAAGTATCTCGTAAAATAAATGTCTCTTGAAAACAATATTTGTTATTTAAGCTTTGAATAATGTGGTTTATTGCATAACCGAGTATTGCTTGTAACATGAAAAGAAGTGGGGGGTTCGCTGGGGGCTGAAAACTGAAAATTGCAAATATCTCGGTTAATAAACAAGGTAGAGAACAAATGTATAAAACAATATTCATAGTGCCAGTAACGGAGATATTTCGAATTTTCAAAATTCTCCCCCTTGTTCGATTTCCACTATTAACGAACTTTCATCATTCTTTTCAGAAGAAGTAAAAGGGGGAGTTTGCTGATGGCTGAAGACTGAAAATGCAAATATCCCAATTAATATTCAAGGTAGAGAATAAACTTATATAACAAATTTTTATTAAATTTATTTTTTCAATAAGGGTTCTATGCAGTTTTTTGCTTCAACGTATAATAACGGAGATATTTTGAATTCTCGAAAATCCTCTCCTCTACACCCCCCTCCCACTGGTAACGAACTTGATCTTTCTTTTTACAAAAAATGATTAAATTACAAGATTGGTAATAATCAGACAAAAATTGCGACCGCTAGAGCGGTAACAGACATATATATATACATAAGATTTTGAACGGACATCATTTTCGCCATCTCCAAGGTAGAATCGAAGGACATTTGTAAAAAAATGTTGAAAATCGTGTCATGAGTACGACCTCAATATCTGATTTCCCTTAAGGGGACATCTAAAAGTGATTATTTTTCATCCTAACGTTCCAAAGTTGTGTTTTTTTGAAAACGAAAAAAAATACATACTGACAACATTAGTTGGATACTGCTCCAAGTTAATACAGATTTAGGTAGTAAATTTTACAGCTGCCAGTGTGCAGTGAAACTTTGAAAGAGCCTTGTGGGAGTCCAAACTACTTTTCAAAAGAATCATAAAAGTGTCAATGGAAGTGTTATTTATTGAGGCAACTTTTTTTAAATGGTGATTAAGTTCAGCACATCTAAGTCGGCAGTACCACAGCAGATGAATGAAAATAATGTTATAAATTCTATCAACAAAAGGAACGTTATGTCGCTATAAGTCATTGATAATAAAACTCTACAAGTAAAATAACTCCATAATCAGATATTATGTAATTTCCAAGAAAGGCTTCTGATCAATCAATGGACAGATTTTCTTCTGATCGACTGTATTGAAAGAAATATCCAAGGTTCACTTTAACTTAATTAAATTCTTCAAATAAATTTAAATATTATGAATACCAAATAATGTCTTCGTGCTATCACTGCTTGTAAAATAAAACAATAAAGCTATTTTTAAAACTTTATGTTTCATAATAGTATATCTTTCGCATTTTATTTAACTAAAACGGTTCTATTTTTAATTTATTAATCAGGAGATTCCATAACAGCATTTTTGAAATATTCTAAAATTCTAATCCTTTAAATCACCATATTTTAATAGTTATTTATTATACAAGTGACGAAAGTAGATCATTTTACAACTCGAGTGAAACGTTTACCCACACGAGCGAAGCGAGTGTGATAATTTCACGAGAGTTGTAAATTCTGCTTTCGTCACGAGTGTAATATTAATTTTTTTCTGTAATCGTGTAATACATGATCAGATCTAACCAGAATATGAACAAAATTAGGATGATGTGAAGATTATGGTATGTTGTAGGTAGGTTGTAAGCATGGTTGTGAAAGGTTATAAGCATAGAAGGTTATAAACAAGGAAGGTAATTATTATTATATTTAAATTTTAAAATATATTGATTATTTCCACCAATAATTCATTCACATTTCAATTTATTTTGTTAAAATAAACTCTTACAATGTTAAGAAACATTTAAAAGCATTTAATTTCCAACTTCAAATTATTTTTTAATTTATACTTTCTTCACTTGTGAAGAAAGCGATTACTTTCTTCACTCTATTGCAAAATGTTTCACTTTCTTCACTCATTTCAGTTTATTAATGTTACCATTATTCAACGATTAAAGAAAAAAAATATTTCAATTGCCTAGACTTGTGTCACACGGTTCATGTACGTATTATATGTAATGATAAACGGATATCTCCAATATAAATCATTGAAAATTATTACATAGATTTTTTCATTTTACAATTAGATATATGTTTATAATTTCTAGAGAAAATATATCAACCTCATCTCTCTATTGGCTACCATTACCTAGGGACTGAGTACTTCGCAAAACCCACAAATAATATTCCATAACAATTGGACGTGATACATGCCGACATTATTAGACAGACTGCTCCTACGGAATGACTCGACAGCTGTAGAAACACAAGAGATAATCAAGCATTCTCGGACAATAAGGAACACAACATCTGAGTGAAGATCAATCTTTAGAAGCTCTAGACGAGAAATAGTACTGCTCCCTGGACTTAGAATTGGTCACACCCGGATAACAGATTCCCGACGACAAGCAGAAGTCATACAATGCAACAAAGACTTGACGGTTTAACACTTACAAAATGCCATCAAAGGCGAAACATAGATATACCGTGGGACATATCTGAATTACTAATTGACCGTAGCCCTTGCTTTAAACATATTTTTACATATCTCAAAAGCATTAAAAATTTCAAAACTGACATCATTACTACACCTCTAAGTTGCATTTAGTGAAACCAATAGCATATTTAAGACCAACACTTTCTATAAATTGATTCATAAACGTACCAATTTATTTACTAACTGTTAAATATATTTGCTGTCATCTGACAGTAGAAAATAAATCATGAGATTAATCAAGATAAATTATTACTTCACTACGAATATAAATATGGCATAACCTCAACTCTGGATTTGATCAACACAGGTTGCTAGTTACCAAAGAAGCATGCACCATAGATAAAAAATAAATCTCACAATTTCTCCAAAACACGTTCAGTTTCTCTTTTGCTTTTCAATAAGCATATCCATGCATCATTCTAATTGATATAAATTATTCTCAAAAAATAGTATTGTTAAATTTGTTATTACTAAATCATATGTTCACTAACATCTGATCTTTGTTTACAATGTTCTATTGTGTTAATTAAAGCCTAGCTTCAGGTATAACAAAGTTTTTATTTCACTAATATTTATTTTAAAAAAATTTCATGTGTAAATCATATCATTAATTAGTGTTATAAAGAATTAAAATTAAAGAATTTTATAATTTAATAGATTTGCTTCGTTTCGTTCTAATTGAATTCGGTTTCATATGCACAAACCACAATATAAGCCAAATAAAGTGTATTTAGATGAGATATTACCGAGTTTCTACTTGTTTCCTTGTTGCACACTGAAAATCCTCAAGCAATAGAGTCAGTAACTTCTTTAAGGGAAAACCAGCGATCTGTTATGTCACGAAAAAACGTCGGGGAATGTGTCAAGTTGACCCTTGGCACACATAGGAAAGCATTCATGTGGCTGGTTGGCCAACTTTTATCGACAACTAAATTCACAGTGTTCCCCACAAAATTCATAAACTTTTAAGCTATTTAACGGAAGCGGTTCAAAATTTTGGAGGTCGTATCTTCTAGATTCGCTAGCTAGTAAAGGAAAAATGGAATAAACGTTGTAGAGGGCAGACTGACAAAAAAAATGAAATGAAAAGAGGAGCTGAAATGAATAAAAAAGATAGATAGGTCAATACGCACAGTTTTAACAATATGGCAATGAGGTCATGGAATTACCTTATAGAAGACGTATGCAACAACATTCTTAAATTATGTGGTTTTCGAAAAAACAAGGGAAGGGAAACCAGAGTAACTGATATATAGAGATTATATGGTGATGAGTAAGATCTTGAAAAGATATAAAATTGTCCCATGAAGTCCTTTCAGGTAGGGTTTTAATCTGATCCGAGGTATTAAATGCATTTGGTAATGGCCATCTTGGTAGGTGATTTAGGGCAGACTTATGATTGGTAAAACGGTCATCATATGTTATTGCAGTAGGCTGACCAATTCCATAGAAGTTGATGTAAACATCGACCTTTTTATTAGCTCGACATTCATGAACTCTTGGTAACCTTACTCGTTTGTAGGTAGCATTCAAAGAGGTGAGGTAGTGGAAAATGAATTAACGATTTTACAATATAAGGACCAATTATGATATCCTGAATAGTGTATGTATGTATATATATATATATATATATATATATATATATATATATATATACTGCTGAGATACCCGGCTTCGCCCGGGAATTCATTTGAGGCTGGATGGTGATGGTATTTTTTTGGCAAGGTTTTACACCCTTCCCAGTGTTTAGAGTTAATACCCATCGTTTCTGTGGATTTGTTAATAATAAAATTATTTTTTATGTAAGATTTCACTGTCTAAATAACAAAATAAAAAACTTTTGTTATGTGCATATTTGCCGAAACCCCAATAGGAAACGAAATGTCACTATATTTAATTTCAGGCCTCCCTTATAATCCCCACTCCTGCCCGTCCCTAGAAATGTTAGTATGGCTTATTATAAGGGAGGCGTTAGTGCTAATTCACATACCGAGTTTGGTTTTTACGGTTGAGTTTTTGTGCCAAATAAAATTGTTGACTTCCGCAGTAGTTTGTAACGTATAACTCATTTATACTTAGGTATACGACAAAAGTGTATATAACAAAAGTTACTCCAAATTACAAAATAAGAAACTTTTGTTATGTGCATGATTGCCGAAAATGAATTAGGAAACGAAATATTGCTATTTTTCATTTCATCCCTCCCTTATAGCCCCTCACTCCTATTCGTCTCAGAGAATATTAACACAGCCTAAAGTCTAAGTTGGGTTAGTAGAAAAATACATACCAAGTTTCATAAAATTCGGTTAAGCCGTTTATGCGTGAAAAGGTAACAAACAAACAGACACCAAAGAAACAAAATGCAGTTATGGTGTCCTGGACATGTGAAACGAAAAGATATCGTGAAATTTCGCGATAAAAATCAATGTACAGACAGAGGTTACAATTTTATATATATTTATATATATATATATATATATATATATATATATATATATATATCAGAATATTAACATATTAATTTTATTGAGAACTATTTACTATATCTTGTTGAGTATTTAATAATAATTCAGAATAATTGTTATCTCAATCAATCCAATTTTAGTAGATCAAAACCTTAAGACGGAGGGGGGGGGCGGTCACCAGGACATATTTGCATGTATCTCGTATAATAAAGGTCTCTTGAATACAATGTTTGGCATTTAAACTTCGAATAATGTGGTTTATTATATAGCAGAGTATTGTTTATGTAACATGAGTAGAAGTAGTGGTTTGCTGATGGCTGAAAACGGAAAAATGAAAATATTACGGTTAATATTCAAGATAATGAATAAATGTATATAACAATATTTATAGTACATTTAATTTTCAATAAGATTGGTTCTATAGAATTGTTCTATCCGACCTACGGTAAGGGAGATATTTTGAGTTTTCGAAAGTCCTCCCCTTGGGGACTCCTCTCCCTGGGCCGATTTCAGCCGTTAACAATCTTGATCTGTCATTTTACATAAAACGTTTAAATATGGACCTTGGTACCGATTAAACAATAATTACAACCGCTAGAGGGGTAACAGACAAATATATATACACAGCTTTGAACACACCTTATTTTCGTCATTTCCTGAGTAGAATCGATGGACATTTGAAGAAAAATTTCGAAAATCGCGTCATGAGTACGACCTCAATAGCTGATTTCCCTTGAGGGAAAGCTGCTAAAAGAAATTTTCATTGGATCTAGTTAGGACCTCATTTTATAAGAAATGAAACCTCACTCATTTGGCTCGAATCTATGGCGTGAAACTCCATTGTGCAAGTAAAATTAATAAATAAAGGCTGCTGCTAAAAGATTTATAACCTTCCCTTCCCAGGGGGTGTTTGCCAGAGAAACTATAAATAAATAAAAACTGTAAAGAAGCTTCTAAAAAGAATCTAGAGAATAGAAAGAATAAATGAGTGCTGGTGAGAAGAAGAAAGTGGGGTCTGAGAGCTCTTTCTGGAATAAGCCCTCTCTTCCATCTGTATAGGGCACTCATTAGACAGTTGCAGGATCTCACTCAGGGCGCTATCCACCCACTCGACCACTACCACTTACCTCCCCTCACAATGCCCCCCCCCGCTACCTCACAAATTAAAGTTATTTTCTCATAAAAATCCCAGTAGACATACTCATTTCCTTCATAATTTGTCATAATTTAATATATACAAGTTTAAAAAATCAATCAAAATATACACCGTCGAAAATGCCTATCTGGCTATTAAAGTCTCCAACTACTATTACCTATTTCATTGTATTTGTCGCCTGTTTCTCTGCATAATAAGGGGTCAAGCAGAATGGACGGCGGTGTATTGCAGAATATCTCCATTAGTCTAATTCTGTACAGCCAGTCATTGATAGAATTGTATAAGACTTCTACAGAACTCTGCAATTAAGGCGTCAGGCTCAGAAAATGTCGCGATAAACAAATAAAGACAACGAAATGGAACATATAAAGAGTGGGCCACCTCGTTGAAGCCACTTGTAAACAGGTCATTGTGAATGAGTTTACCACGAAAGCTTCATAGAATGTAGCAAAGACGAAAATTCATAAGACACAGAAAGTTCAATTCCTGGGGTAGACTAAAAAGCTAAGAAATCCAAGGTCGTACAAAATAGAAAAGACGAAGTCATACTAACTAAATTGCCAATAGGGAACACTCTAATATCACACTTTCATTTGATGAATTGGCAGAACAAGCCGAGTTGCAATGTATCACTCTAAAGTTACAAATATACGGACTTGCTGCAATCTTCAATGTTATCACAGGCAATATATTCAGATCAATTTTGAATAATATAAATAAAATACTATATACAATAATAAAAACTATATAAAATAATATAAATAAAAACAATTTTAAATAATATAAATGTACTAGCTTATATTAATAACATAACAATTTTATTAAAACCATTTTGAACTGTTTTTTAACTCTCAGGATTAACTGGATTTTAATATAGCGGGCGTCATAACCAACCGTGATGTGTATTTATTTTTTAACGGGAATTTAAAACCTTACGAACAATTCTGCCAGTTCTAGCAAAACAGCTTTTTGTGATAATCTTACTAACTGCTCAGGTAAACTGAGGTATTTTGTTTCTTTAATTGTGGTATTTGGAATTAAGCCATTTGTTTATATCACAACTGCAGTGACAGTGACATAATCTAGCTTGTAAAGGGCTTTTATTTCAAAAGTCAAGTCCTGGCACTTTCTTCTTTTCTCGGCGTAAGACACGGATTTTCTCTTCAACTGGACAGCAATATCATTTTATTTTTTTTTCCTTGTCCATGACAAGAATATCGGGCTTATTATAATGGACCATAGCTTCTTCCCAATACATTTTTACATCATATTTCTCGAGAAATTTTGAGGGATATAACGATAATAAGGAGCATCACTATCCAGCATGCCAAATTTAGTAGTTATCGCCTGGCGGTACATTTTTGCCACATCATTATGTCTGCAAATATGCTGTCCCTGTCAGTATTTCGCAACCTACAGCAATATGCTGAATAAAATAATTAAACTGTTATTATTGTTGTCTTTATTACTAGTCCAATGTTACTTGTTGTATTTATTACTTTTATTTAATGTTAATTTATTCTGTTTAAATTTAGCAGATTTCCCTTGAGGGAAATCAGCTATTGAGGTCGTACTCATGACGCGATTTTCGAAAAATTTCTTCAAATGTCCATCGATGCTACCCAGGAGATGACGAAAATGAGGTCCGTTCAAAATTATATATATATATATATATATATATATATATATATATATATATATATATATATATATATGCCTGTTAACGCTCTAGCGGTCGCAATTTTTGTTTTATCGTTACGAAACTGGATATTTAACCGTTTTATGTAAAAAGACAGATCAAGTTGGTTAATGGCTGAAATCGGACAAGAGGGAGGGGGGGTTTAGAGGGGAGGAATTTTGAAAATTCGAAATATCTCCGTAATTATGCATCGGATCGAAAAATTTGTATAGAACTAATCTTATTGAAAATTAAATTTACTACAAATATTTTTCTATACATTTATTCTCTATCTTGAATAATAACTGAGATATTTGCATTTTTATGAAGTATGTGGTTGGGAATAGTTCGGATTAGGTCGACCATTTTCGTAACTTCTCGGCTCAGATGGAAGCTTCTTCTAATCTTACCTATCGTTCCTTACCTTACCTTTGTTACTTTGTGAGATTTATGCAAATACGTTCTGTTCATTCGCCTCCCCCCTTCTTTAGTTCTTGGATTACTAAAATTTGAGATATTAAAATATAAATTATTCTTACAATTCAGAAGCCGTTTCAGTTAGGAATTTATTTTAATTAACTGAAAGATTTCTCATTACCGTTTGTATTTAATCACCGTGGTGTTGTGTTACCAGTATGGAGAATTCTCTATTGTAAAACTTCACATAGGAAATCTGCTTAGTTTACGCAGCCCCTGCATGACGGACTTTTTTAGTTGTTGGATCGTTTTTTTGATATTTTTCTATAATTTTGTTTTTATTTTACGTTGCTAAACTTGGAGCCAAATCGCCAAGTTGCGGATGCGCCTGCATGAATAAATAAAAATAAACATATAGAGATCAACTACTGGCAGAAGAAAATCCTGAAATAAGAATTATATTGGAATATTCATGTATGAGCATGATAATGTTAAAACTTGTGTGGATTGTGTAAGTTAATATATGTCAGTTACTAGATTTGCCTGTCGTGAGTTTGTAGAGTATGGAGTTCTTCCATTGACCATATTTGCGAAATTTTCTAGACATGTTTTCTACATTGCCATAATTAGATACAGCGTCGGTCATGCACAATTATTTTTCCAATTCCAGAAATATTTTAAGGCTACTCTTTCATTGAATGGTTCTTATTAGGTTTATTAATGCTCCAAATACGCTTTTAATTAATTTAAAATTTCCTTATTGATAAAAACTAACCTAGTAAGAAAAATATATTTCCATACTAGAGGGATACTCTTATGTAGCATACAAGAAAAGAAGTACTACAGTTTATTATCTGCTATATATTACCTCTCAACTTTCCTTTTTTATTCAACCAATTGAGAGAAACTGAACAAGTCACTTCGTTTACTCAAAGTTATGGAAAGTTTTTTTTACAACTTTTCTAATGCAGAAGAAAGTTTTTACATCCTTTGCTGTTTCGGAATAATGAGTTACAAAAACAAAACAAGCTACTCCACGAATTTCGTAATGCTCTATAAAAGTTATGGTTTGTATATTTTTTATTGATCCCTCAACTAGACTTTGGGTTGGTTTCTTTAAATTTCTTTCATCTAGATGAGCTTAAACATGAAAAGAAAAATTATTATTAATACTCGAAGTTTTGAATTGTACTGGTTAAACGAAATTTACACAAACCAATTATTTAAAGTTTATGTGCGAAGAATTATTAGTAATTTATTGGGATTTTAGTATAGATTATATTAGGGGTTAAATCGTACGTAAGTTTGGCCCTTAGTGCCTCAACAAAAAATAAAGTTAATGTTACTTTTAATTGCCATTGGAGACCGACAATGACACAACGAGTTAATTCAAATTACATCTGAGTATATATAGACATCTTGTTATTTAGTTAATGAGGTTTTACCTTGTTTTTAATTATACAGGTTGCGGGAGCCTAACTTTCCTTTTTTTCAAGAAAGTTTTGCTGCTGCTTCCTGTACATTCAACTTCTTCCTGGGAAAAATAACGACTATATCTCATATTACAGAAAATAATTTTAAATGAATTCATTTAGAACTCCTTGTTATTGTATGTTCAAAAAGATAAATTTACAATCAGACGTTGGTCGTGATATTAGAAAATAATTATATACAAATAAGGTACAGTAAATCCTAAATTTACTGACTTTTGATTTTATAGGAAATGAAAATACATCACTGCTACTTTCTATTTTAATTTATAAAGAGCAAAAACTTTTTTAATTTATTTTTTTTTGATATCCCTTAAACACATTAAGTAATTAAAAATAATGATTTAAAGAAAAATAAATGAGCTGCCGTGACCAGGATTCGAACCTGGGTTATTGCGGCCACAACGCAATGTCCTAACCACTAGACGATCACGGCTATCGAGGCTCTGGAGGAAACTCGCTGGAGGAAGAAACTAAACCGTGAAGCTGAGGCGGCTTGGAGTGACACGCTCTAGTTTTATAGCAACTCAACTTGAGCTTGGCCATCCACTCGTCCACCTCATTAAACTCCCATTTTGACAATAATTGACTTTTGAATGTGTCAAGAAATAAGATTTTGAAAAAAAAAAAATATGCGTTTGAATTTTTTTCTTTAGGATGGATTGCTAACAATCGTATCAACAAATAGGATGTAACTAGTTTTAGAAGAAGACAATAACTTGTTCAACATTATTCAGTTTTTAAAATATTTTTGTAATATAAACCTTTAATTGGCCAGAAACTCAAAAATGACTTGAAATGAAAAATTTTCTTAAAAACTCATTTTTGAGTTCCTAATAAATAGAATATATAAGGTTTTACTTAATTCTTTTTTTCTGAACAAAAATATAACATGGTGTCTTTTAAGTACACTTTGGCCAGTTACCCTCAAACCTTAGCGGCGTCTAAGTACACTCTGGTCAATCACCGTAAATCAGTAGGGGTGCCTGTAAGTTATGTTAATAAACTGACATAGTTTCTAAAAGGACGTTGTAAACAAAATAGAAAGCTGTCAAAAATATCATTAAACCTTCCCTTCTCCATGAAATGAAATTCAAGAAAGCAGGGCCTTTCACGGGTGTTACGAAGTCTCACATTACATTTTCTGCATAAAACAACCGTTTGATCTTGGTGACCCAGTCTGCACTTTCCTTTTGTAGTTAATGCATGCCAATGGTGCATCCCATCAAATCTTGCTGCATCGGCCACGAGAGTAGCTGTAGCAGTTCTTGGCTGCAATTGGTGGTCCTGGTTCCACTAGCCCTTTCAGCTCGGTCCAGCAGAATATCCTCTCAATGTGTATTCCGAAATGCTTTTCAGTCATTTTTTATATAGTTGTTCCTTTTGTACAATAGCCACTTTTTCTTCTTCCTCAATATTGAAATGTTCCAATACTTCATTCATTTCAATTTGAAAATTTCCTTCATCCATTTTGGAGGAATTGTGTATAAGTAACTCATTTATTGTCGCTTTTTTGCCTTCATACACATATGTTACTATATACTATATAGTAACGTAGAGAGAGAATTTGTTTTTATTCAAAGCATTACGAATGAAACAAACATTATATCCAGATTTTATACTGTGGTTCCTGGCTTAATAGTTACGCTAAATTTTAAAATCTCACATTTCCGTGTTATCCCACTACTAAGGGTGTGACATAAGCAATGCAAGCTATATATAACGAGCATAGAACATATCGTGATACATTTGCTAAATGTGAACGTGAAGAATTTGTTATTCAATGAAGATCCCAACTTGTCATAAAGAAGGCAGGTCTTGCCATTGTTATGGGGTTATTGTAACCCCAATTATTATTGGTAAAACGGCCCAAAATAAGCAAAATTCATACAATATCACATATATAAATTATAAAGATAAAAGCATTTCCGGAAATAACCTGGTTTAGCATTTATAACCTTTTGATGACTTTATCTGTGTTCCTTTCTAAATCCCTCCCACGCCCTTCCGTCAGTTGATCCGCAGTCGCCAAACAACCCAGACAACAAACCAATCATAAGTTACAAATAATTTAACAGAGAACATGGTTGCAACTCAGCAAAAATTACAGCCACTAGATCTTTCGATCTTGGGAATTTCCTTTAATAACATTAAATAACTATGGAATCAGGGGATCTCCCTTGGCAGAGGGCATTAATAAACAATACTTGCCAAATTTAAAATAATAATTAGACATTAAATATCCAATGAGTGAAAAACGCTCGATCTACAACAAAATAAAAATTAATTTGCGATTGTTTCCCGTGTTGGCTTGCACATCGGAGAATTGTAAAAGTTATTCCAACATCCAAGGTCCCTTTGGAACATTAAAACATTAAGAAGCTGCATGGTAAAAAGACAAGGAGTTCTAAACGTATATAAATTGTTTTGAGTAATAATAATTTACATATGAACCACCTTACAATTAAATGGAGATCACTGATAATTTACGAATGAGATAAGGTTGTAAATGTATACTTTACTTTCTCTGTCCTACGTTCGTTCTCAGCAGGTGCAAATCATGAATGCACTCCTGCCCGTTTCAGACTCTCTTCCTGTTTCTCCAGGTGTACCACTTAACAGCAACTCGGATGGTAATAATAATAAAGATGATAAATGTTTTCTTATAATCAGCTGATGTATAAACAACTGATCTATGAGCTTCTATCTCTTAGCTTGATGAGAGGTGAGTGTCCTTAAACGTATTGGCGTATCATTTGTGTATGCAGTCCACAGCAACTGCGAAGTAAAATCATTTGACCTTCAACTTCTTAAACAATCATCTAGCCCGGAATGTTTAATGTTAATTTGTGGGTGTGGATGTGTGTGTGTGTGTGTTAATAGTGTGTGTTCAACGGACCTCATTTTCTCTTGAAAAGGATCGATGGACGTTTGAGTAAAGTTTTCGAAAGTATTTATGATACATCAGTTAATTCTCATATTTTCGATGAGTAGAAGTTGGTATTAAAATTTGAATTCTAAAAAATGCCAATCTATTGGTTAATATTCCGGATACAGAAAAAATGAATAGAATAATATTTATAGGAAACTAAATTCCCAGAAAGGTTAGGTATATATGATTGTTCCATTCGTCTATAATAACGGAGATATTTCGAATTTTTGTAATTCCCTCTTTTCCCCCGGTGAATTTCAACCATTAATGATCTTGACCTTTGGTTGAATACTAAGCTTTTAAATATGGTGTTCAGAAACGGTCAAACAAAAATTATACATAAACTAGCGGACCCGGCAGACGTTGTCCTGTATTATATATAAAGCGATTAGGATATTAAATTTAATAATATTATGTTTAAAAAAAAATCTACTTTTAATAACGCAAAAAACAACATTTGTTATATGCACGTTTGCCTAAAAACAAATAGTAAATAAAATATCGCAAAAACTTGGTACACAAAAGGAAAAGGAAAAATAAGAGAAGGAAAAGAAGACGTTTTAGTTCTGAGATTATTTGGTAGAATGCGCACTACACGTTCTTAAAAACAAACAGTTGTAGACCAATAACTGAAATAAATCAAAACCCTCAACAATAATAACGCAAACACATAAATATAAATAAAGAAAAGAAAATAATTGCAACATTCAAATCAAATTAAAATAAATTTGGAAAATAAATAACAATGTCTGAAAGTGAAAACCTCTCGCAGCTGAAAACATCATTATATAGATGACATACTTAAATTCTAAGGACATACATTAGATAAACATATTAACATTTCATTACATTTCCAATAACCTCGCCCTTCGCCCTTCGACCGGAGACCTGCTCCATCTGCCTGGCCGATCTGCGGCGCTAAACCATCCGGGGCGTCACTCGAACGCGTATTTAAAAATTCAATCAAATCGGTCCATCCGTCTAGGAGGAGTTCAGTGACATACACACGTACGCTAGAATTATATATATGAAGATATAAAAGTATTTATTAATTTTTTATTATGTGTTTTATTGTTTTGGACAGATCCTTTCTGCTCCATCTCCTGGATAAGAGTCACAGACGTTTCACGGATATTTTCCAAAAAAATAAAATATTACCCATTAGCCAATTAACCAAATAAATACAACTAATAGCCGGTAGGTAATTACAGAATTAAGAAATGTAAGAACCACTGACTACAAAAAAACCCATTAAAAGTACTTAACCATATGAGGGAAAATGTTTCACACATTGAGGTTTGAAAATGATGAGGAAAGTGTATTAATTATCTCGGGAACAAAGCTCTTAATTAGGATGACGGGGAGGTCTGGCACATGGTTTTAATTAACGCGTTCAATTGGTATTTGCTTGCAATTTTCAACCTATTTACAAATTACTTTTCAAATTGTTTGCTAAATGCAAACAACTCAAGTATTTTTTTGTGTATCAAGTCATTCTTTGTCAATTTCACGTCATTCAGTATGTTTTTCATTCATTGGAGAAATATGGATTACAAGTTTCTTATTTCTTATTACTATTATTATTTATTATCGTCCACGTTTTGCTGAAATGGCTAATTGGGACGGGTTATCTACAGGTTACCACCCTTTTCTAGCCAGGGTGGGACTAAGGATTGTATTTAATGAGTTCTTTACTAAATAAATTCCTATTTCCCAGGCGGGAATCGAACTCGCCACTCTAGGTTTACCAGGTGAGATTAAGCCAACGCTCTTATGATTTACGCCGGAAGATGACGAAATCTGTCTGTTAACACACTAGTGGTTGCAATTCTTGTTGAACAAATCGATATTTATACCTACGTTTTATGTATCAATAATGGGGCTCAGGTTAGCCATGCGAGTTAAAGCGTTGACCTTTATCTCACATGGTAAACCTAGAGTGGCGAGTTCGATTCTTGCCTGGGCAAAGGAAATTATTTAGTGACGAAATTCATTAAATAACGTCCTAAAATCCCACCCTGGCTAGAAAAGGGTGGTAACCTGTAGATAACCCGTCCCGATTAGCCTAAGTTGAAAAAAGTGGACGTTAATAAATAAATAAATGTATCAATAAAAATCAAGTTGATGGCTGAAATCGGTGGAGTGGTGTCGGTGGGTTTCGAGAGAGGAATTTTTATCCTTGGAAATATTTCTGTTATTATACATTGGATCTAAAAAGGGTATACAACCAATCTATGCTCAATAAATATTGTTTTATACATTTTTTCACTATCTTGATTACTTACCGAGACATTTTACATTTTCAGTTTACAACATTCAGTAAACCTCAACCCCTACTCACGTCACACTATAATAACAATAAGTTGTTATACTCTGAAGGACTTTATTTGAAGAGAAAGAGGGGGGGAGAGAGAGAGAGAGAGAGAGAGGGAGAGAGAGAGAGAGAGAGAGAGAGAGAGAGAGAGTCAGAGACAGACAGACAGACAGTCAGACAGCCAGAGAAAGTGAGAGAGAGAGAGGTATTAACCTCTTCTTCTTATTACCGCTTCGCCAGATAAGAGTCGTGTTTGAAAGCCGTTGGTAGTCAAAAAATTAATACCAATCCTTACAACTCCAGAATTTAATATCTTTCATACGTCGAAATGCAATAATTGCCAATAGAGGCGGCATTCAAGCCTATATTAGATATCCAATTGATTTCGATAACAACAGTTCTGAGAAACTCAGGATACTTCACAACAGCACAAAGGATACTTCCTATACTTCCAGGCCGGGCGTCTCTCAGAACAGCTTATTGGCGTTTTGCTTCGCGTTCCTAATTCACCAGGTACAACGGGCAAACCGAAATAGATTTTGATGAATTATTTAAAAAAAAAAGCAAATGGTATTTTGCTGATTTTGTTAAACATCTATAAAATTCATGTAAAAATAGGTGTTTCCCCAATTCTAATAATAACGATCAGATTTACTTAGCACTTAGTCGTAGGCAGGCATAAGTGTAAAAAAAAAAAAGTCCGTCACGCAGCGGCTGCGTAAACTTAGCAGATTTCCCACGTAAAGTTATACAGTAGAGAAATCTCCATACGATTGCCGTTCAGATTCGGGAAACGGCCGAACTAGCTTTTGGTGGGAACCATAGCTCGTCCGTTACACATAATAAACATGCAAATATCATGGTTGATATTCAAGATAGAGAATAAATGTATATAACAATATTTATAGTAAATTTAATTTGAATTAGATTGGTTTCATACAATTTTTCGATCCGACGTATAGTAACTTCGAATTTTAGAAAATCCCCCTTTAAACCCCCCCCCTCCCACTGGTCCGATTTCAGCCGTAAACGAACTTGATCTTCCTTTTTAAGTCAAACGATTAAATACCGAGTTTGGTGACGATTAAATAAACATTGCGACCACTAGAGTGTTAACACACACACTTATATATATATATATATATATATATATATATATATATATATATATATATATATATATATATATGGGACAAGGGGGGTTTAAAGGGGAGGATTTTCGAAAATTCGAAATATCTCCGTTACTATACGTCGGATCGAAAAATAAGACAGAATCAGGTATTAAAGAAATATTTTCCATAATATTGTTATATACTACAAAATTAAAGATAAGCACATGAAGGACTAAACGTTCACTTCTACTCATGTTACGTAAACAATACTCTGATCCATAATAAATCACATTATGGAATAATACCAAAAATTGTATTCAAAAGACCATATTATACGAAATACATGCAAATATGCACTGGTGAATGTTAAAGTTTTGGACTACTAAAATTTTATTTATTGAGATAACAATTATTCTGACTCATTATGAATTACAGTACTAGATATAGTAAATAGTTCTCAAGAAAATTAATATGTTATATTCTGATATATTTCAGTAATTGTTTTTCTTTCCTCCGGTGTGAGGCGGGCAGACCCGTTTGTTTACATTTCTAACCTACCGCTTCCTGTCTGCAGGTTATTGAAATTAGATGAAACATTTCTTATTTCCGTTTGTATTTATTCACGGTGGTATTGTATTACCAGTACGTACGATTTTTCTATTAGTAAATTTCACGAGGGAAATCTGCTTAGTTTACGCAGCCCCTGCGTGACGGACTTTTCTTGTCGTGTAGCCTTAACACCATTGTGACTTACTTCATCTTCAACATTCCCCTCGGTATCGTCCTCTTTTGCCGAGTCTCCTTGTACTTCTTCCTGTCCATCCTCCTCAGCATTGTTCACTATAATAAGACTAAAATTGGAATAAATTAAATTTGCAACAAGACTTGATATATGGCATTTTTCGACTGTACTATTCTACCTCATCTTGTCCCGATTCTGGCCGCTAACGAACTCTATTTTTCTTTACCAGATAAAAAATGAAATATGAAGTTTGATAGGAATATCTTGAAATTCCGGGGGCGACTAGAGTGCAAACAGATATACAATCTATACATTGTAGATAGACAAATATCGTTATCAAATTTTAAAAATGAAACATGTTTTTGGCACTCATTGCCTATGATTCTTGAAGATTTGATCGAATTGAGAATCCTCAAAAGCTACTTTTACTAAGAAAAGTATGCACTCTTCTTACTGCTGGATAGTCTGTATCGATTAATACACTATGCTTACATTGCTTATGGACTTTGTTCTGGCAAGTTCCAGAATTTCCTTCAACGGATATCTGGCCATAAATCTGTATTTATAATCGGACAGTAATCTCGAACTAATATTAAGGAAAATAATGGGTACACATGGAAAGCAGTTATCACCAATTCTAGAAATAAATGGCGTTCAATCGTGAAATCCCAATAATGGCCACTAAGCTCCATTATCCATGACATCAAAGATGGTTTTCCCAATCCTGGCATCCTCGTGCCATATACTAGCTGAACAATAGCTATCCAGGATTAAATCTTAAAATTTGGAAATCTTCCAAGGTTTATGGATTGGCTCTTCCATTCCTTTTTAAATCCGTTCCATCCTTAGGCACCAACACTAATATAGTCACACAAATATGTTTCCTTCCTTCCTTATGCTCTTGCAAATGGGGAGCCGTCCTTAGCTCTCACAAAGGCAGAGCAGAATCCTAAAAATAATTTCCATTCATTTCTCCATCAAAGGAGAATCATTTCAGAAATCCTCAGAATCATTTCAGCTCTGTGGCCATTAAAAAGGAGTATTGTAGCTACAGACCTAATTAGTATTGAAAGCTTATATTCATTCCGGAGCTCAGAGGAGGTAAAGTAGATTGTGTTTTCAAAATTAAATATAAAAAAAATTGTTTGCTCCCTCTTTGAATGTATTTTTTTGACGAATAATTCACAATTCAAAAGTTCTTGGCATCCCTAATAAACGTAGTATCCTTCATAGAGTCTCTCACGACTAATAATAATTTTTTACACATAAAAATAATGATTAACTGAGAAAGTATAATAATATATGTTTCAAATTAACGAGATCTTCAATATTCAATCCGATGGTACTCGAATTCAAAACTAATTTTTTTATGTTGTTCTGGGGCTCAGGTTAGCCATACGAGATAAAGCGTTGACCTTTATCTCACATGGTAAACCTAGAGTGGCGAGTTCGATTCTCGCCTGGGTAAAGGAAATTATTTAGTGACGAAATTCATTAAATAACATCCTAAAATCCCACCCTGGCTAGAAAAGGGTGGTAACCTCTAGATAACCCGTCCCGATTAGCCTAAGTTGCAAAAAGTGGACGTTAATAAATAAATAATAATAATTTTATGTTATTCAGCCCTTCACCAAATATTCCAAACTGTATTCAAACTTTTTTTTTTATTACAAGCCACTCACGCCAGATATGTAACACCATATCTGTGATTTGAAGAAGGGGTTATTATTGCTAAAACATGTGTGGCCTATTTAGAAGAATGGCTGGTTTTCCAGCAGTTATGGGATTTTCACCAGGTTAAGAAGATTAATTGTCCAATTGTTCATTTACATACTACTTTCAAATTTATTTAAAGAAAAATTGTAGGATCCTGAATTATAGTAATAACTTTAATGTATTGTAGTTAAATGAAATATGAAAATAATTACATTTGTTTCTTCAATTATAATATCATTTGAATGTGAATGATTATGATACATCACGCATTAGTAAAGCAGAGCCTTTTAGAACAGATTAATGCTACAAAATGCAGGAAACATATCTAAGGATTTATAAGAAACATATAATGTATGAATACTTGCGTAAAAGTTAAAAAATAAAATAACAAAATTAACATGATTAAGAATTTAATTTTCTTAAATTCTGTTTTCTTTACAATATTATTCATTTCCTTTCGGTAGATTCTCATTTCATTGAAATAATATGGATTTATAAATCAGGAATGAATCTATCTGGAAATAGTCTGATATTTTTTGGAGAGAACAAAGTAAGTATTATCCTACACAATCCCATATAACGGCCTGATTTCTCGGAGGTCGCACAAAATGCCCAGTTAATAGGTTAGGAAAATTTTATCATTTAGTTTCGAATGTTGAAGACATTACCCCGAGAGAGCATATTTTAGGTTCCTATTAATTGTGCCTAGGCAAAATTAAAAGGAAAACGGTATCTTATTTGGGTAAGTTCCAGTAATTGAAAAAAAAAAAAAAACAATAATTAATCTAAGATTAAAATGGTAAGCCGTAACCAAATCGTAGTCGTATTTAGTACTCGGTGAAGTGTAAAAAATCAAAAATATTTCCTTGCCTACGTTTTGGCATCAAATAGACGCCTTAAATTTCTTTTGTAAAAATATACGAGTAGAGTAAGCACATTATAAATTATATTGGTAAAGTTTACTTGCAAGACCGTAATTTCATAAGTCAGCAAGGAGAAAATGTTGATATTAAAACAAGAAAGTCCTGTATTTAAACAAAGTTTTAGGCCGTAATTTTAATAATCTATTCGCGTCGAGTAGTGAATAAATGTAATGTTTTGCTTACATATGTCTACACTCATTTGGAGACATTAAAATACAACAATACAAAAAGCTTGAATAATGTATATGATCTCAGGCTGTAGACTGACGGAGGCTGAGGGAGGGGAGCTGCATCTAAAGTATAATGTATCATTTTTCTTTATTACATTATTGAAAGTAAAGGTGCGTGTGAACGAATAGCAACAGGCTATTTGTCATTATCTCCAATCCTATAGACATAGCTGGCCTTTCTTTCCCAGTGTATATATATTATTTTCGGGAAAAGGTTACATTGCAGTTTTTGATTGTTTTTTTTTAACTAAAAACCTACCAAACAAATGACAGAAGTTCAGGCACCTTGAAAATAAGCATCACATTTGCAACTGAAATATCAAGTAGTGTTAACATACTTATGGTGAAACAGAGTTCAAAATTATCAAACATTTTCATCTTTTTATCTCCAGAAATATTTCTTTGGCTCTGTAGCCAGGAAATAAATTGAAATGTGTTTATTTCCGTTAAATGTTATCATAACATAATAGGATACGTCGAATAGTTTATTTTTTCATTCGTTTTTCTATAAAAAATTTTAAAATATTATGTCATTAGATTCTTTATAAATTGTTGAATTAAATTATACATATTTAGTACAATCGTGAAAAAAAAAATATGTCGAATTCTAAGAATACATAGTATAAAATTCATCAATTCAAATAATTTACATTGCTTTAAATATGTACAATTTTTTTACATCTCTAAATATACATTTTTTTCATTTGTTAGCATGCAAATTTAATAAAGAATGACAAGCTTATAATTTATTTAAGGGGTTATAAGCTTTATAAATGATGAGAAACGTGTCCCATCTTATAAAGGCTATGTACCTGATCACAAATTATTTTAGACGTATATTTATGACAACTATTTAGTAGTTTTAAGTAATAATTAAACATTTTTGAAAGTATTCATGTTCTGTACAAAAACATCCGTCATACATGAAGTTCTTTAATTTATTTTTAAACAAAGAGTATTTTTCTGATACATTTGGGCAGAGCGTTAAAGAGTTTTACCCCTGAAAATGAATCTCTTTTTTCGGTAGGAATTTCCCTCAGCTTACGCAGCAGATGTATGCCTATATTTGTATTTAGAAAACAATCCTTTTATCATTTAAAGTATAAATCAGCCCCAGCTACAAAGGACATGTATATATAAGTTAAATAGGAGAGGTAAAACAAAATTATATATATATATGTAAACAAACAAATAACAAGCTGCCTCCATTTTGAGGGTACCCGTTTGGGTCAGCCTCCTAATCAGCCCACCAGGGTATATAGATAAATGAAAAATCATTGCTAATAATTTAATAGATATTAGATTAGTAATATAAAAATCATATATATATGGTGCAGCTCGATGTTTTCACGCCATGTCTCCTATGGTATTATGAGAAATTTGTAAGACAGTCAGGTTTGCTAAACTGCATTACACGAACATGTCTTGGGCTTAGTATCATATCGCGCCGTATACTGACTAAACTCCTTATACTGTATTATTTTGATTTCTGACCCAAAACTAACGCAAACTGAACAAAAGTAAAATAATTAGTAGTGAGAAAATTCACCTTTCCCGTGACGGGGCAGAGAAAGTGGTACGTAACAATTTTCTATCTATTCAATTTTGAACCTTAGTAAGGCTCAGAAGTAAATGAAACTCCAAAACGTTGAGCTATAATAAGTTATTAGGACAGTACCTCTTGGGAAACACCTCTCCGTCATGTAATATATCTATATATATATATATATATATATATATGTGTGTGTGTGTGTGTGTGTGTGTCGTTTTAATGGTTGGTGAATTATAAAAGATAACTGCCACGACCCAATGAACATAGAAGAGAGCATGAAACTGTTAAACAGAAGCACATAAGAACGGAGACTAACATATTAGGAAATATGTAAAAATATAAACAGAAGACATTAAACTGGGGCATTATCAATGAGAAACTTAGCTCTAGTTCGGATACAATATTCTATATTATTAAAGAACAATATACTACGAATGTATATCATATTTGAAAATTATCAGCAGTATCAGAATAAGAGGAATAATAATAAATAAATAAAAAGATAACTTTCTAACAAAACATTAAACATGGAAAATCCAGCACATCAAATGAACGATGTTGCATTCATGGGCACAAGATCGGTAAGAACAGCTCATCTATGCAGACCTAAGTAATATAAAACTGTGTCGCAGGGGCTGCGTAAACTAAGCAGACTTTCCTCGCAAAGATTTAAATTAGATAAATCGACATACTAGTAGTAACACCACCGAGAATATTAAGTGAATAAATACAAACGGTAATGAGAAACCTTTCAGTTAATTTACTAGTTAATAATCTCTTTAACGAAAAATGTTTGAATTATAAACACACAGGTCAGCCAATCTTGAAGAATTGAATACATAAATAGAAATATTCTAGACCGGAAAGAAAAACATTTAATGAAATATATCTGAATAAAACAAGTTAATTTTTTGAAAACTATTTATTATAGCTAGTACTGTAATTTATAATGAATCAGAATAATTTTTGTCTCAATGTCTTAAATTTCAGTAATCCAAGAGCAAAAGAAGGGGGGGGGGATCAACAAATTTACGAAAATCTCACAAAGTAAAAGTTCAATGAAAACAATGTTTAGAATTTATCATTTTAAGCAAATGTTTCATGATAAAACAGCTTATTATTAATGACATGAGTAGGAGTGGGGATTTACTGAAATCTGAAAACTATAAAATCCAAATATCTTGGTTAATATTCACCGTATATTATATGACATATAATATGACACAGAAAATCAAGCATGGAACAACATTTATAGATCAGTCAATTTGCAATAAGTATGGTTGTATACAATGTTTCGATCCAACGTATAGTAACGTAAATATTTTTATTTTATATTTTGAATATTATATAATATATAAATTATATATATATATATATATATATATATATAATCTCATTTTCGTTATCTCTTGGGCAAGATCGATGGACGTTTATAGAAATTTTTCAAAAATCGCGTCATGAGTACAACCTCAATAGCTGATTTCCCTTAAGCGGAATCTACTAGTCACTCACGAGGTAAACGAACTTCTACAGTTTGAAGGTAACCATCTAATAGTTGACCACTGTACTATATAAGCACAAAAATAACTCAAAGAAAAACACCCAATACAACTTTTGACGGGCTTGAAAATGGTGCCATGTGTACTAGACGATCCGTCAGAAAGCACGGCAACTACCAAAATATGTAACAAAAGTATTACATATACTTTCCATCCACTGGTTGATTTTTCATTTCTACTTGTATTATATAAAGTGCGTTTATCAAAGGCTTATTATACGTCAGAATCACTAGCTTGAACATAAATAAGATGAAATAACATGTATGTTTCAGGTTTTACAGTTATGAAAGTCTAGAATCCTCTAGATTTGGCACTAAACACAATTAATAGTTATAGAATTGGTCTATACTTCAACTGATTAGTAATATGAATATGATTCACTCATACGAGTAACAATATAAGCACTGATATCGAATAGTTGTAGTTCATTGCCTGAAATTATGAATGGAAACTGTAATATTTTATATTCAAGAATAACATTTACAGGCACCGAGAGAATACTAAGTGTTGTTAAAGGTTAAGAAAAACATTTATTTTCATAATCTTTAACTATTTTCCAAAATACATAAAGCGTGCGCAGTATCTACAAACCTAATTAGGATTGGGAAAAAGAAAAAGATATTATTAACATCCAGTTTGTGTTTTTATGGCTAATTGAGATGGGTTATCCACAGGTTACCAGACTTTCCCTAGGGTAGGACTAAGGATTTTCTTTAATGCGTTGGTCACTACATAAATTCCAATTGGCCAGATGAAAATTTAACTCACAACTTTGGGCTCTATGAAAAACCTAAGGGCTGAAGATTGTATGAACTCACAACTTAATAATGTATGAAAAACAAAAATTGGAAGGGGGAGAAAATTTTCTGATATAATAACTGCAGGTGTGCAGGTAAACAACATCAGAAATGCAAGGGAAAGTATTTCTTAGCAAAATATGAGATGGAAAAGAATTCGTTCAATATATAAATATTTCCCATAAGAGAGAGATTTGTTCCACTCAAAGTGAAACTCCTGGAGCTTGAGTAGAAACAAAATACCAGAAGGAGCATTCTCTAGGGGAAACATTTTGCCATAGCATATTCAATGTACATTATTACAATACGCTGCGCAACATTTCTCCATATTTATAGTTGGCGCTCCGGAGTCCTTCATTTACTTCTTAAAATCTCAACGTAAATAAAACGATAGTAATAATAATAATAATTGTAATACATTTTTAAATTCCCCATAACATGTCACAATCACAAACTCCTAGGTTGGATTTTCCCCCGATATGGATTTTATTCCAGTTTTTACTGAGTATAAACCTTCCCCATAATAATTATCATATATAGATCATGAGTGATGGTTTAGTCGTTACCGTTTTAGGAAAACGGATATTCCCGAATGTTCGCTTGGGTAAATATGCGAAACAACAAAACTGAATAACATTTCATAGTAATGACTCTACACTACGAAAGCAATGCTTTGTATACGAGCATGTGCGTTCATTAACGCGGCCAGTTTTGACCAGATTGAACATCATACACAAAACTCAAAAAATAAATATTTACAACTATATTGTTATACTAAATTGATTTAGAACAGAGGCAATTGGCAAGCAAACAGATGGGGAAACATGAATTTTAAACTTTCTCTGTCTGTATTACGAATATAAAAACTATATGAATGCCTCAGAAACAAAGTGATGTAATAACTAATACTCAATAATGAAGGTTTTGCTTTTGACACAAAATCAGTGAACCATGTGGAGCAACTTAATTGGTCATTTATATAAATTTATCTTTTAAACTAAATAAGAACATTAATATGGTCTTTGTATTTTTTTTGACTGTACGTAAGAAGAGAAAGGTCCCAATTAACTGCCTAGCTTCCTGCAGAACTTGAGAGCATAACTGGATTCCAGATTTTTAATTGATAAGGAATAAAAAGAGTAACTGACCTACAAGAATAGGATACGTAAGTTCAACTGCATATAAATGCATATTAAATGTACATAGCAAATAAGTTAGTATTATTTAATTACTTTGTAATATATACTAAAACAATCACAGATACAAAGTAACCCGAGCACTAAATATAACATTTCCTAAAGAGCCATATAACCACGATATTGACTGCTCAAACAAACATCCTGCCTTGTATGCATTTTCTTTTAGGGGAACTACAAACTTAAATCACTTTTCTCTTCCATAAATATAAATACATTTGTCACGAAATTTGTTTATAATTAGTTTCACAATTCTTATAAATTTTATTTATAATATTTGTTCCAACGAGTAAGAGCATAAATATCTGTTGTTTAACGAGCCTGGCGATTGTATAATCAACCAATATCGCATATGTTACAACTGCTTAAACATTTTAGTTAACGAGGTACATTCAGATAAATTTTATATACAGCTTAACTATTGAGGAATTTATTTTATTAATCTGATATTATTTATTAATCTCTGAGATTTTGGGAATTGGTTGAAAAGATCCTAGAATTCGCTGCATATTAATTTTTAATTGGGTGTGGGTAATTAGTATTTGAGGATATGTGTTCTACAAGTGAGTTACTCAGTCATTCAGATATGTAATGGTATTGGCAATGGTTATGTTATGTTAATAGCGTTGTCTCTATACAACCAATGCATTAGCATAAACCATGCCCAGATGTGTCAGACCTATTTTACCTATACAAATCCCTCCAATTATCCGTATATAAACTTGAAAAGAACGTAAATAAAAGCCCAAATCCCGAGTAAATAATAGGTTCGATGACTGCTTAGCATATTTTCGTATACGGAAATAAACTGTTGTGGTTGTACTCATGAAACGACTTTCGAAAAGCTTCTTCAAATGTCCATCAGTTGTTCCAAGTAGAACAATTCTGTAGGATGCGTGATATTAGGTATATTTTTAGTAAAACATCATACTTTTTTTAATTATTTTTAATACCTGGTGGAAGTATCTTTTTTAAAATAATGATTATTGTATATATTTTAGTTGATAATAAGAGTGCCATTGACTAACAAATGAGTTGTTGACGATTCTTGGGACGAGACCCAACCATTGCATATTCTCTGTCATGTCTCGTCTATTAAAGATTCCTCAATAATGATTACATAACATGATACACATATAACATGATATACAGTAATATTACACTAAACGTTAGTTTAATTTTCACCAGATTTCCCCTAAGGGAAATCAGCTATTGAGGTCGTACACATGACGCGATTTTAGAAATTTTTCTTCGAATGTCCGTTGATCGTACATTGCAGTTGACGAAAATGTAGTCCGTTCAAAATTATATATATATATATATATATATATATATATATATATATATATATATATACACATATATTCGTCTGCTACCGCTCTAGCGGTCGCAATTATTGTTTGATCGTTACCAAACTCGATATTTAGTAGTTTTATGTAAAAAGAAAGATCAATTTCGTTTGCGGCTTAAATCGAAAGAGAGGGAAGAAGGATTTAGGGGGGGAGAATTTTGAAAATTCGAATTGTCTCCGTTACTATATTTAGAATCGAAAAATTGTATAAAACCAATCTTGTTGAAAATTAAATTTAAATAAATACTGACATATACATTTATTTTCTATCTTGAATATTAACCGAGATATTATTATTTTTCAGTTTTTAGCCTTCAGCAAACCCCTACTTCAACTCCTGTTACACAAACAAAACTCTTTTATAAAATAAAACACTTTATTGGAAGCTTAAATACCAAATATTGTTTTCAAGAGACCTTTATTTTACGAGATACGTGGGAATATGTTC
Organism: Riptortus pedestris; assembly: GCA_019009955.1. Taxonomy (NCBI): domain Eukaryota; kingdom Metazoa; phylum Arthropoda; class Insecta; order Hemiptera; family Alydidae; genus Riptortus; species Riptortus pedestris. The sequence continues at coordinate 228,392,564 of CM032228.1, read as the reverse complement.
TGGTGACGCCCCCCGCCTCCTGTCTTAAGTTATGGACTACCAAAATTTGATTGATTGAGATTAAAAAATTGAGGCTACGAAAATTTGATTGATTTGAGAGTATTCTGAATCATTATAAATTACAGTACTAGATATAGTATATAGTTTTCAATATAATTACTGTGTTATATTCTTATATATTTCAGTAATTGTTTTTCTTTCCGGTGCGAGGTTGGCAGACCTGTTTCTTTACATTTCAGACGCTTTCCGTCTGGAAATTACTAAAATTTACAGAAAGATTTCTTATTGCCGTTTGGAATATTGCTTAATATTCACTGACGTTGTGTTAGCAGTATGAAGATTTATCTATTACTAAACTTCACGAGGGTAATCTGCTTAGTTTACGCAGCCCCTGCGTGACGGACTTTTATATTTTGACATAGGCCTTCCATGAGTCCGCGTTTCAAGTGATGTTGAATCGGAAGAATATTTTACAGTTTTTTTCTTTTTCATTAATATATTTCCTGTACATAGTAACTCCGCCAGGAGGGATTTTTCTGCTCATCCCAAGCATGTTTAGTCTACAGCTGCATTCTGTAAAATATAATGACAATTTGTTATAATGGTAAGTAAAAATATTAAGAAATGTAACATACAAATTTAAAACTTAAAGCAAAAACATTAAAATAATGACAATTAAGGAAAATACGTTTAATTTAGATGATTCCATCAATTAAACATTATATTTTCTATTTCTCTCTCTGTTTACGTTAGTGGTTTGCGGTTATATTTTTTAAATAAATCTATTTATATTGAAAACAGAATATCGGTATTAAGAGACCAAGTCGGAGATTGATTCTGTAACTGTGTTTGTATGCCTCGGCTCAGTGAGTAGTCTGTGAACGCTTGTAATTGTGGCTAAGTGGAGCATTAGGAAAGACAATTTTCCAGTCGCAAACATCAAAGAAAAAGAATTGTTTTTCGAACATAATACACGAACAGAAGAATTTTTTTTTTCTTTACATTGTATATTAATAAGGGTGAACTGGATGGAGGCGGTGCTTTGTCGTGGCTAATAAAAATATAGGGAGAAACAGACCAGTATGGTGGGCTGAATTATGTATTATTAGGATTTTATATGTATTGTGTGCTTGTTTGCTGAAGCTTGTATTCAATGTTGATCAAAGATGTTTTAGTCTAGGACAATATTTGGAGAATTTTATTTTCTAAATACTAAAGTCCATTTGATACTACACTTATTGTTACACAACAATAAATAACCACACTAACTATAATAATAATAACCTAATCAAAAACATGCTTACAATTATATATATAAAAACTGAATTTGTATGAGAAATAAGAATTCATGATTTGGAAAATAACATTATCAGTGGAATACAAAAGCTTCTATTTATGGCACAGTGCAAGTCTTGGAATTTTAAACTTTCTGCTTTAGACAAAATTAATTAATTCCGGTTATAAAATATAGAAGGCTTGATTTATTTAAACAATTATTCATTTGATTGTTTTATTTCTTTGTAGCGTTTTCCCCTTCGTCTTTCCAAAGGGCTTTTCCGCCATTGGGCTAAAGAACGAGATCCCTCCTGAAAAAAGGCAAACAGTAATCTTCTCTCTCTAATTGGTGTCTCCAGGAACAATCGCATTTCCCTACTAAATGGACTAATTAAAACTTTCAAGCTCACCCAGTTAGAAATCAATGCTAGTCCAGAGAAAAGAAAGTTCACGGTGAATTTTCTGAAGATAAAACGAAAATAACAATAAATATAAAATCAATAAAGTAAATTCGCTGAATACTGAAGGGCGAATAAATTCTACACGAGTCCCTCGAGAACTGGTTGAAGTAGAAAGCCAGAAAGCTTTGACGAAAGGAAATCAAAGGTTTATAATTTGTATGGTATAGGAATGGAACCTAATTGGTCTCTTAATAACCTAAATATATAATAGAACTAGGCATAACGTGCAAGCTCATACTCACACACACACATATATGTGTGTATATATATATATATATATATATATATATGGTGTTGTTATTTTTTTTGGAGTTTTGGTCAATGTTGGTGAAAAAAATCTTAGTTTATGCCGATATTTCGAGAATCTTTATTTTCTCTTCTTCAGGGCAAGACTAAAGATACCTAAAAACTAATATAACCCTAGTGTTCAATTTAAAATTGAAGCGGCAATAAACTATACCAGCCCCATCTGTTGTCAACTAGACTAACCAAGGATGTCCCCCTGGAGAGTGCTGACCTCTACAGCCTACTTTGTAAATACTATCTGAGAGGGATCCTTGGGTTAAAAGTACAGGAGATAAGGAGTCAGTACAGTCGAGTGGCTATGATGAGAGAGAGTAGAGCTCCCGGGTACTGCAGCAGATTTAGCCTTTTCTCACGCGTGCCTTTTAGAACTTCCAACATGAGGGAGTAAAGGAAGGAACATCCAGGGGGAGAGCAGGATGGAGGAAGGAAGAGGGAGAACAACATAGCAGCACCAGACAGTATCACCATAGCATCAGTATCCCTTAAAGTAATGCATACTAACTTACTAACAAATATATGCCCTGCATTAGCCCATCCCACAATATCCTGTAATTATTCAGCATAGAAATACATAGTTTAATCCAGATATCTTATGATTATTCAATACATTATTATGGTAATAATCGGTTTACAAATCATGGTCCTCCGGTATCAAATCGCAAATACAAACTTACATGAACCAGCACCTCTCTTAAATATTTACAAGTCGTTAGCGGGTAAGGCCGAAGGGCTTGTAAGTAATCACCTAGTTCTAAGTGCAATAGCCATGAGTAATAGTTTGTAGGTATCTTTAGTCTTGCCCTGAAGAAGAGAAAATAAAGATTCTCGAAATATCGGCATAAACTAAGATTTTTTCACCAACATTGACCAAAACTCCAAAAAAAAAAAATAGCAATACCATATATAAATATAACCTGGTCGAAAATATCAACACAATTATATATATACAGGGTGTCCCAACTTCCTGGACCACCCCACTTAACGTCTCTAATTATTTTAATAAACGGCTGAGACTTGGTGTGCCATAATTGGGACTTGAAGAATCCTTTCAGTCCATATTCAACCTCGTAATCTTCTCCAACGACCATAATTTTGGAATTTCAATAGATTTTTTATTTCAGAATCAGTTTCTTCCCCCTGGACTTGTTTCAAATATAATTTTGTTGGCTAAAACTTTTATGTCGCAGTAATTTTCAATAAAATGTGCCGTTTCTGAAATAAAGATTTGTGCATTTTACGGCTAAAGGATGCATCAAATCGAAAAAATCAGTAATATTACTAATAAAAAGTCCGTCACGCAGGGGCTGCGTAAACTAAGCAGATTCCCCACGTGAAGTTATACAGTAGAGAAATCTCCATTGGAGAGCCAAACGGTGACGGCAAAGGGCCGTACTAGCTTTTCGCGGGAAATTCCAAAATCCGTTATCGGCCCAAATTTCATAAAAATGCAAACATCTCGGTTAATAATCAAGATAGGGAATAAATGTATATAACAATATTTATAGTAACTTTAATTTGCAATAAGATTGATTCTGTACACTTTTTCGATCCGGTGTATAGTAACGGAGATATTTCGAATTTTTGAAACCCCCCCCCTCCCACTGGTCCGATTTCAGCCATTAACGAACTTGATCTTTCTTTTTACATAAAACGATTAAATACCGAGTTTAGTGACGATTAAACAAAAATTGCGACCGCTAGAGTGTTAACAGACAAATATATATATGTATATATATATATATATATATATATATATATATATATAGTTTTGAACGGACCTCATTTTCGTCATCACCAGGGTAGGATCGATGGACAATTGAAGAAATTTTTCGAAAATGGCGTCATGAGTACGACCTCAATAGCTGATTTCCCTCATGGGAAATCTGCTAAAAAACACGTCATATCCATTTCTGAACTTTATAATGTTGTACATTTAAAGTTTCAGTTGATGCCGTTTTTTGACGTTTGATTATAGTATTAATTAACTTCAAATCCTTCCTTTTAAAATGTTTTTTTTCTGAAGGACCAGAAAAAATGAAATTTTGAATAATCTGTTTTACAAACTACGAATAATAATCATTGTTGATATTAATGGCTCCGTAAAAATGTTTTTTTTTCTCTCAAAATAATTTTATAAAATTATTTTATATTTTCCTGCTACAATAAACAGTCGGTATATTTTCGATTTTTAATATTTCAATTTTATAAGTGGGGGCTTGTATTACAAACATTCTATTGTATATTAATTGTAAGAAAAATGTAATGAAAAGTTTGTTTTGTTAATTTAGAAATGGGTAAGATAATTAATTGTTGAGAGTGAAATTTTGTGTTTCGTGAGAATTACTGGAAAGCTTTTTAATCCCTTAAGGTTAGACTGCGGGCGCAAAAAAGGGGGAGAGAGAGGAGCCCATCAACAAATTGAAAGTACACAATGGCCCAGCATTATAATGCCGGACATAACCATCTCATACACACCTCTATGCTATTATACCAGCTCCCATTCCTGGCAATAATTGTTTAATAATATTATATTGTTTTAGCAGATTCCCCTTAAGGGAAATCAGCTATTGAGGTCGTACTCATGACGCGATTTTCGAAATTTTTCTTCAAATGTCCATCGGTCCTACCCAGGAGATGACGAAAATGAGGTCCGTTCGAAACTGTATATATATATATATATATATATATATATATATATATATATATATAATATATATATGTATATATATATATATCTAGATATGTGTGTGTGTGTGTGTGTGTGTGTGTGTGTGTGTCTATAACCGCTCTAGCGTTCGTAATTATTGTTTAATCGTTTCGAAACTCGATATTTAGACGTCTTATGTAAAAAGGAAGATCAAGTTCGTTAAGGGCTGAAATCGGGAGAGGGATAGGAGGGGGGATTAGAGGGAAGGATTTTCGAAAATTCGAAAATATCCCTTCCCATAGGTCGGATCGAAAAATTGTATATAACCAATCTTATTGCAAATTAAATGTACTATAAATATTGTTATGAACATTTATTCACTATCTTAAATATTAGCCGAAATATTTTCATTTTTCAGTTTTCTGCTTTCCGCAGAACCCCATTTCTTCTCATGTTACACAAACAATACTCTGCTACGTAATAAATCACATTATTCGATGTTTAAATTCCAAAAATTGTTTTGAAGAGAAATACATGCAAATATGTCCTTGTGACTAAAATTTGATTGATTGAGATAACAATTGTTCTGACTCATTATTAATTACAGTACTAGATATAGTAAATAGTTCTCAATAAAATTAATATGTTATATTCTGATATATTGCAGTAATTGTTTTTCTTTCCGGAGGCGGGCAGTCCCGTTTGTTAACATTTCAAACCTAACGCTTCATGTCGGCGGGTTATTGAAATTGGATGATACATTTCTTATTTCCGTTTGTATTTATTCACGGAGGAGTTGTGTTACCAGTATATAGATTTGTCTATTACTAAAATTCTCGAGGGAAATCTGCTTAGTTTACGCAGCCCCTGCGTGACGGACGTTTTCAATGCAGAAAATACTAAACTAAACGCCGCGTGGTATCGTTTAAAAAATATGAACGATATTTGAGACTTAATCAAGTCTCAATCTTTGCTCTTTAGAATATCCTTCCTTAAAACATCCATTACGTTTTACCGAAATACGTAGTATCCCTTATTTACAAACCTTGAGAACATAGATCATTTTTAAATAATAAATCAAACATTTTGTAGCACTGAATGCTTTATGTTGGCTGGACAGAAAGAATAAAAGAAAATGCCAAAAATTGTCAGCTCTCTCAAAACTGACGTAGAACTTCAGTGTCTTTCACTATCTCAAACAATTTGTAGTGGACTAGTGCTAGGTTTCTCTTATTAAGGAGCTCATTACACCACCGCTACCCGGGTCTGCCTCATTTATTTCGCACTGGAGAACTATTCTCCACATTTTTGGCAAACTATTGTGGTCTATTGTTCACATTCCCAACTATAATATTCTGACTTTTTAAACATCATGACGAATTTCATTCTAGGCATAAAAATATATTAGCTTAGTTTATATTCAATAGCATAACCTATCTTTTCAATTCATTCTAAAACCTGTTGTAAAACTGATCAGGAGGACGACTTATATTTTTTCTTCATAAAAAGTCATCTCCTAAATCGAATCATTATTAGGAGCGCTTTCCGTAGGGTATTGCAGAAATATTTCTTCTATGATGACCAGAAAAATAACTTAATTAATTTATTACATAATTACTGTGATACGATACTATTCCTTCCAGATATTAAAATGATGATCACATTCTACAATAGAACGAAACCTCTGTTTCATCCATGTATCTCATATATTTGTTTTTGATATTCCCCTACGAAGTAAAGAAAGTATTGTAATAGCCAAAAATTTTATTATTCAGATTTTAATGGAATTATCAGTTTTGAACCAATTTTGACTTGCATCGGTGCGACGTCTATACGTATGAACATACGTACCTCGCATTACTCAATAACGGCTAGCCTTTGAAATGTTGAAATTTCATATTTAGTATTGATGCAACTTGCAGTAGTGTGCCACTCCTTTGATTGAAATCAACTACAGGAGAAAGGGCCTAAAGGGAAGGCGATAATACATATTTTCACGTTTTTTCCGAAACTTACAAAAGATTTTAATAGGAACTTTTTGTTTTTCATAAAAAGCATAATAAATTACTTTTTAAGGCATTTGTCGATTCGATTGGAATGGAACAAAACATTTTGTCTATTTTATTTAATTGGAGTACTCTACAAAGTTGAATTCTGGAAGAGCAAAAAACGAAAATTAGTAAAAATTAAAAAAATAAAAAAAAGGAATAAGGAAATATCAATATTATTTATTTATTTATTATTTATTAACGTCCACTTTTTGCAACTTAGGCTAATTGGGACGGGTTATCTACAGGTGACCACCCTTTTCTAGCCAGGGTGGGATTTTAGGACGTTATTTAATGAATTTCGTCACTAAATAATTTCCTTTGCCCAGGCAAGAATCGAACTCGCCACTCTAGGTTTACCATGTGAGAATATCAATATTATTAAAAAAGTTCAAGAAGATTGAATTAAATTTTGCAAATAATATAACATTCCTAAATCGTTTTTATTAAATATTGTTCAGTGCGTTTGTTTCCTTGGTACAAACATAGTAGGTGACATCTAATGTTTTAATTTAATGTAAAAAGTACCACTAACTTAAGCACAGTTTGTTATATTTCTATGCATTTAGTAAATCGGTAGTTTGGTATATAATATAATGCGACTTTGCTACTTCTAGAAATCGAATTCTCAATCAGGTTATCCTGGTAACTTCCGCAATTTTCTATTAGTTTTGACGTGGCTTTCTATTCAAAAAATGATTTGATGTTAAAGACAAATACTCGGGATGAGGGCATTGCTTGTAGCAAAACATGTGATTAGTGTAGTGTTTTACTTAATGATTATTATTATTATTTATTTATTAATGTCCACTTTTTCCTTCTACGCCTAGGACAGGTTATCTACAGGTTATCCCAGACGGGAATAGAACTCGCCACTCTAGGTCTACCATGTGAGGTTTAGGCCAACGGTTTAATTCACAAGGCCAACCTGAGACCCAATTTATTACTTTATGATCGTCTATCGGCATCTATTCTATGTTGACTGTCGTTAAAAATGAAAATGGATTTCGATGTCTCTGATTCAAACTCAATTATTAGAAATCCCGCCAGTGGACATGTTTACCCCCACCCCTATCATATATCCTTAAGCCGTCCTTTAAACCGTGCAAGTTGGCTACCATAATGCCCATAACTCATGTCAGTGAGTCTTTTACCAAGTATTAACAATGACCAATTTCGGCATGACGCCTGTATGTGACTCGCCTAACTCAAATGGCTAATCTTAGAGTTTTGAAATATACCACATTTTGGATTCTTGTAACGACTAGTTAGGCGCGCACTATTTCTTCTGATCGAATAATTTTAAATGAAATGCAAACAAAAATTTTGTTTATTCAATTGAATAGGAGTACTAGGAAATATGTGGTGCCCATGTCCAATTTTTTTCTATTATTTTATTGTCTGCCTATTATTTTATCCTACCAATTACCGCCAACATTAAAGTCCTCATTTAAGCTCATGCAATTAGAATTATTGAGCTCTACCAAAATTAATCTCAAAACTATTCAACCGGATTTCATTCTACATAGTGCTAATTAAAGAGTCGCCCTCATTGATTTCATTAGCTAGAGAGGTAGTTATAGTAGTTGAAATGCTTTCAATAACTTTACACAATCACAGTACGCCTTTTAGAATAGTTGAAGGAATCAGATGTTTTCAGAGAATAGATTATTTCGGCCTAACTTGGGAGATACTTCTTCTGAAATATCTTTCACATCTAGAACCTAATTGGACCCTAGACAATTGTTCCTTTCATTCACGAATCATTCTAAATGCTGGTATTTTCTGCAAATGATTTGATCAAGTTTCTCGAGAAGGTTCCCTTCTCTATCAAATCAAAAGCGTCCGTTTACTTAGTCCGCAGGTATCCTTAATACTGGTATAATACACTTGTGATATTATCTCATCACATATTCTCTATTTCTACCTAAAATAACGCAGGTATTTGGAATTTCCAATCCCTCCTCTCTCTCTCTGTAATCCCTCCCTATCCCGGGTCCCATTTCAACTGTTAAGTATTATGGTCATTAGTGTGGAATGAAACAGTTAAATATCGAGTTTGGTTTAGAACAAATAAATATTTTCAAGTTAGTTCTTAAAATCTTAATGTATGATGTCATCACACAACGTATTTGAATGTACCTGACCTAGTAAATATGTGTTGAAAACAATATGTGGCAATTAAGCTTATAATAAAGTGGTTTATTATACAAGAAAGTATAGTTTATGTGGCATTAGTAAGAGTGGGTTTACTGAATGCTAAAAACTATAAAATCCAAATATCTTGGTTAATATTGAAAACAATGAATACATCTATATAAGAAAATTAATGGTACAATTAATTTGCAAGAACATTGATTCTATAGGAAAATCTACTAGTATGGTTTGCTGAATAAAACGGTGTATGAACATTACACACATCTTAAATAATAAGTAAGAAGGAAATATGGAATCCATTACTTCACAATGATTTTTACCTTCAGCAATTGCATCACTTATCATTTCATGCCCAACTTATATTTGAAGTTCAAATCGCATAGGGCTCTTTTTAATGGAGAAATAGAAAATCGAATTCGCGTCATCTGCGGACCTATCCTGAAATCTGCTTAGTTTACGCAGCACCTACGAGTGCTTCTTCTTCTTCCTCCTTTCTGATATACTCATGACAAATACGTTTGGATATTTTTGATCCAGTCTTCACGTTGTCCCGAGTCTCAGCAACGTGATTATATTTATTGCTCCTTGAGTAAGGAGATTCGTGCATAAAAACAAAGAAAGTCCGTCACACAGGGGCGGCGTAAACTAAGCAGATTTCCCACGAGAAGTTTTACAATAGAGAAATCTGCCTAATAACAGCTGTAGTAGTAAGTAACCTCTAAACCTATTCACGAGAGGGACGAATAATTACAAAAACGGCCGCCAGAGTTCACGGCGGAAAGTCCGAACATAGCCACTGCTGCCGAGCACATGCAGAATACAAATGCAAATATCTCAGTTAATATTCAAGATACAGAATAAATGTATATGACAATATTTATAGTAAATTTAATTTGCAATAAGATTGATTCTATAATATTTTTCGGTCCGACGTATAGTAACGGAGATATTTTGAATTTTCAAAAATCCCCCCTTCTAAACCCCCCCCCCTCCCACTGGTCCGATTTCAGCCATTAACGAACTTGATCTCTCTTTTTACGTAAAAAGCTTAAATATGAAGTTTGGTAACGATTAAACAAAAATTGCGACCGCTAGAGCGTTAACAGACAAATATATATATATATATATATATATATATATATATATATATATATATATATATATATATATATATATATATATAATTTTGAACGGACCTCATTTTCATCATCTCCTGGGTAGGATCGATGGACATTTGAGGAAATTTTTCAAAACTCGCGTCATGAGTACGACCCCAATAGCTGATTTCCCTTAAGGGAAATCTGCTAAAAACGTAAGCATGGAATGAAGATAAGAGCACTTCTCGAGATTAGGAAACCTAAGTACGAATCCTGTGTTTTCCTTCGTGGAAACAAAACATGAACTCAGGATGTTCTTCATTATAAAGTCGCTGTTCTACTTTCAATTACCTCCGTCCATGAGCAGTACTAAGCAGCTCTCCATTCCTTCAGTTTCTTACTTCCCAAGCATAATAACAATACTCGTGTAAAGCATACAAGTATTCTATTCTGATATTAAAATACACTAGTCCGAATACATGAACTAAAAGGAACAATCGTTTAGGCAACGTTCAATTTTTCGGCGATATTTATCTTTGAATGGGACTAGAGAAAAATAACACAGGGTAAACTTCCTTAACAAATATACAGTCCTTCATAGAGAATACCTATCATTGGTAAACATTTTGTACTACAACCGTGAAAATAAAGAAATGATTTCTTTTTCTTATCAAAAGTTTGCGAAAGTTAATAGTACAAAAGAAATACTTTTATTACTTTATGGGGGTGCATCAACAACAATAACCGGCACATTACTTATCATATGAAATTATACATATAATTAGTATTTCGTTTATCATATATCTTAGAGAATAATTATTTTCATTTGATTTATCAGAAAACTTATCTTTATTTAGACATTAAAAAAAATATTTAATCTACATTTACATTAAATTGTGATTTATTGAATCAAGTTTTATAATTATTTAGATTAATATTTATATTGTATTATTATTATTTATTAACGTCGACTATTTGCAACTTAGGCTAATCGGGACGGGTTATCTACAGGTTACCGCACTTTTCTAGCCAGGGTGGGATTTTAGGACGTTATTTAATGAATTTTGTCACTAAATAATTTCCTTTGCCCAGGCAAGAATCGAACTCGCCACTCTAGGTTTTCCATGTAAGATAAAGGTCAACGCTTTAACTCGCATGGCTAACCTGAGCCCCATATTTATATTGTGATTACATAACAATGTATACGCTGTTAATTTTTAATTTAGAAAATATTAATATTTTTATTTTCACATTTTTTAATACGTTACAATATATTAATAACCATACAAACCGTAATTGGCCAGACTCCTAGCAACATGTTTATAAACATAAGCCAAGAAAATATCTATCTACCTAGAGAAAATTACCTAGTAACTTTAAGAAACGTATAAATACAATACAATTTTTTCCTTATAGGTCCTTTAAGAAGAAACTTATAAATAAAAATAATTTATTATATCTGGATTTAATTTTTCGTTTCTACTCTACTGGGTATAATCCAGGTCTTTACCCAATCTAGATTTGTATTCTAACCTCCTGAGAACCTGGTTGTGCTTAATTCTCTCAGAGAGTGCCCAACTCAATGGACCAAGTTCATTACATAATGTATTGATAGTGTTCCACTTGATAGCAATGCACACACTACATACTACAGTGATGTTTAATCTGTAGTACTATTTAATTTAATATTTCCATTACCGATTCTCGTTTCTTATCAAAGCGGTGGATTTAAGAAAAAACTATGAGGAAGTGGCCTTCTGCCTTCAGTTCAAACAATACCAAGCTTTCTGCATCCAACTCCGGTCCCCTATCCACCGCAAGTCCTCCATCGGCCCACCCAGCCACCTTCGCCACGGTCTTCCCCTCCTCCCCGATCCACCAGGTGTACTATGCAACATCTTTTTTTGGTAGCCTGTTGAGCTCCTTCCTAACCAGCGCCATCTGCCGTTCTTATTACCACGGAAAATATCAAGACATTAAGTTTTATTAATCAAATCCAATCTGTAATGTTATTTTAAATGTGGTTTATAAAACAAATTTTATTAATAATATCTTAAGTATATTTATTTATTTCCCTATTATTCATCATGTTAACATATTAAATACACAACTCAAATTAGGCGTTGAGCATTTACCTAATAGATTTTATGATTACTTCCAGTACATAAAATCAATTTGTAGTTTTTTTGTAGGCCACCCGACATGTGGGCAAACCTGTAGTCTTCATTTAATTCTAAACCATGTGACCAAGGACCACATTCATGCATAAATCTATTTTAAAAAATATGTATATCAAAAAATATTCTTTGTTTAAAAATAAATTAAAGAACTTTATTTCTGAAGGATATTTTTATACACATAATAAATAAATGCAATAAAAAATGATCAATTATTAAATTAAACTGTATTCCTATATTATTTACTATATATATTATTGAATAATTTATTTTCTCTACGAAATTCTAGAATTGAGTTAATTAATATTTTTTTAAAAATTTTGATAATTACAGAAAATGTGGGTGAGAAGCTCCACCCCTTTTCGTCAACAATCTGGCAACATAAAAAAATATAATTTTAAAGAGTACAGTTACCCATAAAGTTTTTTTGACTGAGGCAGTAAACTCCTGAGAAAACGCCATAAGGCAAACAACTCAAAATTTTACCCAAGTGATTATAAGGCTGCCTACTATTATATTTATTGCTCAAATTGAAACATTCAATAACGCACTCGAAACTCTCACTATATAAAGTTTCCAGTAGTCTATTATATCCATATGAACTTTAGTGTTGACTGAACAGTTAAATATCAAGTATGGTACAGATCAAATTAACATTTTCGAGACAAGAAGGTAAAATCTAAATTTATGGTGTCATCCCATAAGAATTTGCCTGTTATAAAACAGATCTTATGAAAACAATATTCGGTATTTAAGCTTAGAATGAAGAGACATGTTATAACATCTTATTGTTAATACGAAACGAATGGGAGTGGGGATAATTAAAATAAAAACAAAATAATAGAAAAATAACAAATACTGAACACAACAAATAAAAAATTAAACACAACAAATAAACATTAACTACCAGTAAAAAAGACAGCAAATAAACATTATTTATTACAGTATACTAGAACATCTATATTTTTCAAAATTATATTAAATTTCACACTAAGTCAAAATCAAAGAGGATAGAAGTTAAATTTTGCAAAACAAATTCAGTTTTTAAGGTGATATAGTATATTGTCGATACTCAAAAATTCTATAACGTTAGGTTATGCTATAATTTTTTCATTTCCAAACTTCCAATCTCCCATATTAACCAAATTTTTCAACGAATTCCCATTAAAATATTGAAACAGTCAAAGTGATGACTGCAGGAAAAATTCCTCTGACTACACAAGTCTACTGTGATAGAAGCATAGAACAAGCCGTGATGTGTTTATGTAAAAGGTTTCTATAGCAGAATGGAGTCTCAGATAAAAAAAAATAGTGTGTTCGGCCTCTGTTTCCCCTTGCTAAATATTATAAAAGCCTTCTTGAGCTCACGTCAGACAGCATATCCTATATATACAGGATTGTTTGGATAAGAACATGATCTGAAAAAAGCAATCCATTAGGAAGTCTGGGAAAATAACTAATGTTTTTGAATAGACATTTGAATAAAGGAAAGGTCAAATATTATTCATCTCAAATTATTATAAATTTTGTAATTTAAACATAATGATTATATAGGAAACACATTACATAAAAACACAAATTTAAAAATATGGTCACTAGGATTCAAGAAACGTTTATAATAGATCCAATTAATCTCATATTCCTTTAAGATTACAGATTTTGAGTTATTATTCCCTAAGTTGTTGATGTTCCAAAAAAACATATATAAAATAAATAAACTCCTTCAAAATACTTCTCTTTTCTGAAATACAATAAAATTGGCAACAATTCCGACAATTTTGTATTTACTACCAAATTAACATCAAGAAATTTATTTATATCAAAAACATGGACCAATTTGCGAATAAATCCAACTGTTTTCTCGCTTGCCTAAAGTATTTAAACTTAAAACATGAGTCCTAAACATTTTCGCACATTTTAGTTATGATTTTATATTTCTTAGGTTTGTGGTTTTCAATGTATACTTTTTAGGCAGAGCTGAAGGGTAGACTGAGCCAATCTTTCTATGAAGTATAAGAGCATGGTTAGTGAGAGAAGTTTTATTGTCAATTTAGTCTACATTTTTAGAATGTTGTTTAAGTCTCTATTCATCATTTTTGCAAATTAAGATAATTTGTATTTTTCTAAGTTTCCTTGTGTTTTTGTGAAAATTGCCTTTTACATAGATTCCTTGTTGAAAAATGCATTATTTTATTTTGAATTGGACGCCGGAATCACTAAAATTATTCCGATTGTCTCATTTCCTTCGTTTATAATTTATCCCAACGTTTTCATTTTCTAAAAATAATCATTTTCTTTTTGAAATTCCTATTGAAAAAATTCCTCCAAAACCGAATGATATGATTTTCTATGGTGTTCAATGTTATTGAATTCTCTATTTTTTAAATTAATCTTTTTCTTTGCATCTCTTATTCTTCTTTGAATGTAGCATTTATCTACTAGTACTCCCATGTGTGCACGGTTCAGAGGGCTAGACAGTTAGGCGTTAGGCTAGAAGTTATATATATATATATATATATATATATATATATATATATATATATACATATAAATATATAGTATATATATATATATATATATTAGCTAAGATACCCGGCTTCGCTCGGGAATTCATTTGAGGCTGGATGGTGATGTTATATTTTTGGCAAGGTTTTACTTTGCACAATATTTTGACATTTACTCGTTCCAGTGTTCAGGGTTAATACCCGTTGTTAGCATTTGTTAATAATAAAATTATTTTTTTTATCTAAGACTTCACTGTCCTGCATATTGTCATATTTCCCGTCTCCTGTGCATTATGCATAGATTTGAATTATTAAGGAGAAAATATTGACATACATTTGAATTAATTTTTTCAGGTGAGGTACCTGGTAGTTCATATTGAATAGAAGTGTTGAGCAAATATCTCTAAATAAAAAATTAAACAACTTTTTTTACGTGCATATTTGCCAAAACCCCAATAGGAAATCATTATTATTAATTTCAGGCCTCCCTTATAACCCCCACTCCTGCCCGTCCCTAGAAATGTTAGTATGGCTTATTATAAGGAAAACGATAGTGCTAATAAACATACTGAGTGTTTTATTTAGTTCGGTTGAGTCTTTTGTGCCAAATAAAAGTTTTGTCTCCCGCTATAATTTTTAGCGTATGACGCCTTTATACTTCGGTATACGATGATAGTGTATATAAAAAAAAGTTTCTCTAAATAACAAAATTTTATATATATATATGAAATTGTAACCTCTGTCTGTACATTGATTTTTTTTCGCGAAATTTCACGATAACTTTTCGTTTCACATGTCATAGACACCATAACTGCATTTTGTTTCTTTGGTGTCTGTTTGTTTGTTTGTTTGTTTGTTTGTTACCTTTTCACGCACAAACGGCTGAACCGAATTTTATGAAACTTAGTATGTATATTACTACTAGCCCAACTTAGACTTTAGGCTATACTAATATTCTCTGAGACGAACAGGAGTGGGGGTTATAAGGGAGGCCTGACATTAAAAATAGCGATATTTCATTTCCTATTGGTTTTTGGGCAAATATGAACATTAAAAAAGTTGTTTGTTTTGTTATTAGAGTAACTTTTGTTATATGCACTTTTTTCGTATACCGAATTATAAACGAGATATACGCTAAAACCTATAGCGGAAGTGAACAAATTTATTTGGGACAAAAGACCCAACCGAAATAAATAAAACTCGGTATATGTATTAGTACTAACGCTTTCATTATAACAAGTCATACCAACATTTCTAGGGACGGGCAGGAGTGGGGGTTATAAGGGAGGGCTGAAATTAAAAATAGCGATATTTCGTTTCCTAATGCATTTTCGGCAATTATGCACATAACAAAAGTTGTTTATTTTGTTATTTAGAGTAACTTTTGTTATATACCCTTTTATCGTATACCGAAGTATAAAGGCGTTATACGCTAAAAATTATAGCGGGAGTCAATTTTATTTGGCACCAGAGTCTCAGCTGAACTAAATAAAACTCAGTATGTGTATTAGCACTAAAGCCTTCCTTATAATAAGCCATACTAACATTTCTAGGGACGGGCAGGAGTGGGGGTTATAAGGGAGGCCCGAAATTAAAAATAGTGATATTTTGTTTCCTATGGGGGTGTTATTTTGTTATTTAGTGAAATTTGCTCAACAATTCTTTTCAATATGAAGTACCAGGTACCTCACCTGGAAAAATTAATTCAAATTATAATATATAATTATAATATTTTGCCCTTAATAATTTAAATCTATGCATAATGCACAGGAAACGGGAAATATGACAATATGAGGACAGTGAAGTCTTACATAAAAAATTAATTTTATTATTAACAAATCCACAGAAACGACGGGTAATAACCATAAACATTGGGAAGGGTAAATGGCAAAATATTGTGCAAACTAAGCCTTGCCAAAAAAATACCATCACCATTCAGCCTCAAATCAATTCCCGGGCGAAGCCGGGTATCTGAGCTAGTATATATATATATATATATATATATATATATATATATATATATATATATATATATATACTAGCAAAGGTACCCGGCTTCGCCCGGGAATTCATTTGAGGCTGAATGAAGATGGCATATTTTTGGCAAGGCTTTACTTTCCACAATATTTTTTTTATTTCCCTGTCCCAGTGTTTAGAATTTATTCCCGTCGTTATTGTGGATTTGTTAATAATAAAATTATTTGTTATTTAAGACTTCATTGTCCTCAATATTTTTATATTTCCCGTCCTCTGTGTATGTAGTTTTTTTTTTTTATAAAGTGATGGACCATATAATTCATAATCCTAGAATGTATTCTATCTTCCAAACCATGTATGAATAAGTTTCTTTCCCTTCATGCGGTACAATGTCCAACGGTGACAGCTGTTTTAGGTACGCCATAGCCTCTATTAAAACACTCTTTCATAAGTCTCGATTGTAAACTGTGTATTCATATTGGTTTTCAGTAAAGTATATCATAATACATTAACGGAGCAGAGTTAATTAATACCAGAAATACCTGAGTGCACCTCCCTAGCGTTTATTCTAGTAAATTATTTATTTATGATAATTAAAGAAATTCACATTCCTGAGAATAATAATACATTGCTATAAGCATCAATTAACATGTAAACATAGACCAATATGAGGTCGGAAGGGAAGCGGCAGAACTGATAGGACAAAGGAAGTAGCTCGACACTTACATAGTCTCAGTGCTGCCAACCTGCAATGCATTTTGGATAGCTATCCTCTAATACATTCAAATATATTAAAAAATCATATTACATTATCTTCACAATTCTAAAACTGTTTCAAATATTTTTCACGTTTAAATTAAATAATGTATTAAATACACTTAGAGAAGGGTGGGGGCCGTATACCTTATTTGGTGCAAACTGTTACTGGCGTTAAAAAATAACATAGTTTTGAATTATTAGGGATAAAATTCTAACATGGATTTGAATTAGCTTATCCAGGTGAGATACCTGGGTAGTTCATATTGGAATGTATTGTTGAGCATATCAATATTTCTAAGCAAATTACTTGCTTCATACCTTATTTTACAAAAAAAATAATTATAAAACAAAATTTACACTAATTAAAAAAGTAAACAACTTATGTTATGTGCACAATTGCCAAAAACCAAATAGACAATGAAATATCGCGAATTTTTATTTCAGGCCTCCCGCATAACCCCCATTCCCCTTGGAACCTAAAATTTTTATTATAGCCTATAAACATGGAAGAATTATTGCTAATTTACATACCGAGTGTTGTTAACTTCGGTTCTACCGCTAGTGACCAATAAAATAGTTGCCCCCGCTTTAGTTTTTAGCGTATATCTCGTTTATACTTTGTTATAAAAGAAAAGTGTATATAACAAAAGTCTCTCTAAATAACAAAATAAACAACTTTTGTCATGTACATATTTGCTGAAAAAGCAATAAGAAACGAAATATCGCTATGTTTAGTTTCAGGCCTCCCTTATAACCCCCACTCCTGCCCGTCCCTAGAAATGTTAGTATGGCTTATTATGAGGAAGTCGTAAATACTAATTCACATACCGAGTTTGGTTTAGTTCGGTTGAGTCTTTTGTGCCAAGTAAAATTGTGAACTTCCGCTATAGTTTTTAGCGTATAACTCATTTATACTTCCGTATACGGCAAAAGTGCATATAACAAACGTTACTCTAAATAACAAAATAAACAACTTTTGTTATGTTCATATTTGCCGGAAAACTAATAGGAAACGAAATATTGCTATTTTTAATTTCTGGCTTCCCTTATAACCCCCACTCCTGTTTGTCTCAGAGAATTTTAATATAGCCTAAAGTCTAAGTTGGGTTAGTAGTAATATAAATACCAAGTTTCATAAAATTCGGTTCAGCCGTTTATGCGTGAAAAGGTAACAAACAAACAAACAAACAAATAAACAAACAAACAAACAGACACCAAAGAAACAAAATGCAGTTATGGTGTCTATGACATGTGAAACGAAAAGTTATCGTGAAATTTCGGGGAAAAAATCAATGTACAGACAGAGGTTACAATTTTATATATATATATATATATATATATATATATATATATATATATATATATAAAATTGTAACCTCTGTCTGTACATTGATTTTTTTCGCGAAACTTCACGATAACTTTTCGTTTCACATGTCATAGACACCATATCTGCATTTTGTTTCTTTCGTGTATGTTTGTTTGTTACCTTTTCACGCATAAACGGCTGAACCGAATTTTATGAAACTTGGTATTTATAATACTATTAACCCAACTTAGACTTTAGGCTATATTAATTTTCTCTGAGACGAATAGGAGTGGGGGTTATAAGAGAAGCCTGAAATTAAAAATAGCGATATTTCGTTTTCTATTGGTTTTTCCGTAAATACGCACATAACAAAAGTTGTTTATTTTGTTATTTAGAGTAACTTTTGTTATATACACTTTTGTCTTATACCGAAGTTTAAATGCGTTATACGTTAAAAACTACTGCGGAAGTCAACAATTTTATATGGGACAAAAAACTCAACCGAACTAAACCAAACTCGGTATGTGAATTAGCACTAACGCCTTCCTTATAATAAGCCGTACTAACATTTCTAGGGACGGGCAGGAGTGGGGGTTGTAAATGGGGGCCTGAAATTAAAAATAGCGATATTCCTTTTCCTATTGATTTTTCGGCAAATATGAACATAACAAAAGTTGTTTATTTTGTTATTTAGAGTAACTTTTGTCTTATTCATTTTTGTCTTTTAACAATGTATAAACGAGATATACACTATAAACTAAAGCGGGAGTCAACTATTTTATTGGGCGCGAACGATTGAACCGAACATAACAAAACTCGCCATGTCAATTAGCATTAATTCTTCCATGATTATAAGCTATATTAAAATGTTTAGGTTAGAACGGGAGGGGGGGGTTATAAGGGAGGCCTGAAATAAAAATTCGCGATATTTCATTGTCTATTTGTTTTTCAACAAACATGCACATAACTAAAGTTGTTTACTTTGTTATTTAGATTAACTTTTTTTTTTTTTTTTTTTTTTATGAATTTCTCCAGGAACAATGTGTGGAGCAAGTAATTTACGTCGGAATATTGATATGCTCAACAAGTCATTCCTATTTGAACTATCAGGTACCTCAGCTGGAAAAAATTAATTCAAATCAATGTTAATACTCGTATTTTGTCCTTAATAGCTGAAATCTATGCATAATGCACAGGAGACGGGAAATATGACAATTTGGAGGACAGTGAAAACTTACATAAAAAATTAATTTTATTAATAACAAATGCCAACAACGGGTATTAACCCTAAACACTGGGATGGGTAAATGTCAAAATATTGTGCAATGTAAAGCCTTGAAAAAAAAATACCATAACCATTCAGCCTCAAATCAATTCCCGGGCGAAGCCGGGTATCTGAGCTAGTATATATATATATATATATATATATATATATATATATATATATATATATATGTGTGTGTGTGTGTGTGTGTGTGTGTGTGTGTGTGTGTTTGTGTGTAATGACATAAAATTCAATTAATTTTCTATGCTATTCCTTCAAATATAATACAGATATATTATATGACATATTTGTTATTTGGTTTTTGTTATCAGCTGTAGGATTTAGCGACTCTTTCAATGGCATGGTGTGATTCTGGCATGGCTGGAATAAATTTAAAATTACCTTTGATCTTGTGAATTACATACTTTTGGCTGTTATAAGCAAACTTTGTATAGTTATTTTTATTTAAATGTTTTAAATATGCTTTTTCCAAAATATTTTTGTTTATTTTTTAGTGCCTTCAAAAGAGAGGTATTTCCATTTTTTGTTTCGAAATCAAACTTCACTGAGTAACTGAGCCACTAAACAGCTAATGTCTAGCAGGTATGAGATTGTATTCCTCTTTGCATACGTTACTTATTACATGAAAAATAGAGAATAGATGGTGATTTGAGATCATCAGCGCGTCATATACCTGCTCGTGGGAAATTTGCTTAGTTTACGCAGCCCTTGCGTGACGGACTTTTTGCGAACTGAAATGGTTATGTTAATATTTGAAAAACTTATTAAATAGAAAAGGTGTAAATCACGGAAGTCTAGCCGATCTGCACTTGAACACTTATTATAAACTGTTTATTTAACACTTGTCAAAGATTTTAGCAACGTAGTACCCTCCCCCTCCCCCTTTTATAGCGATCACATTAAAATTCAAAGCTTGTAATCCAATATCCTTAGTATAATTTCAGATACGTCCATTTACAATTCAAATGAATCCCCCTGAGGGGTCTAATATCACCTTTTCCCAAACCACGACCAATCTCTATATATGGGATTCAACTCTTTTCTTCTTGGCCATGCAAACATAAGAATAAAATCCCTACTTTAAAGACTAGTACTTCAAATATAAACACGTCATCATTGACATTATAGAAAACATATTTTTTAATAATTATAGTTTAAGTTGTTTAACTTGAAACTCCATGTAGATCTAAGAATAGCGAGCATTATAGCGGATTTTCCTTGACGATCAGCCTTACGGATTGACTCATGACGCGAGTTTCGAAATATTTTCTTCATAAGTCCTTCATCGATCCTACTTAGGAGATCGGTTCAAAATGATATATACACTAGCCGTGTTACCTGTCGTTGACAGGTTGAAGTAAAAATGGCAACTCGTTAGAATATAAAGCTTGGATTAACCTAGCACTATATAACGTCAAATTCATTGCATAATGCACATGGCATGTACGCGTGTGTAGTATGTACGCTAAATGTGCTATCATTCATTTTCCTAACAGTGAAGTCAAAAGAGGCTATTAGAAAAATGTATGATTTGAATAGCTATTAACGGTAAATTATGTTTACTGATAGCTTCCCCTCGATATATAAAATTTTTTCTGTCGTTATTTGTTTTCCGGCACGGGGCCGGCCCTCCCCATTGGCAGCAGTAAGCCACCGCTGTGTAGCTGCTGGGTAGGGGAACCGTAGGAACAGTAGGTCCTTAGTCGGCTTTGCTGTTCCGGGCAGGGGATCACTCCTGCCTTAATGGGGTAAGTTCTAGCGGCTTACTCAATGTGAACTACGGGCTGGGTGGTGTCCGGAGTGGAGGCTTGCCTTCACTTCCGGTCATAGACGTAGTGGTCGTGTGTTCAAAGCATGAGGACATACAGGCCAGGTAAACTGGTACATGTGTTTCTCTCGTGTGGGAGCTGGGTAGTAGGAGACTGTCCCTTCCATTGGACTCGCTTCTGACCATCGTAGCGAATCCTCAGTCACCATGAGGTGTTGGATTGGTGTAGGTTGGATTAAGGCTTCACGGCTAGGTGCCTCCTACATTGTAGCCACACTTCGAAATGGGTACTCAATGTCGTTATTTGTTGTAGTCCGTTTGAATGTTATTACGTTTAATGAGGATAAGCTATATACATACAAGTTACAACTATTTTCTAGTCAGGGTGGGACTAAGGATTTGGTTTATTATGTTCCCTTGCAACAGCTCCTAGTGGAATGCATTATTGAAAGGCGAATTTATTATTATTAAATCCATGATTGATGATGACCTCACATGGCAATGGTTCAGTAAAACAATGCTTGGCGTTTAAGCTTGATATAATCTTTTCATGATATATCAGATTATTCTTAAAGTGACATAACTTGAAAGGGTGGAATTTAACAAATCACAAACAATAATTAACAGAAAATTGCCAAGATAATTAATACTGATGGATAGGATATGGCTATTGCTGAACTTAAGAAAGTATTATCCTTAAAACTAATGAATAGTCAATGCTCCGAAATATATTTTACTTCCCGTTTCGGGGCACTAAAATATTAACAAACATATTTTAGAAGAAGATATATTAAAAACATTTAAATAAAAATAACTATACAAAGTCTACTTATAACAGCCAAAAGTAAGTCACATAATATCACTATTAAAATTGTTTTAGCAGATTTCCCTTAAGGGAAACCAGCTATTGAGGTCGTACTCATGACGCGATTTTCGAAAATTTTCTTCAAATCTCCATCGATCCTACCCTGGTGATGACGAAAATGAGGTCCGTTCAAAACTATATATCTATCTATCTATCTATCTATCTATATATATACATATATATATATATATATATATATATATATATATATATATATATATTTGTCTGTTAACGCTCTAGCGGTCGCAATTTTTGTTTGATCGTTACGAACCTCGATATTTAACCGTTTTATGTAAAAAGACAGATCAAGTTCGTTAATGGCTGAAATCGGACCAGAGGGAGGTGGGTTTAAAGGGGGGGATTTTCGAAAATTCAAAATACCTCCGTTATTAAGCATCGGATCGAAAAATTGTATAGAACCAATCTTATTGCAAATTAAATTTACTATAAATATTTTTATATACATTTATTCTCTATCTTGAATATTAACCGAAATATTTGAATTTTTATGAAGTATAGTTCGGATTACGTCGGCCATCTTCGTCATTTCTCGGCTCAGGCGGAAGCTTCTTCTAAACTGTCGTTTTTAACCTTACCTTACCTTCGTTACTTTGTGAGATTTATACACAAATACAAATACGTTCTGTTCATCCGCCCCTCCCCCCTTCTTTAGTTCTCGGACTACTAAAATTTGAGTTATTAAAATATAAATTATTCTTACAATTCAGAAGCCGTTTCAGTTGGGAATTTATTTTAATTAACTGAAAGATTTCTCATTATCTAATCAAGGTGGTATTGTGTTACCAGTGTGCAGATTTCTCTATTGTAAAACTTCACGGGGGAAATCTGCTTAGTTTACGCAGCCCCTGCGTGACGGACTTTTATAAAATATCAGTAGGTCAAAGGTAATTTTAAATTAAGACCAGCCATGCCAGAATAACACTAATCTAGCTATTGACAGAGCTGCTAAGTCCTACAGCTGATAACGAAAACCTAGGATTAGAGCAAAGTCAAGTGCTAGATCCCCGTCAAAGAATCAGACACCCTAAACCTGTAATAAAGCAATCTCCGTTACTAACCACTGACAGCCGTGAATGACACACTTCCTTTATCTTATTTATTTAGACTAATCTTCTCTATGGAAAATACGTGTATTTGTGTGTGCACGTGTGATAAACTACAAAGTCAGTAATAGTTTCTAGGATATTTATTTTATTGCCATATGAGCTTCATGAAAAATTAGGCATGGAGTAATCGAAACTGTTTTCTCGAAATCCCTCAATATTTAAACTTAAACACGAAACGAACACACTTTTGGCCCAATTTAATTTTAACGTTATATTAGCAGATTTCCCTTAAGGTAAATCAGCTATTGAGGTCGTACACATGACGCGAGTTTCGAAAAATTTCTTCAAATGTCCATCGATCCATCGAAATTATATATATATATATATATATATATATATATATATATATATATATATATTTGTCTGTTAACGCTCTAGCGGTCGCAATTTTCATTTGATCGTTACCAAACTCGATATTTAAACGTTTTATGCAAAAATAAAGATCAAGTTCGTTAATGGCTGAAATCGGACCATTTGGGGGGGGGGGTTTAGAGGGGAGGATTTTCGAAAATTCGAAATATCTCTTTTACTATACGCCCGATCGAAAAATTAAATAGAATCAATCTTATTGCAAATTAAATTTACTATAAATAATGTTATAGACATTTATTCTGTATCTTGAATATTAACCGAGATATTTGCATTTTTATTTTTTCAGCTTCTGAGATGAGATCGGCTAACTACGGATCTAGTAGTGAGTTTCCGTAAAGAGCTAGTTCGGGCCGTTCCCGTAACTGTTTGACCCTCTATTCTGAAATTTCTCTATTGTAAAACTTCACGTGGGAAATCTGCTTAGTTTACGCAGCCCCTGCATGACGGACTTTTTATTAACTGTGGGATTATCATTGTTATTGTTCTTTTTACGTTAAACTTAAGGGTGGACTCTTTGGAGTGGTTAGGACTGTGTGTGGGAAATTGTTCCAATTTAAAATCGTATGCTTTCCTACAAGTATGCGATTCACGAAACTAACCAGTCAGTCTAGAATTTTTACTAACATATTTTCTAATATATATATATATATATATATATATATATATATAATATATATATACAGTGTGTATCAAGTTCCCGTGCCACCAACATTAAAATACCCAATTGTATTAATAAAAGACTGAGACAGTGAGCCATATTTGTGCCCCTGAAGAATATTTTTGTAACCTCTTCCAGTACTTCCCCAGCGACCATAACTTCAGAATTTCCAGTAGAACGCCATACTTTTTATGACGATATCCTTTTAGAAAATCAAATTCTAAAACGGCGTATAACTGTAAATTTTTCAATTTGACGCATCCTTTAGCTGCAAAATGCGCAAATCATTCTTTCAGAAACACACATTTTATTGAAAAATTCTGCGGCGTAAAAGCAGTAAAATAATGGAATATAAATGTTTCTATTCTTATTTTTATTTGACTATTTTGTTTTTGTAATTTATTATTTCCAAAGCAACCTATTCCATACTATTGTATTTCATTTGTGATTTCAACTGCAACTGGGTTATAGAATAAGTCGTAATAAACAAGTTCTGTAAACACCTATTGTTCTTTAAAATATGGGTTATAGATTATAAGAGTTGTTTTAGGTTATCCAATTTTTCCATAGATATTTAAGAGTAGCTCGTTTTAAGTATACAACATCCATCAGATGATCGATTACCCCATTCTGTCCAAAAGAAAATATTCAAATTCTCGGATGATATAAGCGAGAAAATGGCAATTATAGAAAATTAAATTAAAGCAATATTATAGCATATATATTATAGCACTTTAATGTCTCCTCAATTTGAAAAAAAAAGAGTTTTATTTGGGGTGGATTCGAACATGATCATTGGCTATCTGTACGTAGGACGCACATTGCCGATCGTCACACTTCTGTGCGTGGACTTGGAGTGGTTTCAAGAAAAATAAAGTGTTTTAACTTAACATTACTCGACGTAGCTTAAGAACGTATTGGGCTCTTTAAAATTGTATTTTGTTAATATCACATGAGTAGGAGTTGAAGTTTACTGAAGACCGAAATCTAAAAAAATGCAAATATAATAATGAATATAATGAAAAAAAATGTACATAACAAAATTTATAGGACATTTACGAATTTTTCGATCAGGCGAACAATAACGGAGATATTAAGAATTTTCGAAATTTAACCCCCCCCCCCAAGATGTCGGATTTCAGCCATTAAGGAACTTTTCTTTAGTTTTACTTAAAACGTTTAAATATCGAGTTTGGCAATGATCAAACAAAAACTGTAACCGCTTTATAGTAGTATGTATATATATATATATACAACAGTTTTGAAGGTACCTCATTTTCGCCATCTCCTCGGCAGTATTGATGGGCATTTGAGAAAATTTTCCATTATCGCGCCATGAGTACGACCTCTAAGGGTAAAATCACGGGTTTGCCCACAAGGACATTTTCAATTTCAAAAGCTCAAAACAATATTGAATTAAAATATAAAAATAATCGACTACATGTGTTATAAAGGATTAACTAGACGGGGAGCAGTGAATAGAGGAGTGAAAGCAAAGAAGCAAGATAATTGAGGGGAGAGATAGGGAGGCCGATCAGAGTAATTAATTAACTGTTAATTGACAGGGGGCTCCTGGACAGTTTACTGACGACAACCTGAAACCAAATTACCATTTCCCTTCTCAATTCTTAGTATTTACAAAGAAAGAGAAAAAACACTTTAACCATTTCTATGTATATTTTATGTTGGTGATTTCATATATGTTACTCCATATTACTCCTTAAAACCCCTGCTAGTGGGTATGTATGTCTGCATACATGAGCTTAATAAGATGTCCGTCACGCAGGAGTGCGTAAACTTAGCAGGTTTTTCAGCCTGATGGAATGACAACCTAATTATCTCATCACATCGTTTATCGTAGTATAAATTCAATAAGTAGAAGTGTGGTTTATTCAAGGATGAAAACAAGAAAGTCCGTCACGCAGGGGCTGCGTAAACTAAGCAGATTTCCCACGAGAAGTTTTACAATAGAGAAATCTGCCTAATAACAACTGTAGTAGTAAGAAACCTCTAAACCTAAAACATTATTTAGAGCGTAATAACCCAGTAGTTTCCTGCCCCAAAAAACAGTTAACCTAACCTCTAAACCTATTCACGAGGGACGAATAGTTATAGAAACGGCCGCCAGAGCTCTCGGCGGAAAGTCCGAACATAGCCTACTGTTGACCACACGCAGAATACAAATGCAAATATCTCGGTTAATATTCAAGATACAGAATAAATGTATAGAACAATATTTATAGTAAATTTAATTTGCAATAAGATTGGTTCTATACAATTTTTCGATCCGATGCTTAATAACGGAGATATTTCGAATTTTTGAAAATCCCCCCTCTAAACCCCCCTCCCACTGGTCCGATTTCAGCCGTTAACGAACTTGATCTTCCTTTTTACATGAAACGGTTAAATACCGATTTTGGTGACGATTAAACAAAAATTGCGACCGCTAGAGTGTTAACAGACAAATATATATATATATATATATATATATATATATATATATATACTAGCTCAGATACCCGGCTTCGCCCGGGAATTCATTTGAGGCTGAATGGTAATGGTATTTTTTAGCAGGCTTTACATTACACAATATTTTGACATTTACCCGTCCCAGTGTTTAGGATTGATACCCATATTTGCCGTGGATTTGCTAATAATAGAATTATTTGTTCGATAAGGCTTCACAGTCTTTGATATTTTTATATTTCCCGTCTCTTATACATGTAAATATGGTGAATTTTTATTTCAGGCCTCCCTTTTAACCCCCCTCCCGTTCGAACCTAAAACTTTTAATATAACTTATAATCATGGAAGAATTAATGCTAATTGACATACCGGGTTTTGTTAAGTTCGGTTCAGCCGTTAGTGCCCGATAAAGTTTTAACGTATAACTCATTTATACTTAGGTATACGACAAAAGTGTATATAACAAAAGTTACTCCAAATAACAAAATAAACAACTTTCGTTATGTTTACATTTGCGGAAAAACAATAGGAATCGAAATATCGCTATTTTTAATTTAAGGCCTTCCTTATAACCCCCACTCCTGCCCGTCCATAGAAATGTTGGTATGGCTTATTATAATGAAGGCCTCACTGCTAATACACATACCGAGTTTTATTTAGTTCGGTTGAGTCTTTTTTGGCAAATAATATTGTTGACTCCCGCTATAATTTTTAGCGTATAACGCATTTAAACTTCGGTATAAGACAAAAGTGTATATAACAAATGTTACTCTAAATAACAAAATAAACAACTTTTGTTATGTGCATATTTACCGAAAAACCAATAGAAAACGAAATATCGCTATTTTTAATTTCAGGCTTCCCTTATAACCCCCACTCCTGTTCGTCTCTGAGAAAATTAATATAGCCTAAAGTCTAAGTTGGGTTAGTAGTAATATACATACGAAGTTTCATAAAATTCGGTTCAGCCGTTTATGCGTGAAAAGGTAACAAACAAACAAACAAACAAACAAACATACACGAAAGAAACAAAATGCAGATATGGTGTCTATGACATGTGAAACGAAAAGTTATCGTGAAATTTCGCGAAAAAACCAATGTACAGACAGAGGTTACAATTTTATATATATATATATATATATATATATATATATATATATATATATATATATTTATTTGTTTCCTTCCTATAGTAACCCTATTAGTTTCTGCATGTCCCATGCAAGTTAGCATATCACATGCAATATGTCTATATATACATATTTTTGAACGGACCTCATTTTCGTCATCTCCTGGGTAGGATTGATGGACATTTGAAGAAATTTTTCGAAAATCGCGTCATGAATACGACCTCAGTAGCTGATTTCCCTTAAGGGAAATCTGCTAAAAGTACTAATAACTCGCTTAATACTCGAGTTAAAACAAAATGGATAGAACAACAATAGTTGTGCATCGATTGTTTAACAAGAATGGTTCTATAGCATTTATCGATCCAACTCAAAATAAAGGAGATATTATGAATTTGGGAGTTCCTCTCCTCCGAGCACACTAGTCCAGGCCATATTTACTGATTTAGCCATTGACGAATATGATCTTCAGTGTTGAATAAAATGGTTCAATTTCAAAAGAGGTATAGATCAAATCAACATTTTCAGGTTAAGATCATAAATTCTTTATCGATGACATCATCACACAAGGTTGGTTTCATGTAATTTTAACCCTAGTATTACCGACCTCTCCCAGGTCGCATGGATTACCAAAGGGGGGGTGGCTCCTCGAGCCCACAACCTTAAAAACCTTTTATTTTGGTTCTATAATTTTTTTAAATTTTTTATTTCTATTGGATTATGTTTAATGAACGTTTCTTATGACACCTGTGGGAAAAAAAATTTAAAAAAAAATTAAATACAAAAATAAAAATAAATTTAAAAAAAAAAGTTCGGATGGGGAAAAAAGGATGACTTTAAATTAAATGTAATTTTATTCTACTGGAGGAACATATCTAAACATTGTTAGAATAAAAAGTTATCTATATCTAAGTTATTATAACATTATAATAGAATAATAATTTAAGAAAATCTAATTATCAGATTCGTAATGCAATTATTGGTGCTTTTGCACAATAATTTTTTTTCCGAGTGTTTATCCAGGATGCAGCATGGACTAACTGTTCCCCTTGTTGGGAACAACCTTGAAAATCTTCTCTTTTCTAAAAAAGTACCTATCATGAGCAATAATTATAACCATCTCAGTAATATATTTTTATATGAAAAAAAATTATATGGGGAGAATATATATTTTTTTTTGAGAAAAAAAAAACTTGAGAAGGTTTGTGTATGTTAAAATTACATCAAAGTAATTATTATGGGAGCAATATAATTAATAACACTTGAATTACTAGTTAAAAGTAGTATTAAATAGCAGTGGGCTCGAGGAGCCCCCCCCCCCTTGGCACTTAAGTATATAACTACCCCTTGCATTACCAAGCCGAGCCCATACGTCAAAAAAAAATTTTTTTCTCAACATAGAAATTTTTTTATTTAATTTTATTGTTATGCCCTCACTCTAGGATGTTTTTCTGAGGAATACATTAAATATCAAAAATATCCCATTAAAATTGGGTGATAGGGAACAAAAACAAAAAGTTGTGGGCTCAAGGACCCCCCCCCTTGGTAGTTCTAGGGTTAAGGCGTAAAACTACTACGTTATGGCCTCACGAAGTATCTCAAAGAATAAAGGTCCGCTGAAAAGCAATATTTGGTATTTCAGCTTGGAAAAGACAAGTCATTATATATTCGCTTCTTGAGTGCGATGACTGAAAGTGGGGATTTACTAAAGGCTCAAAATTTAAAAAATTGGACATCTTGGTTAATGTTCAAGATATAGGAACACTGTATAGACCAATATTTATAGAAAATTATTATGAATTTACATCATGATATGTTATAAGTAATTTTTCAATTCAACTAATAATAGTGAAGATATTTTGAAGATTTTCTCCCACACTAACCCCCACCCTCACCCTGGTCCGATTTTATCCGAAAGTGAATTTGATCTTTAGTTTTACATGAAACGCTTACTTATCTAGTCTGGTAACGATCAATCACGATGGCAAACTTGTCGAAAATCGCGTCACTAGTATAACCTCAATTGCTGTTTTCCCTTGAGGGAAATCTGCTAGAAGAAAGTATAAATAATTGTAGAAGAATATCTACATCTGCCGTTTTGAGAAGACCGATTTCTCCTGCGATATTTTTATTTCTCATTCAATACACCTCCATTAAGACCCTTTGGCCAACAGAATCAGTGTTTCATTCATTTCAAAGAACCCGAAATACACCATTGAAATGAAGTATTTATAAGGTTTCAACAAAGCAAGCTGCCATTTTTTTTTTCAGCCACTATTTATTCATTTTCGTTTGTCAGAAAGGGCTATAAATCTGTGGGGTTAAATCCATTCATTTGGTTGAATGACAGAATATTTGAAATATGGATGTTGCAGAGACCTCGGTCAGACCAATACTCTTCAAGGGTCCTGACAAATTTTCCAGAGTTTTACTCCAGCTGGAAAAACGGGTTATCATTTATTCTCAGAACCAATTCGTTGCAAACAATTTTGTAGTATTCAAAAACATTTTTCCCTCTGTCCTTTTTCATATTGACGTTATCGTTCAGTAACGTAAACCAAGGAGCATAGCCATATTGAATAGCAAAGCTAGATTAAAATAAGAATTTCCTTCAGATGTAGAATTCGGTCTGTTATAATTACAACAATTAAGGTTATTTTCACACCCTTTAAAGCGATTGCTACTTTTTATTTGTGCTCGAGGTTAATGTAAGTCTAAATAAATACGAGCTGAGAAATTATTTATTTAGGACTTCATGTAAATTATTTTATAATTACTTTCATTTACTTAAAAGGATTTAGTGTATTGTTAATCAATAAATAATGAATATTTAATTGTCAGAAATAGAGATTGCATTTTTCATAATGTTGTTCACGACCATTATAAATTATTAAAATAACTCCGTATATATTTATTACATTTTGTTACACATATTTATGATTTGAAATAATATATACATACACACACACACACACACACACACACACACACACAAATATATATAATTGTAACATCTATCTATAGTTTCATTTTTTCAATATAATTTTTTGGTTCACATGCCATTGACACGATATCTGCAATTTGTAGCTTTCGTGTGTTAACAAATACGACATTAACTTTTCTCGCCAAAACTACATAACCGAATTTTACGTAACGTTGCTCGTGTATTACTACTAAACCATCATAGAATTTAGGCTATACCAATATTCTCAGAGGCAAACGAAAGTGACAACCCCCACTGGAAAGTCTGAAACGAAACTATTGGTTTTTCGGCAAATATGTACATGTGAGAAGTTGTTTATTTTGTTATGTAAAGTAAATTTTGTCATATACACTTTTGGCGTATAATGAATTTTAAACAATATATTATCTAAAAACTACAGCGGGGCTAAATCACTTTATTGGGCACTTATGTTTGAACCGAACTTAACAAAACATCGTATGTGAATTAGCATTGACACTTCCATGATTTTAAGCTACATTAAAATTTCTAGATTAGAACAGGAATGGGGGTCATACGGGAGGCCTGAAAGGAAAAATCGCGCTCTTTCGTTTTCGGCAAACTTGCACATAACAAAAGTTGATTATATTGCTATTTAGAGTAAGATTGTTTCGCATAACAATGTACAAAGCAAGTAATTTGTATAGAAATATTGGTATACAATATATACTACTATACCTTGATAAATTAATTCAAATCTATGTTAATATTATATCCGCTAGTAATAGGTTAGTCCAAGAGTAAAGCATACTGCCACTTTTAGTATTGTGAAGATAATGTGCAAAAATTTGTTAATATAAGTTAATGTAAACAAAATTGAGGCCCTAAATGTGTTGTAGGTTGGCTAAACTGAGCCTAGGGAGGTGTCGGGATACTTCCTTCCTATTGTAACTTATAACCTTTACGTCAGGGTGAACTACTTAATCTATTAGCATCTCCTTGCGATTACGAATACTTTAATGTGATGAAGGCTGGTGGAGTGAAATTTCTTCGGAGTTGTACCCAATTACTTCTGGTAATTATAATCACTGCTCCGTTAATATATTATACTTCTCTGAACGCAATATGTACCCTTATGAATATAATGTTTAGTTTTCAGACATACAAAAGGGTATTTTT
Organism: Riptortus pedestris; assembly: GCA_019009955.1. Classification (NCBI taxonomy): domain Eukaryota; kingdom Metazoa; phylum Arthropoda; class Insecta; order Hemiptera; family Alydidae; genus Riptortus; species Riptortus pedestris. The sequence continues at coordinate 228,360,062 of CM032228.1, read as the reverse complement.
AATAATGGTTGTTATGGACAGCTGCCAAAGTTGTTCTTCGTACAGGCCTCGGGATACAGAATACAATCTATGGTTATGAATTATACAGGGTCTTTCAAAAAGAATGAACCGATTTCATTAAGCTATATCTTATTAACAGACAGTGATACAAGATTGCAATAAAGACAAATGAATTTAACAGGTGTTGAACTTTTGTTATCTCTCACAAATGTTCACAAACATTCAGTGCCACGTAACTGTACGAACCAACGTCAGATGTTGTTGGCAGAGGGCCTGTACTGCACGTTGAATCTCCTACGGAAAGCACCTTGCACTGTGACAACAGAATTGGTCTTGGCGAACCCAATGGCACAGCACGATGTTAGTACAGGTGTAGCCATTTCGTGGGAACTGCTGTGAGTAGGGATTACGACAGAGAAGTATCGATAGAGCACATACCGGCAGCTACCAGCAACCATTCAAAACTTACAACTACGCTCTTTGTAATGGCATGCAACGTGTTCTGCTGCGATGCTGCTGTAAAGCACCATAAAGCTCAAAGTTTATAGTTTTACATAGCTTTATTTTAGCATTTCCTTAATTTTATTTCCATATATATAAAACTGTTTTAATAATTTCGAAAACATTTTTTCTTTATTTTAAAATTTTAATTTAGAGAACTCAAATAAATGGTACTGAGCGACATCGCCTAGCTGCTGAGCTCTTCAAATAAATAAAGCTTTGAAATCAGTTCATTTTTTTTAAAAGACCCAATAGTCTATGATGTTTTGTAAAAATATACATAACATGGATAACAAATACTTTATCATTTTAATATATATATATATATATATATATATATATATATATATATATATATATATATCGTTCGTTATGAAGACAGTGCATATTTAACCAAATTCTTTCAAAGGATTTCTGGGTTCATGTACTTAAATAAAAGAAAGCCCCGAGAGTAGCAGTTCAAATCTCCATCACTAGTATTAGGAATAATCGATAACGCTATCCAATAGTATCGATAGCTTTTACAATCGTAATGTGTATAAGAATACATTAAATCTTTATTTACACGACAAAGGCTCAAATCTAAGACAGCTGTTTTTCTATCGAAGTAAAAATGACTTTTAAGGTCATCTATTATTCCTTTATCACAATTTATTCATTTATACTTGACAAGCGGGATTGATATAAAATAGAATTTTATAACTAAATCCTGGGGGATCCCCAGCCCCACTCCAGCCCCAAATTCTGAGTGTGCTGCTGCTAGAGAGGTGAGCGGAGCACCACAATGTGCCTTTCTATTGCCGTGGTGCAGAATTAAATCTGCCTCCCTCTCATTCCGCCAGGTGATACATTACACCTCTACCTTGATAAGGGCTGGGAGCCCTACAATCAGTTCTCATTTCACCTTATAACACTAGCCTGCAAATTTAGGTTACGAATCTCTACAGTTGAGTCCTTACACCTCGAAACAATCCTTTAAATAAATTGTCACATTAAATTAGTATATATATATATATATATATATATATATATATATATATAAGAATAAACAGAATAGCAGGAAAAATATAAAAAAGGGCAGTGTTAACTAAGCAGGCTTCCTATGCCCATCACGTTTATAATTTATTTATTTTTATAAAAAATCACGTTTATTCATTTATCCCAAAAATAAAAAAATCAATGAGAGGAATATTTGGTATTTAAACTTGAAATTAACTGCTTCATGATATAACAGCTTATTGTTAATATGGCACGAGTAGGAGTGGGGTTTTACTAAAGGCCGAAAACTAAAAAATGCAAAAATCTTAATAATAAAAATATTGTAAAAATGTACATAACAACATTCATAGAACATTACATTTGCAATAAGATTGATTTCATACAATTTTTCGATCAGGCGCATAAGAATGGATATATTTAGGATTTTCGAAATTTCCCCACTTTAAGCCCTCCACTCACTGGTCAGTTTTTAGCCATTAACGTACTTGATTCGTTTTACATAAAACGTTTAAATATCAAGTTAGGTAACGATCAAACAAAAATTGCTTGCTTGTTATGTTTGAATTTGTATAAGTAAGACTTTGTATTTCCATGACCAGTTAGTAATGTGTTAGATAAAATGTGTGTCGGTATAGTTAGATATTCGTTTTCTTCTGAACGTTTCTAAGCTGAATACAAAAACAACTTCTGATTTTAATTTTTGTTCATTTTTTTTTTGAGGTTATGATATCAAAAGAAACAAAAAAGCGGGGAATTATTTTGTGTCTAAAAATTGATCAGTAATACCAACCTATAGAATTCTTTCCTTCTCCTGTCACAATATCCTCGTAAAAGTGACGAAATCAAAAAAATATTTGCTGATTAAATTAAGTTCATATTTTCATTATATGCTTAGGTAACTATTTTTCGGTCACATTGCATTTTATTCTTATTCATTTCATTCCCACTTTTCATATTTTGGCCGATATTAAATTATTGAATATTGTCACACTTCAATGCAAATAAATAAGAGAATTTTTTTCAAATTTATACACAAAATATTCAACCGTTAGGTACCTCATTGGTGTGATACCAAACAATAGCTCAACCAACGCTGGACGTTAATTCATACATTTGCATACAGAAAGGTATAACTTATACAAGATATTTATTTAGCAAGAATCTCTTACAAATACAACTGAGTAAGCGGAAATTTTGTTCTGGCAGAGCGCTCTCTTGTGCAAGAAAACTTAGTTCCGGCTGGCTGGAATTCTAATCTGGATTAGTAATTAGGCCTTTTAGAATCTCTTACAAACTCCCCCCCCCCCCGGCTTAATCAGCTTTTTGAAGGCATCAAAGGAATTCCAGATTAAATAAATATGAAGTGAACTCTGCTAAAACATTCTCTACAAACATAACAAAGACTAATGCATACCTACGAGCCAAAACAAGCAGACAAGAGGCCTGAGCGCTGAGTCACAAAGATCTTTTAAGCTCTCCGTTTGATAGGACTAAGACCCAAGTACACTTCCTATCATTTTCAATTTATTTATTGACTCTACTTTTTTCACGCTCTAAAGACGTCTCTTCAGGAACATTTTATCTTATTATTTTTACATTATTAACATTATAATTAAGCTTACAACAATAGGATCTATTAAGTTGATTTAAATAGTTTAAGCACCTTTTAGCAGATTTCACTTAAGGGAAATCAGCTATTGAGGTCGTACTCATGACGCAAGTTTCGAAAAATTTCTTCAAATGTCCATCAATCCTACCCAGGAGATGACGAAAATGAGGTCCGTTCAAAATTATATACATATATATACTAGCTCAGATACCCGGCTTCGCTCGGGAATTCATTTGAGGCTGGATGGTGATGGTATTTATTTGGCAAGGCTTTACTTTGCACAATATTTTGACATTTACCCATCCCAGTGTTTAGGGTTATTACCCGTCGTTTCTGTGGATTTGTTAATAATAAAATTTGTAAATTCAGGCCTCCCTTATAACTCCCACTCCTGCCCGACCCTAGAAATGATAGTATGACTTTTTATAAGGATGGCGTTAGTGCTAACTCACATACCGAATTTGGTTTAGTTCAGTTGAGTTTTTGTGCCAAATAAAACTGTTGACTCCCGCTATAATATTTAGTGTATAACGCCTTTATACTTCGGTATACGACGATATTGTATATAACAAAAGTTACTCTAAATTACAAAATAAACAACTTTTGTTATGTGCATATTTGCTGAAAAAGCAATAGGAAACGAAATATCGCTATTTTTAATTTCAGGCCTCCCTTATAACCCCCACTTCTGTTCGTCTTAGAGAATATTAATATAGCCTAAAGTCTTAGTTGAGCTAGTAGTAATATACATACCAAGTTTCATAAAATTCAGTTCAGCCGTTTATGCGTGAAAAGGTAACAAACAAACAAATAAACAAACAAACAAACAGACACGAAAGAAACAAAATGCAGTTATGGTGTCTATGACATGTGAAACGAAAAGTTACCGAGAAATTTTGCGAAAAAAATCAATGTACACACAGAGGTTACAATTTTATATATATATATATATATATATATATATATATATATATATATATATATATATATATATGTCTGTTAACGCTCTAGCGGTCGCAATTTTTGTTTGATCGTTACCAAACTCGGAATTTAATCGTTTTATGTAATAAGGAAGATCAAGTCCGTTAATGGCTGAAATCGGACCAGTGGGAGGGGCGGGGTTTAGAAGGGGGATTTTTCAAAATTCGAAATATCTCCGTTATTATGCGTCGGATCAAAAAATTGTATAGGATCAATCTTATTGCATTATCAAATTTACTATAAATATTGTTCTATACATTTATTCTGTATCTTGAATATTAACCGAGATATTTGCATTTGTATTCTGTGTGTGGTCGACAGGAGTCGACTATGTTCGGTGCATTCCGCTGAGAGCTCTGGCGGCCGTTTCCGTAACTGTTCGTCCCTTGTGGATAAGTTGGATAAGTGGATCCCTTACTACTACCGTCGTTATTGGGCAGATTTCTCTACTGTAAAACTTCACGTGGGAAATCTGCTTAGTTTATGCAGCCCCTGCGTGACGGACTTTTAGATTTATTTTAGAGAGGTAACTTACGATTGGGGTTCGGATCCTCCACAAGGCTGAATTCCATTTTCGAAATCACTTGATAAAAGTCGGCAGTCACTTAATAAGTATAATTTCATTGAAAGCATTTCTCTGAGGTTTCTCCTCCCAAGTGAAGCTTCCATAAGGTAATGAATGATGACTGCGTGTGGGCAATCCGTAGCTGTGTTATGATTACTTTACTTATAATATTTAATTTACATGTCTCTATAGTTAAAATAAGTTATTATTTATAAAATCATTTGTAATTGTATCCCGATCTATGCACCAAAGTAAAGGAAGGGTGACCTATCTTGTTATGAAGATATCCATTTGCTTGTATTCCGCTGTGAATATGGATCCAAAAATATACAGTAAGTTTGTAGAATTTAGTGAAAAGTATGTGGTAAGCAATTAAATTTACTCGTTTAAAGGTCCACAAATCATACATTTACAACGCCCGGTCAAATGTAAGATCACACCCAATATATTAATTTTGAATCAATTATAGTATTTAGACTCTGGAAAGGGTGTCGGCTATTCAAAATCCTGCCAAGGTCAAATGATTTCAAAAAGTAGCAAAGGTTTTCTTGCAAATAATTCCTGGCTGGTCAGTTTAGGGATATTTTCTCCGTCAGACAATTCACACAATAGCCCAAACAAGGACTGCCAAGCTTTCATTTGTATTTCGGAGTGGTAAAGTGATGCAATCTGTTCCCAAAGTACTGTACTCAATATCTGAACCATCTTTTGAATTTTTATTTTTTAATCCATGAAAATTATTTTTGCCCAGATAAATTCCTCGTAGGTCAGCCATTCTCGAGCTAGATGCCACTCGAAATGAATGCGGCTTTAGTTACTTTTCAATGGAGTTTATTCAACCTGATTCCGAATTTAAGTAGTGTTATTTTGATTCTTCTGGCAGAGGTTACAAAATGTTGCTTTTCTTTTAGCTTCCAAAATGATAAACTCTCCTTATTTGCTAACATACAAACTTCTTTCTTAATGCGTACATCACTTCTTCTAGCAATCATTGCTGACACCCTTGACCGAGGTTCTAAACAAAGACCGCCACGTCTGTGAGTGGCAACCTCAAGCGAATCCAGACACCAATTTTGTTCAATCTAATACCGACTTTAAGTAGTGTTCTTTTGACTGTGTTAGCAGAGGCCACCAAATTTTGGTTTTCTTTTAGCTTCTGAAATGTTACATATTTTATTTATTTTGATAAGCAACCAACTTCTTTTTCTAATGCGTACCTCGCATATTGTATCAATTTTCATTTATGGAACCCATTTAATTTTGGGTCGATTAATACCTATATTCGATATAAACGAATAACGATTCGAAATACTGTTTTTTTCACACTCATTATTATATCAATGGAGCGCATTATTTTTTTTACTAAAAACACTTCTTCCTTTCGCATTTAAAGAACATATCTCAAATCTTGTCTGTACTTACTGTGTACTTGATGAGTAAGATTTTTACTCTTTAATTTGCCCAAATATTGTTATTTAATCATTAACCCTTAATTGGCCAGAAACTCAAAAAATGACTTGAAATGAAAAAATTCCTTAAAAACCCTTTTTTTTGCGTTCCTAATAAATAGAATATATAGGGTTTTACTTATTTTTTTTTTTCTGAACAAAAATATTACATGGTGTCCTTAACTACACTTCGGCCAGTTACCCTCAAACCTTAGCGGTGTCCTTAAGTACACTCTGGCCAATCACTGTAAATCAATGGAGGTGTCTTTAAGTACACTTTGGCCACTCACAGTAAATCAATGGGGGTGTCTGTAAGTTATGTTAATAAGCTGATATAGGTTCTAAAAAGTAATTAAATAATTTATTATGTAATAAAAGAAACGCGTTGTAAATAACAAAATATAAATCCGTCAAAAATATCATTAAACCTTCCCTTGTCCATGAAATTCAAGAAAACAGGGCCATTCACTATTACAAAGTCTCACATTACATTTTCGGCATAAAACAACTGTTTGATTTTGGTGACACAGTCTACACTTTCCTTTCGTAGTGAATACTTGCCAATGGTGCATCCCATCAAGTCTTGCTGCATCGGCTATGAGAGCTGCAGCAGTTCTTGGCTGCAATTGGTGATCCTGGCTAGCCCTTTTAGCTCGCTGGTGCAGCAGAATATCCTCTCCAATGTTTATTCGAAATTGCTTTAAAGTCAATTTTTTATAGGGTTGTTCATTATGTACAATAGCCATGCGTTATTAACCATTAAATCCAATAACTTGCTGAAAATTTTCATGTAATACTTGTGGGAGCGGTTACCTGTTCTATAAAGTGGAACGAACATGTCACTAAGGTCAACACTTTGTTGTCATACCATTTAATCATGCCGATACACTTTTTGTTATCAACGTATTCTTCGTAACATCCTTTTCCCTCTTTCTACCTCAATATTGAAATGTTTCAGTACTTCATTCATTTCAATTTGAAAATTTCCTTCATCCATTTTGGGGCATTTGTGTGCAGTTTCTCCTTCATTGTCTCTTTTTTCTCCATCAGAAGTGACACTAAATTTTGGCAGCAAAGCTAAAATCTTTTCAACGCGACTTTTATACGTATCTGTCAATTAAAATGGTAAAAGTAAGAAATAATATAAAATCATGCCCCTTGGGTAAATTTGTTGGTATTTGGCCAGGGTGAACTTAAGTACGCCATCATTAAAATCCATGCTAAAACTATATTTTTCTCCAGAATCGAAAGTAAAACACATAGGAACATAAATACAACCCTTTAAAACTAATTCACCCATTTTGGTTCGTATTTAAATCGAATAGCATATATTTTAATGAATTAGAAACTTCGCTGGTAAATAGCGTGAAATAGGGTGGTAAAGAATGGTGATTTGCTTCAGTATATTGTTAGTGATTAGCTCCAATAACAATAATTGGACTTTTGTTGCATATGCTCATGCTTGGGAGGTTACAGGGGTGTGGACTGTGACCCAAAAGTGGTAAGAATAGAAGCAGTTGCTCTCTGCTTGTGTTAAATATGAACGGTATCTTTAAAGACACCTTGGCCAGTTAAGGGTTAATTCCACCTCCACTTTACAATATTCCATAAGAATATCACAAAAAACTCAGTGATCTTATTAATTTCCATTAAAGCTATAAAGCAATATACTTTTGTTGTTTATCATAAAATTATTCTATAATGCGGAATTTTTATAAATTTAAAAAAAATAAAGAATTATTTGCACTAAACGTATTTTAAAGTCGTTTTCAACGATGCCGAATGTTATGCATACAAAAAGAATTTTAGCAATTGGTGATGAACTCCAAAAAATATATAATTCCACATTAATAATAACAGGACAAATTGTATTCGTTTAAAGTTTATTGTTAAATTAAAACTCCGAAACTATGGCATTATTTTTAGAATTATTGAAGGGATATTTCAATTTGAAAGCTGCCTTTTTTTTAAAAAAAAAAAAAAAAAAAAAAAAAAAAGAACCTCCCCAAAGAGATATTAGAGAGCGGAGATTGAACTTCCAAACTCGTTTGGAATTTTAATTAAGTTTCTTATATCAGGTTAGAATGAAGTATATGGCAAAGGCCAGAATATGCTACATTCTTACTACGTTAAATTAAGGCTGTTTTCATTAAAGAACTAGATTGTACTATGCGAAATAAAAAAAAAAAAATATGTTTGAAACAACAGACCACGTAGAGCAATGGCTTGTCAATGCATAGGTGTCAGTTCAAGTACTAAATTCATTCCCTGCCATTCTGTGGTAGCTTCTCAATAGCCTGAATATGCTGAGTTCGTACGGGGACTATATGTAATAGGGTCCAGCACTATTCGATTGTCTTGCAATATTTAATACGAATAAATGATGATGATAAATGACACCGGATAAATTTGAGCATATCTTAAATAGTAATACTACAATAAAAACGATATCTTATAGCTAGGGATAGAACGATTCATGATACTGTTGATTTCTCGAATTGACTCCTTTCTACCCCAAACTCTCCTCCCAGCAAAAAGTCCGTCACGCAGGGGCTGGGTAAACTAAGCAGATTTCCCTCGTGAAGTTTAATAACAGAGAAATCTACATATTGCTAACACAACACCGCCGTTAATATTAATTCAAACGGTCACCTTCCGACGGAAAGCATCTGGCATTTAAACAAACAGTTCTGCCAACTTCTTACCGGAAAGAAAAACAACTATTTTGATATATCTGAATATAACCTATTAATTTCATTGAAAACTATTTACTACCTCTAGTAATGTCATTTATAATGTATCAGAATAATTTTTATCTCAATCAATCAAATTATATAATATACGTATAATAAATGTCTCTTGAAAACAATATTTAGTATTTAAGCTTGGAATAATGTGGTTTACTACATAACCGAGTATTGTTTATGTAACATCAGTAAAAGTGGGGGTTTGCTGAAGGCTGAATACTGAAAAATGCTAATAACTCGGTTAATATTCACGATAGGGAATGAATGTATAAACAATATTTATAGTAAATGTAATTTTCTATAAGATGACTTCTATACATTTATTCAATCCGACGTTTAGTAACGGAGATATATCGAATTTTCAAAATTCTTCCCCCCTCCCCCTGGTCCGATTTCAGCCGTTAACGAACTTGATTTTTCTTTTTACACAAAACGACTCAATTTCGAGTTTGGTAACGATCAAACAACAATTGCTACCGCTAGAGCGGTAACAGTCACATTTATAGATAGATAAATTGATATATACATATATATATATATATATATATATATATATATACAGCTTTGAACGGACCTCATTTTCGTCATCTACTAGGTAGGATCGATGGACATTTGAAGAAAAATTTCGAAAATTCCGTCATCAACTTGATCTTTAGTTTTACATAAAACGTTTAAATATCGAGTCGTGTAACGATCGAACAAAAATTGCGACCGCTAGAGCGATAACTGACAAATATACATAAATATATCTCCTAGGTAGGATCGATGGACATTTGAGGAAATTCGTGAAAAATCAGATAATCTTCTGCCGCTTATTTGCAAGTTTCGAGTTGATAGGGATAGTGTAGTCTACACATAAAACTCCCAATAAGCCTCAGTTGCATAAAGTGAGATTTAATAAATAACGAAAATGCGGTGTGGGCACAACATGTGTTGGATAAAGTTAAGACAGCAAAAGAAATAATAATAAGAATTACATTGTGCTCTGGTGAACTCAAATGAGGGAAACAAATGAACTGAAAGTATAAAAGTCCGTCACGCAAGGGCTGCGTAAACTAAGCAGATTTCCCACGTGAAGTAATACAATAGAGAAATCTCCATACAAGAGCCCAACAGTTACGGCAAAGGGCCGAACTAGGTTTTGGCGGGAAATTCAAAAATCCAGTATCCCCCGGCCCAAATTGAATAAAAATGCAAATATCTCGGTTAATATTCAAGATAGGGAATAAATGTATAGAACAATATTTATAGTAAATTTAATTTGCAATAAGATTGATTCTATACAATTTTTCGACCCATAATAACGGAGATATTTCGAATTTTCCGAAAATCCCCCCTTTAAACCCCCCCTCCCACTGGACCGATTTCAGCCATTAACGAACTTGATCTTCCTTTTTACATAAAACGATTAAATTCCGAGTTTGGTAACGATCAAACAAAAATTGCGACCGCTAGAGCGTTAACAGACAAATATATATATATATAAAATTTTGAACGGACCTCATTTTCGTCATCTCCTGGGCAGGATCGATGGACATTTGAAGAAATTTTTCGAAACTCAATAGCTGATTTCCCTTAAGGGCCTTAAGTTTAACCTTAAGACTTTAGCCTTCTAATAAAGTGCTTCATATTATAACAGCTTATTGTTGATATAGCATGAGCAGGAGTGGGGGTTTACTCAGGGACGAAAACTACCTCAATAGCTGATTTCCCATTTGGGAAATCTGCTAAAATGAACCTAAACTAGCAAAGGCAATGATGCCGAACTATGGGTGTGTGTGTGTGTGTGTGTTTGTGTGTGCTCGCGCGCGTGTGTGTTTGTGTGTGCATGTATACAATAAGGAAAGTCCTACTTAAGTATTTTACTAATGGATGGGTCCTTTGCAAATCCACTAGACTTTGGAATTAAATGAACCCCCTTCCCCTCTCCCTCAATTCTTGTCAAGTAGAGAAAGTAGTTATATTCACTCTCAGATACCTGATCCTCTCTGGAGATGTCTAACTGCTCTGAGAACTGAGAAATTATGAAATTTTGAAGTGCTTTTCTAGACTTGAGTAGTGCAAAGTTGGCCCAACTCGACTCAACATCCCCTAGAAAAGTTCAAAATTAATGAAAGTCCGATAAAAAGGTTTTATTTGAGTCATTTCTATTTCTATCTCAATTGTGGTATCAATAATAGTTTTGAAACATTTATTATGTTAGCTCACACGGTAAACCTAGAATGGTGGGATCGATTCTCATCTGGGCTATAGGAATTTAATTACTCATGACCTGGTCAAAAAAAGGGTTTCTTCAAGGAAACTATTATTTTTGAAACAAGTTTTAAATATTATAGTGGCAGAAGTTTCTAATATGGATTACTATTATGACAATTTTTTTAGTTTTCTAAAACCAATATTTTACAAATTTGTCAATGATTTCGGATAGTTGATGATTCATTGACTTCTATTAGTTTTTTTACAATAACAATCAAAATATCAATTTCCATTATTTATTCAACTTCAAATTTTAGAGATTTTATATAAATAATAAAAGTCCGTCACGCAGGGGCTGCGTAAACTAAGCAGATTTCCCCTGTGAAGTTTTACAATAGAGAAATCGGCACACTGGTAATACAAGCACACCATGAGTAAATACAAACGGTAATAAGAAATCCTTCAGTTAATTTTAATATATTCCCAACTGAAACGGCTTCTGAATTGTAAGAATAATTTATATTTTAATAACTCAAATTTTAGTAGTCCAAGAACTAAAGAAGGGGGGGGGCGGATGAACAGAACGTATTTGCATAAATCTCACAAAGTAACGAAGGTAAGGTAAGATTAAAAACGACAGGTTAGAAGAAGCTTCCGCCTGAGCCAAGAAATGACGAAGATGGCCGACGTAATCCGAACTATACCCGACCACAGACTTCATAAAAATGCAAATATCTCGGTTAATATTCAAGATAGAGAATAAATGTATATAACAATATTTATAGTAAATTTAATTTGCAATAAGATTAGTTCTATACAATTTTTCGATCCGATTCTTAATAACGGAGGTATTTTGAATTTTCGAAAAACCCCCTCCCTCTGGTCCGATTTCAGCCATTAACGAACTTGATCTGTCTTTTTACATAAAACGGTTAAATATCGAGTTTCGTAACGATCAAACAAAAATTGCGATCGCTAGAGCGTTAACAGACAAATATATATATATATATAATTATGAACGCCCCTCATTTTCGTCATCTCCTGGGTAGGATCGATGGACATTTGAAGAAATCGCGTCATGAGTACGCCCTCAATAGCTGATTCCCCTTAAGGAAAATCTGCTAAAAACGAGCATTACAAATTTACATTTCTTACAATTAACAAAATTAATATAATAGGATATGGTCCTATTATTTTATTATCCTAGGGATTTGCAATAGTTTACATTCTTCTATTTTAGTGAACAAAGTAAGAATATATTAAAGGAATTTATTGTAATATACTCATTCATATTTACAAGCATTTGTCATCATCACTCATTTAAGTCATTTAATAGGAAGAGTCATTGTACTCTTGAAGAGACTTGAAAAATGCAATCTGATAAAACGAAAACTGCTAGGGTACCTTTTAACAGATTTCCGTTATGAGTAATCAGTTATTATGTTTGCACATATGATTTTTAAAAAAGCCCGTAACGCAGGGGCTGCGTATACTAAGCAGATTTCCCACGTGAAGTTTTACAATAGAGAAATCTGCCTAATAACAACTGTAGTAGTAAGAAACCTCTAAAGCTAAAACATTATTTAGGGCGTAATAACCCAGTAGTTTCTACCCCCAAAACACAGTTAACCTAACCTCTAAACCTATTCACGAGGGACGGATAGTTATGAAAACGGCCGCCAGAGCTCTCGGCGGAAACTCCGAACATAGCCTACTGGTGACCACACGCAGAATACAAATGCAAATATCTCGGTTAATATTCAAGATACAGAATAAATGTATAAAATAATATTTATAGTAAATTTAATTTGCAATAAGATTGATTCTGTACAATTTTTCGATCCGACGAATAGTAACGGAGATATTTCGAATTTTCGAAAATCCTCCCCTCTAAACCCCCCCTCCCCGTGGTCCGATTTCAGCTGTTAACTAACTTGGTCTTTCTTTTTACAAAAAAAGACTAAATATCGAGTTTCAAACAAAAATTTAGACCGCTAGAGCGGTAACATACAAATATATATATATATATATATATATATATATATATATATATATATATATATATATACAGTTTTGAACGGACCTCATTTTCGTCATCTACTAGGTAGGATCGATGGACATTTGAAGAAAAATTTCGAAAATTCCGTCATGAGTACAACCTCAATAGCTGATTTCCCTTAAGGGAAATCTGCTAACAATTCTACAACCATCCATCTATCCTGCCTAGAAGATGACGGAAATTTGGTCTATCATATACACAGACATGCACGCACGCACACACGCACACACACACACACACACACACACACACACACACACACACACAACACACACACACACACACACATATATATATATATATATATATTTCTGTTACCGCTCTAGCGGTTACAATTTTTGTGTGATCGTAACCAAAATCGATATATACTTAAGTGTTTCATGCAAAATTAAAGTTCAAGTTCGTTAATGACCTAAATCGGACTGGGGGAAGAGAGGTTAGAGGGGAAGAGGGAGATTTGCTTTTAAGCCTCTACAGCCACAATTTCTTTTTAGATCAAGGTATTTAAGCGAGCCAGTGCGAGGGGTGGGGGAGGTCGAAATTTATTTATTCATATTTCCATAATGAGTCTGGTCGAAAAAGTATATAGAACCAATTTTGTTGCATCTTTAATTTCCAATAAATTCTGTTGAACGAATGAAACTACTTATTCTAAGTTTAATATTAAATCATATTTTCGACGAGCATTTAATAAGTGACATACATAGGTAAATGACCACTGCGGCATTCAATAAAGATTATATTTACTAGAGATCTGAATATTTACTTTATACCCCAATATTTAAACGATTAATATAACGCTGAAGTTTAAATTTTTTCATGGTCGTAAATGGATCAGAAGGAGAATAGGTTCAAAGGTGGCTAGAATAAAACTTTCCAAATCCATCCGATATTTTCTGTCGTCGGAGAAATGTTACATGATCAATACATATAGGAATAATCAATGAATACAGATCTCCGGCCTAATGAATGATTTGTTTAATTTTTTATGAGTCTCGGCCTTTTATTTGACCATCTTCAAATTAACCTTTAAAATAATAAGTGATTTTGACAAAGAGCTGATGAGGGTCCTCATAAGAAATTATCGTAATTTAGGACTCTGATATAAGGTATTATATAATACAATATAACAATTAAGTGTTATAATATATTGTCACGCTTATCATAGATTGTGTAATTTCATCTAAAATTATTTCCTACGATTATTTGAAAATGGTCTAAAAAGGCCAAAGAGTCGTAAAGAATTATTTAAAGTATTAATTTGGGTGGAGTGCTGAACAAATGGTTATTTTCTATATGGATCATATACCCCCGAAAAATAAAATGATCACTCTTGTCGCTCAGTTAATACGATAAAATCATTGTTCTATAATACACTATTCCTGGAGTTATTCGTATTAATTTTTTATTCAGTCTTCAGTACTGTAGGCCCTACTTGTATTTATAGGAGTACAAACTTTTGTAACATAAGTTTACATAGGTTTTTAGCAGATTTCGCTTAAGGGAAATCTGCTATTGAGGTCGTACTCACGACGCGATTTTCGAAACATTTCTTCAAATGTCCATGGACCCTACCCAGCACATGACGAAAAGAGGTCCGTTCAAAATTATATATATATATATTTGTCTGTTAACGCTCTAGTGGCTGCAATTTTTGTTTGACCGTTACCAAACTCGGTATTTAAACGTTTTATGCAAAAAGACAGATCAAGTTCTTTAATAGCTGAAATCGGACGAGTGGAAGGGGGGGTTTAGAGGGAGAATTTTTGAAAATTCGAAATACCTCCGTTACCATACGTTGGATCAAAGAATTGTATTGAATTAATATTATTGAAAATTAAATTTACTATAAATATTGTTCTATACATTTATTCTCTATCATGTATATTAACCATATAAGATATTTGAATTTTATTAAATGTGGGCGGACGAGTGAGTTTCCCGCCAAAAGCTAGTTCGGCCGTTTCCGTAACTGCTTGCCTTTCGTACGGATATTTCTCTATTGTATAACTTCACGAGGGAAATCTGCTTAGTTTACGCAGCCCTTGCGTCACGGACTGTTTAATTAATAGAGATACAGAAAATCAAATATGAGATGATATCGTCAGCTTACCTTTCCTGTATACAAATATCTTATTGTTTTACTCGTCACCTGCGTGACGGTTTTTCCAATATTCAAGACGGCAGGCGTTCACTAACTGCTGTTGTAAGCTGTTGAAGAAATCCATGTAATTTAAAGATAATAAGCAGGTGAGTATAAAATTTGAGCTTTGTTAAAATATACAAAAAATTCACGTGTCAAATTATGTATTTAATATTTCACAGAAATTATTTCTCGTTTCAGGTGAGGGAGGAGGAGTAGTAAGCACAGACAGAGTTGACTAGAATTCAGAGAATTCATTTTGAGCAGGAAAGCTGTCTGGTTCGTCTCTCTTGGATTGATGATGTCTCTTTGTTCAGACAGACTTACACTCTCGTAATTAATATGGTGGCGGGAAATTTTGCTATTTCATTGTTCCACTAGTTGCAAGATATCTTCCAGAACCACTGCTTCACCAGTGCTTCTGATGATTTTGAAATACTTTTCTGTATCTACTTTTGCAATGTAAAAACGTCGTTGTGTTGTTAATTAAAGAAGATACGGCAAAAAATAATCTTGATTCGATAAATTTTGTGACATACATTATCTACTGTTCCTTCTATTTCGAAGTTAAATAACACAGCGTTACAATAGGGTATCGTTTAAGCGACGTACTACATTATTATCTGCCATGAGAGCTTGGTAATTTTTATCAATGTCTTGACGCTTCAGCTATTTTAGACTTCGAATGTAAAGTAAGTTATGTAAAAATATAAATCAAGTTTTCTTAATGGCTAAAATCGGAAAGGAGGGAAGGGGTGTTTAGAAGGGGAAATATCTTCGTTATTATGCGTGGGATCAAAATATTGTACAGGATCAACTTTTTTGAAAATTTAATATTTTATAAATGCTGTTATACACGTGTTTTCACTATTTTGATTATTAACCGAGAAATTTGCATTTTGTTTAGTTCTCGGCCTTCGGTAAACCTCCACTTCCACTCATGCCATACAAACAGTAAGATGATATATTTGAATCCTAAATACAAAATATTGTTCTCATTGAACTTTTATGTTTTTAGATATGTGCAAATACTTGAGGCACGTGGGAAATCTGCTTAGTTAACGCATCCCCTGAGTTATGGACAATTTTCTATATAAAACCGGCTAAACTATCATTTACCAAGCTACATGTACCATGGTGACAGGTCCATCATTGTTTACTAATATGGAAGATTTAACCCTTCGGAATACCTCTGTCAGGGTTAATACCACAAGTTAAGTCACTGAGACTGCATTGGGTTCTACAATATTTGATCCTCAATATTTATGAAGTTCCATTTATCAGCAAGATTTGTTTCAGAGAAGAGAATACAGAAATGCCAGAGTCTGTAAATATTGGTTAACATTTAGTTTCTTTAAAAACGTTATTGGAAAGTAGCGGAAGTTTATTTCTTTCAGTGAACGGGCCACTTTTTACTATAAACAAGCTTCTGATTATAGAAGCTCTGTAATGTGAGATAAAATAAAATCTTTAATAATGATCAAGTCTTACCAACAATTTTTATAAGTATACAAGGACACTGCTTGGTTATAAGCTGTCATTTAAAGGTGATGATGCACTTTTATATGTTAAGAAGGGAAAGGAACAAATGTTGAATGATTCGTGCAATAAATGAACATCAAGACAGCCAAATACCCAGAGGGCAGAAACCCAACACAACCAACAAAGTAGACAGACTGTCCAGGAGTTCACTTCAGGCCTCAGTACACCATAAGAGCACTGTTCAATGTTCTGATTAAATAATTATTTAGTTCCACATGACGTTTTTCTGACCCTAAGAATCTGAGTGCAGGTATCTCTCCCCCATAGAAGTAATAAAAAACAAAGTGAAGAAAATGTGAACTATTATACAGAGAGTAAATTCACTGTTAACTTATTATTCTTATCCACATCTCCATCTTTCTTTCTTTGTCCATCAATTTTTTTTTCCAAAAGGCTCCACAAATTAGGTTTCCTTGTTAAGCAGGTAACTATCTTCCCCTGATAGTTTCCTTTTTATATAGACTGCTCTCCAAAACCACTGCTGAGACCAGTTTGATGCTGATCAACCATGTTGTCGACAAGCTTGCTGATTAAGAAGCATAAACCTCCAAAAACACTCAAAGAAATAAAAACATTGTTAAGGCAAAAAACTACATTTCAATCAGCTTAACTCTTGTAAGTGTTCTAAATGGCCCTTCCAGGAAATTTACTCATATACACATTTTTATTTTTTTTACACTTACATCTAATTGTCATTAAATCTTTAACACATTTCATGTAATAATAAAGAAAAATTGAACTCCAACTCCACCAAAAACGTTTTTCAATGAAGAAATTTCCTGATGACATATACTTTTAATAAACAATCAATTACGCAGAGAAAATAGCTAAGTGAATCACCCCGTGAGTGGCAGAAACCAGCAGACATAAATTCAGCTAAAAGGTTGACTCATATAATTAAGAAGACATTGTATAGACAGTTTGCAAGTCATTTAGGACAAAGCACTATCACCACTCAGGTTAGCCATGCGAGTTAATGCGTTGACCTTTATCTCACATACCAAACCTAGAGTGGCGAGTTCGATTCTCGCCTGGGCAAAGGAAATTATTTAGTGTCGAAATTCATTAAATAACATCCTAAAATCCCACCCTGGCTAGAAAAGGGTGGTCACCTGTAGATAACCCGTCCTAATTAGCCTAAGTTGCAAAAAGTGGACGTTAATAAATAATAAATAAAAACTTTTTTGTTTCATTTTCCCTTTAGCAATCCAGCTGATTTTAATTCACATATTTATTAAATTAAATCAGCTGATTAAATATTTACTTTTTAATGTAAATACTTAATGTATTTACTTTTCAAATAAAAGAACAAAATACAGCCGATTAACGGTAACCGGCCAAGCAACAACTCAGTTATTCCTAGTTTAACTAGTTTTAAATATAGTGTCTCACCTCGGGCCGCTATGCAGTCTTGAGCAACTGTAAAAGTGTGTTTATTAGCTTCAAATGTTGGACAAAAACCAAAATGGCCCCCTTCTTCAAAGTGCTATTAATTGTTGCTAAGAGGCTGGCACGAATTAGAGTCAGGGATAATACCCCCAGCTTATCCTCAACAACCTTCTCTTTGCCTTCCTGAGGTTTGCTACAAACAATGCCACCTGTGTTCTCTTCCGCATAGTTTCTCTTCCCATAAAGTAACAATACACATTGTGCATATGCCCACTGTTATATTTTTAAATTTTTATCTCGGAGTCCTTAAGTCTTGAAGAAAGTATTAAATATAGCAAAATGTTGAAAATCATAGTAATGTTTATTTATTTCACAAACACTTTAATAATTTCTATCTGCGAATTAGAACATGTCAATTTGAAGCCAATCATAATATTAAAGAGTGCCATAAATATTTTGCTGATCGATATGATCACACCATAATCACCAATATATTTTTTTTTCTGTAATCGTTGAATAATGGTAACATTACTAAACTGAAATGAGTGGAGAAAGTGAAACATTTTGCAATAGAGTGAAGAAAGTGAATTCCCTTCTTAATTAGTAATAAGTATAAATTAAAAAATAATTTGAAGTTGGAAATTAAATGCTTTTAAATGTTTCTTAACATTGTAAGAATTTATTTTAACAAAATAAACTGAAATGTGAGTGAATTATTGGTGGAAATAATCAATATTATTTTAAAATTTAAATATAATAATAATTACCTTCTTTGTTTATAACCTGCACTTGTTTATAACTGCACTACTTCACAATCATCACTAGTTGTTTTATAACTATGCTTATAACCTTTCACAACCATGCTTATAACCTACCAACAACATACCATAATCTTCACAACATCCTAATTTTGTTCATATTCTGGTTAGATCTGATCATGTATTACACGATTACAGAAAAAATTTAATATTACACTCGTGATGAAAGTAGAATTTACAACTCTCGTGAAATTACCACACTCGCTTCGCTCGAGTGGGTAAACGTTTCACTTGAGTTGTAAAATGATCTACTTTCGTCACTTGTATAATAAATAACTATTATCAATCAATGGGTGGTTTAATCAAAACAGCTCCTTTTCAATAATCAAGGTTTTGCTGCCGACACTATTGGAAAATCAGTGGGTCATGGAGAGTTACTTCACAGTACTCTTTTAATAGTCTACTTACTAAATTTAGCTTTAAAATAAACAAGAACAGTTATAACCTTAGCAGGTTTAAGGCATTGCGAATTTGATTCATCTGTTAATGTTCCTGACTTATCTGCCCATATATTTAAATGGGCTTGAGATGAAAAAAATGAGGTAGGTCTATTTGTTAATGATCATGACCATAAATGATTTCAAAAATTGGAACTCCTTATAAACACAACAAATAAATTCCCTAACCATCCCTAAACGTACAGTTGGAAATGTAGAGTTCTGTTCTGCTGAGTAGGCCTGGCTGTCTCTCTGCAAGTAGCCAGTAGTGGCCCCGAAACCGTAGCCCTAGTATATATTATACATAATGGAATTATACCATATGTAAGTTTTTCATGTTAAAAATATGTATATATATTTATTAAGGTATTATGCCATTTTAACTAAATTTTAAATGAATTTAAATTATATTTTGTTAGTTTATAAGATTGACTCTGATTTTAATGTTTTTAAGCTACGACAATGTATATGACTGATTTTAGTAATTTTATTTAGGTTGGAACATTTCAAATTAAGTTTTTTTTTATACATCACATAGCCTAACATGTTTCTATTTTTGCTTTGTTGTTAGCACCTGATGATAGCACATTAGGCCGAAAGGCCTTAGGCTTTAATAAAGAAATTGGTGGGAAGACTTCCTGTTATTAAGACCTGTTTCCCAGATCTGCACTCCCACTTCCATCAACATGCGATTAATAAAAAAAAAGTCCGTCACGCTGGGGCAGCGTAAACTAAGCAGATTTCCTATGTGAAGTTTAGCAATAGAGAAATCTGCATACTGGTAACACAACACCACCATATAAAATAAAAATACGTAAATACGGCTTCTGAATTGTAAGAATAATTTATATTTTAATAACTCCAATTTTAG
Source organism: Riptortus pedestris (assembly GCA_019009955.1). Classification (NCBI taxonomy): domain Eukaryota; kingdom Metazoa; phylum Arthropoda; class Insecta; order Hemiptera; family Alydidae; genus Riptortus; species Riptortus pedestris. Next base: position 228,339,757 of record CM032228.1, on the reverse strand, counting down.
TAGTCCAAGAACTAAAGAAGGGGGGGGGGCGGATGAACAGAACGTATTTGCATAAATCTCACAAAGTAACAAAGATTAGGTAAGGTTAGAAACTACAGGTTAGGTTAGAAGCTTCCGCCACAGCCGACTTACCAAAACGGCGAACTAACCCGAACAAAACCCGACCACAGACTTCATAAAAATGCAAATATCTCGGTTAATATTCAAGATAGAGAATAAGTATATATTACAATATTTATAGTAAATTTAATTTGTAATAAGATTGGCTCTATACAATTTTTCAATCCGATGCATAATAACGGAGATATTTCGAATTTTCGAAAATCCCCCCCTTTAACCCCCCCCTCCCTCTGGTACGATTTCAGCCATTAACGAACTTGATCTGTCGTTTTACATAAAACGGTTAAATATCGAGTTTCGTAACGATCAAACAAAAATTGCGATCGCTAGAGCGTTAACAGACAAATATATATACGAGTGTGTGTGTGTTTTGAAATTTATATATATATATATATATATATATATATATAATTTTGAACGGACCTCATTTTCGTCATCTCCTGGGTAGGATCGATGGACATTTGAAGAAATTTTTCGAACTCGCGTCATGAGTACGACCTCAATAGCTGATTTTCCCTAATGGAAATCTGCTAAAAATTAAGTTAAATGAGAATTTATTTTTCCTTAGTCTTTTTCGCGAAAGATCACTATCATTCCTGAGTCCTTAAAATTCGTTCTTTTTCAAATTCAATTTGAAGCTTTGTTATTCCTTAAGGTTGGAAGAACGGAGCGACCGACTAATAATGCTGAAATGGGAATTGGTAGATTATGTTGGATTAGTTTGTTGACAGAAGCCTCGAGGAATTATTGCATATTCCGGGGCAAATTTAGATCTCCGTCGGCCGGCAAACACACTCTACGATTTAATTGCCAATAATTTCAGGCTCGTAGGTATGTTTGACAGTATCGTGAGTCAGTTAATCAAAACATTAAAGGACGTTTACTCTTTAAATTCGAATTGGGTTTACAAACGGTTATCAGCCTTATCTAGAATGCAATTAATTACATTTGGGGCGAATCATCTGTATCGTCGTTCGGAACATTTGGCACATTTCTCTTCAGGATATGAGCCATTAAGTCCGTAACCTTTATTTGAAATGGGTTAAAACGTGCTGCAAATGCCCAGCGATTCTATTCATATCTCTATTCACATATTTACTGAATTTCCCCACAGATTATAAGTAATTTCCACGAGAAGCAAGGGAAGACTTGTGTCCAGAGCATAAATTCGTTTAACTTTGATGCCTCTCCTTGATAAAAAAAAAAAGTCCGCCACACAGGGGCTGCGTATCCTAAACAGATTTCCCACATCATGCAATGACACACTACTAATCTCCTCGCTCAACTGGTCTTCAAGTAATAAACACTCTAGAAGAGAAGAAATTCTACTCACACGCCTACGCACAGGACACTCTAGACTAACACATTCATATCTAATGAGCAGGCAAGATGAACCTATGTGTCGCCACTCCAGTAGAACGCTTACTGTAAAACACATACTAACTGACTGCATACAAATAAAAACTTACCCATAGCCCACAAATGTATGCGAACTACTAGCCGGCAGTAGCCAATTTATAGATGATGTTTTAAGTCTTTAAGAAATAATGGATTATTCGATGAAATATAAAAGCTATTATTTACCATTATGAAAGTTATATATAGCAAATACGTGGAATATAAGTTTTACCTCCTTCCAGTTTAACGTTTCTTTTCATTTTTTTTAAAATTTTGTTCTTTTTCCTCATGTTGTAAATATACAAAGAATTTATATTTAGTTTTGTCCATTCTATTATTTTGTACATTTGTCAAATTTAGCTCTGTAAAAATCTTAATATTTATTTAATTTTGTAAAGTTATATTCAAACATGTTAAAAGATGAACCGCCATTGTAGCGGCATGGTTCTATTTATGTTGTACATTTGTCAAATTTAGTTTTGTAAAAATTTTAATATTTATTTAATTTTAATTCACTTACTAATAGAATGCAGATTACGAGCTTACTTAAACATTCCACATAACTTGAACGAACTACTGACTGAGTGTGGCCCACATATTAACACAATTCTAACATATTTAAAAACAATTGGGCAGTTTGAGAATATTTAATTTTTTTAATATGTGTGTGTGTGTGTGTGTGTGTGTGAGATATTTAAATTTGAATGATGCTTTTTTTTTAGTTAGTTAATAGTTTCTGTTTCAAAGTCACCAAGTTTACTTTTTACCTATTTATTTCCCACCTGTTTTAGTTCTATGTTATGTTCGTGTTTCTTGTTTCTTTTGTGTTCTGTTCTTTTAGTTTTGTTCTTTATATTATTTTGTTCTGTTTGTTATTTTTTTTTCATGTTTTGTTATTTTGTTTCTTAAATAAATAATAATAAATAATAATCTTCTCACTGCATATATTCTCTATTTCCAACAAAAAAAAATCGATGACTAGAGTTGCTATTTATAGACTAACTATTTGTATGTATCTCGCATAATAAAGGTCCATTGAAAACAATATTTAATATTTTCACTTGGAATAAGACGTTTCATGATATCGTCTCTTATTTTTAATGTGCAATGACTAAAAGTGTGGGTTTACTGAAGGCAAAAAACTTAAAAATGTCTATATCTCGGTTAATATTGAAGACATACAAAACGTGTAAATGACAAATATTTATTATTTATTTTATTGTTTCTTATTATTTACGTCCACTTTATGCTACTATGTCTAATCGGGACGGGTTATCTACATGTTACCACCCTTTTCTAACCAGGGTGAGTCTAAGGAGTTTATTTAATGAATCCGTCACTAAATACATTTCTACTGCCCAGGGCGGGAATCGAACCTGCCACTCTAGGTCTACCACGTGACATTAAGACCAACGCTCTAACTCGCACGAAAATGACAAATATTATAAAACATTAATTTTTTCAATAATATTGGTTTTATACAATTTCTCAATACGGCGTAAAACAACTATGATATTTTAAATCGTCGAAATTCCTTCCCTCTAAACTCCCCCCCCCACTGGTCCGATTTCAGCCATTAACGAACTTTATCTTTAGTATTGCATAAAACGTTTATATATTGAGTTTGGTACCGATCAAACAAAAATTTCAATTGTTATATCAGTAACAGATTTTATATATATATATATATATATGTGTGTGTGTGTGTGTGTGTATTTATATATATATATATATATATATATATACTAGCTCAGATACCCGGCTTCGCGCGGGAATTGATTAGAGGCTGAATGGTGATGATATTTTTTTGGTAAGGCTTTACTTTGCACAATATTTTGAAAACTACCCGTCCCAGTGTTTAGGGTTAATACCCATCGTTTCAATAAAATTAATTTTTTATGTAAGACTTCACTGCCCTCCATATTGTCATTATTTCCCGTTTCCTGTGCATTATGCATAGATTTGAATTATTAAGGAGAACATATTGAAATACATTTGAATTAATTTTTTAAGGTGAGGTACCTGGTAGTTCACAAAGAAAAGAAGTGTTGAACAAATTTCTCTAAATAACAAAATAAGCAACTTTTGTTATGTGAACATTTGCCGAAACCCCAATAGGAAATCACTATTATTAATTTCAGGCATCCCTTATAATATCCCTTATAGGGAAGGCGTTAGTACTAATGCACATACCGAGTTTGGTTTAGTTCGGTTGAGTCTTTTGTGCCAAATAAAATTGTTGACTCCCGCTATAATTTTTAGCGTATAACGCCTTTAACTTCGGTATACGACGATAGTGTATACAAAAAAAGTTTCTCTAAATAACAAAATAAACAACTTTTGTTATGTGCATATTTGCTGAAAAAGCAATAGGAAACGAAATATCGCTATTTTTAATTTCAGGCCTCCCTTATAACCCCCACTCCTGCCCGTCGCTAGAAATGTTAGTATAGCTTATTATAAGGAAGTCGGTAGTACTAATTCACATACCAAGTTTGGTTTAGTTCGGTTGAGTCTTTTGTGCCAAATAAAATTGTGGAGTCCCGCTATAGTTTTTAGCGGATAACTCATTTATACTTCCGCATACGGCAAAAGCGCATATAATAACAGTTACTCTAAATTACAAAATAAACAACTACTCTTATGTGCATATTTACCGAAATCCCAATAGGAAACGAAATATAGCTATTTTTAATTTCAGGCCTCCCTTATAACCCCCACTCTTGCCCGTCCCTAATAATGTTGGTATGGCTCATTATAATGACGACGTTAGTGCTAATACACATACCGAATTTTATTTAGTTCGGTTGAGTTTTTTGTGCCAAATAAAATTGTTGCCTCCCGCTATAATGTTTAGCGTATAACGCATTTATGCTTCAGTATATGACAAAAGTTACTCTAAATAACAAAATAAATAACTTTTGTTATGTGCGTATTTGCCGAAAAACCAATAGGAAACGAAATATCGCTATTTTTTATTTCTTGCCTCCCTTATAACCCCCACTCCTGTTCGTCTCAGAGAATATTAATATAGCCTAAAGTCTAAGTTGGGCTAGTAGTAATATACATACCAAGTTTCATAAAATTCAGTTCATCCGTTTATGCGTGAAAAGGTAAGAAACAAACAAACAAACAGACACCAAAGAAACAAAATGCAGCTATGGTGTCTATGACATGTGAAACGAAAAGTTATCGTGAAATTTCGCGAAAAAAATCAATGTACAGACAGAGGTTATAACCTTGCACAATCTTAAAATTTAAAACCTACCAATCAAAATCTATAGTGCTTAAAAAATCCATCACTTCCTCTGTCTGACAGTTTTAATAATAAATACCTACTCATTAACGTAAAAAATTTCAAACTTTGGCACAATCTTAAAATTTAAAACCTACCAATCAAAATCTATAGTGCTTCCTTTAAAAAACAAGTCAAGCTAAAATTAACTTACAGATATCTCTCAAATTCCCCTGGCATTGAAATAAAAAATGCTGAAAATACCTAGATCTTAATTTTCATATTAGCACCAGCATCGAGATAATAAAGGAAAGAATGTGAAGAATTATAAATGATCTTAATATAAAGAGGAAGAAATTGTAAAAAACCAAAGGAAGAATAAAGAAATCAAGAGAAGATAACAAATATATAAGGCGAAGAAAATTAAAGTTCAAAGAGAAGGACAAGAAGATTAACAAAAGATGTTAATATAAAGAAGAAGAAAATGTAACAAAACGAAGGAAGAATAAAGATATCAAGAGAGAAGATATTATATTCTCTTAATCTTCTTATTCTTTTCTTATATGAGGAAGGAAATGTTTAAATGAACAGTCCTTCTCCCCATTGCTACTAATTAGTTTACTTTCTTCCTTTGCATTCCCTTTCCTGTCTTCCGTTCTCCCTCCCTTTATTTCTCCTTTTAGCATATTTCCCTCAAGGGTAACCAGCTGTTGATGTTGCACTCAAGACACGATTTTCGAAAAATTTCCTCAAATGTCCATCGATCCAACCTAGTAGGAGAAGAAAATGAGGTCGGTTCAAAATTATATATATATATATATATATATATATATATGTCTCTTACCGCTCTAGCGGTCGATTTATGTAAAAATGAAGTTCAAGTTAGTTAACGGCTTAAAACGGACCAGTGAGAGGGGAGGAATAGAGAAAATTCGCAACTTCTCCGTTATTATGCGACTGGTCGAAAATTTGTGTAAAACCAATCTTATTGGAAATGTAATGTTCTATAAATGTTGTTATGTATGACTTTTCACTATCTTCATTATTATTTGAATTTTTTAGTTTTCGACTTTAAGTAAACCCCCACACCTACTCAAGTCATATTAACAATAAGCTGTTATACACGTATTGTGAAGCAGATTATTTGAAGCCTAAATACCAAATATAGTTCTCATTGCTCTTCTACGTTTTGAGAAAAATGCAAATACGTGACGCACGTAGGAAATTTTATTTTTTCTCCTAACATTCCCCCAGTATCTACCAGCTAGCTTCTTGGTTATGCTCGTCTTCTCAGCTTCTCTCCGTCGCTACATTTAACACCTGCTTCTTACAGGAGGAGCCGCTGGGTATAATATAATTTTAATATTTTTAACTGAGCTTATAAACAGATTAAAAAAAAGCCAAATCCTGCAGAAAGTCATGACTGAATAGTGGCCAACTCAGGGTTAGATCACCATAGCTTTAGAGGGTCTTATTTATTTTTAATGTTTTTTTATTTCTAATGTTTTATCATATTTTTTTTAAACATATGTCTCTTTCTATATGCAATTATTATTATTATTTATTTACGTCCACTTTTTGCAACTTAGGCTAATCGGGACGGGTTATCTACAGGTTACCACCCTTTTCTAGCCAGGGTGGGATTTTAGGACGTTATTTAATGAATTTCGTCACTAAATAATTTCCTTTGCCCAGGCAAGAATCGAACTCGCCACTCTAGGTTTACCATGTGAGATAAAGGTCAACGCTTTAACTCGCATGGCTAACCTGAGCCCCATATATGCAATTAGATTGGTCTATATGTGGCTAGAGTGAGCGTATCCTTTAGTTTTAGTCTTTATAGTCTGCACAAGTTCCAACTGTATTTTTTTAAATTTAGACAAATTTTAAACTGTTTAATTATATATTTTTTTTAAATTGTGCCAACTATATTGTCCCTAATGTTTTTTCAATATGGAATTATTTAACCAGTGTTGTAACTGTCACTGAGCTCTGAATATGGCGCAGGTTGCCCCGAAAGTACTCTGCCTATAAGAAAAATCCATAAGAGTAGAGATGAATGCCTTTTAGCACATTTCGCCTATTACGTGAGTTTCGAATTTTTTTTTCAAATGACCATCGATCCAATCTAGTAGATAACGAAAATGAGGTCCGTTCAAAATAGTTTTAGTCTGTTGCCACTCTAGCGGTCGCTATTTTAGTCTTATCGCTGCCAAACGTGATATATAATTGTTATATATAAAAAGAAAGATTAAGTTCGTTTACGGCTGAAATTGGACCAGGGGGAGGGAGGGTGGTGGAGGGTCAGAGGTGGAGAATTTCGAAAATTTTTAATATCTCCGTTATTGTGAGTTGGATTGAAAAATTTTATAGAACCAATCTTATTGCAAATGTAATATTCTATAAATGCCGTTATGTATCGTTTTATCACTATCTTCATTATTAACCGAGATATTTGCATTTTGTAGTTTTTGGCCTTTTGTAACCCGCCACTTCTACTCACCTCATATTAACAATATGCTATAAAAACCAATAAAGCGTTGGACCCGCCAGTATAGTTGATACTGTTGTCATATCTGACATTGAAGACCGTCGTTACTGGCTGATGATCGAGTACAGTTGGCAAGCACTTTCGATGCGATGGCACCATCTTCAAGCCGTCTAGAAAGAGTTGTACTGTAACTCTAGACTGTACTCTACAACTCTAGACGGCTTGATGATGGTGCCTTTGCATAGAAAGCGCTTGCCAACTGTATTCGACCATCAGCCAGTGATGACAGTATACACCGACAGATATGACAACAATATGCTATTACGTTATGAAGCACTTTATTTGAAGCGTAAATACCAAATATTGTTCTCATTGGACTTTTACGTTTTGAGATGAATGAAAATACGTAACGCACGTGGGAAAATCTACTTAGTTAACGCAGCCCCTGCGTGGCGGACATTTTTATCCTCAAAGCTAAGGTTACACCACCCGAATCTGTAGGCCCTCACAATTGTATTTTGATATGGTCTCTTGAAACGCAGTTGGTCTTCCAGTTAATATAAAGGTTCGACATTAAGTACGCTCATTATTATCGTACAATTCATAGAAATAGGGTGCAACAGTGACTATTGTATTTTCTACTTACGGTAAATCAAAGGCATTTATGGTGTACGTTAAAAACGATGAGGTTCATGTCTTTTTAAAAGAGATATTGTATACTGTAATGGTGTAATTCATTTGGAAATGATTACCCTCTCACTATTTGGGTTTATGCAAATGCTGCAATTAAAGAGTGTGGACTGTATGAATGTGGTTATATGGTGTTAAAACAAATGAGTCTATTGAAAAAATGTTGCTTGATAATCCATAAATTATACAATGCAAATATATAAATTAAGAGGTTACAGGATGCTGAAGATATGTGTTGAGTTTCTTCTGGTTGTTCATTCCCTTTTTCTCCTCATTTCTCTCTCCATCCATATCTTCTCTCCTGCCACCCACCTTGGCTTGAATTCTAGTTGATTAGCCATGGTTTTGAGGCATATTAACAATAAAAAATACTTCTTTTATTAACGTGTGCTCTCTCAAGAAGAAGTAGACTGACTTCTCTTTTTTTCTTCTACTGCTTTTTGTTCTCTGCTAACAGCTGGAGCTGGGTAGTTCCCAGGACTGACACATAGATGGCAGCACCATGCGGGGCCCTCTTGAAAGGTTAGAGAATGTATGGTTTCTTTCGTCTGTTTCATTGAAGATGGAACAGATATATATGGAAATAACGTTTAAATGTTCAGGGTCGGTAAATTGCAATCTAATTTGAAAGTAACCCACGATAATAGACCATTTATAGTAACTACCAATCTACGAACCCATCGATACTCCCCAAACTTGATTATAGTCCATATTATAGTAACTGAAATTGCCCGAGCAACAACAGAGTTCCAAACTTTACACAAACAGCGGGAAATTTATGGTGGAATAGTTTCTCAATTTCTCCTATTTCTTTCCTATTTACTCTAGCCCTGGTGAAACTAGGATAGCGGTTTACAATGGCCATGGGGCACATTCTGCCCACAGTACATGTCTCCAACAAAAGAAAATCAATCTTCAGTAGTCTATCTACATTCCTTAAAATATCTAGAATGGAAAATTTCATATAGTTTGATAAACCATCAGAAGAAGATCTCATGTCTGACATGATAAACCATAACTGGACTTATGTAACGAATCTGAGATTGCATTACAAGCACCATTCATAAAATGCCTTATATTTATCACAAAATTATTCAGAATATTACTTATGAGTTGTTAAATGTTAAATTTTTTACCTGGAGTTTTTAGAGTTTTATCACATTTTGGGTTCGTTTCCTAAGTGGACTTCATTATATTTTTATAATAATATTCATATCTCTCCAAGACGACGCACTGAACAATTTGCGAGCTTAATTACGATATTAAAATTACGTTTAAGAGTCTTTTTGAGCATATTAGCAGATTCCCTTAAGGTATAGAGGTCGTACTCATGACGCGATTTTCGACATTTTTCTTCCTACCTGGGATATTACGAAAATGAGGTCCGTTCAAGATTATATATATATATATATATATATATATATATACACAAATATATTTGTCCGTTAACGGTCTAGCGATCGCAATTTTGGTCTGATCGTAACCAGTGGGAGGGGGTTTAAATGGGGTTTCCGAAAATGCTTAATGTCTCCGTTACCATACGTCGGATCGAAAAATTGTATGGAACCAATCTTATTGAAAATGTAATGCTCTACAAATGTTGTTATGCACGTGTTTTCTCTTTATTGAATATTAAACAAAATATTTACATATTTTAGTTTTTGGTTATCTATTAACCCTAACAACTCCACATGTCATTTTAACAAGTACCTGTTAGTTATATTTCTCTGTTACAGCTCCAGCGGCCATAATTATTGTTGTATCGTTACCAAACTCGATATTTAATTGTTTTATTTAAAACGAAAGATCAAGTTCGTTAATGGCTGAAAGTAACCAGTGGGATGGAGGCTTTAGAGGGGGGAGGGGATTTCGAAATATCTCTTACTATTCGCCTGATCGAAAAATTGTATAGAACCAATTTTATTGCAAATATAATGTACTATGAATATTGTTATATACATTTATTCTCTATCTTGAATATAAAAATTATTCTGATTCATTTATTATTATTATTTATTAACGTCCACTTTTTGCAACTTAGGCTAATCGGGACGGGTTATCTACAGGTTACCACCCTTTTCTAGCCAGGGTGGGATTTTAGGACGTTATTTAATGAATTTCGTCACTAAATAATTTCCTTTGCTCAGGCAAGAATCGAACTCGCTAGGTTTACCTTGTGAGTCTGATTCATTATAATTTACAGTAGTAGATATAGTAAGTAGTTTTCAATAAAATTAATATGTTATATTCAGATATATTTCATTAATTGTTCATCTTTCCGTTCTAGAAAGTCTGTTCAGTGATGTTGGTTGCTTTGTTTGTTTACAATGCCGACGCTTTCCGTTTTAGATTAACATGTAAATTTACTGAAAGATTTCTTTTTACCGTTTGTATTTATTGCCTTAACATTCATGGTGGTGTTACCAGTATGTAGATCTATCTATTGTAAACCTTCCCGTAGGAAATCTGCTTAGTCTACGCAGCCCCTGCGTGGCGGACTTCTTTAATTACTCAGTACTGTCTTCTCCTGGACGGATACTATATAAGGGGATTATAGATTTCAGACAGTTAACTCAGGCCTTTTACTCCGTCGACCACGCCAAACTCCTGTCTATCCCAAACGTTCATGGATGACCCGCCCAACTTGTAGCAATGCTCTGTTCCTTTCTAGACGGCCGAACCTTCCAAGTAAGGGTCAGCGAATCCCTATCACAATCCTACCCTCTCAAAGTCACGGAGTCCCTCAAGGATCCGCACTATCACCCTTCCTATTCACCGCGTACACCGATCAGGTGCTTCGTTGACGATATCCAACTACACCTCCATGTGTTCCTCCCGCGCCCTTTCCCTAGCCGAATCCGCCCGTCAATCAGTACCCGACCATCTCTGTACCCTGAACATGCTCTTCAACCCGTCCAAAACCGATACTTCTCATCTTCTCCTTTGCCAAGAAAGGCAACATCCCCAAATCCTTTACCCTCAACGGTATCTCCATCTCCTTTCCCGATCCATTTGCTGCCTCGGCATCCATCTGGACAGACCCCTCACCATGTCCACTCATATCCCTTGGTCTAGATTTGATGGTTGTCGAATCCCTTCATAATCTCTTTGTAAGTCACTTGATGGGGGGATTTTTATATTTTTCACAGCTTCCACTGCCTAATCGCTACATTTATCCGTTGCTCATCTACCATTCTCCCCACTCAGGGCTTGTATCATCAGTGAGGCGGCCACAAACTGATTAGAATCACGCCGTATTGATATGGTTAATCCACATTACTTAATTATTAATAATAATACTGAGTCTGATCGGTTAGTCATTACCGAAAGTGGTTGATTAGCTATCAGTGATTAGTCACTATTTACTCAGTGAAGCTGATTGAATAGTCATTAATCGTATTTTTTTAACTGTAACTACTGGATGTGAATATTAGAGTCAGGGTTGGTAAATTAGTCAGTGAGTTTTTGCCGGTCAATATGTGATACATTTAGTTAATAATCTGTTAAATCAATAATAGAACTTTATTTTCCACTTTTTTAAAGCTTAATAAATAATAGGGGCTCAGGTTAGCCATGCGAGTTAAAGCGTTGACCTTTATCTTACATGGCAAACCTAGAGTGGCGAATTCGATTCTCGTCTGGGGAAAGGAAATTATTTAGTGACGAAATTCATTAAATAACATCCTAAAATCCCACCCTGGCTAGAAAAGGGTGGTAACCCTTAGATAACCCGTCCCAATTAGCCTTAGTTGCAAAAAGTGGACGTTAATAAATAATAATAATAAATAATGTAAGACTTTTTTTTTCATATCGATAATCAAGTAATTAAGAATTAGTTTTTAAGAATAACTTTTTTAGCAGATTTCCCTTAAGGGAAATCGGCTATTGAGGTCGTACTCATGACGCGATTTTCAAAAAATTTCTTCAAATGTCCATCGATCCAACCCAGGAGATGACGAAAATGAGGTCCATTCAAAAAATATATATATATATATATCGGTCGCAATTTTGTTGGATCGTTACGAAACTCGATATTTAACCGTTTTATGTAAAAAGACAGATTAAGTTCGTTAATGGCTGAAATTGGACTAGAGGGAGGGGGGTTTAGAAGGCGGGAATTTCGAAATTTCGAAATATCTCCGTTATTATACATCGGACCGAAAAATTGTATAGAACCACTCTTATTGGACATTAAATTTACTATAAATATTGTTATACACATTTATTCTCTATCTGGAATATTAACCGAGATATTTGCATTTTTATGAAGTCTATGGTCGAGTATAGTTCGGATTAGGTCGGCCATTTCCGTCACTACTCGGCTCAGGTGGAAGTTTCTTCTAACCTTACCTTACCTTTGTTGCTTTGTGAGATTTATGCAAATACGTTCTGTTCATCCGCCTCTCCCCCTTCTTTAGTTCTTGGACTACTAAAATTTGAGTTATTAAAATATAACTTATTCTTACAATTGAGAAGCCGTTTCAGTTGGGAATTTATTTTAATTAACTTAACGATTTCTCATTACCGTTTGTATTTAATCAAGGTGGTATTGTGTTACCAGTATGCAAATTTCTCTACTGTAAAACTTCACATGGGAAATCTGCTTAGTTTACGCAGCCCCTGCGTCACGGACTTTTTCAATTTCAAAGCAATCACATTGGCCCAATTTTTGGGCGATCCTTTTTTAAACAAACTGAAATAGCTTTCTTTGTGTAAATTGTTGACTCTGAAAAAACTCGATATATTTTAGCCTTAAAGAAAAGATTAAATATATCACAACCTTTCCTGGAGTTGCCTCCATCTTAACCATGACGTGTTTCTTTCTGGGTTAAGGCAGTTGCAGAATTTTTAAGTCTACTTGTCATAGTGGTATTTTTGTCTTCGTTTCCACTACCTCAATCTCTTGAAAACCTACAATATGCATTCTTCATTTACCTAATTGTGGAATAAATAACAGTGAGTGAAAATAAGGATGGGCTACTCGTCAACTCTACTCTCAACATAATTGATAGTAAAAGAAAAGGAAAACAACAGTAAATATTTGTAAATGTAGTGAACAACTGTTTAAGGGCCAACTGAAAGGTTATTTACAACAGATTGAATGAGAATCAAGAAGTCAATTACCACCTACCAGGGTTTATACACTCAGCAAGAAATAGGAAGATGAATTGACTTGTACATATGATAACAGTGATAGTAACATATACCATAACAGGTGGTTTTAAGAAATAGCTATGCCAAGACACATTGACTATTGAATTGATAGATTAAACTTCTCAGTGTATGTAGTAAAACATTTACTTTAAGTGTGAAGGTAGCAATACATATAATACACAAATAAGTATCAACTCAACAACAAATAGAAACAGATTATAGAAGGTTTCATTGAGAACGAAGAGTGTCGTGCAAGAAGAGAAATGGAAAGAAGGCACAGTAGAAGAACTGATGAAGATACAAATACACCGAAGTATCTGGGATACTCACCATGACCGCTGCTGCTTTATGTTGCAACGGATGATGACTCATATTCACTGCCCTAATAAGAAAAAATCATCAATTTTCATGTATATAAAGGCAATAATGAAATAACAAATCCTTAAATCACAAAAACAATTTTGTTGTTCATTAGATTCGTTGACTTTTGGTTAGCTTTCGTAAAACGTAACCTAGTAGGCTGAAAACTAATACTTGAAAACATAGTATTGAAATCTGTTCGTGAATAAGTATTTAAAAAAAAATAAAAACCATCGTTTACAGTTCTCATGGCAATTGTCTCCAAATAGTTTCAGTCCTACGGCTGAGAATTATGCTCTCTTCACTGTTACGTGAAAAAATAACAGTAAAATCTTCAATCTTCTTAAGACGCTAACAATATTTTACAAGAATTTTGGTAACTTCCTTACTTACATAACAAAATTATTCATACACTCCACGTAGCATCTTTCGTTTGTACGTCCAACTTTTTGAATCATAAATTAGATAGGAAGTTAGTTAAAATTTTACAGCAACTTGCTTCTCTTTATGAGTTATAAAGAACATTAACAATACACGAATCTGATAAAACAGAAAAATTTATTATGTCTCAGGATCCAGTTTGTGCCTCCCAATCTGCTTTTCAAACATATTCTACCGGGATTGGCTTCCCTTATCTCATGTAACTCCTTCATAGCATCTAGAAAGCCAGGATCGAATCGATATTCAGACAAAAAGGTTTGGAGTAAAGCCATCAATCCATCAATCATTGTCGTAGAAACTTAATTTAAAGTCCCACTCATTTTCTTTTTAATTCGTCGTCGTACGACTTGTGAATAAAACGCCAATCATATAGAGAATAGACCATAGTCATTCTCGGGATTAGGGCTGGCTGGTGAAGGTTTTGTGCATTCTTTGCTTCTAGGTCGTTTATTTTAATACTGATAATATTAAATAAATAAAAAGTTTTTTTTTTTTTATTGAGTTGCATATACTTAAAGAAAATTCGTATGCTTTCTCTCAAAAATGTAATTGGTTTAAGGAAATATTTATTATTATACAAGAAATATATTATTCATTGAAAACGTATATAACAATTATCAACAACAACGCAGATGTTTTATTAATATTTTTAAACAGTTTTATCTATATTTACCAATTTATTCGATATTATTTCATTTTACAATAAATATAGATGTTTAAAATTGTCTAGCTCTAGACTTATTCTTTAACAGTTTCCTACGATAGAGCTATATTTTCATTATGCTTGGCCTTAGATCACTGACGTATATTTCTATCACCAAGTTAAACATTTAATCAAGTGTCAGTAACATTTAAAAAAACGTTTAATTTATTTATTAATATTAAATAAAAGACCTAAAAGCAAAAAATGAAAAAGAAAAAATATCCAGAAACAATATAGTCGCTCCCGGCGAGTTTCGAAGTTGAGATTTCAGATTACAAAAATAAAGTGCTATTTCCTGAGCCACGGGGACTCTTTGATACACATACCTTGGGAACAACTCAAGTCATTAAGGCAAACTTTAACATTTTTTTTTAGACGAACGATTGAGAAGTGCTTTCTCTCGCTTTAACAGAATAGGTACTAAACACTAAACAATTTTCGTTCAAATCGGTGGGGGGAACACTCCCCTTGTGAGATGTTTGGATTTTTTAGTTTTCAGCCTTCAGTGAAGCCCCCCTACTACTTATAGTCTATATGCCAAATATTGTTGTCAAAAGACCTTTATTATGTGAGATAAATAAAAATGCGTTGTGTGATGACGTCATCAATTAAGATTTTACATTCTAATTTGATCTATACCATACTCGATATTTAACATTTTTTGTCAACAGTAAAGATTATATTTGTTATTGGCTGAAATCGGGCCTGGAATAGTGGTGGTTTAGAGAGGGAGAACTAGAAAATTCCAAATATAAATCAATATATTTTGTTAAACTATTGAATCTCTACAATTGTTGTTCTGTGCATTGTTTAGTAACACAAATGCTAATGGAGTTATTCTTGCATCCTTGTTTTCAGCCCTCAGACCCCCCCCCGTCTTATATTCATGGATTTTTTACATAAAAATAGAGAATATGTGGTGAGGTGAGGTCTCATGTATATTATACCAGCACCCCTTAATGGAAATCTGCTAAAACATTAAGATTCAAAGAGGTTCAAAATTGATAATTTTGATAATTTATGTTGAAATAATAAAACCCAAATTTTTCGTGACGTCAATATTTCCTTTAATGAAATTGATTGTAACAAAATTTTCAACATAGAAATTTGTGAAAATCGTTAGTTAAGAGCCCTTGTCTTGTTATTCGTTCCGTGTGTCCGTCTCTCAAACTGTTTCATTTTCATTAAGTTAAAAGTGGTTCAGTCTATTCTCTATCATTGCCTCCAGTTTGACAGGCATTCCAGAAAGCGAGAACCGAAGTATTTCAATAAAGATTTCTACGCCTGATTTAATTTCGACAGAAATGATGGCGTCTCCCCACATTGAACAAAGTCAGAAGCTAGAATTGGCAAGACTCAAGAGAGAAGTTGAACGGATCTAATCAGGCTCAAGACAGTTCACGGCCTAGTAAACTCGTCTACATTGTTGGCCTCCCTAAATTTCCAAGTGCCTAGTTTTAATTCAAGACAGCTATTGCCTTTCTCCATACTCTTTTAACTATTTTAAATACACCAAAGGAATTAAAATTGTTTTTAATTATTTCGGCCCGGATTAAAATTATTTTAATCATAAATATCTAATGCAATATAAAATCTTGAATTATTAATCTGAATTAAACGTCAAATAATGTTACAAGATGCCTCAGTACCTTTGTAGTTACAGTTCAAAATGTGTAAAACTGTAATTAAACAATTTATTTTACATTCATTGGCCGACTTATTTATTTACTCAGATTTACATTTAATATAATATATATGCA
This sequence comes from Riptortus pedestris, assembly GCA_019009955.1. Taxonomy (NCBI): domain Eukaryota; kingdom Metazoa; phylum Arthropoda; class Insecta; order Hemiptera; family Alydidae; genus Riptortus; species Riptortus pedestris. The sequence goes on along the minus strand of CM032228.1, from coordinate 228,323,405 downwards.
GTTGTAGATGGTAGAAATGGTTACGAACTAATTAATTTTATGCTTATTGTGCCATAATCTTAATTATTAATAATAATGTATGTACATTTTAATGGTATTGTTATATTTTTGCCTCTTAAGAGGTGCCAGAAAGTGAAAAAAACTAAGGCCATTATTATTATAATTCAAAGAAAGCAATTTGTTTTATGAAGATAAAAGGTTCTTGTGGAGTTTATAATAGTGAATTTTATTACTATTATAAATTATTATATTGGGGAAAAGAAGTACTTATATGCGATTTCTATTAATTTATTACCTAAACAGTTATGTTTATAGTTTTAGCAGATTTCCCTTAAGGGAAATCAGCTACTGAGATCGTGTCCATGACGCGATTTTTTTAGAAAAATGTTCTCAAATGTCCATTCGATCCTACCCAGATGACAAAAATGTTCAAAACGGTATATATATATTTGTCTGTTAACGCTCTAGCGGTCGCAATTTTGGTTTGATCGTCGTCAGTAGGAGGGGGTATTCCGAAAATACTTAATGTCTACGTTATTATACGCCGGATCGAAAAATTGTATGGAACCAATCTTCATGCAAATGTAATGCTCTGCAAACGTTGTTATGTACGTGTTTTCTATTTATTGAGTATTACGCGAGATATTTCCATATGTTAGTTTTCTGCCATGAGTGAACCCCCACTTTAAATCGGACCAGAAATTGTGAAGGTTTAGAATGGAAGAATTAGAAAATTCAAAATATATCCGTTATTATGATTCGGATCGTAAAATATTATAGACTCAATTTTCTTAAACTAACTATCTAACTAAATTGGTGGCCTGCAATTGTTGTTCTTTGCATTGTTTCTTAGCTCAAATACTAATGGAGTTATTCTTACTTCCTTGTTTTCATCCCTCAGTGCCCCTCCCCCACCTCCCCGAGTTATAGTCATCCGTTTTTTACATAGAAATAGAGAATATTTGGTGAAATGAGTTTGCAAGTGTGTTACATCACCCCTTCGGAAATTTGTTTAGTTTACGCAGCCCCTGCGTGGCGGACTTTTCTATACTGAGAACAACTTATTCTATTGCATTAGTTAAAACCACGATGTCCCTCCCAGTGATTAGTTTTAATTTTCGCAATGCCACTAAGCGAAAGCAACCAACCTAAGAAGGTGATGATATTGTGTCTCCTTGCCACAACATCTGAGTGCCCAAACAGGTGCTGACTGAAAGTCGTTTACAGTCACATCCGCAAATATCTGATAAAGAAAAGCAATAATAATTGCAAAAATTAGTATGACGACTATGAGTTATCAAAAAAACATATCGCAGTACTAAAATGCATTAGAACGTTTTCCAGTTTTTTTTTACTTATAAATAAATTAGTTTTTAATAGTATTCTTAAAGAGCAAAGCACGCTAATCTTGATATCTCTATTCGGTCATGGTGGTGCGAAATGTAACCCATATGCGGGAGTTATCAGTTTGAAGTGCGCAGATGACGCATCCTGTGGGTAATGATTGATGAATAGGAAATTTAGGTGAAAGTCGGGGTTGAAAGTTTGGAAAGCAGTCAAAGTGAAAAAGTCCGTCACGCAGGGGCTGCTTATATTAAGCAGATTTCCCATACGCGCCAGATATTTGAATTTATCTCAAAAATTAACAGTTCAATGAGACCAATATTTGGTATTAAACCATCAAATAAAGTGCTTCATGATATAACAGGGTAGTGTCAATAAGTAGAAGGTGGGTTTTACAAAACGCCGAAAACTAAAAAATGCAAATATATCAGTTGATATTCAAGATTGAGAAATTGACGCATACAACAACAATTATAGAACATTTAATTTCTAATAAGATTTGTGCTACAAAGATATCCGGTTCAAAGAATGATAACGTTGATATTACAAAATGCCCCTCTAACCCCCCTCCCACCCCTCGTCAACGAACTTGGTCTTTATTTTTACATTAAACGTCTAAATAACCAGTTAAAGCGTTGGCCTCAATCTCACACGGTAAACCTAGAGTGGCGAGCTCAATTCCCGTCTGGCCAATTGGAATTCATTTAGTAACGAACTCATTTAATAAACTAGTTTAGGATAGAAAATGGTGGTAACCTGTAGATAACAGGTCCCAATTAGCCACAGTAGCTACAAGTTTACGTTAATAAATAATACCAATGTCACTCATCTAACCTATCAATAAATATCTAATAAATAATCATTTTTATATATTATTTCTAACCGAACGAGTGTTTAACTCACAACATTCCTGAATATCACCAAAGTAGAGCAGCTTCTAATCTATTTCTCCGCGCGAAAAGTCTGTAACTTACCCAAGATAGAAAACATACTTATCTTTGGTCTTTTGGTGGAATTAAAATATGCATATACCTTTAAACAGTTGCAGGTTACGGTATCGGAAATCGTGCAGTAATAGGGAGGACGATTCAACAAGATTGTATCATCAAATAGGTGGTATTTCCTTAATCAGTGAGAACAGACATCAGAAACCAAGCAATCACACGCACCCGAAGCAATGTGACATGTGGTCTGTCACCACTAATGCCTCTACCTAACGCACCACTAGCAACAACCGAATTGGAGGACTTAGATAACGAATACCAGCATTCTGATAACGGATAAATTTGTGATAACAGGATTCACTTCATAAGAAGTTCATTCTTTGATAAATATTTTCATATTCTTATTTGTACATTCATAACAGTTATACAATTTTTTACTGTTATATGTACATTCACACACCTGCTTCTGCACGGCACATCTCTTATAAACTATATATTAGGTTAATTTGTTAAAATAATGCAAGGGACTGAAAAAATCCGATAACGCAGGGTCAGCGAAAATTAAGCAGCATTCCCACACGCTAGATTAACATCGAGACATGAGATGTGAATAGAAGACGGGGAGGGGGGTTACTGTTATGAGTAAAAACCACAAAAATACAATAATTAAGTTAATATTCAAGGTAGAGAAAAACTGAGATATAATAGGAAATCACTTTCCAACAGGAAGAGTTATGTATAAATTTCATATATGCTTGCATTATTAAAGACATACTTGTATTCTTTTAAACCCCTAATACTCTCCTAGAGACTCAGGTTAGCCATGTAAGTTAAAGTGTTGGACTTAATACCACACGGGAAACCTAGAGTGGTGAGTTCGATTCCCGCCTAGGAAGTTTGTGATGGACTCATTAAATAATATCCCTAGTCCCACCCTGGTTAGAAAAGGATAGTAGCCTGTAGATAACCCGTCACAATTAGCCTTAGTTGCAAAAAGTGGACGTTAATCTATAATAATAATAATTTATACCTCTTCTCGGCAGATTATTACGATCAGTAGTTAACATAATCTTTAATTTTAGAAGATGCGTTCAAACATAAGAATTAATAATAAATCGAAAGTAGATAATGATAAAGCACTAATATATAAATATTTATATATAAAATAGGATGGAAACAAATTTTTAAAAACTGTGCCAGGAGCATAACGAAAATTGCTCATTTTTCTCGATCGAAATCTGCTTTGTTCTTTTGGGAGAATGTAGATGTAGATTACATAAGTAGTTAAAAGCAGTTTAAATAATTTGGTCTATCATAAAACAGATACTTTGCATGAGATGGCTTCGATTTAAAAGCATTGTCGTGTTGGGGATCAAATTGTAGGTTCATTGTGGGGGAAACAACCACATGTCTGCTGGAAGAGAACCAAAATTGTCGGCATCAACAAAAAATTTGTTGAAGGTGACAGAGTAAGAATTCTTCCCCATACAACCTAATTTGTCATTATACTCATAGTTTCAAAACGTATTAATATTTCTGGGTGAACATAAGTATTCTATGCCAACATAGCTTTCGAAAAGATATAGAAAACTGGGGTGTAATTAAGACAGCAATAAAATTTCAATTTGAGCATCGAACATTATTACAGCAAGTTAAATAGTAGCTACTACAGGATTTAATATTTGCCTTTAAAAAAATGGTTTCATAGATGACACGTAAGGTGTTTCTCGCTATCAATAAATAAATAAATTTTTGTCTGTGTTTCACTTATTCTGTTAAATGATTCAAGTAAAACTAAAGATCAGGTTCATTATCAGACCAGGTGGAGGCTAGACGGAGAAATTAAAAATATCTCCGTTATAATAAGTCTGATAGAATAATACTATATTACCGATCTACTTGCTACTTACATTTTCTACATACATTTATATGTAAGCATTTCTCTCTAGTTTCACCATTTAATTTAGCACTCACCCTTAAGCAAACTACCACTTCTACTCATCTCATATTAACAATAAGCTGATATATTATGAATTGTCTTTTTCTAAGCATAATAAACAAAACGTTTTTCATTTTTTTCAACTTACATTTAATATAGGAAGTAGATATAGATAAATGATTGTTGCAATGTCATCAATTAAGATATTTTATATAGACCTCATTATTAACTTCATGGACACCATAATATCAGCATAATTCATATTAATGGGCTAAAGATAAAAATTGTTTATGGTGGAAATCGGACCAGGGTGCGCTTAGTGGAAGTTAAAATAAAGAAATCGAGATTATCTGTTATTTTAAGTCAGATGAAAAAATGGTATATTATGAATATTGTTAATCATTAATATCCTTTAACTAGTACCCTATATTTTATTACTTTAGTTGTAATTCTAAGCGAATTATTAGTATAATATTTTTAGGCTAATGTTAACCTATTACAGATGGGATTTTCACTTTAGAGCAATTGTAACTCCCAACTTAAATTTGAAGTTGTGGTCACATAGGCTTCTTATGGATGAAGAAAATAAAAACCCACTTAGATAAGTCAACAATCAGCATATTAATATCGGATCTGGGAAATCTGCTTTGTTTACTAAGCATCTGAGTGACGGACATTTTGACCTTCTTGGCCGACTACCACAATTCATTTATTAACGTTTAATTTTTGCTTCAATTTCATTTGGATGGGTTATCTACAGGTTACCACCCTTTTCTGTCCAGGGTGGGACTAAGGATTTTAGTTAATGAGTTCGTCAGTAATTAAATTCAAATAGCCCAGTTGGGAATTTGGCTCACTACCCTAGGTTTACCATGTACCAAAATTCATGAACTGATCAATTTTAGTTACTCCGTTAATTTTTCTGTCTATTATCCATGGTTAATCTTGAAATAGGAATAATAAAGTTATATTTAGCTATTTTCTATTTGAATAACGCTAATTGTCTAGGCACTTAATAATTGATAGCATTTTCCGATCTGAAGCAGGGGAGGAGATTCAGTAGTTAAAGAATTTTTTTGTTAGAATAAAAGAGAGAGAAAAAAATCCCCTACAACTTAACGCGATAAAAAGTACTTTTAAAAGCACCCGCGGCTATCATTTTCCGTTTTAATTTGCATGATTGTATACAAGGGACTGGGATTCTGATATTTGAAGTACTAAATCTCAAATTAAAGACCGTTCATATTTCACTTACTTCACAGATTAGACGGTCGCATTTTTCATAATTCCAAACAAATAAATGGGTTTTCGATTTCATTTACATATTTTTTTTGTTGTTCTATTTATTTTTAGAGACGTGTAAGCCAAAAATGTTCCTATCATTGGTGTATGGTAATTACGTTTTGATTAATGTCTTAGAAATTGGTAAATTATTAGTCAGTCTCTCCTGACCTTTTGTTTCAGTTTCTTTGTTAAGTTAAAATCAAAAACGATTCCCTAATTTATTTTTTATTCATTCCTTTATCAAAAATATTATATATTAAATAATTCCATTTCGCTAGCGTTTTTTATATTCTTGATAAAGGGAATTATTTCATTTTCGGATCTTAAATATATACCAATTATGTCAGCAGGAAAATTCGGATTATATTTTTAAAGAATTTCTGAAATGTTAAAATATATAAGAATGTCTTGTTTAATTGCTGAATATAATTTTAGCAACCAAAGTTTTGATTTCGTTCAACCTGAACATAGTGTTCATCATTCCTCACTAAAACCAAATTTTAGTCTTATAAGGACAAAATATCAACAGGTTTCAGCAAAAATTGGTTTTATTATTCACACTTCGGGGCATTTACAAGCCTAAAAACTCAGGAGCATGTTTTATTAATGCAGTTGGATAACTCATGCAATTGACAATTGTAATAACGCCAATATAAAATTAATTTAAAAATACCCCTGGGTTTTTAGCATTGAAAATGCCTAGTATGGGAAATATTATCATGTTCAGCAATAAAACTAATTTTTCATGAAACCTGAAAATGTTTCTGTCTTCATTATAATTTATCAAAGTAATTTTACTTATCTTAATATATACATGAAACACAAAATATGAATGTTTTAATTAACATTTCTCTGCTTTAGTTTTTTGTACAAAAAGAATTATTTAGTTACACTCAACAGCAATTTTAAAAAAAACCTACCGACAAAGACAAATAAAAAAGAAAGCACCAAAAAAAAAGGCTGAGATATATGAACAACAACAGGTTGCAATGGCAGAGAATCCACCTAGATCGACAATCAAGCCACGGCTGATTCCAAAAAATGTTATAATTAATTACAAAATAAATTACTTTTTAATGTAATTTAAATATTAATTATATACTGTCAATTCCGCCCCTTAAATTAATTAAATAACGGAAATAACCTAAAAAAATGTATAGCAAGTATTCCATATATTCATATGTCAAGTAAAGATTAATCGACTTAACGATATTCTTCTATTTGCATTTCAGTTCATACACAATCAGATACAGGAAAATAGCATTTTTAATTGCCGGAATTATATATTTAACGTCTCATTTGGATAATTTTTCTTCATAAAAGCTTAAAATGAATATTATAATATGCTGTTACTTTCTATACTCCCATCAATTTCCATGGAAGAATCCCCCACATTTTCCTCTACTAAATTATCGAACATTACATTTTGACACTTAATTACAAAAATTCATTTTGAAAAATTGTACGAAAAAGTTGAATTATATTTGTACAGTTGAACTAAAAATAACATTTATCATTGTGTTATAGCAATAAGTTATGAAACTTACATGGTGAGTCTACATCTAACCACAACTAAAAGCTCAACAACTTCTACAATTAGAATTAACCAAAAAAAAAAACGAAAAATAACAAATTTTGCGGTATCAACTTAAACAATAATATTTAGACAAAAACGTATGATTATCGCGTATGGAACTAATAATAACACATTAAAGCTCTAAAGAAATATTGTAAATTGAAAGTTGATAAAAAACACCGAAATCATCAAGAATTAATTTCTGATCATCTATATTATATATTTTGGTTAAAAGCATGATAAGGCACATACGATTATTAATGAAGCATGTAGATTAAATTAAAACTGTATGTTATTATTTCATAGTGTTATCTTAATCCTTATAATAGTTTATATACTAATAATACAATGCTAGAAATTGAATATTATAGTATTTTAAATAGTTTAATTTCAATAAATTATTTAACTACAATAAACATTGATATTTATTTGAAATTAATTATATGAACATATTTTCCTTATTCTTGTAATGACCACTAAACAAGTATATTGGTCCTTTAAATATCCACTCACGGTTTAAATTTTCAAAGGAAATAAAAGCATTTAATTTTATTTCGAAGAAACCAATTGTATTCAATTTCATAACAATTATTCCCATCAGAGCTGTATTTCTACTTAACTATAAGCAGAACAGAATTTTAAAAATGTTCAAGGATGTGCCAATATTGGTCGGAAAAGATTGGAACAGGAACTACAGAAATTTTATAATTATTTAAATATCAATAAAATACACAAAGCAAGTGAAAAAATATGGTGACCTTAGGTTGACATAGTAAACTAACCAGATTTATAAACCATGTATTATTTATTGATTTATATGGTGTCCAGGAATTGTTTCTTTTTGAAGTTATGTTCTTATTTTTTTTTCAGTATTCCAGACACCACACTGTTGACTATTGAAAAAAATCCTCTTATACTGTTGTGGATACTGTATTATTTTATCAAATGTCCAATAACTTTTGATGTATATATTCGATAATTTTTGTTTATTCAACGTAGTAGTGAGACTTGCACCATATACGTAATAAAACGCTTTTAAGCTGCTGCAATTATAAATTTAATTGCAATTTTGTTTATATTTATTATATGATTATTAGAAATTAAAGGCATATCTGTAGTTTAATTCACATTTGAATATATACCTTAATTAAGGAGTTAATTTTTTTTTTTTTTTTCAGGATGTGTACAATAATGTAATAATTTTTCTTTGTCCCAACTAGTTGTGAGATTACTCTTTTTCTTTCTAGAAGGATTTCATTGTACACAATAAAAAAAAAAAGATATTGAACAAATATGTTTGGTAGTTTACTGTTGAATCAAATTCCCTTAAATTTCGGAGACACAGTAATTCTAACTAAAGTTCTTTCGTCATAGCACAGATAATTAAAGTGGATTCATATTGTTTAACTATTGTACATTTGATTTAGTAGATGCTTCAGAACGTTGAATATTAAAAAATGTAGCAAAGGATGCTCCACTTTCTTGAGGCTATAGCCGTGGTTTTCAATTTCAGATTGCACATTTTAAATGGAGGGTTGATCGCTTATATGGAACAAACCAATATTTAATGCATAAGTTAATTTTATTAACAGTTAAAATGTCTTAACAAATTGAATCTTCATTCTTATTTAATAATGAGAAATAAATAGAAAATCTTAAAGATATAACAAAAAAATGATTATAACATGTGTGACAAACCTTGTTGACTAGAAGAAGCTAAACATAACCCTGCAAAGACGATAGATAGTAGTAACACTTGTTGCACAGTTGAGCCACGTGATTTTGGTCAGGAGACTAATTTGGTCGGAACGTGACTACAAAAGAGCTAGAGTTCTCTTCGAACAAGTCCCGCGGACGAGACAGCGAGTGGTCTAGTGAGTGAGCCGATGTGTGAGAGCGAACTACGTACGAGTTAGAGAGAGCGAGTGAGAGAGAGGTGCGGTGGACAGCGGCAAGCCCTGGGCTAGACTGAGGAAGTGACTACACTCCATACAGCCGGAGCACGCGCCGCTCCTGTACACGCACCCACCTCTCTCATTACCCAACCACCCATTATATATGCAATGCTACAAACTATAATATCTGTTTAATGTACCTACATACATAAATAACCATATGCAGTAAAACAATATTTCTATTTCATCGTCTAAATTTAATGTTTTAATTGTTCTTTATAAAAGCTTAAAATTAATGAAAATATTTTTATTTGTTTTGGTTTGTGTCCCACAGCGATGGTGATTGGCATAATTAGAATAATATATTTACTCCTTCATGTACTTACCAGTGTTATACTTTATTTTTATATTATGGAAAATATTTCTTAAATATTTGATTGTTTCCCATATCCTTGCTTTGTCTAAATGAATACAATAAAAGTTAACCCTTTTAAATCTTTTTAAGTATACTGTAGACTTATTCTTTTTTATACTATATGTTTTTGTAAATGTTTATGTGTTTTAGATTTGTGGAATATATTGGCTGCTGTCAGTTAATAGTTCTGTCATATCGTAGGGTATGTGAAGGTTTTTTCGTTGGATGCAGTCTGTCAGTATGTGTTTTATCGTAAGGTGTTTGGTGCAGTATTTGCATATAGGGTTGTCTGTCCTTGTCATTAAGTGTCTATGTGTTAAGTATGTGTGACCGATCCTGAGTCTGGCAAGAACTACTTCCTCCCGTCTAGTACTACTATGGCTTGATGGCCACTCCTTAATAGTACTTTTGATACTGCGGAGGTGGTTCCTTACTTCCATCCATTCTGATTGCCAATTGTTTAGGATTCGGTGGCGTATTTATCTCTCTATGTCTTCGTATAATAAGTTTGTTTGTGTTGTTTGTATTGAGTTTGTTGAGTAATTAGTTTAGCCTGGTTCCTCGTCCTGGTCCTGGCAGCCAATATAGGGTAATTGTATTTTGGTATGTTTGTTGTTTATGAATTTCTTCTGTTATGTTTAGTGCTATTGGGCAAGTGATGTAAATGTCTCGGAGGGTTAATAATGAGCTTAGTGAATCTGAACAAATTAGTGTGAGTTTAGGCTGCGATGATGTAGGTGTCATGTTTTAAAGTGCCAACCAAATTGCGTGGAGTTCATCTCCAAGTATACTATAGTGGGATGGCAACTTTTCTGAAAAGACTTCTCTTTCTGTGACTCCTGCAGATCCGACTTTGTCATCGCACCAAACAGAATGGAAGTTTTTCTTTGCTAAAAATAGTTTGAATTGATTTTGAATAATAGTGTAGATGATGTGTTTGATTTTTTAAACTAGGTTAACGATACGAGTAGGTCTACAACGTACTTAATAAGCCAAGGAGGTGTTTTAGGCATCCTTAGAGGGAATATATTCTCGCTTTGGATACCAAAAAGACCTTCACTTTCATTTTATCTGATAGCAAAAGGGCGGATCTGTGAGGGTTTGTTTTCAAATAGTGCAATGAATGGGTTTTGCAAAATTTCATCCTTGCAACATCCCTCAGGGAACGCTTGGATTATGTTATAGTACTTTGCCATTAATAGCAGTCTTCTACTTTGAAATTCTGGTTCACCAGCTTCCACAGGAATACTTTCAATTGGGCTTTCAATTGGTACGCCAGTTACCTTTTCTAGTAATATGATCACTTTTTCCGATAACAGTTATTATTCTTACATATAATCTATATATTACCTCATAGGAACTATTAATTATGGTTATTCGAAAATTATACTTAGTAATTGTGAATTTAAAACACCTCAGTGGTGTTCTTAAATCGGAAGAAACGACATTTAACGCACTTTAGAAATATTACACGGGAGAAGGAAATGATGAAGAGGTTACCTAATGAATGTATATTTTTACAAAACAAAGTGTTCCAAAATATCGATGTAATAGACGAAGTTGGCGTAAAGAAATGGAAGGCTAGGTTTAATAATTGCAGATTATCATTAACAAAAAATATTTTGTTAATTTATACATGACCAAATGGCTATGCCAAAACTAAATGTTGTCGGAAAGAATTGAAAATTTCACGTCAAATAATAACTGACTGTAATTACAGGTCAATTACAAGTTGATTTTTTTTCTTAAATAAACAACATATGTTATACAATGAGAATAACATTATTTAAATAAATCACTGATCTTCATCAAAACTTAATCTCATATGGTAAACCTAGACTTGCGAGTTCGATTCCCGCCTGGGCAACAGGAATTTATTTAATGACGGACACATTAAAAAAATCCTGAGTCCCACCCTGGCTAGAAAACGGTGGTTGCCTGTAGATAACCCGTCCCAATTAGCCATAGTAGCATATAGTGGACGTTAATAAATAAACAATAATATTCTTCATCAAAAGTAACTGGAGTACCTAAAGTAGAAAAGACCCAATAAAATACAATAATTAATAAATTATTTATTAGCGTCCATTTTTTGCAACTAAGACTAATTGGGACGGGTTATCTTCAGGTTACCACCCTTTTCTAGGGACTAAAGGTTTTATTTTATTAATTCCGTCTCTAAATAAATTGCTTAGGTTTACCATGTGAGGTAAACGCTTTAACTCACATGGCTAACCTGAGCTCCTAAAATACAATAATAAATCACGAATACTTGATGTTAATGAAAGTCCCATTTGCTCTACTTGTAACGTTGTCTTGACACTAACATGTGCACTTTTTCTAATAAGTAAAATACTAAGTATTTTGTATTTACAACAATATTTAGCTTTCAAATTAGGTCTGCGGTGTAAGACAAAATTTCAAATTATATTCATTAATTAAAATACAGCTGCCATCAAGGAGAGCACATCACAAATTCACGTCAGTATTGGTTTAACCGCTTACGTTCTAGTTGCTTAGTTCTTAGCTTTCTTATTAGTGGGGAAATATAAACTCGAATTTTAAATTATATCAGTGTAACATTGGGCTCTTGTGAAATCTGCTTAATTTACGCAGCCCTTCTTGTGAGATTGCCATCACCAGCGTCTACACCAATAAAAAGTATATTGTAACGACCTCCTAGGGTGAGATCATAAATAATTGCTACAGGAAGTAAATAGATCAAAAAAGATGAACTACTCTCAAATATATGATACTCTAAACCGAAAACAGCTTTTATCTACAAATACCAGTTAATATTTTAATTTGGAATTTTACGATCTGCAAAAAAATGAAAACATAAACTTCTAGAATATTTACTAGGTAGGATATATGCATATTAAACACTTTTTGCGTCATTTGATCGTCTTTCTGATTTCCAGTATCCATAAGTCTGGACTGCACCTGTCCATACCATCTTCGGTTCCTGGTCGAAGTGATCTTCCTCACTTACATTTTGTCCATTAGTCCTGCAAAATAAGATAGTCGTTGTGCAGGAAGGAAAAATATGATAGATCGACAGAGTGTTTGTTTGAATACTTCGAGTAGTCTTGGATATTGTACAAATGAAAATTTAACATTTCGATACAGAATATTGCGAATTTTAGGTTATATTGGTTTTTACTAATACTCGTCAAAATTGATTTCTTTACCATATTATTTATCACTAGTCATGTTACCTAGAACCTAGGCGGGGTGGAATAGAAATGTTTCTCGTAGGAATATAAAGATTAAACGCACAAAATCATCTCGACATAGTCATCAAAATCACAAATTCCCTATAGCACGCACAGTAAAAATACAGCCATTAGATTTTTTTAACCCAAACTAAGAGCAGTTAGACGAATTAAAATTACTGTTGTCCGGTGAAAAAATGAAATGAAGTAATATAATAATGGTTTAACGTAGAAATATAAATATTGGATTAGGAGAAGCACTGAATAATCCATTTATTCATATGAAATTTGACATAATTACAAATTTTGAACATGAAGCGCGGAATGTCTATTAGACGAAAATTGACCAATTTTGAATAAAATAAATCTAATTTCTCATTAATACTAAACGAGTGGATTTTCTTAGAGTCCGGATAAAAAACATGTAAAAATTTGTCCAGGCATTCTACTGTAATACCATAAAAAATGTATGAGCTGTTGACCGAAGTCGGAAGCAACAGAAACTTTGTTACTGTTTTGTCGGTTAAAAGAAAATTGGTTTCCTTTGTAAATCTAATTAAGTTTATTCCAATCCCTGAGCCTACCAACGTTAGTAAAGCATACTATAGCCCAGGTAGACGAATTGTATTCCCTAAATAAATGTGAAATACATATTCATAATTGTTAGGGGGAGCGGTTAGCTTTTGCGGTAATAATAATAAAGCTATTCTATTTAAGTTATTTTAGCCAATGCCTTCTTGAGCTGCAACGTAGTTCCGCTGTAGGCCACAGCCTTGGTGATCTGCATGTGTGTGGCGGGTTTGTGAACTCAGCGAGCGCGGGAAATTCAAATTCAAATGACGACTGAACAATAATATTTTAAGAATATACATCAAATTTCATCAATTCCTTGAGGGATTCATATGGAACACTATTTGGCGACCAAAAGTTCGGAGTCAGAATTTCGAATTGAATTAATGAAAGTAAGGTATTAAGGCCGAAAAATACAGTTTAAACACAATTTGTCCTTTACATTTTGCAGATAAATCAATATTAACGAATATAAGTTCTGACATTCACATCAGAGCACTACTTTGTTTCCTACTTGTGTCAGTGACAGTAAAGAATAAAACAGCCCACTATCATAATATTCATATTCTTGCTTCAACACTAATAAACTGTGACTGGTAGAAGTCAAAAAAATGAAATTCATAAATCTGGAAAACGTTCAAGGGCAGTAAAATAAATATTAAACTTTATAATTCATTCTTTACATTTTTTTCCTATAAAATTAATATTAACGAACAATAGTTGTGACCTATAAATAATACCCTTCCCCAACCCAGTCCATAGTAGTTCAGTATTAAATTTCTATATTCACAATATTCAATGCCTGATACATGTTGAAAAGCATTCTATTCAGTGACGGGAAGTAGGAAGTCAAAGTTTTATGATATATAAAACTAAATAATAAGAACAAAAATTGGATTCTAAAAATAATTCGATCTTTACATTTTTGGGATGAAATCAAATCAATAAGAAAGATATTGACTTGGATGTAACCCTCCTCACTCCCACTACCACTTGGGACAATATTTATTCCCTTACCCATAACCAAACTATTTTTCATTTCTATTACAACAATTTAATAGAACACGAATAAAGTCTGGCGACCATAAGTCGGAAGTCAAAACTTCCACATTTAGAAAAGTCCGTCACGCAGGGGCTGCGTAAACTAAACAGATTTCCCACGTGAAGCTATACAATAGAGAAATCCATATACGAGAACCGTCTCTCTATACGTTCGTTATCGGCCCACATTTAATAAAAATACAAATATATCGGTTAATATTCAAGATAGAGAATAAATGTATAGAACAATATTTATAGTAAATTCAATTTGCAATAAGATTGGTTCTATACACTTTTTTGATCCGACGTATGGTAACGGAAATATTTTGAATTTTCAAAAAACCTCATCTCTAAACCCCCCCCCCTCCCCGTTGTCCGATTTCAGCCGTTAACGAACTTGATCTTTCTTTTACATAAAACGACTAAATATCGAGTTTGGTAACGATTAAACAATAATTGCGACCGCTAGAGCGGTAACAGACAAATATATATATAGATATATATATACAGTTTTGAACAGCCCTCATTTTCGTCATCTCCTGGGTAGGATCGATAGACATTTGAAGAAAAATTTCGAAAATCGCGTCATGAGTACAACCTCAATAGCTGATTTCCCTTGAGGGAAATCTTCTAAAAACTGACCTATGTAGATGTTATACTAAACACAGTCTGTTCTTTACTTTTTCTCGAGAAAAAGAATATTAACGAATATATTGAAAATGCGTCCTGACTTCGAATTAAACCTCACACCTAGTTGAAAATTTGAATTATAATATAGCCTATGTTATACCATGGGGAGGAGGGGGGGTTAGATGTCTCACAAATATACACCACTTTAGAATACCTGTTAGCTGTTTTTGAGTGATCGAGTTACATTGTGTACGCTGCGGAAGGGTGGAGCCATTGAAACTTGTACCTAGCCACGAGGCCTTAACAGACTTCCATACGCTCTGCCTCGTATATCAGCGAGCATGCAAACGCCGCCCCCCGGGGAGGGACGAACCTATTTCTCTAGCTTCAGCACACAGACAACATGTACCAGTTTACCTGGCCTGTCGTCTCCGTGCATCCAACACACAACCACTACGTCAACGACCAGTAGACAGAAGCAATTTCCTGCTCTGGCCACCACCTGCCACCGAAGTGGCTTGCCCGTTGTACCATTTTTGAGTAGCAAGCTACCCCAGATACCATGAATGGTCACAGGCCCGGAACAGCAAAACCGACTAAGGACCTACGGTTCCCCTACCCAAGGGCGACACAGGGGGGACTTCCTGCTTCCCCTAAGGAGTGCTTTTCCCGAAAGGAGGGACCCATGCCCGAAGTGATCGAGTTACAGACGGATGGACAGACAGACAAGATTTCCAATTTGGTTGTCATAGTACTTAGAATTGTCTGAAATGCCCAAAAGAAATTATCCCCGCCGAATTTAAATAGAAAATCAACCAAACCTAAGAATTGTATTTATATAGATTATTATTAGTAAAAATAAGTAATTTATAAAATGAACTAACACTCGAAAATGGTCTAATAAGTTAAAATAAGCTTCCCAATTATATTCTAGCATTTTATAAAATAAAGGAGTATAGTCTTTGGCGCCCATGAGGTGGAAATTAAAATTTGAATATTCATAGATAATATAACGATTTAAGACAAAAATAGCTATGTAATTTACTCTATATATTGTCCCAAAAGGTTGGTTTAGGTTAAAAAAAAAAAATTGTTTTGAAAGTTTTCAGCCTCCAGTACACCCTCATTGCTATTATTTATTAACGTCCAGTTTTTGCTAACTGTATCGGGTAATCTATAGGTGTCTAACCAAGGATTACGGATTTTATTTAATGAGTTAGTAAATAAACTTCTGTTGGCCAGGTTAGAATTGAACTCAACTGGTTTACCAAGTGAGACTAAGACCGCACTGGTTAAGGCACTCTTAACTCACATATAGCTAATCTGAGCTCCACCCTCACTCCTTCCTGTTATGCTATTATACCACTGAATATCTCATATCTAGTTGAAATTTCAAGTCTTACTTATATAAGGCTCTTTTCAAGGAAGAAATACGGAATAGAATAGTCGATGATGACTGTGTGCTATTCTACCGCTGGAATGATATATAGGACTTATATAATACTAAATTACTAGTGTCAGGAGAGAGTATACATCCAGTTCAATGGAAGTCTATTAAAGGAGTATTATTGCTATCCACTATTTTCTCGCGACTTGAAGAAATATTTACCCAGCCATAGTACTTCTTCCTTTATATCATTGGGAATGGTGTCTCTTTGTTGGTGTTGCTTACACTATCACCCCTCTCTGATAATATTGACTCCAATGATAACCTTCCCTTATATACACGAGCTGGGTTCGGTGATGATCCTATCTGGATCATCCCCTTTCGTATCTACCTATTGGCCTAGTAGTATCTGGGCATCTGCCTTTACCCTTCTTGGACCATTCAGTGCTGCCAACAGCAACAGACTCATAAGTTCCGCATATCTTCGCTCGCTCATCAACAGCAACCTGTCGGGTTTCATTCTCTCGAACTGGCCAAACCCTTGAATCATATCATTTGTACCATGCGGAATCTGTAGCTTCGTGGGCGCTGTTTACTCCATCTCCTTTCCTAATTATATTATGTCCAAAGATAACATTAACCTTATTTGACTTCAGCGGATGATCCTACTCCCCTTGCTCATCTAGCTATGGCTCTTGTAGGATCTGGGCATCTGTCATCACTCATCTTGGACCATTCGGGAATCCAACAACAATAGGCTCATAATCCTACCCCTCTATCTCTCATATCATCGACATCCTGTAAGGTTTCATTCCAATACCAACCGTTTCAATCCTCGCGACAATGGTGGGTACCCGGCCACGAGGTAACCCGAAGATGATACCGATTGACAGAGTGAAAAACTACACTACGAAGTTGAAAAAAGTGCACTGGAAAACCACCACCCATGAAAGACAGAGCTGGAGGAGACTTGAAAAGGGGGCTAAGGTCAGTAGCCAACAGAATGTACGCATTTATCATTTTGACCGAACAAGATGTTCCTAGTACCCTGGGTGGGATCGATATACATTTCACGTCATGAGTACCACCGTTATAGCCGATTTCCCGTAAGAAAAATACCTTTTTTTCTTTATTTGTTTTATTTGCAACAATGTATAAATGTTCCAAGTAAATGATATGATAGATATGTAAAAATTAGCTTGATTAATGACCTCAAGTGGGAACTTTCCAACTGACTACTCACATCGGATGGAGTGAACATTGTATTAACTTGAGTTATATTTTTGGTTATTCACTGCACAAGAATATTTCTTGGCTTCAGGAGATGTCTTGGGTTTTCAGGAATATAGACAGATGAGAGTGATTCGTATAAAGGATTAGGATGTGCGCGAAGGAGACAGTGGAATTTCTGATATCGAGATTTTGCGATGGAATGGACCTAAGGAATTTTGAGGTCATTATGCAGATTTAAACTAGATACGTAAAATGGGGGATCTATAATTTTGCGGATTCTGGATTGGAGGGTTTGGATCTTGTAGGAATTTTGATGGTTTTATGAGACCCTAAAGTTCAAGTCCGTTTGTCCACATTGGTGTGAGTACTGTTGTATAAATCAATCGTTTGTTCTGCCGTGATAGTTTAGATCTGATGTCAATTAGTCTTAGTAGGAGTCTGTACCGTCGATTCAATTCTTGTCTTTTCAATCTGATGTGAGGTTTCCAGGTTAGTCGCTTGTCTAGTGTGAGTCCTAGATACCGAATTTGTGATTTTTGAGGAATTAGAGCGTAATCGAGTACGTCAAATGGAACGTCGGAAAATAAATGTTGCGTGGTTTGACCTTGGTCTTGTTTTTATAATGGTCTAAGACATGAAAAGGTCCGACATGTAGGGGACTGCTTAAACTGAGTACGTAGCGTTTATCAATATTTCAATTTAATCCTCTGTTTCTTTATAAAATCATGTTTACTTGGTCAATAATGTTTACATATTCAAAAAAGGTTTAGTTAAAGTGCCTTTATGCATAAGTTTCAACCTAGATTTCTTATCTTTAAGCGGAATGCTTGCTCAACATGGAAGAGAAAAGCAAAGGCATGGTTTTCCATCACGATAACGCCCGTCCTCTCATTTCTTTGCAGACCCGGTAGAAATTATTGGAGTTTGCATGGGATGTGATCCCCCACCCACCCTATTCCCTAGATCTTTCTCCTAGCAGATTTTCACTTATTTCGGACCTTCAAAACTCTCTTAACGGGAAACACTTTAATTATTCTGCGAATGCAAAACGCAAATGGAGGAGTTCATAGCGCACAAAATTTGAGAAGTTCTGGGAGGAGAGGATTAAAAAACTACCTGAAAGATGGGCAACGTAATGAAGCCATATATAATTGATTAAAAATATTTACAAGATTCTAAACTTTTTATTGAAATCTCCATGAAAAAACGCTACAAACTTATTTTACAACCTATTATTTCAGTTATGAAATAATGTACATAACAACGAATGCAGAACATCAATATTTTAAGAAGACTGTATCTATGACATTTTTCAATCGGACTTATTATAAAGGATATAATTTTCGAACTTCCCTCCCTCTAAAGCTCTCCAACCCCCTATTCCCGGTTCGATTTCAGTCATTAGGGGATATAGTATTTATCTTGTAAGTATTCATATAGTATTGAAAGGACCTCGTCATCTCTTGAGTAGGATAGATGGTCATTTAAAGAAAATTTTCGTAAATCTTGTTATGACTACAAGTGATTTTCCTTAAGGTAAATCTGCCAAAATAAATTGCGGAATTCATCAACATGAGTCAACCCTTGGCTCCCTCTAACGTTTATATGTATAGACAGCATGATTACAAACTTACTTAAAATAAAATTATTACTAACTTATCTATATTGTAAGCCCAGGCGAAGAGGGTTGGCGAACCCGACATCTCGGAGAGGTCAAAGAAGACCCTGTTGATATTCCTTCCATAGAGTGCTATCCTGATCATGGGGTTCGCTTTGTAGAGGACATTGTCCAGCCGCACTGCCAGCGTGTTGGTGACAGTCCTCGTCCCTACTAAAGAGCGGACGTCCACGCCTCCACATGATTCGTACGGAAGGTACTGCGTTGTATCCGCACGAAGTTCTACCTTAAAAAAGATAATTAGAATAAATCTTTCAACACGTCTTAATTTATCTTATATCACTTATAGGCAAAGGGTGAGAAACCATAGAGACACAATTTCTCCTTAATTCACTTTATTACAACTCTACAGGTTTCCCGTTCTTTACTTCAACGTCTCATCAGGAGTACAATCCTTACTACTAAACGTCCGTCTCGCAGGAGCTGAGTGAACTAAGCAGATTTCCCATGTGAAGGTATAACCCGTTTGTGGTCTCATCTCACCACAAATTCTCTGTCTATATGTAAAAACTCGATATGTAGAACGGGTGGGAGGTCACTAGAGAAAACTAGAAACAAATAACTCCCTTAATACCTGAGTTAAGAAAAAATGCATAGAAGAACAATCGTAGAAAATCAATAGTTTAACAAGATCGGTTCTATAACATTTTACAATCTAATAATAATAACGGAAATATATTAAATTTTCTAAATACTCCTCCCCCTCCCCTCTAAACCACCACTATTCCATGTCCGATTTCAGCCAATAGCAAATATGATCTTTAGTATTAACGCAAAAGATTAAATTTCGAGCATGGCATAGATCAAATAAATATTCCTAGTTAAAACGTAAAATTTTAATCGAGAATGTCATCACGCAATGAGTTCGCATTTACCTCACATAATAAAGGTCTCTTGAAAACATTATTTGGTATTTAAGCTTAGAATCAAATGGTTCCTGACATAAGTGATTATTGTAAATATAACATGAGTGAGTGGGAGTTTACTGATGGCCAAAAAGTAAAATATGGAAATATCTCAGTTAATATTCAATATAGAGAAATCACCTACATTTCTAATTAGATTGTTTTATACAATTTTTCGATCCGACATAATAAAAGAGATATTTTGAATTTTCGAAATTCATCCCACTAACATCCCCCCCCCTCCACAGGTCAGATTTCAGCCATTAACGAACTTGATCTTTAATTTTTTATAAAACGATTAAATATCAAGTTTGGTAAACACGAATTTCCACCGCCAGAGCAACAGACTATAATTTATACTTATACAGATTTGGATGGACATCATTTTCGTTATCTCCTGGGTAGGATCGATGGACATTTGAGGAAATTTTTCGAAAATCACGTCATGAGTACGACCTCAATAGCTGTTTTCACTTAAAGGAAGTCTGCTAAAAACATGTATCCATAAGAGGCTTACTTTATAGTAGTACTTACATTGAGCCCAGTAATTTCATGGTACTTGGCCTGTGCTTGTCCAAATACAGTCTTGCCAAGAGCGATATCAGAAGCTCTGAAAACCACAACTGCTTCTGGTTCAAGTAGCTAAGAAAAAAGAAACATTTTTTTTAAAATACCAACTATGAAAATAACAGTATTTTTGCCTTAGTTACATTAGTAAATAAAAGTAATCATTTATAGTAAAGCAAACACCGAAGAAGTGCATATTGTATTTGTATCGGCAAATAAAGTTCACGACAAATTTCATTATTTTTTTGGCAGAGTTTAATGAGTGAAGAACACAAGTTTCGAGTTCTTTCCAAACGCCTTGAGATGGTCTAGGACAGTCGATTTTCTTATATTGACTCCCCCCGCAAGTTCACGAACAGTTGTACTGCGACTTTCTTCAACCAAACCTCGCAGAACATCGTCATCAAAGAAAGAATTCCTTCTTTGTCTCCCTCTCAAAATCTTAGCAGATTTCCCCAAAAGAAATTCAACTATTTTAAACCAACGACGGACTCACTGATACAGCCCACACTTCGTTGATGTTCCTGGCCATTCGGGCCCCTTTCTGACCGAGTTTTAACTATTAAAATAAAATTATATGATAACCACTCTTCGGAATCTTAATAAAGACCGACTTATTCCAAGTAGCATAACGCTACCATAAACAAACTTCTTTTGGGGGAGGATTAATAAGATTTGACATTCATACGGCTGAATAATCAAGCGAACGTAATCAATTTATTATAAAGAGGGGTATTTTAAAAAAACATAAATTTGTTCATTATTTTTCGGAAACCCCAATACAATAGGAAATACAATGCTGTGGGGTGTGCATATGTCATAAACCAAATACTGACAATTTGAATAACTATAATTATATATTTACCCTGCATACAGACTGTACAATGAGTGCATAGAGAATTCTGCGATAAGCCTTTTTGTGCATATGATGGTCGACTCTTCCGAGGCGATGGTGAACAGACATTATGACATCAGTCACATTTTTATCCATCTCTTCAAGAACTTTCAACCTTCCAAGACTCTGTAGCCGTGTGATCTCTCTGAGGAAAAATGGCTCTGGGAAATTCACTTAAATAACTTGAACCATAGCAAATTACATAAGACCAAGGTCCATACGCTATATATTAACGTCCACTTTGTGCTACTATGGCTAATTGGGACGGGTTATCTACAGGTTACCACCATTTTCTAGCCAGGGGTGGAAAATCTCTTATAAAATTCCAAAATCTCTTATAAATTCCAAAATATTATGAATACCTTTTTGGGTTGGCCGAAACACCAACTCATAGAAAAATGTTTTAGAACCAGTCATATTGCAACTTTACTTTATAAATCTTGTTATTTACGTATTTTCTCAATCATCAATAAGTACTAACCTAAATATTTGCACTTTCGGCAGATTTTCCTTAGGGATGTCAGCTATTGACGCCCCCCTTGACGCATGAATACCCATGACGCGATTTTCGAAACGTTTCTTCAAATGTCCATCGATCCTACTCAGGAGATGAAGAAAATGAGGTCCGATCAAAATTATATATATAAATACACACACACACACACACACAGATATTTATATATATATATATATATATATATATTTGTCTGTTAACGCTCCAGCGGTCGCAATTTTTGTTTGATCGTTGCCAAACTCGATATTTAATCGTTTTAAGAAAAAGAAAGATCAAGTTCGTTAATGGCTGTAATCGGACCCAGTAGTAGGAGGCGTATAGACGGGGGGGATTTTCGAAAATTCAAAATATCTCCGTTACTAAACCTCCAATCGTATTGCAAATTAAATGTACTCTAAATATTTGTACATAAATTTATCCTATATATTGAATATTAAGTGAGATATTTGCATTTTTCAGTTTTCAGCCTTCAGCAAACCCCTACTTCTACTCATGTTACATAAACAATACTCTTTTATATAATAAAACACATTTTTCGAAGCTTAAATAGCATATATTGTTTTCAAGAGACCTACATATACGAAATACCTATATTATACGAAATGCATGCAAATATGTTCTGGCGGCCTCCCTTCTGGACTACTCCGTTCTTGGACTACTAAAATTTGATTTATTGAGACAAAAATTATTCTGATTCATTATAAATTACAGCACTAGATATAGTAAATAGTTTTCAATAAACTTAATATGTTATATTATGGTATATTTCAATAATTGTTTTTAGCAGATTTCCCTTAAGGAAAGTTTTTTTCAAATAACCTACTTATTAGAAGTTTCATTAATTCTTATAGGGATTTAAGGAAATTTTTCAAAATTTTCGTAATATGTTCAACCTCTATCTTCTGAGACCCATCAAAATCAACTCCCCAAGAGCCCAGGTTTGTCTTATGAATTAAGGCGTTGTCTTTATCTCACTTGGTAAACCTAGAGTCGTGGATTTTATTTTCACCTGGGCAACAGGAATGTATTTAGTGACGAACTCATTAATAGAGGGGCTAAAAATTGAAAATTCGAAATATCTCCGATATTATGAGTTAGATCGACTTATATGATATGACTAATCTTGCTAAAAAATTAATTATCTATGACGTTATCAATCACGTTTTCTCTAACTCCCTTAACCCAGTTATTTTTTTTTCTTTGGTTTCAGTTCCTTTGGTAAACCGAAGTTAGGTTCATTGTAACAATAAGAATAAATGTCCGTCACGCAGGAACTGCGTAAACTAAGCAGATTTCCCACGTGAAGTTTTACAATAGAGAAATCCGCCTAATAACAACAGTAGTAGTAAGGAATATCTAAACCTATTCACGAGGGACGAATAGTTACCAAAACGGCCCGCACTAGCTCTCGGCGGAGAGTCCCGAACATTGCCGACCACACGCATGCATACAAATGCAAATATCTCGGTTAATATTCAAGATACAGAATAAATGTATAGAACAATATTTATAGTACATTTAATTTGCAATAAGATTGATTCTATACAATTTTTCGATCCGACGCATAATAACGGAGATATTTCGAATTTTCTAAAAAAAACCTCTAAACCCTCCTCCCACTGGTCCGATTTCAGCCAATAACGAACTTGATCTTTCTTTTTACGAAAAACGCTTAAATAAGAAGTTTGGTAATGATCAAACAAAAATTGCAACCGCTAGAGCGTTAACAGACATATATATATATATATATATATATATATATATATATATATATATATATATATATAATTTTGAACGGAACTCATTTTCGTCATCTCCTAGGTAGGATCGATGGACATTTGAGGAAATTTTTCAAAACTCGCGTCATGAGTACGACCTCAATAGCTGATTTCCCTCAAGGGAAATCTGCTAAAAAGCATCTGCTCTCCCATTTTAAGAAAATACTTCGCAAAAGTGAAAGATATTTTCAAACAAATAGCATATTTGTTTGAAAACATGAAGCTATTCATCTAATTGTGATAGGTTGGTCTCGCTTCGGACAGAGATTCGAAAAACATGCCATTACCACTGAATGATCAGTACTAAATCAATCACGGAAATGGTAGTAGTTGATCCGTGATTATGTTGAACAAACAACATTAGTTACATATGTTCCATGCTACTAAGTCAAATCTGTACCTACAGGTTATGTTTGAGTGCTATGTGGCTACACACCATCTCAGGTTAGCCATGTGAGTTAAATCGTTGCTGGTTCCTTAATCTCACATGGTAAACCAAGAGTTGCGAGTTCGATTCCCGCCTGGGCAATAGGAATTTATTTAGGGACGAACTCATTAAATAAAAACCCTGGCTAGAAATGGGTGGTATTAACAAAACATGGACGTTAATAAATAATAATAAAGAAGGTGACACATATGTATAGTTGAACATATGTATAGGTTTAACTTAATAATTCAAATAATTACTTATCATTACAGTTTTGTTTCCTTCCTTATTTCTGCCTCTAGTTGTTCATACTTTGCCTCGATTAATGCAATTTCTTCTTTAGCTGCCAACTTAATTTTATTCCTCTCAATACCAATTGATTTTGAAATAGCTTTTATTTCCTTCCAATGTAAATCGTAAAGAAGCTGATCGAAGTAGTGCATCTAAAAATTGGGATTGCATTAAGTCAAGAATCTCATCAAATATTGGAAATTTGTAACATGAGCAACATGCTGTTACCCTTTCATCAACTTCAGCATTGCTAAGAGGTTGAACGTTTAAGAGATTCAGGCGCACAGGGATGTAACAATTAGTAAGCATATTTATTAAATTTATTGGCGCTCTATGATTTTTCAGCCCTCAAAAGAAATACTTTTCATGCCAAAGAAGTAAATATTCCTTTAAAACGCGAATATTTTTCAACAATTGTAAATCAAATTAACAATAAGCATGTGTTAAAACTTTGTTGGCATTTCTTTTACGGGCCTCAGGTTAGCCGTGTAAGTTATAGCGTTGATTTTAATCTCTCATAGTAAACCTAGAGTGGTGAGTTCGATTCCCGACAGGGCAATAGGAATTTATTTAGTGACGGACTCACTAAATATAGCGCTTAGTCCCACCCTGGCTAGAAAAGTGTGGTAACCAGTAGATAATCCTTCCCAATTAGCCATAGTAGCAAATATATATAGAGAAATAGATTTCAAATAAGATTGGTTCTATACAATTTTTTGATCCGAAGCATAAAACGGAGATATTAAGAATTTTCGAAATCCCCCATAAACCCCCTCCCACTGGTCGGATTCCAGCCATTAATGAGGAGCTGCGTAAACTAAGAAAATTTCACTCGTGCTGCTACAACACTTTTGTGATCTAATTTCACCACATATTCTCTATTTATATGAGTAGAAGGGAGAGGGGGTTACTAAAGACAGAAAATCAGGAAGTAGAAATAGCTCGCCTTATACTCGAGTTACGAAAAATGGTTAGAACTACAATTGTAGAGCATCCACGTTAAAATAATTTGGTTCCATAACATTTTACGATCTGCCCATAATAACGGAGATATTTTATTTTTTTGAACTCCCCTCCCTTCTAGACCCCATCATTCCAAATCCGATTTTAGCCAGTAACAAATATTATCTTTAATCTTGACTAAACCCGTTAAATATTGAGTATGGTAGAAATCAAATAAACATTTTCGAGCAAAGGACGAAAACCCTTAATTTATGACGTCATCACATAACATTTGCTTGTATCTCACAAAGTAAAACTTCCATGAAAACCATATTTAGTATTTAACCTTGGAATAAAGTTCTTATTAATGATAAAACAGCTTATTGTTAATTAATATGGCATAGGTAGGATTGGGGGTTTACTGAAGTCGTGAAACTAAAAAATGCAAATATCTCGGGTAATGGATACAGATACTCAACATGTATATAACAGCATTCATAGAACATAAAATTTCCAATAAAATTGGATGTATACACTTTTTCGATCCGACGTGTAATAACGGAGATATTTCAAATTTTCGAAATTCAATTCTCTAGCCCCCCCCCCCCAAAGGTCCGATTTCAGCCGATTTGAACGCATTTTTTTTTTAGTTTAGAACCTAATGAAAAACCAATTCCGTTAAAGTTCTCTTATAACGCAGATATATTAATAAAAATATCGAGCTACTAGCTATAATTAGCCTTTTGTAAACTCTCACTTCTACTCATTGTACTTTTAATTAGAAATAGAAAATATATTGTGTGAAGTAATCAATTGTGTGTCTTACTAGCATGTGGAAAATATGCTAAGTTTAATCAGCCCCAGCGTGACGGACTTTCATTTAGGCAGATCGTTACTGTCGTATTTTGAATTCATGGTATTTCAATATTAAATTAATTACTCAAAAATGAGTTATATATTAAATATTAATCAATTTTGAGTAGAGAGGAGCTGATATGAAATGGATTTTAACAGATTTTTCGTTTATTGTTTAAACTCCCGTAGTTTATCATTTGTTGTAGGTTCTAGGAAGAGCTCTGAAGGCACCGAAAGTGTCGAGAAAGAAAATGTAAGCGTATTGGTCTTGCAATGAATGACATTCAATCATTATTCAGTTTAGAAATATTCACAGCAAGTCCTTTATTTGTGCATTTTAAACAAAAAAAAAATTGGTCTGTGATCTCGGGCCAATTTAAATTCAATGTGAAAGCGCGGGACGACAAGCCAGTCAAAGTTCCTGCTTAGTCTTCACGGATGCTAAAATAGATTTGTTTTTATTAAAATATATTTATTTAAGTTTCTAAAAATATATCAACATATTGACCGTGCATTAGTTTGTTAATAAATGCATCTATTAATTGTTGAAAAAAATAATTGTATAAGATTTAGGTGGTAGTGTATCTTGCTTAACACATGGTATTGTTGGGGGATTGTTTTTAAAGATGGCAGGCAGGTGACAACTGAAACAGGTGTAATTTTAATCTTTAAAATGAACAATTCTTTTTTAGACAGCAAGATAAATGATGACCAGGATCATCCCAAGAAAGGAAATGAATTGATGAATTGTGACAATTCTTCCCTCGATGGTTCTAATCCCTTTCGTCCAGGTTCACGCCCGGGCTCTGGGCGAAGACCACATCTATGTAAGTTATAACTAGCTATTTGGCTAATTTGAATTGGTGTTGTGTATTTGGTTCAATTTTGAAGTTATAAGTTGTTTAGAGGGGGGTTGTGAGTTTCCTATGTGTTTTATTGTGCCTACTGTCATCTCTTGTAGTGCCTCAGAGCTTTGAGGGCTTTCCAGTGGTTGGTACCCCACCGAGGAGCAGAAAATATGGTGACTTTCCAGGCTATAACTACACTCCACCAACTGTTGACTCTACTGAAATTGATAACAAGATGAAGGAGATCATGGAAATGAGTGGTGTCATTTGCATCAATGGCCAGGTTAGTCAATTCAGCTGTAGCTTGTTTATATTTTTTCTTTGTTGCACTTGTTTGCACTCTTGGAAGAATTTGTTAGGGAAAGACTACTCCTTGAAAGACTGATAATACAATGAATATGCTGTGTACATTTGCACTATCCCTTTGTATACCCATTAATTAATTACTCTATATTTTTTACTGTTACTGATTTAACAGTGATATGCTTATTTAAATTACAGAAATACGACTTGCGTCCTAGCTGATCAACACATTTTGTTTACATATTTACCCCTTTATAATTGGAATGCACTCCCATTTCTTCTTCAATAACTGCATTACATAACTCAGCAACTTGTCAACACTATTAAAGACATAGTAGAAGCTTAACTAATAATGAGTTATATTACTCGGAAGAAGTATAGAGTTATTTCCCGTTATGATATTTTGCATTACATGTAATTACTAAATTGTAAGTACTTAACTGCCAAAATTTCAAATTCAGTTCTTGACGCTGAACTTCCACCAGCCTTGGTCACATATGTTACACAGTTATTTATTAATTTCCATTTGATGCTTCTATGGCTAATTGGGGTGTTTTATTTAAAGACAGTTATATTTATTACTATTGTATTTATAGTTAATTTATAATATGTTAATGTCCATATTAACATAGAAAAAACGATCAACCTGTTAGCTGATTCAGTGGTCACTGGTTTCTGTGAAGTAAATCAGTAAGTTTATTACTCCTTCTGCTCACAAATTTCTTGTCCATATCCTTTTTTAATATGTAAAACTTAGAATAAAATTATACAAAACAAAATATAGTTTGACTATTTTGAAATATATTTCACTTTTACTTCTCTAGACCCATTTTGAGTAGTTTCCTCCTGGTGTATGTATGTATCTTGCCTTATTTAAAAACAACTTGTTTTAGAATATTGAGATTTTATATGTTGGGCTGTTTGACCACCTACTTGTGACCCTCCACTTTTGATTGAAATCAACAGAGGGGGAAATAAAATATTGCAAATTTCTTTTTGTATACTAAAGTCACAACAAAGTTGTACAGGACCTTTTTCTGTTTATCATAACACGATCTATAAATTATGTTCTATTGTGTTTTTTATTCTGGTCTATTGGAACAGAGACATAGTATATACTTTTCCATAGTTTTAAATGAAGTGCAGCTAAATATTTTGTGTATTTAATTTAATAAGAGTACTTGGAATCCCTAGTGATGCCCACATCTGATTATATTACTTTGAAATTGGCATTTGAGATTTTTTTTCCCCACTAAACATTAATTTTATTGCAATTTAGTGCCAGGAAATAATTGTTGAAACCCACAGTTTATACTTTTACAATTCAAACTATTGTGAGGAATTTGATATCTTATTATGGTTGAAATGTTGAAAGTGATAAAATTGAACTATTCTTATATGATTTGTATTAATTTTTGAAGGCATGTTCTGTTATTTATTTTCATTTATTAGTTTATTTTGGATACATGTAATACTTAAAAAGTATTTCATTAACTTCTTTATTAAATTAAAAAATTAAATTCAGTCATAATGTATTTTATATAAACCAAATAGATGGGGTATAATATTCATAGATTGCAACAT
Source organism: Riptortus pedestris (assembly GCA_019009955.1). Classification (NCBI taxonomy): domain Eukaryota; kingdom Metazoa; phylum Arthropoda; class Insecta; order Hemiptera; family Alydidae; genus Riptortus; species Riptortus pedestris. The sequence goes on along the minus strand of CM032228.1, from coordinate 228,294,345 downwards.
GCAATTGTGACTATTGAAATTCCTAACAAAATAAATATAAAACTATCACTTAATCAGTCTAAATTGTTTCAGCTATATGCTAGTGTATGCAATAAAAACTGATTCCACATATGGTTAGAAGTTATCACAATTAAATATTTGATTAATTTGTGTATTGCAATGTTTGCATTTTTTTAGGGTCTATTGACTCTAACTAGTGTTCTTATATTGCTGTTGAGTACTTCTGACACAGACATTATGCCATTGCTACTATTGAATATTAATATATAAAATTTGGCATGCATTTGTTAATTATTCTAGTATTAATAGTTGTTTGCTACAAAATTCCATATTCCTACATATTGATATAATAATAATTGATAATAAATTAATAAACATATACATACATATTGATAATAAATTAATAAACAGGCTCTTCTGGAGTGTACCATATGTAAATATATTTTTTGAAATTTAAAATTCCGAAATGAATGATTTCGGACGAAATTTTCCTACCATTCCACCCCATTTTCTCCCCCTTGTCTGACTGTTACAAAAAAGCTGCACAAGGTTGATTGACCCTGCCACAGGTGTTCATATTTACTGTGTCGTTGGGTCAAGTGCAATCGCTGTATATTTTTCATCCTAAAGTTTAATTTTTTTATTTTTCATCATATTAAAGTTTCATAAACCATTTAAGAAAGAATTGCCTTCTTTGCTAGCCACACCTGTCCTCTAATGAAACATTTTACGAGTATCTAATTTTTACTTTGCTATTTTTGATAATACTACATATTCAGAGTAAGACGCAGGAATTTTCCTTTTTGTTTTGTTTTTAAATTATGTATTGTAAATCCTCCATGGATAGTGGTAAGTTCAATTCCCTTCTGAGTAAAAGGAATTTATTTTGCGACAAACTCATTAAAAAAAATCCTTAGTCCCACCCTGGATAGAAATGAGATGTAATCTAATAGTTGTCCCGTCCCAATGTAGCAGTAGCAAAAAATGGACGTTCATAAATATTAATAATAATAAAATATGTATTGATTTATATACATATAAAAAGCTAAGCACGTTTTTGGAACGTTAAAACAGACCCACTATGTTTTTATGACATTTTTTTACTCTGCATTCAGATAATGAATTGTCATACATCAACAAAAATCCATAGTTATTTCTGCCAAGTCCTCAGAAATATTATTTAATAAACAGTGAATAGATGTCAGAAGTTAGTAAATTTCACACTGCATGGTTAAATTTGGTGCTCTTCCGGTTTGCGAAAATTTTCAAAATAAAATTTAAATTATTAATTATATGTAATAAATCCTATACTCTACAATAAAGCTAATTGCCCAATTTATATGTCGTGTTTAATTTCTTATATTTTATTGATTTAGAAATACAGATCTGGTATTGAAGATCTTGAACCACTTGGAGAACTTGGAAGTGGGACTTGTGGTCATGTTGTGAAAATGCTTCACAAGCCTAGTCAGTGTGTTATGGCTGTTAAAGTAAGTTTCTTATTATTTTTTTGATTCTGTGTATTGAAGTTCAGGGCGTGAAACCTTCAGAAATATATTTATTTATTTATTTATATTCCTAAAGTGGAATCAGTTTTCACTGATGATAAATTGAAGTTATATTCATTTTTGCTTCTTAGTAAATGATGAAAACATCTTTTCAAATTTGTTCCCATATGTTTTTGTATGTGTGTATATATTTATATATACTTTACTAAACTCATATAAAAACTTGCTAAGAACTCTTTCCTTTAGTTTTTCATAGCATTTTTAGACGCATAGTTTGAAAATAATAGCTATATCTAGTAAGTTACATTACTGAAATCTTAACTGATGGTGTCATGTAAAAATTTGTTCTTTCTTACCTTCTCCCTTAGCCCCAATCTTAAGAAGACATGAAATTTAAGCTTAGGTAATATACTTAATGATATAACAGCTTAATAGGAAAATAGCATGCATGGGAGTCTGTGTACCCTCACAAAAAACAACCACCAATATTTGTGTGAAAGCAAAATGTTTAAAAAGCAACTTGATTACAAAAATTAGTTTCGTAATATTGTTTGACTCGATGCACGTTGACCGAAATAATTATATTTTTGCATTTTACCCTTTCTCTAAACCACGATTTCTGGTCCATTTTAGCCATAAATATATGACCTTTAGTTATTCATGATATTTTGAATGTTGAGTTTGATAATGATCACTGGGATATTATCGTTGTAACACCATGTAAAAATGTATTCTCTATTTTTCTCAAATAATATAACCTAATGCACACAAATTTCATCCCCATGATATTACCTTTTAATTTAACGTCAAAATAGTATGCATGTGTGTGTGTGTTTCTTTGAACAAAGTGTTTTGGCATATGAAAAGTCTTGTCGTACCAGTTATTGGTCTTTCCATTTATATGTCTTTGTGTGTACAAATGTATTTATACATGCTATAGTTTCATTCTTTACAATTTTTAGCAAATGAGGTGGTCTGGCGACATTGAAGAGAATAAGCGCATCACAATGGACTTGGATGTAGTCTTAAAATCGCACGACTGTAATTATATTGTGAACTGCTATGGTGTTTTTATCAATGACGCTGATGTTTGGATCTGCATGGAACTTATGGCTACATGTTTTGACAAATTGTTGAAGAAATTGTATTCACCAATTCCTGAAGATATTCTTGGCAAAGTTGCTCTCTCCGTAAGTGCCAGTATCAAGTAACACGTACTTCATATTCATTGTATTCTATGAAAGTAGGTATTGATCTGACAAGAGTGATAACCTGAGATTGCTAATATTATGCTATTAATGTTTCAATTCCTATATTTTATTGGAGTTATTGAGAATTTGTTGTAAAACAGCATTTTAATTGATCATGTATTGAATAATATTCTAGCAAGTATAAGTTTTCTTATGTAAGCTTGGTCATGAACTTAATATCAAATAAGCTTATATTTGTTTTGTACTATTTTAGATGGTTAATTTACTTCTAGCTATATGATGAAGTTATGAAGTAATACGAGTTATTATTGTTATGGGCAAGCTCAGGCTTGTTGTCATCAAGGCTCCTATCCTTCTCATTCACACATGTAACCGTGTATTCTAATGAGTTTTATGAAATTTCTATTTTTATTTTTCTGGTCAAGCATTATGGCAATCCAGTTACATATTTTTGATATTCCTTCTGCTTTGTTTTGAGTTTTAATTTACCCAACAACATTTAAAAAAAAAGTTAATAAATTACATTTTGGAGTTACCTGCATCTAGAATGGATTTGCAAAGCTCTGCCAAATTTTTACTATGGTAACACTAATTTCACTCAATACTAATGCACATAATACGCATGTTAAGCAGATTTCCCTTAGGAGAAATTACCTGTTGAGGTTGTAATCATGACACGATTTTCGAAAATTTTCTTGGGAAATCTTTAGAGAAATCTGCATAGTTCACGCAGCCCCTGTGTGGAAGACTTTTTTCTCTTTCTTTCGCCATCATAAATATTAATCAGTTACGAAATATTTGTTTTGTAATTCTCTCCTTTACAGCTCATTTTTTTGAACTAATATCCATATTAATGACATTGGCAAACAAAAAATTTAAAGTTGCTCAAACACATAAAATGATAGATATTATATATCTTAAGAATTATAACATTTGGGATCATCACCACATAAACAGATGAGCTGTCCCCAGTAATAATGTAAAATATATATATATATATATATATATATACATAAAATTGAATGTCTATGGCTACTTGTTACGTGTCTTTTGGTTACTGTTCTTTTTCAGTGCAGAGATAGGATTTTATTAGTGAACCCATCACAAAATGTCTAGTGAGTCAAGTGAATTTATTTGAATTGCAATCAAATTAATGTGATCCTAGACTATTAAGGATAAATAATTCTTTTATATTATGTCTCAGATAAAGTATTCAGTTTGCATATTATCTTGAGCAATACAAGCTAGCAATAGTTGTGTCTTTTAAGGTTTTAGCCTCTTTTTATTTTTTTTTTTTTTTTTTTTTTTTTTTTTTTTTTTTAGACCAACTCCTTAAAAGGTGTGACTAACCTTTATGCTCAAGACAGCTTATTAAGTGGAATTTTATATCTTAGACTTAATACAAAATTGGTTTAAGTGTTTTTAACTTCCAATGTGTATCACTTACAAATATAACAAAATTTGCCTTATTTTTAAACAGTTTTATTTAGCTTCTCCTGTTTTTTTATTTATTTGGGCCAAATTTAGTAATAAAAGTTGGGCCCCTTTCCCGTTGACCGATTGATCTGATATTTGGTACACACCTTTTGTTCTGATGGCAATATAATTTAATATATTCAGTAATGAGAATGGGCTCCAGTGGCCACACTTTTTGTTCGACCATTACCAAAGGCAAATTTAGACGTTATATGTAATACTAAAGATCAAGTTCACTAGTTGCTGAAATAGGACTTGGGTGCCCCTCCCTGCATGGGAGAGGGATCGAAAATTCAAACTACGTTATAATAACTGAGTTTATGGATCGAAAAATTGAGTTCAACCAACCTTGTTACAAATTTAATTTCCTATAAATTTTGTCTATATCTCCAGTATTAATGGAAATAATTTATTTTTTAGTATTTAGTCTTCAGCAAACCCCAGTATTACTTATCATAAAATTAAGCTGATATATCATGAAACATTTTATTCCAAGGTTAAATATCAAATATTTTTAACCTTAGGTATTGAGTTAGATTACAACAAATTGTCAGAAAGTAAACCTTGTATTAATGAGACTCTAAATGAACTAAATAGAATGAGAAATTAAGCCTGAAAACTTGAAAATAAAATAAATTTAAAAAAAATATTGGGTTAGACGGTTTTACTGATAAAAATGTACTAAAAGCTAAAAAATAATCCTAGGTCCTAGGCACCAGTCATCACACCACTCTCCGCATCAATTTAATGTATTGATCAGACAAATAAATAAAATTGTGGGACTTAGTATAACCTGAATAAATACATAAATAGTATTTATAATTATATGAATGATTGGCTGTTGATAGAAATTTCACACACCCCATGATTTTATTTATCTGATCAATGCCCTAAATTGATGAGGGAGCGGTATAATGACTGGTACCTAGGATATAGGATTATTTTTTAAGCTTTCAATACATTTCTTCGTCATTTTTATTTGTTTTTTGTTTTCAATAAAGCAATTAAACTTAAAACAATTTTTATATATAGCATTTAGCTGTTCCTGGTTTCTGTTGGGTTAGTTTTGGGAGTTGGTTCCTCATTGGCTAAAATGCATAGTGGAGGTCTACAATTGAGAGTCAACATGTTCAAAAAATTCAATAACTCTATACTTTTTAAAGCCTCATTATAACTGATATATTACACATTTTCTATTATCACATGGAATTGGTCACATTTATTTGAGCTGATAACTTGTGCTTAACAAACTCATCATTTTCATATAGAAATAAAATATGGTAATATTGATATTTCAATTTAATAATCTGTTTATTTTGCAGACTGTGAAAGCTCTTCATTATCTTAAAGAAAGGCACGGTGTGATTCATAGGGATATAAAGCCTTCAAATATCCTTCTTGATTCAAGTGGTAATGTCAAGCTCTGTGATTTCGGCATATCTGGTCGACTAGTCAACTCCAAAGCTAAATCTGGTAATCCAGGCTGTGCAGCATATATGTCGGTATGTAAAAAGAGTTTATTTTTTCTGTATATGAAATGTGTTCAGATATTAATGAATTCTCATTTATGGAAGAAAAAAAAAATTTACTTATTTGTCTACATTAATGTCGTTGACTTCAAAATAGCTCCAATTGGATATTATGCACTTGTGCACTTCTTCCAATCCTTGAAACACTTCTCAAACTCGATCTTTGATATACCCTTTTGTTCTTTCAGCGGTTCGCTTTTAGTTTCATCTATGCTTGTAAATAAAATGAAGCATTTTAAAGGTCTCTTTATTGTGAATAGGAAAAAGTCACATGGAGCCAAGTCTGGCGGTATGGAGACTGGGGCTTCGTTACTGTATTGCAAAAATTAGCGAATCAGCAATGAAGTGTAAGCAGGTGCATTATCGTGGTGTAAAAGCCATGAATTGTTTTTTCACAAATCAGGGAGTTTTTTCGAATTTCTTCACATAAATAGTGTTGAACTTGTTTGTAGTAATCCTTATTGTTTTTTCCATGTAGTGTTCAATGTGTTTATATGGTTATTTCTTTCGGTGTGCAAAATGCATAGTCACGAGTCTAGTGCACCTCTAGTTATTGTGGATGTCATACAATAATTGTGATACATCCTATAGTTGTGCAAATAAATATACGCAGCATAAGAGAGCAATTCAGCCTCCACTTTAATCTACTACTGGAGGCTGGATTGATCTCTATTTGCAGTAGCTGGAGGGTGAACTCCAAAAGCTAATCAGCTTAAATAAAAAAAAAGAACAAAATATGAATATTCTTAACTGCCTGCAATAATATCCTTCTTGAAAGGGATTGAAATAATACAACTAAGCCGAGCTTTAGAATTATGTTTCACTATATATCTCCTAAGATATCCCTATGGTATTTGCAGCACCTATAGATAGGGTGGATCACACTTATAGCACATGTGCCCCTACTTCACCTATAAGTACCATGCACCTTCTAGGTGCTGCAAAAACACCCCAATAGAAAAATGAGGCCGCTAGTTGTTGTGGATGGCATATGCTACAATTATCTTGTACTGCCTGGGTGTTGTGAATAGCACACCCCAAGAGAGGAATGAGGCCTCTAGTTGTTGCTGTACGTAGCTTATGCCACAAATATTCTTGTGTTTATTTTACTGACCAATACAGCGTATTTTACATTTACCTTCCACGCAGGTCAGTAGAATTCCTACCTTTCTGCTGTGAAATGGTTAATGTACTCACTAAATAGTAATTGACCATTGTCAATTCACAGTGCCTCAATAGAGAAGTAGACTGCTGAACTGTAGTTGGATGATTTTTCTGACTTATTTTACACATTCTCAGGTTACTGGCATGGCTATGTAACTTATCCTTGCAGGTAAACCAAAACAATTAGTTAGCTGTGAAAATAAGCCGATATCCCACAAGCTTGAGTGGCTCTCAGATTACTCTGTATATTCTCAAATTTTACAGTAGGATTGGGAATTTAGTAAATACTAAAATATTTAAAATCCCATTAATATTTTAATTTAATAAAGATGTAAAGAAACAAAATTATGCTAAACTATATTATCTTAGTCAACTTCTTTATTCATTATAATGAGTATATTTGGGGAATGTATTGTGTTATCCTTTCTCTTAGGCCATACTCCTTGTCCACTTTTAGGCACTTATGAACTTAACTTTAGTAACAATTAAATAAGAACATTGCTGCTAGATGTTATAGAACTGAAATCTTTATGCCTCTATAAATCGCGCAGTGCACGCTATCTGTGTAAACAAAACTTAAAATTTAAGCTTGACATGCGATATTTAATAATGTTATATCTTAATGTGAAAATCATATGAGTAGGAGTGGGTGTTTACTGAAAGCTGAAAGCACGTAAAGAATAGTCTGTCAATAGTCAAGTTTCAGGAAAATGATCTAATATGAATTGTAGTTTATTACCAATATTTGTTATATAACATTTATTGACTTGATTTATAATAACAGAGATATTTGAGAAAGTATATTTTACCCCTTTTCTAAACCCTCAATCACCCAGGTCCAAGTTCTACCGTTAGTAGTGTACTTGTCTTAAGTTTTACATGAAAGATTTAAATATGAAAACAAAATTGCTCGGGCATATATACACACCCACAAATGAATAAACACACTGGCGTGCATCAGAGGGAGAGATAATAAATTAATTTGAACATTCCTGTATTTTGTCGTCTCCTTGGTTGGATTGATGGACAGCTGGTAAAATTATTACCTTCATTATGTTGTGTAGCATCAAAAAATGTTATTTAAGTAATTCTGGTAACTTTATTTCCTACATTTATTCTATACAACTTCTCTAACTCAAATTTTAGCCGTTTTTTTTCTATTTTGATTTATTCAGCTTTCAGTAAACCTCTTCTCTGAGTCTTGTTTTTGTCATGAAACAGTCCTTGACTTACTTCAATTTCAAGTCTTTTTTTACTTATGGCAAACAGGTAATAGATATGAGATATCACCTTCTATGTATTATTTATTGGGAACATTTTTTTCGATATCTGCATAATAGGCTTATTGAATAAAAAATAAGGGATTCTTAAAATATGTGAGAGCAGACAATTTTTTACTTATTGATGTATATTTCTTTTATGTTTTAGCCTGAAAGAATTAACCCTTCTAATCCTGGAAGCCCAGATTACGACATACGTGCTGATGTCTGGTCACTAGGTATTAGTTTGGTTGAATTGGCCACAGGGCAGTTTCCTTACACTGATTGCAAGTCTGAATTTGATGTCCTGTCAAAGGTTTTACAAGATGCTCCCCCTTCACTACCCCCCGATGGCAATTTTACTGATGAGTTTCATTCCTTCATTAACAGTTGGTAAGATATAGTGGATTCTAAGTCATATGTAACCTCTTTTTACCTTCCAATATGTACCAATCACCAATAATGTGATTTAGCTATTTCTACTGACAAAAAAATTTTAAATTCTTCAAGAGTCATATTTTTCTACCTTCCAATATACTTGATTCTGGTCCCTTTGATATGAAAAGAAGAACTTGCAGCATAATTATTATTATTCTGATAAAATTCTAGTGCAATTGGAACGGGCTAAAAAAAACTTATAAAGTCCGTCACGCAAGGGCTGCGTAAACTAAGCAGATTTCCCACATGAAGTTTTACAATAGAGAAATCTGCATACTGGTAACACTTACCACTGTGAATAAATACAAACGGTAATGAGAAATCTTTTAGCTAATTTTAATAAGCTCATAACTGTAAGCGTCTAAATTGTATCAAGCAGGTCTGCCAAACACTCAGAGCTGAACAGATAGGTAGACATATTCTTCACTGGAAAGAAAAACAATTACTGAAATATATCTGAATAAAACTTATTAATTTTATTGAAAAATATTTATTATATCTAGTACTGTAATTTATAATGAATCAGAATAATTTTTATCTCAATCACTCAAATTTTTAGTAGTCCATGAACAAAAGAAGGGGGGGGGGATGAACAGAACTTATTCACATATTTCTCCGAAAGTAGTAGCTTACACTAGTCTCACGAGAACCGCACAAACAGAATCGACAATAGCCGAGTATTAAAAATGTAAATATCTCTATTAACCCATTAGTGCCCACGAGCAGCTTTAGCTGCATCAGTTTTTGAAAATCCACCAGTAGTGTTGATGTTATTTTTCTAAGTAATTTGGCTTAAAGTGAAGGGGGAACATAACTTGAGGCAATAGGGGTGAGAGGTGGGGTACCTGTTACAAAGAAAAGGAGCTGTGACTACCTGTTTCACCCTTTTCCCATCTTAGGTCAGTCCTCACTCAATCCTCCTGCTGGAAAGAGGTAAGTTGTACTTGTAATCATTATTATTTTGAAATTTGGATTATATATATTTTGTCTATAATATTGGTAGTTAATATGTGTAAAATATGAAGAAGAAGAAAATAAAAAAACTAGCCCAAATTTGATGTTGAATTTTGCATGCGTCTAAAGCTGCTCGTGGGCACATAGTGTACTAATTATTTTCATATTTCTTTTTCAGACTAGAAAATTCTTTAGCAATTGCTGCTCAATAATATTTAATTATTGGTATACTATTGTTATCAGGTTATCATACTCTTCCTAAAAGACGTTTATTTTGGAGTACAGATGAAGATTGCAGTGTCCCATTTGTTAGTAATGCTATGAGACGTAATAGGTTTGACGATATTCTGAGATATCTCCATTGTGCTGATAATTCTAAAATAGTTCCAGGAACTGACAAGCTATTCAAAATTAGACATTTATTTGAATATTTGAACAAAAATTTTAAAACCATTCCACTAGCTCCATTTTGCTCGGTTGATGAATCAATCATTCCATATTATGGGCGGCATTGCAAACAATTTATAAGGGGCAAGCCCATACGTTTTGGTTATAAGCTATGGTGCCTTGCTGACTCAAATGGGTATTTGCACCATGCAGAACCATATGCGGGAGCTCATACTCATTTAGCCAATTCCGGACTAGGACAAGGAGGGGACGTCGTTTTAGGGTTAGTAGATAAATGTCAACTCTCACCTGGTACACAATTATTTTTTGATAATTTATTTACATCTGAAAAGTTGCCGAATGAACTTGCCGAAAAAGAAATAGGTGCCACGGGAACACTTAGGGAGAATCGGGTTTTTACTAATGACTGCCTTACTGACAAAAAAGCTTTCAAAAAACAGCGTAGGGGGACTGTTCAAATTGCCACTAACGGGGATTTACTAATTATAAGATGGAATGATAATGCAGTTGTCACGGTAATGACTAATACCATTCAAGGAGAAAATAAAACAGCAACAAGGTACTCATCCGAACAAAAAAAAAATTAGTATTCCTATTCCTCTCGCATTATATGAATACAACCAGCATATGGGGGGAGTTGATCTAAATGATCAGTTTGTATCAACGTATCGGACTACAATAAGAACTAAGAAATGGTGGTGGCCATTTTTTGGCTGGGCAGTTGATGTAAGCTGTGTGCAAGGCTGGCTATTGCAGCGAAGGCTAGGTCGCAATATTCCGTACTTAGATTTTCGACGAGAGGTCGTAATATATTTGTTGAAACATTTTGGGACACCCAGAACTGGGCGAGGTTTTAAAAAATTATATACAGCTCTTGACAGTATTCGAAAAGATAGGACAGATCATTTGATTATTAAAGGTATTTCCAAAAATAAACTATGTGCCCAATGCAAGAGAAGAACCATATACCTCTGCAGAAAATGCAGCGTTTCGCTTCACCCTTATCATGAGTAGAAGAATGGGCAAAAAATGTATATATGCAATTTGTTTTATTTTACCTCCTTCCGTTATTTGTTTATATATTTTTTTATGTGATTTATAATTTATTTATCCATATTTGATTGTTTTATTATTAGGTAGAGTATTTGTTGTTATTAGATAGAGCATTTGTTTTTATTATTAGATAGAGTATTTGTTTCACCTTAGTTTTGTTCTAAAAACATCTGAAAATTATTACATTGTATTATTTGAGTTTCTTATACAATAAAAGTGTTTTAAAAATTATATTGTTTTAATGAAAATCCTAAAATGCTTTTTAATGAGGCAATAAATGCAGGTAGTTCCAATCGAGTGCACCAAGTGCCCACGAGCATCTTTAGCTGCAGCCTGATATTCAGCACTTCCCTTACCATAAATTTTTTAAATTATTTTTCCCATTGTCTATAAAGTAAAACAATAGTAAAAAATAAAATCTATCAATTGGGCACTAATGGGTTAATATGCAATATAGAGAATAAATGTATATAATAATATTTATAGTACATTTAATTTGCAATAAGATTGATTCTATACAAGTCCGACTTATAGTAACAGAGATATTTCATATTTTCGAAAATCCCCCCCCTCCGTCTGGTCCGATTTCAGCTATTAATGAACTTGATCTTTATTTTTGTATAAAACGATTAACTATCAAATTTGGTAACAATCAAACAAAAATTATGACCACTAGAGCGTTAACAGACAAATATATATATAAAGTTTTGAATGGACTTCATTTTCATCATCTACTAGGTAGGATCGATGGAGATTAAAAGATATCTTTTGAAAATCGCATCATCAGTACAGCCTAAATAGCTGATTTCCCTTAGGGGAAATCTGTTAAAAAGGGTGGTAACCTACATATAACTACTCCCAATTAGTGATATAACGTATTGATATATAATGTATTATGTTAGTTTCTGAAAAAAATCATTTTTTACACCTTTTATTTATTCATTTATATATATATTTTTTTTTTTTAAGCCTTTGTAAAGATTATCACCAAAGACCAAAGTACAAGAAACTACTTCAGCATCCATTCCTTCAACGATATGAAGTCAAATTTGTTGACGTAGCTTCATGGTTCACCCAAGCAACGCAGTCTGCAAGGTAGCAACCTGTCTGGCCGAATGGGTTGAGGTTTTTATGCATACAGTAGACGCAAACTAGTTTTTGGATTGCAATTTTTCTCTCCTTTTTGATCTTTGCATGTTGTCTAGCCAAAAAAAGATAGTCTTTATGTTATGCAGTTGAATAACTATTGTAAATGTTTGTACTTTCATTCTGTGAGAATACTTTTAATCAATTGTCAATTGTTTGTGACAATCTTGTTTATTTATTTTTTTTAAATTAAGGTTTTATTTGTAGATTTCAAGACTATGAAATCTAAAACGTATTAATCCTTTGATAGTTTTTATCTTTGAACTACCATTCAGTTGTAAATTATTTATATTATAGATGTATTATTATAATTGATTAATCCGTCCAAAAAGAGTTAGAGTATATATTTCTATTAGATTTTTTTTTTTTTTTTTTTTTTTTTTTTTTTTTTTTTATAAGATATAATTTGGGAGCAAGTTTTAAGAATCACACTTGTTTCATATTTATTTGTTTTGTGACTCTATGCATGTTTATGAAGCTATAAAAGAAATATGTTACCGTTTTAACGATACTAAATTTGATTTGAACTGGTGTTGGCAATGTAGGAATATATTTTATTGCATTTATATTCATTTCCTTATTTTTGACTGATTGCAATTCTTTTAAAAGCATTGCTGTTTGCATAAAGTTTATTTTTATGTTTAAAATTACTTTTAAACATGACACTAAACATTTATAAAAGGCTGTTAACATACCATTGTTTTGAACTTATTAACATTTTGTTTTCTATTAATTTTGTATATTTATTGTATGATTAACTTTGTATAACTTATTGTTTAAGCTCTTAATAAAATAATATTGAATCTAACAACATTTTTATTTATTTTGTGAGACTTTGGTGGAGGTTCACAATTCAAATGGTGTTTAACACGAATTGATTACACTCATTTCCAAAACAGGTATGTTAAAAAAATAAGTTGTGACTTTTAATTGAATAACTCTGCTGTGAAAAAAAGTGTGAATTTTGAATATATAGTCGAGTTATATGGCTCTAGGCTGACCCCAAATCCTGTGAGGAAGAGAAGTATTCTATTTTGGTCTCCTGATAAGAAAAAAAGAGATCCCAGCCCTGTGGCTGACCACACAAATTCTTCAGGCGATCAAAAAACTAAATCTGATTCTGATGGAATTAAAAGTGTATGGTAAGATTTCTTTAATTACAAAATTTTAATATGATTTTGGGATGCACAAGTAGTTTGTTAATTCTTAATTCCAGGTTTCTTAAACAAATATCATTTCAAACTTAAAACATTAGTTATTAAAGTAACTCATATTTATTAGGTAAAGCGACAATCAATTCTTTAGTGTCAATTTCTCTGTCATTATTGTAATCTCACACTTTGTACATTCATACCTCTATATATTTGAAATTATTATTTATGAGATCTGGTACTCACTATACACTGGAATTGATGAACTTTGCCCATTGTCAGTTCTGTAAAATTTCTTTTAACCAGCATTTAAAGGTCCTAAATGAGGAGATCTCTTGCCTTAATAAATACCGAGCTGAATTTTTAATTTTTGAAATAGTGGGTATATGATGTGGTTTATATAATCAGTAGTAAATTGAATGTCAAAGTACTCCTGTTTGGTTTACCCCCCCCCATCCGATTTCAGTCGTTAACGGATTTGATCTTTATTTTTACATAAAATGTTTAAATTTCGGGTGTATCAATTAACCCGTTTCCGCCGACTGTAACAGATATGTAACGGGCGAGAGGGCACCTTCTAGCATGTAGCTGCCAGATCCTGTCCGTGCATGTCGGGCATCTTGTCCTTTCCTACCCTTCAGAATATCCTCCTGGTCAGTTCACCTGAGTTTCTCGGCGTTAGCAGTTGTATTCAGTGTGCTAGTGATTTTTTAAAAGTTTTCACATTCTCATCGGCGAAAAAAATGGATGCTTCAGCATTGTAAGTACATTTACGTTTTCAATTGTATTTCCTTTGCAATTTTTGACATAAGTTTCGTTACATGGATATGTTGACTGTATTTATGTCCGTCCGTTATCATTCTTAGACATTTCATCGTATATCTATGAGCTTTTGAAGTTCAGTGTTACATATATGTTACAGTCGTCCTTCACAGTAAATAAATGTGAACTGATGAACATATTCGTTTTTCAGAGATAGAGTCATTTTCCGAGATCTCAGTGTTCAGGAAGCTATCGATATTGTTGAAGGGAGGCACGATGGTGAGATAAATTATCACATATTTATGGATAATTTATTCACGTCATTCAATGTACTGAAGCATTTGAAAGACAATGGATATAATGCAACTGGCACAATACGCAACAATAGGATTCCTCGTAGTTGCTCTCTACCAGCTAAGAAGAGCATACAAAAAGAAAGACGCGGCACTTGTCATTATGTTATAGAACACACGGACGGGATATTTATATGCAAGTGGGTTGACAATAGTGCTGTATCCATTGCATCCACAAAATATGGCTATGCTCCAACGAATCCTGCTAAAAGGTATTCTAGGGCTGAAAAGAAAAATATCGCGGTCCCGCAACCCCATTGTATATCGCAGTATAACAGAGGTATGGGTGGTACAGACCGCATGGACCAAGATGTCATTAGGTACAAGATTGGCATACGAGGGAAAAAATGGTGGTTTGTACTTTTTAACTGGATGATTGACGTCACTGTAAATAATGCTTGGATTATTTATAAAGACAGCTCGGGGACAAAAATACCGAAACTACAGTTTTGCCGAGAACTTGCCCAGACATACCTGATTCGGTATAAGATGCCAATGAAGATACCTGGACCTATGGCACACGCAAAAAACCTGTGTCTCAAATCAATCAGGTATGATCGCATGGATCATTACGTGGTTCCCATTGAAAACCGAAGACGATGCGCCAACAAGCCGTGTTCATCTCACGTAAAAACAGTGTGTCAGAAATATGACGTGGGACTTTGCGTTCGCTGTTTTGTTCCATATCATAAAAATTAAATTTTAAATTTTTTTTATAGGTAATTATAATAATAATAATATCATTATTATATTATGATCATTAAACTATTGTTATTAGTTTTTTTTTTTGTTTTTTTTTTAACTGTTTCCTCCTTACCTCATATCTCCAAACGCCGACTGTAACATATATGTAACACGCCATAAACCCCCCTTCCCCCCACCCAATATTTTAAAAACTATTTTTCCTGATTTCTTAGTAGTTACTAGTAAAGGAATTTCATATAAAATTTGAATTATCCAAAATTTTATAATTCTCGGCGGAAACGGGTTAAGCAAAAATTATAACTGATAGAGCATTAACAGATATATATATATATATATATATATATATATATATATATATATATATATATGAATGGACCTCATTTTCGTCATCTAATAGGTAGGATCGATGGACATTTGAAGAAATTTTCCTAAAATCGCATCATGAGTACGACCTCAATAGATGATTTCCCTTGAGGGTAATCTGCTAATAAAAGAAGAGGAAACATCATTCCATGCTACCTGTTGAGATGCATAGTAGAACTTATAATAATGTTACAAGGATAACACTATTGGGCAATGAAAAAACAAAAGAGAGCTTATCAATCCAACACATATATACACGTCAAGATCTCTGCAGGTCTTCAAACTCCACACATGTATACATGTCCATGATCTGAGCAATACTACCAATCCCACTAATGTATACACTCCATGGCCTAAGCAGGACTACCAACCCCACATATGTATACATATTAATGGCATACAAACAGTTTAACTCTACTACTTCTCAACCAATTATCTACCACAGTTTATTTTTAAACTGATTTAATGACGACAACAACCAAACAATCTCTTTGAATTGTCCAGTTATTTGCTGAGGCATCCTAGTTTCTATTGACAGAGTCTAAGTCCTAGTTTATCTTGATTCTCACAGATGATATTGACTTACATCTACACCTTTTTCTTCAAGTTAAACAATTAAAATTATAAGCAACTTTTATTATGACACAACATCCAGAGGTACTCTGTAGAGAAAAATTTTATTATATGGATATCGCATTTACAAGATTTTACTGATTTACATTTGGTTACAAAAATAAAAAATTATTTACCTGGAGAATATGTATAATGTTTGTTGTAGAACATTTCATGTGGAGCTTTGAACAATTTGATATGCTAATTTGTATTAATCCTTTTATGTATTTGTATATATTTTTGCTTTTGAAACACAGCACATATAATAGAATTCAACACAGTAGGGGTCTCACACAGGAGAGTTACCTCAGTGCACTGTTCACTACTAATAAACATAAAAAAGTCACAGCAATGACAAAAATTTGAAATGATAGCAGTTTTATTTAGGAGCTAATAATATGTAAAATGGTATATTTTCGTTAATTTATGACCCAAGTTCTAATGTTACTATAACATTGCTAGAAAGCCAGGATTTTCAATATGTACCAAAACTACCAAGTGTTTAATCAATAAATCTTGATAAGTCCAAAGCTTATCATAAATTAATTCAATATACAGTCGACTCTCGCTATCACGAAATTCCACGGGACTGCCATTTTTGTTTGTGTTATGTACAGTTCGTCTTAGGCATAGTTCGAGTTATAGAGGTGAACAAATGAAAATTCGTGTTACAGAGGTAAAAAAATGTACTGTGATTTATTCCCCACATCTTCTACAAATCTACATAATCTTAATATTTTACGAATATTTGAATGAATTAAAATATGTATATATACATAATTAAATAAAAACGGTAAAACACAGAAAACAGAAAATATAATATTAATTCCACTGATTAATAAGTCCTTAATCTTTCTTTGTTTAAAACTGAAAAACACTATCAGTCATAATGTTGATTAAAATAAAAAAAAACTTTGCTGTACCTATCCCTTACAGCTTCAAAATTAAACTTGGTAGTGATGTCTTTCTTCTTTACCCCTTCGTTCACCAACTTTATCATTTGTAACTTTTCACCAACAGTCAATGCCTTGGGTTGTCTTTTCGCACTCATTCTGGACCCGAGACGAGACTGCAAACAGACTAAAAGGCTCTTGCCCCTGGTTATGACACACCGACAGGTTGCAACCCAAACGCCGGGTTTTCGTGTTAAACAAATCCATTCTGAGAACATCGTGATATAGAGGTAATGCGCTAATCAAATTCGTCTTATCTACTGAACTTCGAGTTACAGAGGTAATTTTTGTCTCTCTTCATGTTATAGAGGTAAAATATAACCGGAAAATTAGTTCGTGTTACGTATGGTAATTTCTTCGTGTTAGACAGGTTTTTCCAAGGGGAATAAAAATAATTCGTGATATCGAGTATTTCGTGTTAGCGAGAGTCGACTGTACTACTATTATTTAGGATTAAATAAATATCATGGGAATAAGAACTTTCCCAGCCAATGGGATTGCTTCTAAAACATTTATATTTACTAACCTCAAATATTCATTTACAGATAGTTTTGATTTTACAAATAAACTCATATTTTTCTTAGCAATACCCTAAAGTAAGTTCCTTAATTTCAACTGCAAATCTTTTTAAATATATTATAGACCAGTATACGGTTAGTGTAAAGGAGAAGTGGCTAATATATAATCCTCATGCGTGACCTGTTATACATAAAAACCCTGGCAGTATTATTCATACATATTAAATCTATATACAAAAATTAGGTGGTTTCTTCTGTTATGTTCCAACCTATTTCATTTTCTTTGCTTTTTGTCTCTGTTCACTCTAGTTACCTTGGTTTTCTTTGCATTTGTTTTTGTTTTTTTTGTTATTGATTTTGTTCTTATAAAAGTGTGGGTTCTAACAAAACATAGAATAGCAAAGTTGTCAACATCAATATTTTTCTTGAATAATATTTGATAACTTTGTAAATACCTTAGATGTGCCATGAAACTATAAAGCCATTATTGTTGCTCCATAGATCTGGTCTTTTCGTTCATAATCATCATTCTTTCTCAGAAACTTAATGTAGTACTTTACCGTTTGGCCTTGAGGTACTCACCCAAACATGATACCATTAATGTAGAAAATATGACTTATATGTAGAATGGTCATGACCTTCAATTTGGACTTGCTTGTTGGACCTTTATCTTTACCATGGATTTTCGTTTAGTTTTAGGATCGTTATGAAAAATCGATGTTTCCCAAATGTGATAACTCTTTCAGTCAGTTTTTCTATGGCATTTTTAATAAGGGTGGACAACAAACTGATCTAGATAGAGGGACGGAATAACATCCCATCTGTACTGGAGGCATCAAGGTCAAATACATTCCCTAACAGCTAGTTAACTGTGAAGTTAGGTTTTTTTCACAATCAAAACTCTTCGTTTACTCATTTTAGCTTAGCCTCATTATTTTTAAGGAAAGCATGAAATTTAATTCCCAATTCATTTGGATTTCTTAGGTGTTTGGAGCAACTCACCTAACAAACCATCGTTTTCCCCAAATAACCTCTAAACACATATTTAAACTTACTAAAAACCAAAATAATACTCCACACATTGTTTTCCTAAAAGTACACTGCTAGTTCAAACCACTATGCATTTATGGAAATATACAGTTAACACCAATACACTGAATGACTAAAGGCAGTCAACAGGATCTAGGTATTGGATGCTTTCACCATTCAACCTGATTATTTTGTATCCAGCTCATGGCCCCTACCGTATCTGTGAAGCACAGTAATGTGATATAATAACTGACTAGCTTAGTATTTATAGTTATGAAGAGACCCTTATTAGAAACAAGTTGATTTAAAACTATAGAGTCAACATTTGTTTACTGAACATAGATAATTATTTTTAGTCAAATTTTAAACATGGAAAGAAAAATTATGGATTTAAATAATTCTTTCAAAAGTTAAGGTATTAAAATAACATGAACATCAATATCAGTTTAACTTTGATAACATGAAGTAACCCTCATAAGTGTGATATATCTGCAAGACTTGGTGCATTTCTGAGCCTTGCAAAATGATCCTCTTATCCCAGAAGTCAAGTGATTAAACATGTTTTGCCAGTGATAATTTTTATATCAGCAGTGGATGAGCTAAGCAGATTTCCTGCATTCTGTAATGTCATTCAGACAACCTCATTTCCTTGTTTTTCTTAACTTTCCCTTGATAAGAATCCTATGTAAGCTGAAACTGAAATTTAAGTTAAAGACTTATAATATTTAATGGTATACAAGGGATATTCATGCAACTTACTAACGTGTTATGTATCGTCCCTTCCTATATGAACTTTCAGTGATTAACCCCACTGATATACCCATGAGTAAGTTGTGTTTTAGTAAGGTTATACTTGGTATAGTAAGTTTTTCTTATCAGCATTTTTCTGGAAATTATGATCCCTTTAAAAAGAAAAAATTGAATTGAGGTGCTTTATAGCTTGATATTGCATGAATACTCCTAATATTTTAATGTTAACATTGCATTAGTATAAGTGGTAATTACTGGAAATAAAACCACACTACAGTTCTGGTCCTATTTGACAGTTTCATAATGTCTCTTGCCAGGGACTGATTAGTAAATGAATTTCCATAAAAATGTAGAGTGAGTGGCTCAATATAAAGGATTTTAATGTACACAATATTATTATGTTATTTATTAACATCCACTTTGTTCTACTGAGGCTAGTCGGGAGGGGCTACTCGTATGTACAAGTTACCTCCTTTTTGAAGCCAGGATTTTATTTAGTCATTAAATAAATTCCTGTTGCCCTTGATCGAACCCATGACTCTAAGTTCGCCAGGTGAGATTAAGACCGATGCCTTAACACACATGAATCCTCCAGTATATTACACCAGCCTTACACAACTTCAAAGTACACATTACTTGAAACATTAACACTACTTAGTACTTAAGTTTATACAAACAGTACTTAAAATTTAAGCTAGACTTGATTTGTATAGTAATACAGCGGCTTTAAATATAAGTCGTATTAGTAGGAGTGGGAATTAACTGAAGGCTGTAAACAAAAAAGTACACAAATAACTCGGTTTAGAAAAAGTTGAGTAGAACATCAATTTTAGAGCCTAAATCTGGCAGTAAGTTTACTTATATAACATTCTATGAACTGATATATAACAAGTCAATACTCATAACTTTGTACTATACTCTTCTTGTACATCATTACTGAACTTATTTTTACTTTTACATGAATGAGCTAAATATTGACTGTTAAAATTTGAGACCTTTAGATTGTTATATAAATTCAAGTTACATTTAATCTCGTTAGATATAGAAAGAGTTTTAAACAGCACATGTAGCCAGTACTTTAGAAGAATTAGCTCTCTTGGCCGAGGCGAGGAGTACCTGTACCAAAATGTGCCATTTTTTAAGACCAAAGTTATATCTCAAATCCGTTTATTAGGTACAAAAAATCAAAGATTGATAGTGGGTAGGACAATTTACATATTCAATCCATAAAAGCCATGCCCCCTTTGCAAAGATAGCCAAAGACACCGTTTCGCACTTCATCCTTACATGCCCCGTTTTACCAGATAGAAGAAATCACCTCCTGAAAAGTCTCGACATTCCACAGCAATCCATGGATAATTTGTTTGACCTTATGGACAAGAATAAAATAAACTACATATATGTTTTCATGCTTAAAGGTCTTTACGTCAGAGGGGAAAAAATACAAACAATATAATAATTAAAATAAAATTAATGTTTTATGTTGTTTTTTTTCTAAAGTAATTATTGTATATAGTTTTTGTTTTTTGTTAATTTTTTTAAAAAGAATTGTTTATATAAAGAAAAGATAAACGAAAAATGTAATTATGAACATGGGCTGAACCCTTGCTATAAAATTGTAAAATTTTTATAAGCAATAAAAATATTCATTCATTCAAATTCAAGTTACACATTTATCTATGTCCAGGTCTGATTTCAGCCATCATTGAAGTAGATATATATATATATATATATATATATATATTTTTATAGAGAGCATTAAATATCAAGGTTGGAAATAATCAAGTAAAAATTGTAGCCCCTGGAATCTTAACAGACTGATATGCATGTACAAATAAAAATTTGTGTGGTCCTCAATTTTGTCTTCTCATGAGGATATTTGCTAAATAAGTTATCCTGACTCATACATTAAACCGTGCAAACAAGTAGAGCTATAAAATTGAAATATTTGGTGGGCATTGAGCTCTTAAAACTGACAGAAGCCATTTAGTTACACAGGGTCTGTGTTAACTAAGTAGATTTGCTGCAATGACTCCGACCTCGTCATCCAAAAATTCTATTCTCTAATTATCCCTATAATTAGAAGCCTATGTAAGCTTGGTATGTGATGTTAATGATATATTTGCTTTAAGTAAAAATCGTATATGTTGAAGTGGGTATTAACTGAAGACAAAAACTAAAAAAAATACAAATATCTCGGTTAATATTGGAGTTAGAGAAAAACAAATTATGTTGTTCACAATTATAGAATATAACATTTACAATAAAATTGGTTGTATAATCCAGCTCATACTAACAGAATATTTAGATTTTTTACTTGCACCTTCTCCCAGTCCAATTTCACCCCTTGCCAACTTAATATTTAGCTTCACAGGCATAAGTTACATATTGTGCTTGGAAACAATCAAACAAAAAAATTAGCAGTGATTTCAAATATCTGTAGACTGTTTTCATATTATAAAAAAACTCATTTAAAAATAATGTCATGGCTGAGAAAATACCCTCAAAAAAATGTGTGCATAAATCAAGTAAGTGAGTAGAGAAATATTTCTGAAACTGCTACTACAACAACATAACAAACAACAACGAAGTCTACTAAAGAGAAATAAACCTAGTGACTCAAACCTCTTGCCTCTCCTCAAGCTCAATCTCTATATTTTCCTATGGCTCACTTCTTTCCCTTGTCTATTATTGTGGAGATCAGAAGATTCTGTCGATTGAGGCATCAATGATGGACTAACATTTCAGGTGGCATTGCTAGAATTGGGATTTGACATCTCTTCTTCTCCATGTTATCTTATCTTTGTATTCCCCTATTCCAGTCTTAATACTGTATACCAACCAATACTCTCTGAAAGCCTTGAGTTAATTATGAATTTTCAATCTTCAGCGCATAATTTCATTTTTCTTTTCTTTTTTTTTTGCAACAACAATCATAAATACATTTTGTTTCAATTTTACTGGCATTCCTCATACCAGCGTGTGTACAAAATCTGCATCAAATTTCAGTGCTTTGTTTTACAATGATTTTATTCGAAAGTCCAAAAATGGACTTAGATACTACCTGGAATCAATATTGATTTTAATCATACTATTTTAAAATAAGTTCATAGCTTTCATTTATATTTTTGACACTTGCTCACACACTCCTATTGAGCACTGCGATTCATGTAGGAACTCTGTATTTGCCATCATATTTAACCATACATTGCTGTCTGCAACTATATTCCTCTATTTATGG
Organism: Riptortus pedestris; assembly: GCA_019009955.1. NCBI lineage: Eukaryota > Metazoa > Arthropoda > Insecta > Hemiptera > Alydidae > Riptortus > Riptortus pedestris. Next base: position 228,271,762 of record CM032228.1, on the reverse strand, counting down.
TGGAATTCCAATCCCTCCCCTCACTAGTTCATTTAACTGTGGGAGACCAAACTCTTTTACTTTTCCTTAGTGTTCCAAATATATATTTATAACAGACTCCCTTTTCTATCTCTCAAATCTGTCTCCCAATTGATTAAATTATATCTACTATAGTAATCATGTAGCTATTCTTTTTAGTTCTCCATAAAATTTAGAAACTTTCTTTTCCTGTAAGGTTTTTGAGCTAGAGCGATTTTCTTTATCAAGGTGATGAGCAGAGCATAACCCGTTTCATAATGATATAATTTAGCTCATATGATACGGTTCAATTGAAATATTTGATAATATATAATTATATATCTAAGAATCAATTAGTTTAGGTATGTATTCATCATTTTGAAGATGTGTTATTTAGCTTCACCTGTTTATTTATTTATTGGGGTCAAATTTAGTTGTTGAAATATGACCTTTTCCTGTTGACCGATTGATCTTTTATTTGGTACACACCTTTAGTTCTGATGATGAATTTAATATATTCAGTATATTTGTAATTCGAAAAAGGTGGCATACTCTTTTTTTTCACAACTCCCTCATTATGTGTATGAAATGAAAGGGGTTGACTAGTAAAATAGATACACTAAGAAAAAAATCAAAACCAATACCAATTTCCTATAAATGTCTGTATTACCAATATTAGTGGAAATAATTCATTTTTTAGTATTAATTCTTCAATAAACCCCACTATTACTTACATTTTATTCCAAGGTTAAATATCAAATATTTGAGTTAGATTGCAACAAATTGCCAGAAAATAAACCTTGTATTAATAAGGCACTAAATGAACAGAATAGAATGTGAAATTAAAACTAAAAACAACTGTAGCGACATAGCTGTTATAATTACAAGTAATATTAATTATTATACTTCAAAGAAATTAATTATAACAAATAATATTTATGTTACTGAATTCTTTAATTGATTATACTTTATTATTATTATTTATTAACGTCCGCTTTTTGTAACTCAGGCTAATTGGGACGGGTTATCTACAGGTTACCACCCTTTTCTAGCCAGGGTGGGATTTTAGGATGTTATTTAATGAATTCTGTCACTAAATAATTTCCTTTGCCCAGGCAAGAATCGAACTCGCCACTCTAGGTTTACCATGTGAGATAAAGGTCAACGCTTTAACTCGCATGGCTAACCTGAGCCCTGATTATACTTTAAATAACAGCATTAAATTTTTTTTTTGAGTTAACATTAGCAAAAGTTTGTAAAAACTTTTAAGAAACTGATGTTTAGTTTTTCTAAATTCCAAATTAGGCCTACTAAAAAAAAAATTAAATTTTATAGCATGCAATCAGCTCTCCTTATTTAGGCAGGATACTTGATTTTACTCAATGGAAATAATTTCAGAGCAAAAATACAAGATGACTATTTGACTCTTGCATTTGATACACTGATAAAAATCAATTATACCCGTTTCAATGTCCAAGTTGGTCAATTGCATTGATATAATTTTCATTTATTTCTTATTTGCCATCTGTCTATAAATGCAAACCTTTATGAGTGTTTTTGTATCTCCTATCGAGTGAATTAAAGTTGAATCATACTGAATTGATGATTTAATTTAACATATATTGTTTGAAATTGTGCTTGATAGTTTGGAGGATTATAGATTTTTTTAAGCAATGGATAGTTTACCATTAGGTACATTTTATCCGCTGTGAATAAAGTCTGTTTTCTTTACAACATCTGTGTTATTAATAGGTGTGTAATAGGATATGGCATTTTCCAACTCGAGTCATTTTGTGAATTTCTCAGTATTATGGAAAAAAAAATATATGACTGGCTTATAAATAACTCTGTTTTTAAGTAAATCATTGGGAAATGTTGTGTTTTTTAGTGTTTGTAAATGTGATTTTAGCATCTCCCATGGAGTGAAAGAAAGTTTCTATTTTGTAAAAACATATTAGTGATATACATGCTTTATGATATATTTGCAAAATGTTAGCCTTATGCCTCTCAACTATTTCTATTTGTGAGGTTGGCAATATTGTTGTAATCTGTACCCACTTTCTGTCAAATCATTCTCATTTCTTTTTATTTAATAACCCCTGCATTTACAAAACCCTACATTTTTAAAAATTGAATTTCAATGTCCACTTTATTGTCTTCTGTATCTAATCTACAGTTTCAGTATAAATGGAAATACAAATTACTTAGGTGCCTAGAAAATAAGATAACTTCATTACTTGTTCTCTTATTTATATCTATCTCTTTATTTCAGTGATGTTGTAATGTTCATTTAGTTTTTATATAATTTCAGGAATACAATTCTGAAGTCCCCGTTTTTTCACCGGAGAAAGAAATCTATGGATAGTTCTGTTACATTGCCTCCTCAGTCAGTCAATACTGGAACTCAAACTAATAATGATCTTAATTTACCTCTGTCTGGGAGTACAAGCCCAATCGTACTGCAGCGATTTTTACACCAACAAATACAACACATCAATGGCCTCAGGCGAGTCCATAGGTAATTTAAAAATTTTTTTTTCCACCATTTCTTCAATTAATGTATTAAAAAAAAATTTGAAAATCATGAAAGGCTATAGTAATATAGAACTGCCCTTAATATAAAAATGTTCAATCTCTTAAATAAATTGATATATTTTAAATTAAATTATTTATTAACATCCATTTTTAGCAACTAATGCTATTTGGGGCGGGTTATCTACAGGTTACCACCCATTTCTAACCAGGGTGGGACTAGGGATTTTATTAATGAGTTTGTCACTAAATAAATTTTGCTCTCCTCCTTTCCTCTATCCTGTGATAGTAACAGTGATTTTTAAAATAACTGTTAACTCTTTATATGCACATTTTGTTGGCTGTCAAAAAAATTATATTTTTCTAAAAATTAGTGTGCAGCCGAGAAGAAGGGGCCTTGGCTCTGGACTACCGAACATTCATGAATAATTTCTCGTTTTCTCCTGACTGCTAGCGAACATCCTTGTAATTATTGCAGTCCTCTCAGTCCAGTTTGAATGATTATTTTATTTATTTATTTACGTCCCCTTTATGCTACTTTGGCTAATTGGGACAGGTTATCTACAGAGAACCACCCTTTTCTAGCCAGGGTGGGAATAAGGATTTTATTTAATGAGTCCGTCACTAAATAAGTTTCTACTGCCCAGGGCGGGAATCGAATCCGCCACTCTAGTTTTACCATATGAGTTTTAAGACCAACACCTTAACTCACACGGCCAAACTGAGCCCCCAAGTTGATGCCGTCATTACTGGCTGAACATCAAGGACAAGTAAGTAGCAAGTACTTTTAATGTGATAGCACCATTCTCAAGCCTGAGGATAGTTTCATTTTTTTGTTCAAGAAAAAGTATTAAGAAATTAATTTAGAATGTTATTTAAATGTTGTCCTCTTTCATGAAATAATTTAAAAGCATTATTATCATTATTAAGATATAATCGTAAATCAAGTAAATAAGTAACAGTCATCACAGTTAAAATCGGGAAATGGAGCAAAGTAGAAAATACCCTAGATTTTATTAAGAACCCGAGTTGTGTGTTTTAACATATCTTAGACAGTGGGGGTATAGATCCACCTCTAGGTATCTAACTACTATCTGAATATATTACAATCATAAATCATGATCATAATAGTTTTGTCCAGCACTTAATTCTTTTAGAGCAGACAGGACTGAGGAGTGAGGTCTAATGTACTGTTTTCAGCTGAACCTCCTTTTCTTCACCTGAATATATTTGGGTATAGTAGTAGGTGGTGAGCACTTTCCCCACTCAAATTTATTTGGACATAGATTGAAACATTAAGAAAATAATTATTTAATTTATATTTCATGATTATTTTTCTACAAATCCTTAAACTCCAAGCCATACGTTTGCTTAAAAGTGTGCCATAGAACTTCGTCATATAACACCATCTTTGTAGCTGCATAAATCTGCAGCGTTGAAGAAATTGCTGGCCTTTTGTTCTCTACAATATTTTTCCAAATATAAGATTTTTAAATACATCAAATTCTTATTTTCAGATCTACATCAATATCACCGACTCCGAGGTTTGGTGATAACCTTGAAAAAGACCTTTTGGCTGAAATGAAGAGGTTGAGGCTTGAAGACAACACTTTCCGAATAACTAATACATCGCCATCACCAGAACCGCCCCCTCGTATAAACAAGATGGTATCTCCTCTACTCCTGAGGAGAATTGCTTATAATAATATGCCTGAGTCTGAGATACCTAGCTTTGCTTCATTCACAGCATCACCATGTTTACATAGGTAATCAATTCCCTCAACTCTTATATCCAAAAATTTGAATATATACTGAAGATGTGTATTCTACCCAAAATTTAGATTTAGTTCATTGCATTCATTCTTGCCATTAATATACCGCACTTTTCTCAATGTTAGGAGTCTTTCTTAATATTTGTATCTCAGATTTTTAAAATGATAAATTCTTAGATCTGAATAATATTTTAGCAATTACATTAGTATACTGTTAATTTTCTTTTTAATCCTACAACTTAATACCTGACTACTTTTTTTTTTTTAAATCTTGAAAATAAAAATTGTATATGGGCACCACATGACTTCCTAGGACACCTATTAAATTAAATAAACAAAATGTTGTATTTCCACTTCATTTAAAATTGTTTCATTGAAAGTGATATACGATATCTCCGTACCAACATGTTAGTTATAAAAATGACATAGAATGTAATTTATAAATCTTTTCATGACATGAAAAAATAATCCTATGCAAAATATTTATTATCTGTAATACATACGGAGAAGTGTTTTTTTTTGCTTTCTCTAACCCTTCCCCGACATACATAAGTCATGCCCAAACTTGTCAATATGGTTTCAGGGAGGGTCAGAACATATAGTTCCAAATCTGAAAACCTTTACTTTGTACAAGGAAGTAAAAATGGCAATATCTGAAGTGCTTTTTCCACTCATGAAATGAAAATCCTAGGCTCAATAGCCGTAGAAAGGTAAAGGCCATAAACAACAGCACTTGCAGGAGGTTCAAGGTGTCGGTTTGACATATTGCAGTGATGTTGTAAGCTAAAGATCTCATTACTTCTTTATTAAAGTAGTTATGCAGTTTATTTCATTTCATTGGGAAAAAGTTAAATTTGATTGAAAAATGCTATATTTGTCCAAGTTAAAATTAAATTTGAGTCTGCTTATATTTTTATTATTATGGGTAGAGCTTATTGTACTCTCTATATAGATTATTTTCTGTTATCTGAGTTGATACATATTCCAAGCTTTTATAATGACTACTTTTAACTTATAGGAATATTCAAGTTAATGATAACTAGCCAATCACTCAATACAAAAAGGTCATGCAAGATAAATGAAGGAAAATCTGATTTTAAAAGAAGTTAAACAGAAATTGGTTCAAGCCAGCCAAACCTGACTATTATAATTAAATGTTTAAAAATGGCATGCTATTAAAAATTTAATATATTTGTTAATAAACAATTTACTATTACTCATGTTTGTGTAAGTTTTATTTTATTTATAGATGTGGGATGCCTCCTCAACCTCCACCGAGACGCAAGCCGTATGAAAGTAATTCTGTTCCCTGCTCTCCAATTCCACACCACAGGTATCAAAGAGGGGCCAGTCCTTGGATACATCCTGACTTCGCTTACAGAACATAGCAGTTACTTACCTCTTTCTCACCTTCAATTTATAAGACTCTCCATTCAGTGAAAATTAGTTTTACAATTAGTATTCTACAAAATAATCATTGTATTTTTTGGAAACCATCAACAACTTTTGTTATCACTCTAGAGAGGAAATCAAGATCATTGTAGTATAAATGATATGCTTTGCTTAAAAAAAAAAAAATTGAATTTGGCAGTCTTTAAGTAACTTTTAAAATATTATGTTCTAAAACAAATGTCTCTTAAAAACTATCAGTATGAATATAAATTGATCTTGTCCTAGTCTTTTATCCAGTGGGTTAGAGCCCTTCAAAAAATACGTTAAAGAGATCTGACACACATCCGAGTTTTGAATGCCCAAGGAAGCAATATGGGCCCGATTGAGCGTTAAATGATTCAATATTGCAATCAAATATAGATTGGAAGAATGTTTCTTTTAGATTTTTACAATTGTGTGTTATCAATGTATTTATTTACAAAATATTTTCATTCTTATTTCATGATTCATTTGGACTACTTTGGTTCTTCCTTTTTTTTTCTATAAATATTGCTATTTCTTTTTAAATTATGGTAAAGAATGGTTATTTGGAGTCTGATCAGAATTGAAGAAACTACTTTGTTTGAATTGGTATAATGGGTTTTTCTTTTGCTCTACAAGAAATACAAATTAAATGACTTTAAAAATTCATTTAATGATATGGATGTTATATTTTTCAACAAATTTCAATTAACTATTCTCTCCAGTCTGTAATCGTAATAGCTTGTTTTAATAAAGCATGTTGCTTCCTCGCATGAGAATCTTGTTGAAGTTTACATTTAAAAAATATTGATACAATAGACGCAGAGACAAAATCTCAATAAATAAGAAGCTTAGATCAAGCTTTATTTAATAAGAGTAATTTTGTTTCTTTATTACATGGTAACCCTACCATTTACCATCTTCTTTTACACCTAGTAGATTATGCATTTTAGCCTAATACTGCCTTAGGAGCTCATTCACTTAATGAAAATGATTTTTTATTATTTAAGAATGCTAAGATAATAACATACACTGTTCTCTGACCTGTTGTCGCTTTTATTACATGAATTTTACTGCTTAAAATGGCCATTGCTATCATAAATTCGAATACCATTGCTTTCTATGAGTCCAATGAAATTTAATGAATATAGACTTTCTTATTTAGTTATGAAAAGTAGCTCTATTAATTTTAGGTTAAATTAATCAAGCAAAAAATGATAAAACAATTAATTTTTTTTTTACTAATGTCACAAGTTTATTGTAATTTCTCAATTATTTGCACTCATGCCTAATATTTAAATTTCCGTCCAGTAATATTATAGATTTATTATTATTATTATTATTAAGTATTTCTTAAAAATTAACTATATTATTCTGCATGTTAATTTATTCAAGAGAGACTCATCACAAAAGTAATTTGTTAATCTTTGCTGCTCTTAAGTCATAACGCACATTTGTGTAATTAACTTTTATCAAACAATTAGTCACTTTTCACTTATTTAGCTTTCATATCAAGAAATGCCTACAGTGTTTATAATGTATGTATATTTGTATATTCTGTTTCTTGAAGTTATGTGAAAGAATTTCATTTTTTGTATCCTTTACTAGTCAATAAATTTAAGTTAACATATATATATATATGTGTACTTATCAGCAAACAGAATATCCTCTGTTAAATTTATTTTTTGATTATTTTCCGTTTTGAAACTAAATATGGTTTAATTTAATTGCCACCTAAGATGAAATTTACATTGATTCTATTTTGAATATATATATTTTTGTACAGGTACATCCAAATTACTACAAATTTATTTAATGTTTTATGTAAGAGATATGTATATTTTTTAACATTATTGTACATAATATGATTTATAATTTATAATTAAAAACAAGAAATTCTTAAATCATTGCATGTATTCATACCTATAACCCACAAAACACAAGTTGCATAATTCAGATCAATCTCTACTGAATACAACTTCACTTAATAAAGTATTCATTATGCAATATCCCTTCCCTTCTTCTGTTAAGCAATTTAGTTACAAGGAAAATATGAAGTCAGCAGTTAATATTAAAATAAGTTTTGGCAGTATTCCGCCAAAATGAATATACTGATGTTCTCATGACTTAATTTTCAAAAATTGTTTTCACGAGGTAGAAAAGGGTCAAATTTTTTAAAAACTTTATAATTTTACTAAGCTTTATTAAACACTGTTTGCTACATGTTCTCTAACTATTAATTGTATCAGCTACTTCTGTATACCATGGCGTCAGCCTTTGTCTTCTGATAAGTCTCGAAAAGGTTTCCTATAGGAAGGCTGTTTCTCTCAGCCATGAGCAGTCTCAGGTTTTTTATTTAAATATTTGTTCCATCGAGAGGCGTTAAAGAAATGAAATATGTAGAAAAGTGTTTAATAAAGCTTATCAAAATTAAAGTGTTATTAGACAATTTGACCCTTTTCCTCTTCACATCTTCAAATGTGCACTTATCCGTGATTAATAGTCGATGCAAACATTTATTTATTAAGCAAAGAATTTTACATGCTTCGAAGAGGTGTACGCTGTCGATGACGCAGGGTCAACGAGGTACGCAGACATCATTGCCTTCAAGAATTGTAAATTTGCCTACATCCTGTACCCAATGATAATGTACGAGAGCAACGACCCTGATCAAGCGGAGAAGAAGAATATTTACGACAAATATACAAAATTTTACTCGGAAAAATTCAGGGAATCATTTGGGGAGCGGGATTTTCTGGTGATAGGCTTGTGGTTCGGTGCCCGAGGAACGGTCCCTAAACGTACCCAGACATTTTTTGACGAGGTGGGAATAGATAACAAGGTTCTGCAAACATCGGTAGAGGGTATCATTATTGATACTTTAGGGATTATTTCCCACCATATATTTTAAATTTTGCTTTGACCAGTGATCTTAGTATAGATCCGCGGATCATGTTATTAAAATAATGATGTATTTAATTTATATCTAGTGACATTCACCTTTTAGGTGGCTGATTGTGTTTATTTTAGTTATTGAGCTGACTAAATACAATATGTATTGTTTTACTGTTGTCTAGGGATAGACTTCAGTTGCTGTGTGCTTCAGCATCTCAATGTAATTGAGTAGCCCCACAAACTGTATATAAATTTATACAATAAAGTGATTCTCTCTGATAAATAGAAAATGCATGAACAACATTTATAGAAAACTAGCTAAGGTACCCGGCTTCGCTTGGGAATCCTTAGTCTGAATGTTGATGGTATTCTTTATTTGGCAAGGCTACAATGTGTACAGCTACACTTCCTGTCTGGGCTAATAGTTTTCCCGTTTGCAGGGGACTTGTAGTATAGAAATTTTAGTTTTGAAGAATAATTGAAAATTAGTCCCTAATCAATCCCTCTCCACTGTTTGATACACGATGAAGACTTCAGATCATAATCATGGATAGCATTTATTATAATTAAATTCAAGTAAAATAAATGTACATAGTTCCTGTTAATAACCAATTCGAGCAGAGCATTATATATGTAATAGTAGAAAAAAAATGCATTTCACAGGAAATTAGTTAATACAATTAACTGTTAACCTAATGACACCTTCCGACCCTGCTTGAGTTTTATCAACATTGCATCACTTAAATACCTATAGTTCATATTGGAAAGAATTGTTGAGCATTTCAATATTTCTATGCAACTTAATTGCTTCATACATGGTTACCGAAAAAATGTAGAAAACGTTACTCTAAATAAGAAATTGGGGCTCAGGTTAGCCATGTGAGTTAAAGCGTTGACCTTAATCTCACATGGTAAACCTAGAGTGGCGAGTTCAACTCTTGCCTGGGCAAAGGTCTTGCCTGGGCAAAGGAAATTATTTAGTGACGAAATTCATTAAATAACATCCTAAAATCCCACCCTGGCTAGAAAAGGGTGGTAACCTGTAGATAACCCGTCCCAATTAGCCTGAGTTGCAAAAAGTGGATGTTAATAAATAAATAAGAAATTAAACAACTTTTTTTATGTGCACGTTTGCCTTAAAACAAATAGAAAATGAAATATTGCGAATTTTTATTTCAGGCATCCCCTATAACCCCCACTCCCGTTCGAACCTAAAAATTCAAATATTGCTTATAATCATGGATGAATTAATGCTAATTCACATACCGAGTTTTGTTAAGTCCCATTCAATTGTTAGTGCTCAATACCATTGTTGGCTCCCGCTTTAGTTTTTAGTGTATATCTCGTTTATACTTTGATATACGACAAAAGTGCATATAACAAAAGTTATTCTAAATAACAAAATAAACACCTTTGTCATGTGCATATTTGCAAAAAAATCAATAGGAAAGATGTATGGCTATTTTTAATTTCAGGGCTCTCTTACAACCCCCCCTTCCTGCTCGTCCCTAGGAATGTTGGTAAACTTATTATCATGGAGGTGTGAGTGCTAATACACATACCAAGTTTTGTTTAGTTCGGTTGAGTCTTTTGTGCCCAATAAAATTATTGACTCCCGCTATAGTTTTGTGCGTATAATTCATTTATACTTCAATATATGACAAAAAAGTATATAACAATAGTTACTCTAAATAACAAAATAAACAACTTTTGTTATGTTCATATTTGCCGAAAAACCAATAGGAAACGAAATATCGCTATTTTTAATTTCAAGCATCCCTTATAACCCCCACTCCTGTTCATCTCAGACAAAATTAATATAGCCTAAAGTCTAAGTTGGGTTAGTAGTAATATACATACCACGTTTCATAAAATTCAGTTCAGCCGTTTATGTGTGAAAAGGTAACAAACAAACACACACCAAAGAAACAAACTGCAGTTATGGTGTCTATGACATGTGAAATGAAAAGTTATCGTGAAATTTGTAGAAAAAAAATCAATGTACAGACAGAGATTACAATTTTATATATATCTATATATATATAAAATTGTAACCTCTGTCTGTACATTGATTTTTTTCGCGAAATTTCACGATAACTTTTCGTTTCACATGTCATAGACACCATAACTGCATTTTGTTTCTTTGGTGTCTGTTTGTTTGTTTATTTGTTTGTTTGTTTATTTGTTTGTTTGTTTGTTTGTTACCTTTTCACGCATAAACGGCTGAACCGAATTTTATGAAACTTGGTATGTATATTACCATTAACCCAACTTAGACTTTAGGCTATATTAATATCCTCTGGGACGAACAGGAGTGGGGGTTATAAGGGAAGCCAGAAGTTAAAAATAGCGATATTTCGTTTCCTATTGGTTTTATGGCAAATATGAACATAACAAAAGTTGTTTATTTTGTTATGTAGAGTAACTATTGTTATATACACTTTTTTCGTATACCGAATTATAAACGAGATATACGCTGAAACCTATAGCGGAAGTGAACAATTTTATTTGGGACAAAAGACCCAACCGAAATAACTAAAACTCGGTATATGTATTAGCACTAACGCTTTCATTATAACAAGCCATACCAACATTTCTAGGGACGGGCAGGAGTGGGGGTTATGAGGGAAGCCAGAAATTAAAAATAGCGATATTTCGTTTCTTATTAGGTTTTCGGCAAATATGAACAGAACAAAGTTGTTTATGTTGTAATTTAGAGTAACATTTGTTATATATACTTTTTTCTTATAACGAATTATAAACGAGATATACGCTAAAACCTTTAGCAGAAGTGAACAATTTTATTTGGGACAAAAGACCCAACCGAAATAAATAAAACTCGGTATGTGTATTGGTACTAACGCTTTCATTATAACGAGCTATACCAACATTTCTAGGGACGGGCAGGAGTGGGGGTTGTAAGGGAGGCCTGAAATTAAAAATAGCGGTATTTCGTTTTCTATTCGTTTATCGGCAAATATGAACATAACAAAAGTTGTTTATTTTGTTATTTAGAGTAACTTTTGTTATATACACTTTTTTCTTATACCGAATTATAAACGAGATATACACTATAAACTAAAGCGGGAGTCAACTATTTCATTAGGCACTAACGATTAAACCGAACTTAAAAACTCTGTATGTCAATTAGCATTAATTCTTCCATGATTATAAGCTATATTAAAATTGTTCGGTTAGAACGGGAGTGGGGGTTATAAGGGAGGCCTGAAATAAAAATTCGTGATATTTCATTGTCTATTTGTTTTTTGACAAACAAGCAAATAACAAAAGTTGTTTACTTTGTTATTTAGATTAACTTTTGTTTTATTCATTTCTCCAGGAACAATGTGTGGAGCAAGTAATTTGCGTAGAAATATTGATATTCTCAACAATTCATTCTAATTTGAACTATGAGGTACCTCACCTGAAAAATTAATTCAAATCTATGTTAATATTTTGTCCTTAGTAACTGAAATCTATGCAGTATGCAAAGGAGACGGGAAATATGGCAATATAACAAAATATGAAATATGACAATTTGGAGGACAGTCAAGACTTACATAAAAATTAATTTTATTATTAACAAGCCAACAACGGATATTAACCCTAAACACTGGGACGGGTAAATGTCAAAATATTGTGCAAAGTAAAGTTTTGCCAAAAAAAATTCCATAACCATTCAGCCTCAAATAAATTCCCGGGCGAAGCCGGGTATCTGAGCTAGTGTATATATATATATATATATATATATAGATTACATTTGTAACAAGATTGGTTATATACAATTTTTTAATCCAATCCATAATAACTTAGATATTATCCATTTTTAATTTTCTCCTCCTAGTCAGATTTCATTCCCTTAAGGGAAATGAGCTATTGAGGTCGTATTTATGATGCGATTTTCAAAAAATTTCTTCAAATGTCCATTAATCCTGCCCAGGAGAAGACAAATATATATATATATATATATATATATATATATATATATATATATATATATATATATATATATATATATATATACATTTGTCTGTTGATGTAACTCTAGCAGACGTAAATTTTTGTTTGATCATTACCGAACTTGATATTTATTCATTTTATGCAAAAATAAAGATCAAGCTCGTTAATGGCTGAAATCGGACCAGTAGGAGTGGTGGGGGGTTTCGAAAATTCGAAATAACTCTGGTTACTATACATCGAACTGAAAATTTGTATAGAGCTAATCTTATTTCAAATTAAATTTACTATAAATATTGTTTTGTACATTTATTCTCTATCTTGAATATTAACCGAGATATTTACATGTTTATTAAGTGTGTGTGGATTGAGATCTGCTATTGTTGGTTCTATTCGTCAGTTTCCACCGAAAGCTAGGTCGGCCGTTTTCGTAACTGTTCTGCTCTCGTGAAATTAGTGTAGAGACTGGTGCAAGCTTCTTACTGATATATATGCAAATACGTTCTGTTGACACCCCCTCCCCCTTATTTAGTTCATGGACTACTAAAATTTGAGCAATTCAGATAAAAAATACTCTGATTCATTATAAATTACAGTACTAGATAAACTAAATAGTTTTCAATAAAATTATTATGATATATTCAGACATATTTCAGTAATTGTTTTTCTTTCCGGTGAAGAATATGTCTATCTGTTCAGCTCTGAGTGGTTGGCAGAGTTGTTTGTTTACAATTCAAATCTTTCCGTTTAGAGGTTATTAAAATTCCCTGAAATATTTTTCATTACTGTTTGTATTTATTCACTCAATATTCACAGTGGGGTTGTGTTACCATTATATAGATTTATCTATTGAAAAACTTCACAAGAGAAATCTGCTTGGTTTACGTAACCCCTGTGTGACGGACTTTTAATAAATGTGGTATATTTTCATGAAAACCATTAAAAAAATAAATGATGAAACAGGCTGTAATAAAAAAAAATTCTTATTTCAACAAGTTAAAGAAAATATAAAAAAGGGTTGTTTTAATTGTAGTCTAATTGCAAACTGTTCCTTTTTTTATAACAAAAAAACACTGTTTTTAATACATTATCAGTACAGAAGTCCTACTATGATAACACTTCTAAATAATGGCAGTACAAAAAATAATGTCAGCATTTTGTTTTATACTTTGTTCTTTTGTTGTTCATATTTTGTTTCCCTCCATTTGACAATATTTTCCCTAGTAATATAAGTTCATCAGACCCACACAGCCTATTTAGATAAAAATGAGCTTTTCATTCCATTTTTATTCAACTAAAGAAACCTAAATAATACAACTTTAAATGGGCTCAATTGTAAACAAATTAGAACAAGGCTAGTATTAGTTGTTCCCTAATAACATATAACTTAAAAATTGGTTCTTTTTAATACTTGCTAGGAAAAATACTGGGCCCTAATTGAACACAAAATGCAAAACAATAATTAATACATAAATAAATAGGGAAAATTAATTTAATAAGTCATTAAGCTTATTCTATCTTAATACTATAAGTGGAATTTTTATATTTTATTTATCTTCAAAATAATTTTACTGTAATTTAAGTTTAAGTTAATAATGAAATCACAGAGTTCAATATTGTTAGTGAACAGAGAATTTGACATGCCAAACGCATAATTGATATAGCCTTCTAAAACAACCATTGTGGAATAGGTATTGCATGTTGATTATAATCCTACTCAATAAATAAATTAACAAAAATTCTAAAACATATAACTAAAAAGAATTTGTTCAAACGCATAATTGATACATATAGTCATCCCAAACGCATAATTGATACACATAGCCTTCTAAAACAACCATTGTGGAATAGGTATTTCATGTTGATTATAATCCTACTTAATAAATAAATTAACAAAAATTCTAAAACATATAGCTAAATAAATTTGTTCAAGATCAAGTTAAAAATAGGGGAGGAGAATCCCAAAAACACTAGGTATGGGCAGCAAATAAAAAACAAACAATTAATAGTGAAATGACTCAACGTGAAGCTCATTTATTAAATTTACTCAGCACATTTCATGTAACAATAATGATTGATATTCAATTGATCTGTCCATCTCTAGTATTCTTACGGATGATAAGCATGGGTCTTTGACGAGAAATAATTAAAAAACCCAATTTAATTTTATGTTACTCTACTAGGAAAAAAATACTAACTATAAAACTATATCTTAATTTTTCGTTAAGTAGCTCTAATCACTGGAAAAGAATAACTCCAGTCTTTATTAAGGAACTGACTGAAATAGTGGAAGGAAAATGTGGCATTTGCAAGCAAATATCCATTTTCACTAAAAATATGTTATAATTTGCTCAATGAAAGTCAAAAGACATTCAAATCGATTTATGAGTGTTTCATTGCAGATAAAACTCATAAATAAGCCCATTTGCAGGGTTACACATAAAACCATTCCCGTTGATCATAAAATCAACTTGTGGTGAGAGCATAAGGGGGCATGTAGCCAGCGTCTCCGTAGCACCTCAATAGAACTCTTCCACTCGGGAGAATGCTCAACCAGGTAATGCTGGCGTGTTTCAATGACAGCCTCAGCCATCCTTCAGGTGGGTATTGTAATGCTCTGCAAATACATTAAATTATTTATTAAATAGAAAGTTAACATCCATTCATACGAATACAAAACAAACGAAAACAGATTACTGTTATTTTGTAGTAGCGTAAAGGGACTATGGTTTCATTTACTGTGTTGATCACAAAAAATAGACACCAGAGGCAAAATGTTGGAAGGTCAATAATACATGAAAAACATATGAAATATTTTCCACGTATTTATTTTTACACTTTAAATGTTTCACATCTTATGTCGTCAGAAGTTGTACACGTAATGGAAATCAATAAATATCAACCTTACCACCAAAGTGGTCATGTCATGACTGACAAAATGGAGATGTACAATACCAATCAGCTGAATACATCAAATGAGCAATGTATGAAAAATTTATTCCAGATCAACCGTAGGCATATCTGGGGGCTCAGGTTGGCAATGCGAGTTAAGGCGTTGGCCTAGACCTAGAGTGGCGAGTTCGATTCCTGCCCTGGGCAGTAGAAATATATTTAGTGACGGACGCAATAAATAAACATGCCCATCCTGGCTAGAAAAGGGTGGTAACCTGTAGATAACCCATCCTGATTAGCCATAGTAGCATAAAGTGGATGTAAATAATAATCAAAAAAATAGGCATATCTACATCTAATCAACTAGTAATTTATTAAAATATGAAATATGTTATGTAAATTTCTTATACCAGTTTTTATTTTTCACAACATTCTATTTGTTATCAAACATAGAGTGTAAAAATGTAGTAATGAACCAGGAATGGCTCCTGGACTTATTGTCCTTGGTCATTTCAGGAATTTTATAATCTTCTTTTAGGGAGTGATAGGATTAAAATTAATATATCTATTGCCACAGAAAGTGCTTAAAGGTTGTCTGTTGGATAAGTCTTGGGTTTATATCGGCCTGAGTATGGTTTAGAACTGTGGATAGTAATAACTAGTAATAAAATAACAACTACATATATCTAAAGATAAAAAAAGTATATGCAATAATACTAAATAAAAAATAGTAAAATATGATCTGTTACCGCTCTAGCGGTCGTAACTTTTGTTTGATTGTTAGATATTTATTCGTTTTATATAAAAAGGAAGATCAAGTTCATTAACGACTGAAATCGGACGGAGTAGGGGAGGTTTAGAGGGAGAGAATTTTGAAAATTCGAAATATCTCCGTTTCTATAAGTCGGATGAAAAAAGTGCATAGAATCAATCTTATTGCAAATTAAATGTACTATAAATATTGTTATATACATTTATTCTCTATCTTGAATATTAACCAAGACATTTGCATTTTTCAGTTTTAAGCATTCAGTAAAACCCCGTGTTACATAAGCAAAATTCTGTTATATAATAAACCACATTATTCAAAGCTTAAATACCAAATATTGTTTTTCAGAGACCTTTATTATACGAGATAGATTCAAATATGTTCTTGTGACCCCCCCCCCCCTGTTTTCTTGGACTACTAAAATTTGATTGATTAAGATAAAAATTATTCTGATTCATTATAAATTACAGTTCTAGATATCGTAGTAGTTTTCAATAAAATGAATATGTTATATTCTGATATGTTTCAGCTATTGTTTTTCTGTTGTTGACAGACCTGTTTGTTTACATTTGAGACGCTTTCCGCCGGGAGGAGAAAGATTCCTTATTACCATTTGTGTATATTCTCTTAATATTCACGGTGGCATTGTGTTAGCAGTATGTAGGTTTATCTATTATTAATCTTCACAAGGGAAATATGCTTAATTTACACAGCCGCTGCGTGACAGACTTTTTTTCAAATGCAATCAATTTGTTTTTGAATTTCAGTATAAGAAAAGATGGTTGTGAAAAACATGCTTACCTGCATACAAAGTATCTTATTACATTGGCATGGCACACTATGATATCAAATGAGTCCTTTTCTTGCTGACCATCAGCTCTATAAAAGTACTTTCGGAATGCTGCTTCAATCCTCGCTCCATCTTGATGAAACTGCTGAATTAAATGCACAAAAATAAATATAAGCAACACAATAAAAATAACACAGTTTATTTATTTGATTAATAATAATAACTTTTTATCCAGATTACAGAAGGTTAATCAGGACATTATCATCACAGAATACAGAACATTATACTTGGTAAAACTTGTCACCAAATAATTTTCTCTGTCTGAAGAGGAGAATTTTCTCTGAGCATTTCAATGCGGGTTCAATAATCATAACTCGAAACATAGCCCTTAGACATTAGATTCTTAATAACTTAAAACCAATGTCTAACACTCATGGCATTAGTTACAAATAGCCAATAAATTAAGTTTGTTAAAACCATAAGGAGTATAGCTATAGCAACTACTTGATATAAACACTAATATCCCAACTTTGTAATATAACTTCTCAGCTCAAATTCCATGTTCACCAGAATATTCCAAAATGTTTTTGATCCAAAATAACTGCAGTTATTATGGCAAAGGGTCCAACATAAAAGAACTTGATGTTCTTTTATATTTTTATTTTCTCTCAATGTTTCACATCTTCTATCATCATCTGAACAATTTTTACTTTGGATCTACTGGTTAGGGGGTCAAGTCATTACTCTCTAAAAATGATGTCTCCCAACACAGACAGCTAAAATCAATTAGCTGAATTCTAAAAGACACAAATACAAAGAATAATCAATACCAGAGCTGACAAAAAAAATGATTATGAGAAACTAGCTATTAACATTTGTATGTATACAAATATTTTATATTATTAAACTCGATATTAAATTTTTGGGGTAAACCTAAATATTAAGTTAATTATCGGCAGCAGTCAGCCATGGAGCAGGGGTGAAATAAAAAGCACTAAACATATGATTACTTTGAGTTGGATTGAAAAATCTTACATAACTAATCTTGTTAAAAATGTAACCACTACTCACAAATAACCAGAGTTATTTTTATTTATGGTTTAAGTTACAAGGAAACTTCCTATTACTCATCTCACTTGATATAAGATTGATTGTTAATCAATAAGCCGTTATATAACAAAGCATCACCTTCAGAGCTGAAAACCCATGTTTTATTTTTCATCGGACCTTTACGACCTACATAGATAAATGTGTGATGTAAAGTCATAAATGAGCTATGAACTTCAATTTTTATTTTATCAGGACCATGATATATATTTATATGTTTCATGTAAAACTAAAGATCATGATCAATAATGGCTGAAATTGGACCAAGAGAAGTAGAGGCTAAGAGGATAAAATCTCAAATACTTCTGTTCTTATTATTTGGATTAAAAATGTTATCAACTAATCGTTTTTAACAAATAATGAACTGCAATAGTTGATCATTGATACACTTCTATACGATACTTGAGGAGAAATAGAGATGACAATTTGCAGACGAAGACTTTTGGGTAAGACTAACACCCTCTGGCATCATTAAGTGCCATTCCTGCATGTGGAAAATGTCAACATACATCAATAAGTTAATCTAATTTCAATAATTAGGTTTTGCAAACATTTCAAATAAACACTACAAATTATAGAGTGTAAATTTCTCCCTCAGTACCTAACAATTGTATTTTTATCAATGCTTCAATTCAAACTTAAATTTAACTGAACTTAAGTTTGAGCATAAAAATGTATATTTTAATATAGTGGGGTAGAGCTTAGTCCATTTTATGAAAAAAAATTTCTTCTTATTCTGAACCCAATATTATTTATATATTCTTCATATTTTATGGCCAAGGGTCAAAAGAGTATCAACTACCTCCTCTGTGAGGACAGTCACAACGAATGTGAAAGGGAAACGAGCACTACAGAAAGGTGGAAGTGGAGGTGAAGAGGTGGCAAGTAAGCCACGAAACAAGTAGGGCAGTTCCGATAAAGCTTGCACTGAATTTTTTTTTATTCGAGACCCTTGCCGTAAAATATGAAGAATATGTTTATCTATCTTAATTTAAAAAATATCATGCAATATGATAATAAAGCTACAAAAATGTTACACATTACATAATGGGGAGGCTTCCAATGTCCTACAGGAGGTTCAGGAGCAATTGGGGCACCTTCTTCCAGTAAAAGGCATTCTGTTACAGGCACACCAGGCAAAAATTCTTTAATAATTTTAGCAGTCTCAATAGCTCTGGTCATAGTTGAATGTATAAGATTTGTATATGGAAAGTCTAATTCATTCAACCTCTTCCCTGCAAATGCAGCTTGCTCCCTGCCTAAAAAATAAATAATTAAATTAGTTTAACAATAAAGAAAACTAATTATGTTATGGCTTTTGACAAACATAGCTCAGTAAAATTTCACTGGGTGTGTAATAACTTGAATAACCCGTGTTACAAGGTCGTTTCATTAGGAGTATGGATGAATGACTTCTTGAAACTCATCTTCTTCAGCGCAGATCTCAGGATAAATGTTTTATGGACATGAGCACGGTCAGAACCTGAACAACTCTGTTTAAACTTTCTATTTTTTTTTTTGACATAGTACAAAAAAATAACTCTGTGCTCAATGTGCCTTTCCTTTTTTCCAAAACACTAACAGTATCCTATCTTATCTTATCTTGCAGTTATTTTTACTGCCTTCTTCGAAGTAAAAGAATTATTGTAAAAATTATCACGTTAGATATTTCAACAGAATTATCTGTTTTGACCACCCTCCCCCCTGAACCCATTTCGATTAATTTCTGCATGATTTGTATGCGTATGTACATACATATCTCGCCTAACTCAAAAGCGGCTACCCTTAGAATGTTGAAATGTTATATTTCAGATTGTTATAGCATCTAGTTGTGCACCTCCTCTTTTGATCAAAATCGACTAAGGGGAAGGATGGTTTACAAGGCAAAAATTAACAGTTGCAAATTTTTCTGTTTGTATGGGAGATACAAAAAAGTGTATAGGACCTCTTGTATTAATTATAAGATCTATAAACCATGTTCTATAAGATTTTTTGATCTGATACATTGTAAATCACTTTCAGATGAAATAATTTCTAATTTGAAGTGCAACTGGACATTTCGTTCAACTCAGAGGAAGTCATGCTGAATTCATTCAACTTAAATAATTTTGACATTCTATTATATTTTACAAAGAGGGAGATGACTGCCCCTTGAACCTATCCAAGTCCCCATTAATTTCCTAAGGAGTAAAATTGGACATGGATTTAATCACTCAAAGGTAGAAAAGAGTATGAAGAAATATTTATTGTAAAAAGCTTTTTAACAGTGTTATGGCCCATCTGTTTTCTACTATATTTAATACATAAAGCAATTTTACAAGAATTTACTGTTGCAAAATTATGACTAAGAAGAAATAAAAGTTAATGTAGGTAGGATGAAAAAATTGTTGGCTATGCTTCTACTATAATAATTTATTAACACGGCAAAGCGCTTTCGATGCTGTGCATCATCCTCAGTGCCCGAAGGTTTTCGATGTTGACCTGTCGGCTCTTGGAGCTAGACCGACAGGTCAACATCGAAAACCTTCGGGCACTGACAATGATGCACAGCATCGAAAGAGCTTTGCCGTGTTAATAAATTTTTATAGTGGAAGCGTACCCAACAATTTTTTCATCCTACATACATTAGAAGTCACTTCCACCTGCCAGAATACCAACTCAAAATAAAAGTTAATTAATGTTATTTCTAAAAGATAAGAGCTAATCTCAAAAAAACAAAACATTGTAACAAAGTGTTCACCTTTTAATCCAAGCACCTTAGGAAATAAAAACATTACTTAAAAAAAAAGTATAAAACACCTACCAAGAGGCGTTAATGTTCGTTCCTTATCATTATTTCCTGCTAAGTTGTATTGTCCATGCCTAATGAGTATAATGTGCCTAACTGCCTTTGGTTTCACACATACATCATCATTTCCGCCACTGCCAGATTTTGAGCTTTTTACAACATTGGACTCAGGGTCTCTTCTAGAAAAAAAATTACTTGTGTCATAAAACAAAAAAAAACAAAGCTTCTCAAGCATAAATACATTTAAAACTGTTGTGATAAGTCAATTCAATTACTCTGACTTCATGAGGTAATATGGCAATTTACACCTCCCATTGTTAGGAGATGACCTACTACTGAGCTTGGTCCAACTACTAAAGATTTTGAGAGGTACACTAATTATAGGTTGGTCTTTAAATGCCAAAAATAATAATCAAAATACAGATTAACAGTTTTTGGGGAAATTAGTTACACTTAAACATTTAAAATAATGGCTTGTTGATGTTTCCAGAAATGTTTTCCTTTATCAAGGCCTACAATTTATATATTTGAAATCAAGTAGTAACAAAATGCACATAAATGAATATGCCTATGAATAAGGCATATTAATTATATATATATATATATATATATATATATATATATATATATATATATATATATATATATAAATTAATAAAACTCACTCCACTCTTTGAATAAACTTCATATTATTATTATATATTTATTACTGTCCCACATCACAGGTGACAGGTATGAATTAGAACGAGGTGAGCCTCTAATTGATGAATTTACTCGATCGTAAGAACACATTATTCTTACATTTGAAAAATCCGTTAAAAATATTAAGTTCTTTCATATCTGTATTACATTTATTAGAACATAATTAACTTTTGTTAATCTCATTAAGTATGCTACAGATTTATTTTATTATAGTTTTCTACTTTGTGGCAACTATAAATATTTTTAAAATGGATTGGGATGTGTGTTGAGCAATGCCTGGTGTCAGTAAGTAGTACAGTCATGTTATGCCTTGTTCTTTAATCTATCCAGTCCGTTATATGCGTTAATATGTGTTTTAATATTAAGAAAGTGTTTCAGTATTTACAGATTCAGGTGTCTGTCCTTTCATTGTATATGTGGATAATCCTGAAGCAGGAAAGAACAACTTCCTCTCATACTCCTATGACAGACAGTGTTGGCCATTCCTTGATTGTCCTTTTTATACGGTGTTGCTTGCATTCGCCCATTCTGAATATCTAGTATTCGGTTTGGTATGTCTCACTAAGTATAAAGTCTATATGTATATTTTATGGCTAATGGGTATTCAATTTTAGGTCTTGAGAAAGAGAATAAATGCCAAAACATCATAGACAAGTGTTATAATTTTTTATTTTCCATCCCTATGATCGAATAACGTACAAAAATATTCACCTGAAGTATATTACAACCCTCTTGTATTCTAGAAAATAAAATAATAACGAATAATTTATTTTTATACAATTGTTACGTTTTCTTCTTAGAAGGGTAGTGGACGGCATTCACACTCCCGATTTGAACAAAAAAGTTTTAATGGGTAGCGCCTAACGCAAAACAAATTCTACTAAAGCGAGAGAATGCACTTTTCACAAGTTCGTCTAAAAAAAAAAAAAAGAATGTTAAAGTTTGCCTGAAAGTCTTTGAGGTGCTACAAAGATCTGTATTACAAAGAGATCTGGTGGCTCAGTTGGTAATTCTTTTTTTTTGTAACCTCAAGATCTCAAGATCAAATCTTGCTGGGAGGGACTATTTTTTTTGTTTGTTATTTTTGGTTTCTAGCGCGTTTATTTAATATTAATAAATAAATAAAAAGTTGTTTTAATTATCGGTATTTAGTTAGTAATATGTTTCATATATTGAAAGAAAATTTGAATGCTTTCTTTCAAAAATATAATAGGTTTAAGGAAATATTTAATATTATACGAAAAATATATTACTATTAATTGAAAACATAAATGTATAACAACACGGATATTTTGATAATATTATTAAATGGTTTTATTTAGCTTCATCTGTTTATTTGTTATTTTATTTTTCAATTAATAAAAATATTTAAAATGTCCTTTAACAGTTTTATATGTTAGGACTATATTTTCATTATGCTTGGCCTAGGATCGCTGATGTTTATTTCTATTGTCAAGTTAAATATTTTATCAAGCATCTCCAAAACTGCTCGTATTTGATTGAACAGAATAACAAAATATCATATATAGAGGATTATATTAAAATTCATTCTTTTCAACACAATACATACAATATGCATGGTTTGCTTCAAAACTATCCAATGAATGAGATTTTTTTTTTTAAAAATGAAGTTTGCATTCCTACAGACATTATGAAAACGCCACACATTATGAATGTGGAAAAAAGCTGCATTTATTAGATTATGTTTTAACTGCTCTTATGATCAATACCGTAAGAGCAAAAGCAAGAAGACTTTCAGGCAAATCTTGGCCAACGTGTGAGAAGTATGTTCTCTCATTTTAACAGAATTTGTGTTTCTTAAGTACTACACATTAAAAATTTTTCGGTCATATCCTATGGCTGTGCACTCCTCTTGTTAGACCGAATCCTCTCGGAAACACTATGACAAGACGACTGGGATAGCATTAATGTTGTACTTTGTGAAATCACAATAGCTAAACACTAAAATTAATCAGAATAAGCTCCCTTTTGGAGGAATTCTCACTTTAATGTCGAAGCTTTTGTAGTCTATTATCCCCATTATGCAGAAGACAAAGGTGAACAACTCCATTGCTCCTCCCCTCATTACGCAAGTGTGTTCCAGTGGCTCGCTCAGGTACAGCTTACAAATGCCATAACAAAAAAATAGTTATGTAGTTTCCTTTATATTTAGTGCCACCAATTACCATATTTGCTCGAATAATTTGTGCACTCATTCTTACAATTTATAATTTTGAAAGGCATAGTTCCTAAATAACACAAAAGATTCTGATGTTATTGTAAAGCTAGTGCCTGTTAGAAGCCACATGAAATAAGCATGGAGGAGGCAGAGTATTCGCAATTCAATTATTATTCGTAGGAAACACCAATTTTTACACCCACGAGCTTGGACTTATGTATCCTGGATAATAATCCAAGTGCTCCAACCAGTCAGTCCATAACTAAGGGTATTGCCTTCAGTTAAAAATTCCTAAGGGAAATCAGCTATTCAGGTTGTACTCATGAGTTCCTTAAATTTCCATCCATCCTACCTAGTAGATCATCAAAATGAAGTCAGTTCAAAATTATATATAAATAACACACACATCCTTGTCTGTTACCACTCTAGCAGTGACACTCTTTGTTTAATCATTACCAAACTGGATATATAAGCGTTTCATGCAAAACTAGAGATCAAGTTCATTAATGGCTGAAATCAGACTGGGGGAAAAGACCTCCATTATTATAGAATTATTATTATATTGGATTGAATAACTGTATAAAACAAATGTAATTGCACATTTAATTACCTATAAATGTTGTTATATATACAGACTTTCTTTATCATGACTAATAGTCAAGATATTTAGATTTTATAGTTTTCAGCCTTCAATAAACCCACACTCCTACTCATGCCATATGAATAATAAGCTGTTATATTATGAACCACTTTATTCTAAGCTTAAATACCAAATATTGTTCTTGAGAGGCCTTAATTATGCAATATACATGCAAATTTGTTGTGATGACATAATCAATTAAGATTTTACGTAGTAACTCGAAAATGTTTATTTGATTTATACCAGGCTCGATAATTAACCTTTTCAGCCAACACTAAAGATCTTATTTTATATTGGCTCAGACTTGGAATAGTGGGGGTTTAGAGGAAAGGATTCGAAAATTCAAAATATATCCTATATTGTTAAACTATTGATGGCCTACAATTGTTGCTCAAGTCATTTTTTTTTTGTAACTAAAATACTAATTGAGTTATTCGTACTTCCTCGTTTTCAGTCCTCAGTACTCCCCCCCCCCCTCTACTCCTCAGTTTTTTACATAGAAATAGAGAATATGTGGTGAGATGAGGTCACATCTGCTTAGTTTAAGCAGCCCCTGCATGACAGACTTTTGACTAGTTTCAGCCAGTCTATGCTACAGTCTTTATTCACGCTAGCTAAGGTACCCAGCTTCGCTCAGGGAATCATTAGATTATAGTATTTTTTTTGTGGCAAGGATTTAATGTCCACAATATTTTTACACTTCCCCGTCTCCTTGTTTAGGTCATATACCCGAATAATTGGCAGCTAAAGCGAACTTATAGAATTATTTTAGCCCTGAAGATTAAAAAGAAAAAAAATACTTCCTGATCAACCCGTCTGCACTGTTGAAAATATCGTGGACAATATTAATCATAATCATGGATTACATTCATTCATAGTTATTAAGAACCATTACTGAGGTAGCTTTGCAAGAGAAATATTTAGGCAGAATAATGAGTGAGAATATTATTCAGTGCAAGGCTATCAAAGTTTTTACTTTTATTAAATTTTTCAGCTTCCTGGACAATTCATGAATTATTGCTGAGTTTGTCAGACGAAATGTTAAGTGGTTACTATTCAATCCCAAGTAGTTGTTCAAAACATTATTGGTCACAAATATCATATTAGTGAATAGTATTTTTGTATTATAAACTAAGTAATATTTACAATTTCAAATCCCAAAAGTAACCTCAAACAAAGGACATATACCTATTTTATGTATTTAATAACCATACTTTAAAATATTCTGTTGTATATCCGATGAAGAAACTTAGTATTTATAAAGTTTCACATTCTCTGTGATGTGTGTTCTTGGCGGGGAAGGGGTAGTATCCTTTTCCCGCCAACAACTATTGGTGCCCAATAAATTTTTGAATTTTGCTTTAATTATTAGTGTATATCTCGTTTTTACTTCATTATATGACAAAATTGTATATTTCTAATGTTAATCTAAAACAGAAACTAAACAAGATTGGTTATGAGCATGTTTGCCAAAAAACAAAATAGCCCAATTTTTCACTTCAGGCTTCCCTTATAACCCCACTACTAATAAATAAAATGTTAATGTAGATTATTATCAAGGAGGAGTTAATACCAACCCCCATACAGAGTTGCATTGAGTTCCATTTAGTCGTTTGTTCCCAATAATATTGTTGACACCCGCTATAGTTTTTAGCATGTATCTCATTTATACTTCATTATACGACAATAGTGTATGTAACAAATGTTGCTTTAAACATCAAAATAAAAACTTTTGTTATGTGCATCTATTGACCTTCGGCCATTTCTCCTTCAACGAAGATTGAATATCTATTTATTTTTAATTTGATTCCTTTGAGTACAACGATATTAAAAAAAAAAAAAATAAAAAAAAAAAAAAAAGCACACACACACGTAAATATTTCACAGTAAAATGAGTGAAATAACATGAAAATGGAAGAGAGATGTCTCCCAATAAGGAAGAGATGGATTCTTACTTTCATCGTTTCTTCTAAATAAATAGATCAGGAGTTTTAAACGTACCTCATTTTTGTCATCATATAGGTAGGATTGATAGGCATTTAAAGAAATATTTTGAAAAGTACATTATGTGTAAAACCTCACTGACTGATTACCCGTCAGGGAAATCTGTTAAAAATACTAGTAATTCCAATAATATTTAAGTTAATGAGAGAAATTAATAACTAAACAATTCCAATTTGGTAATGAACAAACAATAATAAAATTGTGAGTATTATCAGACAAATAATTATCCTTCTATAAACTATACCTTATGACAGGTACCATGGGCAAGAAGTCCTGTATTACCATGAAATGAAAAAGCAGAGCAATTTTGTATATATAAATATGAGCAGGCCTGGCTTTTCTCATTCACCCTATGTCTAACGAAAAATGGATATTTGAAACATTTTTTGAAAATAGCATGGTGAAAATAGTCTTAATAGCTGATTCTCCTTGAAGGAAATCTGCTAAACTAATTTATTAAATAATCATTCACTATTACTTGAAATGATATCTCAACTTAACATGAATATTTTCCTCAAGACAAAGGTTGATCAAATTTTCAGTCACTTGTATTTCTGAAACGGAAAAGAATTGGGCCACTGCAAAGGCTAAGTGCAGATAAAACATATATAAACGCACAAAGATTTAAAAGAGCTTAAGAAGATATTTAATCCAGTACCACAACTATTTTTATTTCACATTTGTAACAAAATTAGTATTGAAGAAACAATATGGAGATCGGTTAATGTAAAAAACGAATGAGTCATGCAAAGTTTAACAAAAAAACTATACAACACCCACAATCAAGAACATTGTCCACACATTTTATAATATGCAACCATATGTTAAATATTAATACTTATTTTAAAATGTTTATCAGATATAAAATAGAACCAACATAAGGACAGGAAGGTCAAAACCTCCATTCATAAACATTTGAGTGGAGGTGGTTGACCTTATTATTCTTCCGTTGATGAAAGACCTCCACCAGCCAGCCCAAATCCCGAATAAAAGAGAACACTTATGGATGAATTGTAAAAGACATAAATATACATTTATAATTTAAACTTTATTCTAAATTATTATATTTTAAAAATTTCTTTGAAGGCTGCTTATAACCAGAGCTGAAGAAAAATTATTTCTTATAACACGAGCAGATAGAGTTAACTCCTTTTTATCCGAAAATATGAAGAATATATCTAAAAGTGGTTACCATAAACCAAATATTCTTCATTAACAGCACTTAGATGAAAGAAAAAATATATATTTCAGTCGTCATACGAATGTAAGCATGGAATTAACTTTGTAAGTGATTTAAGGGGCCACAGAAGTTCATCATGTGATGAAATATTTTACCATTAAGTTTATATATAATAGGACTGTGAAATTAATCTTATTAAAATAGGATGGGGTTGCATGAAAATTTTGAAATGCACTTGTCTTGCATATGAGTATTTTTTAAATTGTTAATAATAACAAAATATATACTTTACAACATTGTGTTTGTGTGGCATTTTAATTTTAGAAACATGTAGTTCTTAAATATTTTAATACACAAATACTAAATTCAGAACTAGCATTCATTTAAAAAATTTCAGGGGGCACCGGTTTACGACCATTTTCATTTTCAAAAGGAAATGAAAAACACGAACTATTATTCGTTTAATTCAATAACAATTTATAATGTAAAAAATATAATTTAAAATACAAAACATGACGTGTGTCTTACTTATCCCAGTTAAAATCCCATTTCGCTGTAATTCCATTGTATGAATTATCGGTGAAAGCGTATACTTTATTCCTTTTGATTTTATCGGAGCTATAGTAGGCATATAAACCACCAACTGTCCCTAAACCAACAGTAATTCTTGTTAAATGGAAAAATGTAGTCATATTCAGTCGAAAATATCGAGCGAAGCAGGTTAAGAAACTAGCCGTAGGTAAACATGTGTTGGTAGAACGGTGACGGCCAGGGCCAGCACTGATTTATCAGAATATCCAATGAGACAGCAAAATCCTCTATGATAAACTTAAGTTCCTGGCATGATTGAGTATTTGTGCGCCTTTACTTTTTCAATTGTTAGTATTTACAAAGGATCTCATTTTTAGACATGAATCCAATTTGTCAATGTGGCAGTATTTAGCAACCTTTCATTTGTTTAACTTTGCAGGTGCGAATTTGAACCAACTTATTTTCTTTGTTGTTCCCGGGTGTGATCGACGTTTTAGCCAGTGATTAAGATGCGTAGTGACCAGTGTCGGAACGAATTAGTGAAGAACCAAAATTATATTTGAAAGTTGTACATATAAATTTACGAACTTGTTGGAATACGATATGTCTACAATCAGTTAGAGAACCTACATAAAATGGCTGCGAGTAGTAGTGGAGTTGAATGGGGTAGTATAGTAAAACCTATTTTAGCAGCTTCATATGGATCTTTTAACAAGAATTATATCACGGAATTAGCCAAAGCGATAATTCGAAGGTAGGTAAAAGCCAAGAATGGTACCCCTTTCTCCGAGAACATTTTAGTTTTAAGAAGTCAATTTCTGCCCTTAATCACTACTTTATCTATTTTCAAACAACCTTATATTATCTACTTATTATTTGAAATATTTTTGCAGAAAAGGGCTTTTATTTATTTAAAGAATTTGTTTTTTCTTTTTCAAATCCTAACCTGGTGTTTTTCTAACCCTACTTAAGTCATCAATAACAGTGCTTATCATCCAACTTTCAATGTCATTTTATTTTTGGAAACTTTATTGTTACATAGTTATTTGCTATTTTAAATTTGAGCCCTATATACTCTTTACATATTCCGTTATTTTTTTAATTTTAGTGAGGCTGAGTTGCTCCATCACGATGAAAAATATGAAACATTTTATACCGCTTTTAGTGCGCTTGCTGCGGATTACATCAGTTCTAGTATATCATCAGGTACTATTATCATTATTTTGATATTGTAATAATTTTGCCATTTCATTTTCTAATGTACATTTTAAAAATCATCTACTTTAACAAGATCTCACATCATTCTTTTACAAATAAACAACTGTTTATCTTCCAATACGAGCTGTTCTTGTTTAGTTTTATTTTTCCTCTTTTTATGAAATGATTTTGAATTGACTTTCAAATTCTTATGGAAATAGTTTAGGCCCTTTTACTATACACTCATCAAATTGTTTTTATTTATTTGTGCCTGTTATGCATGTTAATATAACAGGAAGTGTGTAGCTGAGTTGCACAAACTTTGTAAGTTATATAGGCAATCTCGTGAGGTTTTTGTTCTTATCTGTGGTGTTATCCGTGTTTGGCCTGCTTTATTATTGGGTTACAAGTAAAAATAAGAAAGGGAAGAACACTAAATATCTTTTCTTTTTTAAGGATTAAATAATAATTTATAATTTGGACGGGTTCTGTTTTTAACACAGTTGTATTGTCTTCTGTTTTTTTCGTCATTACTAAATTGTATAAATGTAGGGTGCATTTTAAAAGTGAATTGTAAAAAAATCGTCACAAAAACATACTTGTATTCAAATATATCCCTTCTGCAATTTATTTGGAAATTCTTAATCACTTTATTTAATGTCGGTAACTCAAACATTTTTTTCTTGTTTTAGAAATTGGAAGTTAAAAAAAAAAATATAGTTAATAGCGCAGACAATTTTTGGACTTTTTGTTTCAACTTTAGGATTTGTTTTTGTTATGCCAAATTTTTAATATTTAGTACTCTTGTGTAATGTTTAAATTTTATGAAAATTCTGAATCTTTTAAAAACCAAATTACTCTAATAAGTTATATTCAGGATTGAAAATATACCTTAAACAGAAAAATATAAGACCTTTTAGCTGATAAGAAATTAAAAAAATAATAAAAAAGTCTATAATGGCGTTTTACTCATTTCCTAAGAAAGGGAACAACTCGCTGAACCCTAAACAAGTATGTGTCTTTAGGAATAAAAACCTAATAAACAAAATATTTCTGTCTTTAAATAAATGAATATGTGTACAGAGATAAACATGTTGGTGACATGGAATTAACTTTGTAAAAATGATTTGATTGGCCACATGAGTTCACCATGTGATAAAAATAGTTTATATTTAAGTTAATTAAGCTGATTGAATTGGGCAAAGGTTGCTTGCAAATTTTAAAGTACACTTGCCTTGGTTAAAAAAATGTTTGAGCTTTTCATTTCAAAGTTTGAATTTGTTGGTACAACTGGACCAAATTTCAAAATATTCTGTATAATGTTTAATCTCTAGAAAATTATGAATCTACTACAAAAAAAAAATTAGTTTAATACAATTTGTATACTGGAAGTAATTGGTAGTTTTCCTTATTAAAAAGAAAATAATTTGACTGCTTCTATTATTCAGATTTGAAACTAAACAGATAATTGCCCAAAAATGGTTTATTATAGGATTTTGAAATAGAACACAAAATCAATTTTTATCCGAATTGTGTTGCTGTGTTTTCTTGTAGTGAATAATGTATTCAATGTTAGCTGTCCATAATACATGTTATAGTTGATATGTGTAACTTGTAGATTCATTGATAGATCAAAGAGTTTTTAGTATATTGATCTTTTTTGTATTCTCATATAAAGTGCTTGTGAGAGCATTGACATTTATATCAATCCTTCATTAGTGAAACTTTGTTTGTTCTTAATTTGTTTCCATTTGTGGGAGCTATTAAATTCTAGTTTAATTGTTACATCAGAATTGTTGTTATGAAGAGTACCTAGATTCCATTCCATTACATTACCTTGCAAACTATTTCGTGAGCCAACATCTCAATACCCCTTTAATGCATTATGTTAGTTTGTATTCATTGAAATGTAAGTCTTTCTTCATTAGGTTTTGGTGACTGCATTCAAATTTTCTTGCATTTTGGAATAAAATCTTCAAATGTGTGTCAATCCTAACTAGTATATGGCTAGAATGAGATCTTTTCAAATATATATTTTCTTTGTTTTATCATCTGGCCCACAATTTTCCTTTTATCCCATATTTGAACATTTCTTTTAAAGACAAGTACCTTAATGATTGAAATTGGACCAGAGAGAGAGGGAGGTGTTAGAAATATATAGAAGTGTCTCTGTCTTATGCGTTAGACCAAGAAAGTTACACCGTCAATCCTGTTGCTGAAATAAGGCCCGACAATTGTATTATAAATTTTTCTCTGACTGAAATGTTAACTGGGTATTTATATTTTTCCCATTTCAATAAATTCCCACTCCTACAATAGCCATTTTCATCTGAAGCATATCAGTAAATGTCTCAAGGAAACCTTATATTTCAAGTTTTTTTTTTTTCATATAGTTTTAACTAAGAGAGAATAGAATATGATTTGACAGCATCTGTTAATCAGTTCATTGGTTAATCCAATTAGTTCAAAGAATCTCTGCAAGAAAAGTTTTAAATTCTTTGCAAATTCTTACTCCCATGAGGCATTAAATTGCTTCACCCCTTTATGCTATGTGTCGAGTATAGAGACCGCATCCATCAGCCCTCTGTTGGTGCCAATGGGTTCCAGAGGCTCAGTAACTGTGTGTGATATTCCGTAAGATGATGACTGTGGTTGTCAATAAATAATTTCAAAATGTATCGAACCTAAGCTTTATGGACCCAAAATGGAAGGTTTGTTCAGAAAATAATTGAGGGCTAAAGTGTAGTTTAGCCCCCTCCCCCTTTGCCGCCATCTTGTTTCGTTATAATCCCCGCCCTCGCTTAAAACCACTGATGGCGTATTTTGGAAATGTTAAAACATATAAAGTTAGAACAACAAAACCCCCACCCTCGGTGTAAACCACCGATGGTGTATTTTGGAAATTTTAAATTGTTAAAAAAGATAAAGTTAGAAAACAAAATGGCCACCGTCATCATCGTGCGCCACCAAGGGGGGACTAAAATACACTCACTGAATTAAGGTGAAAATTGTGGGGAATTCTTCTATATAAGTGGTTAAAAATACTACCTTTTGTGATTACTTATACTTTCTTATGAACATTTAATCTCCTTAGTCCATGTATTAAGAGAGTCTCCAATTCTAATTTCAGTTTATCCTCTAGACAAAATATTTGATAGTGTGCGTTAAACATTCTTTACTCATTTATTTGAATTAGTTTTCAGTTAACAAATTATTTTAATGATTAAGATTTTCTAAAGCCTGTGTCAACACTGGCTGTTCGGTCTAAAAATGTATAAGTATATAACAGTAACAATTTTTGTTGCTTGTTCGTCTTATAATAACTATGCAACATTAAACTAACTATATTATTTCAAGCATAGTAAACAGATTTTGCTATTGTCCGATCTTATTTTATTTATGGCAAAAATCTGTCAGAAGAAGCTCTCTTTACTAGCTGAACAATTTGATAAGCTATACATATTTTGTTTGTATTTAAAAACAGTTGAAGAGTTGTGATAATTTTCTTCTTATTGCTCAATGACCATAAAAGAAAGATTATACTTATCTCTTGTAATTTTAAATTGTACTTGGAGTATTTATTTGCATTTTCCTTTCTTGCAAGTTATAATTATTCAATTATATTTTGCTAATCTTACAAATAATTACATTATTGTTTCATGTATTATGTATTTTAACCTTCATATTTATTTGAAAAAAATAAACAGATCTTAAAATATACTTTACGAGGATAAAATTATTTTAACAGTTATTATTATAGTCATTATAACTATTTTAGAAGTTAAGATCTATTATTTAGTTACAAAAATAGTCATCATAGCTAATGACTAAACTAAACCTTTAATTTCCTTTTTTAAGTTCTATGAAGCATTATTTCATTGAGTATTAACATTGTATTACAAATACATCTACTCTTAGTTATAACTAATTAATGAATGCATATCAACAGTTAACTTCCTATATAAAAATCTGAAATTTTATTTAAATTTGATAAGGATAAATTACTTTCATAATTCAAGTAATTGAAATTTAAGTGAGTCTGCCCATGTATTCTTGAATCAATTGCAATAATTTAAAATGGGCTCGAAATAGGCTTATGAAATCTAATTTTTCTTATAGGTTTACTTTAATGTCAAAAAATATTTATATCCATTAACAGGATATTAAGATGAATGAAGAATTAACATCTTCATTATTGTTGATTTCATCAGAACAATCCTCAGAATAAGTTTTATTCATAATATATTTTTCATTTTTAAAATGTTATTTTGATTTATGTATTTTAAAACATTGGCTAATGCAGGCATTAGCATTAAATTAACTTTATTAGTTTTGCAACTTGAGATTACCTTAGTTGAGTTATTTTAGCACATTTTCCTTGAGGGAAAATCAGCTATTGAGATTGTCTGTGACGTGATTTTCGAAAAATACCCATCAATCCTACCTAGGAGATGACGAAAATGATGTCCGTTCAAAATTTTTTATATATATATATATATATATATATATATATTTGTCTGTTACTGCTCTATCGGTTGCAATTTTTGATCAAGTTCGTTAACTGTTAAAATTTAACTGGGAGTGGGGGGATTTTGGAAATTCAATATGCCTCCATTATTATATCAGGATCAATAAAAAAGGCCTTGACCTCTACCAGCGTTTTAATTTAGGCAAAGTGCACTTTCAGAGTCAGTGCTCCATTGGCAGTGCCTGAGCAGTGTATCCTGGACCATAACCGCCGGGCCCAAAAATTATCAGATCTATTAACTATCATATTTTTTTTTTTTTAATTTCCAATTCCTAAAACAAATCAAAAAACATGTGAGTTACCAACATTAAATTGAAACACTAGTAGAGGACAAGACCGTTTTATTGATCCTGATCTGCCATCCAGGATATTCCAGAAAAATCCATTATTATACTTCTGATCAAAACTTTTTATAGACTCAATCATATTATAAATATAATTGCCTATAAATGTTGTTATATACATGTTTTCTCTATTGTGAATATATCTCACATGGTAAAACTAGAGTGGCAAGTTCGATTCCTGCCGGAGCGAAGGAATTTATTTAGTGACAGAATTCATTAAATAAAATCCTTAATCCCACCCTAGCTAGAAAACCTGGTAACCTGTAGATAACACGTCCCAATTAACCTTAGTTACAAAAATTGGACGTTAATAAATAATTTAATTTTATTTTATTGTGATTATTAACCCACATATTTAGATTTTTTAGTTTTCAGCCTTCAGTATACCCACACTCCCATAATAACAATAAGCTCTATAGCATGAAACTTTTCATTCTAATCTTAAATACAAAATATTATTTTCATGAAACCTTTATTATGTGAGTTGCATGCCAAATTGTTGTCATCAATTAGGATTTACCTTCTTGTCCCGAAAATGTTTATTTGATCTATATATAATTGACATTTAACTCTTTCAGTCAGCACTATAAAGATCATATTCATTATTGGCAGAAATCGGACCAGCAATAGGGAGGATTCGAAATTTCAATATCTCTGTTATTATGAGTCGAATAGAAAAATGTTATAGAATCAATCTTGTTATAATATTGATTATCTACAATTGTTGATCTATACATTTTTTCCTTACTGAAATATTAAGTGAGTAATTCGTAGTTTCTGGTTTTCATCAGAATATGCAGCGAGATATCACTGTTGTGTCATACCAGCACATGGGAAATCTGCTTAGTTTATGCAGCCCCTGCGTAACGGACTTTTTTGTATATGGATTTGCTAACACATACAGTTATCCTTTAATTTGGAATTGTGACATATATTCATAAAATCATTAACATTGATTTTGTTGAAAGAAAATTTGGAAATAAATTATATTTGGAATATATTTATCTTTACTAACTCATTGTTATAATTTATAAACTTAAAATTAATACTCTTGACTTAATTCATCACCGATTCTTCTCAAGAAATGCTGAGAGTCCAATCATTTTATTTGGTAATTATGCTAAGGTAATGCAATCATATTTTATTTGGGCTATTAGTTATCAGTGGTTGATATCTCAGTTAGTCTAAACATATTCACTGGTTTGCATTGAGGGTGTTCATTTGTTTTGTTAAACAAATATATTGAATTAGACTACGCTTTTTTTGATTCAGTATTCTATTGTTGGGAATATTCTAATGAATTTCTTCTTTATGAAAAAATAAAGCTTCGTTATTAAGGCGGGGTGTTACTAATATTTGGTTTCCTTTCTTTTTCAGTTTGCAAAAGTCAGTTAGGTACTGTTTGCAGTGCATGCAAGATTCTTCTCCAATATCTTCTTTCAAGTCTTAAGCAAAGCAACAATGACTCATCATCAAATATTCTGTCAGTCAAGCAGCTTTTACTACCTGTTAAAGCCCTCTGCACTGGCCAGTCTATGCTGTCTAGGGCGGATCAAGTTGCGTTAATAGCATTACTCAAGAATGCTAAGCTTCCTCCTCATATTAAAACCTCTATACCAGGTAGGCATATCTTAATGTTTCTTTCCTAATTCTGATATGGCTAGGAAAGGTTGGTAACCTTTACATAACCTAATTCTCTAGAGACTATCTCACCAATCTTTCTTTCTATTTGAAATTCTTGTTATTTCATGTTGAAATGTTTTAATTATTTTCTTTGAAGGAGATAATACCGAAACAAAAAATGAGGGGAAAGAAGGTAAAATGCGATCTAGAACTGACTTGTCAAATCAAATCATGGAGCAACTTACTTCTCCTCTCCTAGATTATACCCTTGTAAAGCAGCCACCTGCAGAAGCTCCAGAGGGGAAATCTAGTGAAACTACACCTGATAAATCTAATGATATTGAAGTATGTATACCATTAGCTAATTTTATTGGTTTCTTTTTCGAAAGAGGAGCTATGATTATATTACAGAAGAATAGTGTTGTCGCTTCCAAATGCATTAACATACCATAAAATAGAGCTGTCTATTAATTTGTAATACTACAAAGTATTGTAAATTTGTCGATGTTATAATGCATTTTTTAAGGAATTTTTGTAGTTAGTGAAGTTACAACAGTATTCTAGTTGCAAAGAGAACTGAAAAATTACTTAAAACCTAAAACAGTAGATTTGGAAGTTACAACACTATTGTTCTGGGAGTGCGATATATGAGGCTCTATTTCTATTTGTTGTATATATGCAAATTTTTTTTAAACACACACACATATATATATATATGTGTCTGTTCACAATTTTTGTCTTATTGTTACCATACTTGATATATAATTGTTCTATGTAAATAAAAAGAGAGATCAAGTTTGTTAACAGCTAAAATTGGACCAGGGGCGGGAATTTAGAGGCGAAGAATTTTGATAATTTGAAATATCCGTTATTATCTTATTGCAAATAAAATGTTAATAAATGTTATATACATTTATTCTCTAACTTCAATATTAACAGATATATTTGCATTTTTTAGTTTTCAGTCTTCAGTAAACCCGCAATCCTAACATACTCTGTTATATAATGAAACACTTTATTTGAAACTTAAATATCAAATATTGTCCTCATCGAACTTTTTAAGATAAATGCAAATACATACGTGGGAAATCTGCTTAGTTAATACAGCACCTCCGTGACAGACTTTTACTGTTCACTTAGTTTTAATTCTAGATGCACTACATGATGAGTGCATAATAAAAAGATAGGATTTATTTATTGAATAAAATAGTTCATCTGTTAACATTATTTAATAAATTTGGATATTATTTATGGGAATTTTGGCTCTTATTTATATTTGTTAAATATCAATTCAATCTTTGTTTATTATTTATTTCTATTTATATCTCATTATTAACTATTTAATTCAAATATTTCCATTAATAGTTACTTTTTTACCAATTTATTATTAATTCTTTTTTTTCTGTTTTCAGACTGTTTTCATACAGCAAAATATTTCAAGTTTGCAAAGTCTCGGAGCAGCTGATGTTTTCATAGAGACATGCCTTCAATTACCGTATTTAAGTAGATATATTAGTAAATATAATACAGCTGTTTCAAAAAAAGGTTTTAGTCTTCCTAGTACATTTTCTGAGGCGCAGGGTTTAAGACATAGGTAATTTATTAATTTGTTACTTTATTTTTGTTAATTTTATAACCATTCCTATCCTCATCTGATTTATCGCTTGTCAAGCATTTTCTCCTCCTATTAACACTTTGAAATTGGCAACTTTGGGCTTTCAGGTGCCGGAGTACTTTTGAATAAAACTCAGCTCCTGCTTTGTGTTTAAACTAAGTTTTCATAGTTTTAATTTTTTTTTTTTTTTTGCTTTTTTCACCTCTGTAGTCATTTTGGTATACAATTTACTAAAGAAGCATCACTTATAGAGATATTATAATTTAATATTAATTACTTAAATGTTTTAATTTTTTGAAACAAAGTCATGCAATTATTATTTTATTGAATATTATGTTTTATTTTATTAGTATGTGTGTATAATATATTATCATTATTGGTTTGGGGTTATCTGAGATCTATTGTATGCTAAAAAATGACCCTAAGGGTACTGATGCTTGGCAAGGGTTGGGCAACTGATGTGTGAATTCCTGACAGGTGAGGAGGGTAGGGGCTCTAGAACCAGTTATTCCTAAGGATTAAATAAACTTAGCTTTAATCTTCTCTTCTCTTGGGGATAGTAACTACACCTTCCTAGAACTCTAATTGATAGTTCTAAGGTCTCCTTAGGTCTTATTTTCCTCAATAGTTCCAGCTTTAACTGGAGAGAAACATTCCACTACTATTACCAGGAGAAGGCCTGAGGGAGGATCATCAGTGGAGCAATAGAATGACTAACCCATAACCATCAAATATAAAAATATTTAAAAATAATATTTGGTGTGTATCAAATAACTTGGGGAATTTGAATTTGACGCAAATTTCTTATTCAGTACTGAGCCCGAGATGCAATAATCTAGTACAAGGTTTACAACAATGTTCGTTGGTCATTTAATGAATTTTATATTAACTGCATCACTTCAGATTAGCTTGTTGGTAAAAAAAAACTTAACTCTTAAAACTGTAAAGAACTTACATTTGTAATTACACACGTTTTGTCTTATCAATTATTTTTATGTTAAGGATTTATAATAATTATATGATTACCTCTTTTGGCATCTGCCTGCATTTAGAAGAGTTACTGTTACAATTTACTGCTGTTTTAAAAAATGTACATAAGTTAACCCTTTATTAAATTTGTCTCTTAGTGTATTTGCAGGTTTTAAAAATACACTGAAGAAATTCTATTCAAATAGAGTAAACTTCCAAACTAAAAGGAATATTTTTAACAATTTCATGTATGCATTTTGGCATCAGATGACTTTATTTTGGATAAATGTATTGTTGATAGAGGTGGGGAACTGTTTTAATTGGTTTATTAAATGTTTGATATTTATGGTAACAAATATTGCTTTGTTGATATAATTTATTAAATATGGTAACCCATTAGTTATGTGATGAGGAGTTATTCAATAATTACATTATTCATTATTTATCAATGAAAGGCACGACAATTTGTAATAATTCATGAACTAAAAAATTGTCTCGTCCCTTTCTTTGCAACCAGTTTCTTAATCTTTCTCTTTGTGCAGAATTAGTTTTTATTTCAATTTGGTTATTGTTTGAACTATTTTTATCTAGTTGATGTTACGTGTATTAAGTATTTATGGTTTTTATTACAGCCTTCAAAATGTTGTCACTGATTTAAATGTTGCTTGGAGTGCACTTTCCTTACCTGTTTTGGAGCCTTTAACACAAGGTAGATTAGAGAAGTTGACTAGTGTCACAATGGGTTGTCTTTATTGTGCTCTGTCAACTGCTACTGCGGCTAGTGTTTTGGGAGTATCGTCAGCTGTTTCGCCTAAGACAGCACCTCCTGTAAATAGCGGTATGCCACTCATATGCATATTTTTAATTTTTTTAAGCTATTTTCTTACAAATCATACTCATATATTTATTTTGTAGGTGGTTCGAAATCGAATGAGGATGAAGTTAATTCAGATGCACTTGCTACCACGGTTGTAGAAAAAGCTTTAGAGATCTTTAACTTAATTTCGTCTGTGATAAAATCTTCTACTCGTGCTGGTGGAAATGTTAGTTCCTTTGTATTTCTTTGTTCGCCGCATGCTTCACAAACATAATTTGTATTAATAAATCTAATGGTTGAGCTTTTAAGATAATTTTTTTTTAATATTATATTTTTTTAAAGACATTTTACTATGCAAATACAAATATCAGTTTTCTCAGTCTGTTTTACCTCTTTTAGCAAAAAGCAATTCTATTGGTCAATCATTGAAAACAAATTATTAGAAAGCCAACCACACTTTTACCCATACAAATAAGCATCATTACATTCTTAGTCCCATACAATCCCATGTTATTTAAATGTACAATAACTTTCTTTTGATGTTGCATGGGGCATGCTAGGAAATGGAGAGACAAAATATTATCCATGTCTTTGTTACAGCAATGTATTGTTGACTTGACCCTTACATAGTCCTATTAAGTTATTGTGTTTTTTTTTTCTCTATCATAAAAATTGTAAAAAAAAAACTGACATATTTAGACATATAAATTTGATGGGTTTTTTTTCCTCCCCTCCACACCTATTGATTTGCTATCACTATGGCCTTTACTATTCTCAGGAGTCCACTGTTATCATGTGGTTCTGAAGTTGTGTTTACTAAAAAAACAGTCATGTATCTTACTCTACTTATTTAGTTTTGAAAACTCTTACAGAAACAATTTTGATCTAACCTTTTATTTAAAACGAGTATTTGCGACCTCATGTGACATTGAATTAATTGTTAGGTATAATTTTAGGAATTTGTGTTATTTCTGGTTAATGGTGGCCAAATGAGAATAGTAGCTAGAGCCTTAGATAGAAAGGTGCAATGTTTGCACTTAAAGTCCAATCAATCACTCTAACGTAATGTTTCACATCTGAAATATTTTTGTTAACTTCTCAATTCAATTTATATTTTTAACATCTCTATTATTGCAAGACATGCTCCTGAGAACTTACTTAACAGTTTGAGAGGTTTTCTGTTACCTTTAGAAAAGTATATTATAGAATTTATTTAAATTTCCATACTCCAGGAGTAGTATGTTTACAATTCATTGTCTTAAATATAAGTGCATTCTTTTATTCAGGTGTCTTATTTTGAATTTAGCTAATTTTATTATTTGTTTTTTTCTAGGTACATCAGAATTATATGCTCATTGGTGCTTGGCTTATCATATCAGGCTTACAAGGGCAACTTTCAGCTTCTAGTCAAGTCCCTTCTGAAAAATCTATAAAAGAAGATAAGGGAAAATCTCCAAGCAAGTGCCGAGAAGGCTCTGCTCGAATAAATCTAATGAAAGTGTAAATATTTTTATGTGACTTAGCTTATTTGGACCAATATTTTATGAAATTTATTATCCATTTAATAATTAATTTTGCTGTGATGTGACTATTATGACTTACAAGAGGGTTTCAATAAAAATGTTTTGGGGAAGTTACTGAACCTTTTGGCCTTGCTATTGCAACAATAATGGCCATTATTAAATCCCTCCCTTGTCGCAACACACATCCAGTTGTTTGATAACACAATCTTTCAAAATTAGTCTGGAGTCTGCTACGTGTAGGAATCTTGTGAATTTTCCCAAATTATAGTCCAGTTGGTCTTGCTGTCTAGAGCTGAGTGGGAATTCATTCTAAAAAAAAATAATCTCATTAGTATCCTTCTGTCTGTAAGACCTCCTAAATGAAAGGAATCCATTACAATATTTCTCAGAATCATTTTCCATGAGTAGTGTTGGTTGCTCTAAGAAATGTGTTTCTCAAAATGGTGGGCTGCACCCTTTGTACTTCCTCTACAGTCCACTAATATAATATCCACAATACACTTCTTCTTACTCTCATCTCAATAGAAAACTGGCTTTGAACAAAGTGACTGACTAGTTTATTATTCTTATACGCTGTAACAAGTATTTATGAGGTTCCTTTTAATCCTTGTGCATTAATTCATAGAACTTTGGTTCACTTAACGAACGAAATAGTATCAAAGGATCAGGATATACATCAAAAGTCTT
This sequence comes from Riptortus pedestris, assembly GCA_019009955.1. Taxonomy (NCBI): domain Eukaryota; kingdom Metazoa; phylum Arthropoda; class Insecta; order Hemiptera; family Alydidae; genus Riptortus; species Riptortus pedestris. Next base: position 228,230,311 of record CM032228.1, on the reverse strand, counting down.
ATAAGCTAAATCATCTTGGTAGTAAGGATTATAAAATGTTTCTTCACATACACAAGGGACCATTGGAAGTTATATTTTCTTTATTATACATTATGTGCAACGTATCATTTAAAAGGGGTTGATTTGGGGTCATTAATGGTGCATCAAAATGCACAATGAGTTCATTTATTTGTAATGTTTTACACGTGGTCAACCATCTAGCCAGTAAACAGGTGAGAATGAATCATACCTGTTGATGGAAGCACATCATCATTGGCTGATCATAGTTAGAATTACATACTTTTGATTGGAGTCACCATTTTTAAGCCTGTCTAGTCATACGTCAGCTACCAATATAACTTATTCTTTAAACTCTTGAGCAGGCTTGATTAGATAACACTCTTCCTAGCTGTGTTCTGCTTCCAGTGTTGATATTTTCGATTACAGGCATGATAACAGTATATAACTGAAGATTATTCCTTAAATAAATAATAAAACTTCATATATATATATATATATATATATATATATATATATATATATATATGTATATGTATAGAAGTAGTCTTTGCAGTCAGTATTCAGTTATGGTTTTATATCTACCTCATTCAACATTGTTTTTATTTTATTTTGTTTCAGGCAACAAGGCTTTGGAGTGTTGTCAGTTGCTCTGGCTTCACACGCTCTTCGATTAATGGGACAGTTACTCGACGATGCCCAGTATGAGAATAGTGCCTTTGCATCATCACAAGTAGACTTTGCAGATTTAAGTATATCAGCTCAGTCGACAGCTCTCCAAAGGGCGCTTACAGTACTTAATGCTGCACCTGTAAATCAATTCTTATTTTATCTTGCAACAGTCACCTATAGGAAGGTATGCATATAAACTGCCAGTTTTAATTTGTTGCTCAATAAATAATAATAATAATTGAATAATATATTTAAAACCATTTTTGTAAAATAAAACCTAAATTTTCGGGGAGGGGGGGGGAAGTTCACTACAAAATAGTGTAAACAACCAATAGGATATATAGTAGAAGTGGGGCTCAAATACCTCAGTTAATATTCAAATAGTAAAAAGTGTATAAACCAACATATTTAGAAAATTAAATTTATAACTATATTGATTATATATTATTTTCAATCTGATTCATAGCAACAGAGATAATTGAGGAATTTCGATTTTCTCTACCCCCTCCCCCTCCCTCCGTGTTATCTGGAGAAATGTGCTGAAACATAATTCCTATGGCCTCTATCGTCTTTGGAACGACAGCTGTTTCCATGAACTGTCTACAGATGATGGTTCAAGAACTGATGCAATAGCTCATAGTAGTCAAGTGCTTAACTAGCCAGACTGCTATATCGATAACCGTTGAAAATCATTTTTGATGCAGTGCTCCTTCATCATTTGTGAGGAGGAAGCCCAGACTATTTATTTATTTTGAGCATAAAATTAATGTATTTTCCTACAATCTTATGGTTTTTTCTTATATGAGTTGTCAATATGCGGTGTCCGGTTTAATCAAGAACAAAATTCATTTTCTACAGGCATGTACATTGAAACGGATACAGAAACATCCTCCTGAAGGAGACACATTTAGTACATCAGACTCAACAACTTATTATGAAGATGATATGAGTTGTTCGGATGAAAGCTCACCTGATGTAGGTAAGTAGAAAATAAATTTTATGAACTTCATATACCATTTTGGGAAAGGTGAGGCTGTATTTTGATATGGAATATTGTACATTAAAATTATCAATGTCTTACTAATCTATTAGTCATAAGCAGATAGAGATCAAATTGGTAGTATACATATATCTGTAATAAACTAAATAGAATATTAAAGTATATTTAACTAATTTTTGAGAGCTTCTAGATTGGGAAAAAAATGATAATTTCTACTTGCAAAGGGTTTCTCTATTTCAATAACACTTTTTTTTTTTTTTTTTTTTTTTTCTATAGTAATGCAAAACATTTTGGTTCTGAGTGTATATTGGTAGTCATTGACTTGCATTCCACTACCAATACATTTATTTCAGATTAATTCAAACTGTTGATAAAAGTGTATTCTTTCTAGATGATGACAGTGAACCACTACTTGGTCTTTGGTTTGAAGAAACAATTGCTGTTCCAGATAATGAAAATTCCTCGAAACCTCAGAGCCAAGATTCTCAGGAATCTATTCAGAAAAATGTCACCGAAGGCTCATCATCTATTGTTCCTGAGAAAGGAGAACCTAACGGAGTTAGTTTTATTATTATTTATTTGTTTGTTAGACTTCTGTGGTTTCTTCATGTATACTTGTATATCTGATTTAACTTTTTAATTCCACATGACCACCCAAACACCAAAGCAATTGCAAGGTCATATAGTAACACAGTTTTATGATTGATATTTGAATAACTCTTAAATTCAAGTCTAGCAGTTTAGTAAGTGAAAAGGTCCTTACATATGGGATTTTCTCAATTTAAGGATCTTCTCATTTTGTCATCATTATTTTTAAAAGTCTGTCACGCAGGGGCTGCGTAAACTAAGCAGATTTCCCACGTGAAGTTTTGCAATAGAGAAATCTGCCCAATAACAAGTGTAGTAAGTATTAAGGAATCACTAAACTTATACACGAGAGTGGAATAGTTACGAAAACGGCCGCCAGAGCTCTTTTCGGAAAGTACCAAACAGCTCACTCCTGCCGACCAATGCAGAATACAAATACAAATATCTCGGTTAATATTCAAGATACAGAATAAATGTATAGAACAATATTTATAGTAAATTTAATTTGCAATAAGATTGATTCTATACAATGTTTCGATCCGACGCATAATAACGGAGATATTTCGAATTTTCCAAAAATCCCCCTCTAAACCCCCCCTCCCACTGGTCCGATTTCAGCCATTAACGAACTTGATCTTCCTTTTTACATAAAACGATTAAATTCCGAGTTTGGTAACGATCAAATAAAAATTGCGACTGCTAGAGCGTTAACAGACAAATATATATATATATATATATATATATATATATATATATATAAAATTTTGAACGGACCTCTTTTTTGTATATTACATACTAAATTTATTACCCTCACCGACATTTGTTAAGAAGGAATCGTGTCATGTTTAGGCATACTTTTGGAAAAGTGATTAAAATCAAATAATTATCCAGAGTCTGCTGTGGTTCTAGTTTTGCAAAGAATTAAGGCTGAATTGATTTATTTCTCTCCTAGTAATTAAAGTTACCCTAGAAGTAAATATATATTTTTAAAAAAAACTACTGCTACAAATGGACTATATTCTCTAAAAATGTGTTTTGTACATTTGTTAGATAGCAACTGTGCAAAAACATATTTTGCAGATATTCCAATGTTTTAGCAGATTTAGGGGAAATCAGCTATTGAGGTCGTACTCATGACGCGATTTTCGAAATTTTTCTTCAAATGTCCATCGATCCTACCTAGGAGAGTACGAAAAAAAGGTCCGTTCAAAACTGTATATATATATTCATCTGTTAACGCTCTAGCTGTCGCAATTATTGTTTAATCATTACCAAACTCGATATTTAGTCGTTTAATGTAAAAAGAAAAATCAAGTTTGTTAATGGCTAAAATCGTGCCAGGGGGAGGGGAGGGGGGGGGTTAGAAGGGAGAATTTTCAAAAATTCGAAATATCTCCGTTACCATTCATTGGATTGAAAAATTGTATAGAACCAATCTTATTGCAAATTAAATGTACTATAATTGCTGTATATACATTTATTCACTATCTTCAATGCTAACCGAGATATTTTCATTTTTCAGCCTTCAGCAAACCCCCACTTCTACTCATGTTACATAAACATACTCTGCTACATAATAAATCACATTATTCGAAGCTTACATAGCAACAATTATATTCAAGAGACCTTTGTGATACGAGATACATGCAAATATGTCCTGGTGACCCCCCCCCCTCCCTGTCTTAAGGTTTTGGACTACTAAAATTTGATTGATTGGGATAACAATTATTCTGAGTCATTATTAATTACAGTACTGGATATAGTAAATATTTCTCAATCAAATTTATATGTTATGTTCTGATATATTTCAGTAATTGTTTTTCTTTCCAGTGTGAGGCAGGCAGACCTGTTTGTTTACATTTCTAACGCTTCCTGTCGGCAGGTTATTGAAATTGGCTGAAACATTTCTTATTTTTGTTTGCATTTATTCACTTAATATTCATGTGTTAGTATATAGATTTATCAATTACTAATCTTCACGAGGGAAATCTGCTTAGTTTACGCAGCCCCAGCGTGACGGACTTTGTTTTTGTTTAATTGTTCTGTAGGGTAATTTGGAATATTCATTGTTTAATTGTTTTAAATTACAATTTGTTACAAATATTGCCAGAGACTAATGTTGTTTTTTTTTTCTTTCTTTTTCAGTATATTGCATTAGCCACCCAAATATTCAATATTATGAATAAATACCTAGTCACCAGTAAAGCACAGTACCTTACCCGTTATGTTGAAAGTGGTCTTGCTGAACAACAAATGGTAATGCTTGCTGCTATTATCAGAGATCTTGACAGGGAAACGGCTAGAACAGACACAGGTTATTTGTGCATTATTTTAATATTCAGCAATATTCATTATATTTTGTTATCATGAGGAGTAAAAGCTCATTTTTCCTTTGATCTATTTATTATTTATCTTTATTCCTCCTGTTAACTTTTGTCGCTGTTTAACATTATATTGCTAAAAGCTTTGGTTGTACTATGACTTTTAAATGAAAACTTCACATTACTTTTCCATAGTTCGAGTCAACAATTTTATGATGTTCAAATGACAAATCCGAACTGAACAAAACTTGGTATATGAATTATCACTACCATCATGTGGGAGCTCAGGTTTCAGCCATGTGAGTTAAAGGGCCAGCCTTTATCTCACCTGGTTAACCTAGAGTGGAGTGTTGATTCCCGTCTGGGTAATAGGAATTTATTTAGAACAAGCTAATAGGACTTAATTTAATAAGTCCTCATTCCCACCCTGGTTAGAAATGAGTGGTAACCTGTAGAAAACCCGCCCCAATACGTTAATAAATAATAAAAAAAATATAAATATTTTTGTGGATGGACAGAAGTGACAATTGTTAGAGAGGTCGAGCACAGAAAATTGATATTTCAGTGACTGATGTTTCATGTCATACATGTGGACATCTTGATAATGTTTTGAATAGAGAGAATAAATTTATTATAAACTGAATTAACATTTAATTACTAATTACATTAACCATTTAATCTTCAAATGTAACTCTATTCTTCATATTTTAAAGAAGCTATAATGGCAAAATATGTATGTAAATACTGAGACTGGAAATGTAAACATATTTTGTTTAGTGAAGGGTTGCAATGAATAACAGACACGCATTATTCAATCTAAAATATTTCCCAAACAAAGCTTGTTTTTTTTTAACCATTGCTCTGTCTTGTCTTACAGACAAGTGGATTTTATTAGGTAAAGGGTTTTCTGTAATTCATAATCAAATTTCTCTTATGATGTCTTAAAAAATATAAATTTGTTTAAAGATAGAGGACAAACTTGCTGACATATTTTTTAAAATCCAAAATGTGATTGGAAGGGAGGCTTTGAATTTTTTTGTGTGCCTTAATGTTATAATATTTGTTAGAAAGCTGTTCATTAAGCACTCTAAATCTAGTAGCATTTGAATTACAAAATGGCATATATATTTATATTGGCCTAATGTTTTTATTTTTCTAACACTCCTCTCCTTTTAATTTCAATCTCTATTGTAAGTAATTTTTTAAAACACTCTTAGCAAAATAAAAAAATAAATGTTTTGTGGCAAAAATATTTTGCTTTCTTAAATGTTATTAGTCATTGACAGTATTCCTAGAAAACCCTATGTTTGGGCTAGAATTCAGCATTATTTTTGACAACTAAATTTTCCTTCAAAGCTAATTTTTAGTAGTAAATGTTTTGGTAGCTATTTCGACCTATTTAAAAATTGAAGTTTCTATTGGGAATTTATAATCTTGTGAGTCTATGTTGTGGACCGAAAATTAGCAATAGGGACTAGCCAGGGGCAGAAGTTAGTGCCCTCTTGTGCAATCTTACAAATCTTTGGTTTTTGTGTGTATGTGCGCTCGTTTGTGTGTGGTTGTTTATTTTTTTTTTTAATTTTATAGTGAAGTTGTACATCTTTTTGAAATGTTGGATTTACCATCTTGAGTGAAATCATACTTAATAATAGTTTGCTAATTTTTAATGAATTATTATTAATAGATATCTTCATTTTTAGTAAGTTTATATAATAATTCGCATATTGTTTTTAGGTACTATATCTGTTTACTTTGGGCAAGTTCTGGGTCAGCTGTATACAGAATTTTCTCAAGCCTTAACCCAGTATACCCATAATCTTCTTGCTCGAAATCTCCTCTCGCCTGCACTGCAGTCCACTCTCCTTCTACATCTTGGCGTCAGCCCTGTAGCCAACACCGATAACCATAGCTGGCCTCTCCAAGTTTATCCTCGGACATTGGCTGTTCTAGCTCAGGTTTGCCTTTTAATTTTGTATTTTTAATTGGGACAGCAGGAATTTCTCATTGGTAGCATAGAGTGAACTCTTCACAAGAGGATGTGAGTTTGAATTCTGTGAGTGGCATACTAAATTTTCTTTAGTGTGGAACATATATCCACTGGAAGGCTTTTTTTTTTTTTTTATTCATTTATCTGTTCCAACTCTTCATGCCCTGTTGGATCAAATTATAAGGGCTTTTTTAAATTTTGGCACACTGTTTTTTAAACCATAATTTATATATATGGCCATGAATTGTAAATTATGTTTGACCTAGAGCAATAAAGTAAAGTTATTAAAATTATTAAATACTCATTATAATGCATTTAATGTTTAAAAATCATTATTAAAGTTTTTTATAATGTTTGCGATTTTGATTTGTAGTATCTTAGAAATAAGGGCTGATGCAGTATTATTATTTTTTGTATTATTCAAATCTTAATACCTAACAGTTTTCTTTATATAACTGCATTGTACAGTTGTATGTGTCCATCGTGCATTACATAGTAGGTTTCTTAGCTTAATTTTTTTTTCTCAACAACATACAGCAAATCTCTTGTTACATGTACTTAAATTTTCTTTAAAGATGAATTTATCCTCTGATAGTATAGAAATATTTTTTTTTTGTATATATAGTCCCTCCAGAAAAAGTCTTAACTGTTAGTTTATTGCTCCTTTAGCCTGTAACTAAATGTTTTCATTTATGAATTTGCACAATGTAGCATGATGCACATTTGTGCTGGATAACATATTAACAACTGGTGATTTAAAATTAAAATTGATGTCATAGGTGGGGTGTAATAGTTAAAATATCCAGTCCAACACAAAATTTATATAAAGCTTAACACTTTAATATCATTAGTAGTAAGGCCTGTAATGGGATTCATTTTAATTATAATATTAATTTTTATTTTTTTTATTGTTAATGGAATCATAATACTATGCTGTCCTTTGTGGCACTATAGCTTATGTCCCGCATGACTTTTGATTTATGGAAAGAAATATGTTACATCAGATCATGTCAGTCAGTAGTTTCACAATTGACACAAAGGGAAATATATTATGGCCTGAGAAAGAAGTCTTCCAATTAAAAACTTCTGTAGAAAAGTATGCATTAGTGAGATTCAGGGTATTTGAACCGTTTTAATCTTTTGTGATAATAGGAAAGAATGATTTTTGGCTGAACATTATACTGCAAAAAAATTTAATTTTCTTAATTATAGAATTTTGAAATAAAATAATGACAAAAATGTATTAATTGTCTTTAAATTTTATTTTTCATAAATATTCCACAAAAATAATTTGTTTGTATGTTATTTTTATTCCAGGTATTATTGCTAAAACCGCAAGAAGAAAAGGCTGCAGCATTTATCAGTATTTGGCAAAGACTGATCAATACATTAGTAGAAAATATAACTACAACGCCTACCACTACTGTTGATGCTGAGATAGAAGGTATTTTTTTTTTATCAAAATTGACTTTAAGTGTTCAGTAGAACTTTTGTGTTCTCCAGCCAAGTCTTACTGTTCTTTGAATAAAATTTTAGACATTCTCTGAGGCTTCATTCCTCTAACTTTATGTATTCTTAAAAGTGGACGTAAAGGAATAAATAAATATATTCTTAATTAGGTAGAGTGGAGACTGAAGAAGTATGAATAGTTGAATATTGTGGATTGGCAAAGCTCTTTGGTCTCTGGGCCACCTAATAATAAATTGTCGTAGAGCCAGGATGGAGCTATGGATTTCATTTAGTCAATTAGTTACCAGATAAATTGTTATTGCCCATGTGGGAGTGAAATCAGTTACTCGAGGCTTACCAATTGTATTAAAACCTTAGTCTTTTGAGCATTCTAACTCCTCATCTAACAATAAATATGCAGTCTGAAAATGAACATCTGAGAGTCATTTTAAATTAAAATCATAGCATATCAATAATACAGTGTAAAATTACTGGAGGACAGACAGAAGTTATAGTATAGTTATAGTACAGTCGACTCTCGCTATCACAAAATTCCACGGGACTGCCATTGTTGTTGGTGTTATGTATAGTTTGTCTTAGGCATAGTTCAAGTTATAGAGGTGAACTAAATGAAAATTTGTGTTACAGAGGTAAAAAAATGTACTGTGATTTATTCCCTACACCTTCTACAAATCTACATAACCTTAATATTTTACGAATATTTAAATGAATTAAAATATGTATATATACATTAATAAAAAAATGGTAAAACACAGAAAATATAATAGTAATTCCACTGACTAATCCCCTTCCTTTTCCACTGATCCTTAATCTCCCTTTGCTTAAAACTGAAAAACACTATCAGTCATAATGTTGATTAAAATAAAAAAAAACTTTGCTGTATCCCTTACAGCTTCAAAATTAAACATTTAACTTGGTACAGTATAATAAAAAATACTTACAGTAAACATAATAAATATCGTGTAAAACAGAGTAAATAGTCCGTTATCTTCTTCTGTTTAAGGCTGTTAGCAACACGTTTGTCAATCATATTCTCGATTGAAACAATTGAAGAAAACACACTGTCTGGTACATCACTGGCTTTTTTAGTGATTAGTTCGTGTTACAAAAATATTCGTTTTGCGAAAATTAGTTTGTGTTACGTATGGTAATTTCTTCGTGTTAGACAGGTTTTTCCAAGGGGATTAAAAATAATTCGTGATATCGAGGATTTCGTGTTAGCGAGTGTCGACTGTACACTGATATTAAAACCAGCATGATAGTTTATTAAAAAGAATACTTATTTTCCTTTATTGAATATTTTAGTTCTATCGCATGGCTGGACTACCTATATATACTAAAATAGTTTTCAGTTGTTTACATGCCTCTCTTACATTCAGATATTTTAGAAGTCACATTCTATTAATTAAATATTCTATTTTCCAGATCTAAATGTGGAACACGCCCAGTTAGTTCTTTTTTTATTTCAATCACTGAATCTCATGCAAAAGAAGCCAGTTTTGTTGTCCTGTGCCACTGGTGTTATTAAAGTGTCAGAAAAAGTTCGAGGCGTTATGAGGGAAAGTCAGATTTTGCACTTATCGAGGCTTCTACTTTTATTAGATTATCTTGTTAAACATCTATACGATGCTCCAGCAGCACTCCTTGAACAAGTGAGTTCATTATTTATTTAATGCATTTGTATAATGGTTAGTGAGCATTATAATTCTTAATTTTGAATTGGTTTCCTTGGATTTTATCAATTATATAAATATGCTAGTATTTTTCCTTCCATTTTACCGGGGGGGAAATTGGAAATTCATAATATCTCCATTATTATACGTCAGATCAAAAAATGTTATATAACTAATTTGTTCCAACTTTAAAATTGTCTATATTTGTTGTTCTATCCATTTCTTTTATATTTTCAATGTTGAGTGAGTTATTTTTTTTTTTTTGTTCAGTCTTACGTTAGTTCATCTTACGTTAGAATAAGCCAATACATCAGGAAAGGTTATATTCGAAGCTTAAATGCCAAATATTGTTTTTAGTGGATCTGTATTATGTGTGATACATCCAGATATGTTATGTGTGCCATCGTCAATTCAGATTTTACATTCTATACCCGAAAATATTTTTTGATCATACATACAAATACAAAACTTAATATTTAACTGTTTCATGCACCATTAAAAATCATACTCGTTAATAGCTGAAATCAGACTAGGAAGATTGGGTAGAATTGAAAATTTGAAATAGCTCTCTTACTATGATCCAGATCATGAAAAATGTTATATAATCAGCCAGTTGTTGTTATAATAATCCATTATTGTCTCCAGTCCCATTGTTTTATACATGTTTTCTCTTGAAAATTAAGAAAAAAATTTTTTTTGTTTACAAATGATGTAAGTAATTTGCATGCCAAGAGCTGTATCAGAAATTGTATTATTATTTCTTGTTATTAGTCAACCAAGAGGAAAAGCATCTCTCAACTACTTCTGATTGACTAAGCATTTAACTTATATAGCTCATAACACCTTATTACAGGACGATTCTTTTAAATGGAAGTTTATTGGATCAGCGAAAGAACCTTGAAACAATAGAGTGTATTTTATTTATTCGCATATTTTCATTTCAGGTTCAATGGAATTTGTTAAGTGGAACTAACATAATGAGAGATGGTGATGGAGGAATAGCCTCTCGTCTGTACTGCCCTTGGAATGAGATAGATGACATTTATAAATTCACTCCGAGAGATGAGTTCTCAATGAGGCCAAGATTTTATTCTCTTACTTATGGAGAATTGAACAATCAAGAGCCCCCAAAGCTTTGCGGATTGGTAAGCCTCATATTTGAGCTAAATATATAATTTGTATGTTATTCATATGCTACTATAGTGATATATTCTGTTTGGAAGATTAATTTTTTTTTTTATTGTTGGGTCCATTGTTTCCAATTAGGTTCTATATAATATGGCATTTTACAGTAATTATGTCAGTTTATTTGCAACTGTTTGTATCTTTATAACACTTTGCATTAACAAAATTTGTCAAGAGTTTTTGATCATCATCTCCTTTTACATTTCTCTTGCTCTTCATTTGGAAGGCTAAAGTATGGGGAATCTTTAAAAACGTTATGGCCAGTAGTGACTCATGTGTTTTTAGCAGATTTCCCTTAAGGGAAATCAGCTATTGAGGTTGTACTCATGACGGAATTTTCGAAATTTTTCTTCAAATGTCCATTGATCCTACCTAGTAGATGACGAAATATCTCTATATATATCTATCTTCTATATATTTGTCTTTTACCGCTCTAGTGGTCGCAATTTTTGTTTGATCGTTACCAAACTCGATATTTAGTTGTTTTATGTAAAAAGAAAGATCAAGTTCGTTAACGGCTGAAATCGAACCAGTGGTAGAAGGGGGGGTTTAGAGGGGAGGATTTTCGAAAACTCGAAATATCTCCGTTACTATACGTCAGATCGCAAAATTGTACAGAAGCAATCTTATTGCAAATTAAATTTACTATAAATATTGTTATATACATTTATTCCCTATCTTGAATATTAACCGATATATTTGCATGTTTATTAAATTTGGGCCGATAACGGATTTTTGAATTTCCCGCCAGAAGCTAGGTCGGCCCTTTGCTATAACTGTTCAGCTCTCGCATGGAGATTTCTCTATTGTATAACTTGACGTGGGAAATCTGCTTAGTTTACGCAGCCCCTGCGTGACGGACTTTTTTTGTTATATTATAAGCTCTTGTTGAGCACTTTGAATTTTTAAACTTCAGTGTGTTGTTTATGTGGTAAGTTGACATTATTAGTGCTCCATTTTTCGTCTGCTCCTTCTTGAATATAAATTGTTGAAAATCTTGCAGATATAAATAATTTCATAAAGATATTGTACTCAAAGCATTTTTATTTATTTATTTTGTTTAATTATTAAGAAATGGTTTTAGAAAACAATTTGGATATGACTGGATTGATTTGGATTCTGTCATGTTTTTGACTTACTTCATTTTTTCCAAATTTCTTACATAGCTAATTTAGTAGTAAATTGAATATAAATGAAATAATTGTCAATTTTACTCGATTTTAGAAAGGAACTGTTTTCAAAGAATTTGTGATCTAGGGAATTCTGTACTGAGAATGAAGGGACTATTATTGAGATTGGAAGGCACTCCCTAACATCTTATGTCTACCAACTAACCTCCAAACTGTTTTTTTTTTCCATTGTGACAGGAAATTAGAAATAACTAATAGTCATTTTGATACTAATAATCTCTTGAATATGTAAATATTATTTTATGTAACTACCAAGACTAAAAGAATGAAAACTAACCACCTGGTATTTTGGATAAACTTAATACATTACATGACTTTAGTTTCAAGTAAATTTTCTTTCTTTTGGTGTTTTTTTTTTTTTTCTTTTTCGCATTAATTACATACCTTGAGTTTTCTGGGAAAAGTATTTAAATAATTTATAATCTTATTTCTTTATATTGCCGTAATAAATCAATTTTTTTTTTATTTTTCAGGCCTGTAATTTCATTTTGGGAACACCTGATAAAGTAAAATATCCATTATTAATGGATGCTTTAGTGGAGATTTTGAGTATTACAGATCAGTGCACACCTTCAACAAGATGTTCTGAAAAAATTCCTTATACCACACTTTGTGCTATTCAATACTGTTTTCTAATATGCTGGAGGTATGGTTGTATTCTCATTATTATGTCATCTTTTTGTATATTCTGGCTTTTTATGAACTTGAAGTTGAGTTTTTATTTCCTTTGTACCTTCAAAGCTGAAGTTGAATAATCAGTGTGGACTCAGCTGAAACCTACTTATCAATTGTAAAATATTTTATGATTTCATATCTGGAGACCCAATTACACTATAGTTTTCCCACCCTTCATTAATCCTTAACATATTATTTATCCCAATTTTTAAAATCCTCCACTTTATTTAAGTGTGATAGGCACTTAAGTGTCCAATAAATCAATATAAATTTATTATATTTGCTTCAATAACCCATTCGAGCATTGAATTGTTTTATTTTTGCCCCTTAGTTCTTAGTTACTATCTCTCTCTATTCTATGTCATTATTTGTGTTTTGGTAATTTCTTTCATGTGTGAATCATATTTTTCTTTTTAATTTAGCTTACATTGTTTGAAGTTTTGCTTGATAGTTCGTGGGTGATAAGTATTTTTAGCTGTATAATATCATTTCACGGTAAATACATTAGGTACATTTTGATCTCTTGTACAAAATCGGTTCTTCTTCTATCATCAATAGTTTCTCCATCCCTATTCCTCGATGTTAGGTTTCAAATAGCAAAAATAACTCTCGGTTTTAAACAAATCAGGGAAAAGCCTAATGTTTTTGTTTGGTACAGTTTTTAGAAGCGTTATTTTAGAGTTTCTCATGAAGGGAAAGGAAAAATTCTTATTTTATAGAAACGTGCAAGTGATATGCATGCATATATTGGGAAAATGTTAGTATCCTGTTACTTGGTATATCAGCTAAGAAAACAAAATCTCAATTCCTTCTCACTCGACAATTAACAACACGGAAAGCCTCCAGGATTTTCCATTTTTGAGGCAGGCAAGGGTCTGAATTTAATGTAGGTGTGTCCTAAAACTTGAGGTTCACTTTTTTATACTGCACACACCCTCACCTCTATACTTATAAAGAGTCTAACAACTAAATAATAATCTTCTGTATATTTTAAAAGCATAAAGCTAATTATTATATATCATTACATAATGTACTTCTTATACAATTTTTTTTATTAATAAATAGAGTAAAAATTAAAAACATTTACAAGTACTACATAAATATTTTTTGTAATTAATTCTTTTAGATATATTTTTGAAGTTTCAAGGCTCATTAAAAGCATATAGATTTGTTGATATTTTTGTTTTAATTTTAGGCTTCTTCTTCAGCTACCCCCTTCAACACCTTATCTGGAAAAATTAGCATTAGCAAATAAGCTTGATCCGAATCCATTTCTTTTGCACTCTTTAATTTGGGGGCCAAGAACAGCCCATAAAACTTTTGTTCCTTGGATGAAGGTACATATTTTTTTTATTATTTTATATATATATATATATATATATATATATATATATACATATATTATGGATTTTGTTGTGAATAAATAAATAATATATATATATATATATATATATATATATATATATATACATATATTATGGATTTTGTTGTGAATAAATACAAATGTTTTAATAGGAGTGCTTAGTAAAACAAGGAATGTACACTCAATATGCAGAATCAGCTTTAAAGAATGTTGCAGATGTTGTTAGCAACTTGCGCTATGATATAACTGTTGCCAAAAATACAATAATTGCTCTGACTCCTCAAATTGAAACAAGAGGTATGTAAAATGAAAAAATTTTCTTCTTTATAGATAATAGTACTAGCCTTAAACATTTCATCGAAATGTAACCTCAATTCAGTCATTGTTGAAATGTAAAAAGAGAGAAAGTCAAACAATGAAATATCTTTCTTATTTATTTTTCATTCTACGTGTTTCATATCCCGTATGACTCCTCTTCAGGAGTTGTATATACATATAAAATTATTCAACCTCTATCGAAGTGACCGCATCAAGAAATCTCCTAATTGCATCCATACATTCAAAAGGATGAAATGTATGCAGAATCTATTTCATATGAAAGAGAGGTGCAGTTATGTCCCCTCAAGTTGCTCTTTATTGAAATATTTAATTTACATTCTTGTTTTGTTTTTTTTTAAATTTCTACATCCTATATCAAAGAATGGTCAGCCAAAGAGGTCCTGCTTTCAAAATTATTGACATTTTACAAGCTATTTTAGTCTCTTAAGGTTTGCAATGATTCTTCTATAAAAAAGATTATAGCATTCAGAACACTTTATTTTATAAACATTGTATTTAATGTTCCCTACAGATTTTCTTAAAATGATTTACCGTTGAAGCATTATGTTTTAATGATACAATCTTCTTTAGTTTTTGTGATTTTTTATTCTGAATACTGTACTGTCCATATGGGTTGTTGTTTATGGAAACAACTAACTTTTCCGTTATTCACCTCATTGCTCCTGGGCTCCATAATTCTTCATGGTAGTTTTCCTCAACTCATTGTTTGTGTCACCATTGCATTATCATCTTCCGCGACATCCATTTTCCGTTTGTTAGTAATTAGGAAAACTTTAGTTATAACCAGTCTTGGTTCAACAGCCCCCACAGGGTTGGTGGGAGGGTGAGAGGTCAGCTTGACACATTCTCTGCCTATCGTGGTGGCTATTGTCTAAGTTCACTACTTTTTAGGTAAATACTCCATTATTTCATGATTTTTTCATGAAAAAATTTCCATTGTTTCAGACATTTTTTTCAATTAATATTACCAATCTTCTTTTTCTGAACCCAGCCCCCCCCCTTGTATTTCCCCTTTGTATTAGAAATTAACAATCAGTATAAGAAATAGAAGAAAGTCTCTAAATGTTAAAAGCTCTAAGAAAAGCTTATTATTTAAGTTTTCTGAAACTATTGTAATTAAAATAATTATTTTCTCCAAGGTTTGCTTGTTCACAAGAGAGAACTGCCAACTGTTATGGACTTATGTGTATTAAATGCTGTTGTTGCCAAAGTTCAAGCTCAGTTTGATCATGGAGCTAAGTCCTCCTCATCGGATGAAGCACTCAAGTAAGTATGACTTTTCATTATGTTAACCAATTTTCAAAAGTGCATTGGTATTTTGTTTGCGTTAAAAAGTTGTATTTACATTTCCATGAAATATAATGTACTGAATAAATATAATTGACATTGTTACCTGTTCCAACAAATGAAAATTTCCTTGAATTTAAATACTTTTATAATGGGCTCCGAAAGAAAAAAAAAAAAAAAAAAAACGAGAGAATTTGGGATCATTAGACCGGATTGGATATGCATTTATAGTATTTTTCCATCCCAAAATAAGACATCAGTATGGATTTTAATAAAAATAATAATAGAATGTGAATTCTGGAATCCATCTTTACTATAATTTAACCCTTTCCTTGTGCAAAGCCACAATAGCGGCTTGAATCAAGCCACTATAGTGGCTTTGCGCCAGGAAAGGGTTAACATTTTTTTCTTTTAAACACTCAAGGAGAATGAATGGATTTAAAGATCAGAAGATTTAATTGTCATGGGATTCAGCAGTGATCAAAGATAAAGGAACTGACTGCACTTTTAAATAAGAATGAAGTAAAACAATTTTCTTAACCATTATAAAGGAATGGCCAGATGCTAATCCTGAAGATAATCTGGAGCTAAAACTTTGAAGAATACATCACATATTTGCATTTAAGGATAAATTGGTCAATCTGGAAGGCAGTTCATCATAGAAATTTGTCCTGAAATGCATTAGGAACTTAGATGGAATAAATGAACAGTCCTCTGAGCATTTTACCTGTAATGATTACCATATAAATTTGGCTGGCTAAGATTATGATGTAATAATAAAGAGTTATCCAAGAAATAGTGTATTTTTTTAAATCCATCACATATGATGTATTCATTTAATTCCATTGAGTGCACATTTTCTTTGTATATTGATTGAGTATTTTTTTATAATTTTCAAATTATTTAGTCTGCATGGTATATTATTTGTTTGTTGGGTTCGATATTAATAACATGATAGAAAATTGATATTGAAGCTTAAATTTTCAATGTGATGTTTTTGTTTCAGATCGATTCAAACAATAGACACTAAAGTGCAAAATGATTGTGTTATCGATTTGTTACCTCATGCATTAAATTTAACAGAAGTCATTTTGGCTTGTAGCAGGTACCTTATTTGTTATTTGATTATATTGTATTTATAATTTAATCATCTAAATATATATTAATAATTTTCTTTCTTACCATTAGATCGAGTCTCATGTATCAAATATCCGAGAATACTGAAGGTGGAAATAATTATACTACTGGTGACTTAACAGCATTCCGAAGCATTCTTGCTATTATATCTCTTAAAAGTGCCAAAACCCAAAGTCTTTCTTCTGCTATTACCCCATTACTTCCAACACCAGTAATGTCAGTTTTGGAAAAATGGAACGATAACCCTATTAAAAATTTCCCATGGGTATGATTTGATTTCTCAGTTACGATAATTCTTAAAAGTTTGATTTAATACTTCATGAATGTTTTTATAAAATTTGAGTTATTTTTGAAAATAATGATTCTAGTAATTAGTAGTAAATTATAAATTGATCTCAAATTGTATTTTTTTTTTTATTTAACATCATTATTTATATTAGTAATCTACTTTAGTATAGAATCTTTCGCTTAAACTTGTGTGATATTATTCATTAGCATTTAAAAAAAAAAATTGTTCACATTTTATTTCTTTTATTAATAGCTTACCTTATGCATTTTAGACTGAGTTTGCAAATGACTTGATCCCTGGTGAGAGTTATGTTATGACAGTTGTGAAAACTCATATTTCAGCTTTATCTTCACATAACACCTTTACAATCAACCCCTCATTAAAGCATCTACTGCACTGTCTAGTCTCATTTGTTAGTGAACATATAATGTAAGTATATTTTGTAAATTAAACTATTATGTATATATTGCCCTAATTATTAATTAATTTAAGTGGTTAACATAAGCTAATTATTTTTTTATCATTATTCAACCCTTCTAGGAAATGCAATGATGGTCACTCAATCTGGCAGCAAGCTGTTACTGTTTTTACTCCATTAACACTTGATGTATGCACTGAATACTTATATGATATTGCAATTCGGGTTCTTGAAAAAGCTATTGGTATGATAATTTTTTTTTTTTTTACAAAATATAAATTATATATATATATATATACATATATATATATATATATATATATATACATACACATACATACATAGATAAACATTTATTAAGTAGGTGTTAATAAATAATAATGATTAATTGTATAAAATTATATTTTTTTTTTAAATTTTAAAAGATTTGCTTTTTTATAGGTGATCCAGAAAGTGATAAATTTCAAGTTGCCATCTATGTGCTTGTTCTTGAGCATGTGTATACCTTGATTTTGAATTACACTAGTGCTACGTCACCCTGCAGGTAATGTATTGATTGGTTGATGGTTGATTGACCCTTATTGGTTTATTATTAATAGATATCTTATAATGGTTTACTATTCATTGGCATCTTATTGGAATTATTATTTCCTTAAATGTTAACTTCAGTAATCTCTCAAACATACAAGCGCAACAAGCATTTGAATTAACCTTTATTCCTACAAGAGTTCTATTCCTCAGCATTTTGTTGATTGACATTTCATATATTTGTATTGTACTGTGATGCTTATTGATTTGATCTCAGTAAACATTTTTTTTTTCTAGGAGTTTTTATCAGTTTGTAAATTTTTATAATACCCTACAAAAAATATCAATTCAGTAGACTCCAACATAACTGCTTGTCCAGATTAATCTACAGTCACAGTTAACAAGTTTTTATAAGATTCTTAACTTAATATAATAAGTTAAGTGTGTTAAAAGGTGTGAAAAAGTTTCTGTTAATAGATTTTATACCATTGACCTAACAAAAATAAAACAATTTTATACTAATTAAAACAAATTCTTAAACAAAATTACTTCTTGTATCAATAACATGAAAAAATTATGAAGACATTGCTGTGTATATTTCTCAGGATTACTCGTGTTGACTCATGTTTCTGAGGAATAAATTTCTGAGGAAAAATGAGTTTAAAAAAAAAAAAAGAATTATAGATGCATTACAAAAGTTGGATGAAGGTGTTAGTGAAATTGCTGCTAGTGTGGGGTACAGCACAGTTGGAAGATTGGAAAACAAAATTGGAATGTTTCAGAAACCAGTGCTCTTAAATGGACTTATTAATATTAAGACACACCCTTAAAAAAAATTGTATAAACTTTTGGCTTTGGTTTGCCAGCAGAGAATTGTGGAATTCGTACAAGAGAAAGCAGATATTTTCTATTAACGGATATTTTCTATTAAGTTACAAAGCAAAAGAAAAATTAGTGATTTTGGAACTACTGTTAGACACTAAAAGATAGCTAGTTGATATTTTTGTTAACTATTAAATTAAAACCAGTTAGTTTAAATTTTATTGAATAAACATGCATATAACCTATTGAGTTATATTTTAATTTGTCTACAATATAGATTTTTAAATAAGGAGTTTTTGCTATATAGAGATTTATTCTAATACCCTCCAAATTAACCGACTCCAAGTTGTCTCTATCCCGAAAACGGATAAGCAGGAATCTACTGGCTTACAGTTCATAATTTTAATTTATAGCAGGTGTTCGGGGCAGCCATATTGATTAAGGAAGAGGACTTAGTATACTTTGTAAGCCTAGAGTTGTGGGTTTGATTCCTCTACAAGCAATATGAATGTATTATATATAATTCTTAGTCCTGCCCTGGACTAGAATAGGGTGTTAATCTGTATATAACTTGCCCCAAATAGCTATGTATTAAGTAGACATTAATTTTCAAACAAAAAAATGACATGCTAAAGATATCCTAACAGTTCGAAATACCTCGGTTTGCACTTAAAAATTGCACATTAAAATTTCTAAAAGAGTTGCTACCTATATCCTCCCTACTTGTAATGATTTGAGGAACAGATTTATTTTCATACTGTTAATTACAAATTGTTTTTAATTCCAGTGATGTTGTTAATGAAAAAATCTTGCATGAATGCTTGGGTTGGATGGAAGGTCTTTTAGAAAAACCAGCTGGGCGGCAAGCTTTGGAAAAGTTTTTTGATAACTCTCCAGAAAGAAGCTTAATTCAAATTCTCTTGTCTGTGGCCTCTCCGAGAACTTCATTATCAGCTACCTATGGCACTAAAGTTTTTCAGTTTTTCAATAAACTATTCAATATGGGTAATCTTTTTTTTCTTTCTTTGCTGAACTTTTTACTGTTAAAACATTTTAAGACAACTATAATAGAAATATTATGTAGTTTTAACATAATGTTTTTCCACTTTAGCTTTTTTCCTAATTTACCTTCTTATTTTGTAATAAAACCTTTTCTTTTGTCGAGATACTCTAACGTAAAATACAGGAGTATTTCATTTACCTAGGAGTAGTTTTGTTGAAGATAATGACAACCAACTACCCTCTTAAAACCATTTTATTTATTTTTTGTATTACTTTATGGCTTAGTTGTAAAGAACATTTTATTTCAAAATGCTGGTGCAGAGGATGAATTACAGTTTATTGTTAAAAACATTTAGCAATAGTAAATGTTTTTGACAGAGTAAAAAGCAGCCCCCTAGGCTGTGTAGGGCCTTTACGTTAAGTGTGCTCTGAGACACCAAATCTAATTTTATTTCAATGCTTAGTATTTTTAGCCCCACCAATAAACCACCAATAAATAAATTGTTTAAAATGTTGAGATCCAAATATAAATACTTAACACGAAATTGAGTTGAAATTTTTGTCATAATAAAAATGGAAGCATTTCTACTGTAATTAATATTCCATACTTTAATTTTTTGTAACTGATTCAACTTAAGCATTCATTAGTATTTTAACTCATAAGTGAATTTAATAGTTAAATTTTGCAGAGGTTTGGTTTTTATAAATACTTGGAATCTCTACACCTAATTCCAAATTGCTTAACACCAATAAATGTATTTTCAGTGCATTGAGCTTCCCAGTACTGAATACATTTTTCCTCTCCAAATATATTCATGAACATAAATTATTGGAAATTAGAGTAATTTTTAATATCAGGTAAAAATCAGGAGAATACCTTAGTTCCTTCACAAGAGTTAAATTCAAGTGGCATTGCGCTTCCAGAGCACTTGCCCCATCATCAGTACCGTTTCAGAGACAATTTTAGTTTGGAGAAAGGATATCCTCTGACTCGCAGTGTGTCACAGAGAATCCTTGCTGCATGCCAGGGAATGTTCTGCTGCTTGAATTAAATACTTGAGAAGAAATGGGGCCTTTTTAGCAGATTTCCTTTATAGGAAAGCAGCTATTGAGATTTACTCGCTATACAATTTTCAAAAAATTTCTTAAAATGTCCTCATTCAATCCTATCTAGGAGATAGCTGAAATCAAGGAATGGGGCGGGAGATAAATTGAGAGGGGATTAAAAAAATCAAATAAAATTTGTTATTATGATTTGGATCGAACAATGTTATAGAGCCGATCTTGTTAAACTATTGATGCGAGTTTTTCATACTTACTTGTTTTCAACCTTAAGTAAATCCTCACTTCTACTAATCATATTTTTATTTAGAAATAGGGAATAAATGGCGAGATGAGATTAGTAGTTTGTCATACCAGCATGAGGGAAATCTGCTTAGATTACGTAGTCCCTGCACGACGGACTTTCTTGATTGTTGTCTAGAATCTGCTTCTTTTCACTGCCCAACACCCCAAAATGATACTTAAAATAAACAGTCTGATTATTAATACTTAAAATAAACAGTACAAATGGTTTCCTCTGCATCCTATTCTATTCTTTTGCCACTTTTTTTTTTCTTAAATTCTAATGACTCAAGCAACAATATTGAATACTTATCCACTCCCAATACTTATTAGATATTTTTAATTTGAAATTGAGAGGTAAATTATGTTTTTCTGTATCAGTTTGCTGGATTCGCATTGATCACACTTATGAATTGTCCAAATTATGAAGTTATAATGAATATTAATTTCAGAACTTTTATTGCAGCATGTAGTATGCTCCTCCTATATTCACTTGATTATACTAAGCAGATAGTTGCTAATATAGTAGCTTCTAAAGCTTCTAAAATTTAAAGGAATTAGTGTTAAATGATATATAAATTTCACATTAGCTGGTGTGATTCTTTTTTTTTTTTATTTTTTTTTTATTTGAAGTAATTATGTCAAATGATCAATAACAACAGAATTGTCCTAAGGGAAATTTACTAAATGAAAGAAAAAAAGAAAAATAAGTATTAATTTCCATTAAAGGGATTCATATCGAATAGTTAATTGAATTGGAATAGTGAATAATTTATGGGTTCTAAAATGCATTTTATTCTTTAATGTAATCTGAGTTGTTTTAATTATTCTTCCAGCTGACAAAACACCTTCTGATGAGGGTTTGGAAAAATTATGTGCTTCAATTCTCGAATTGGCACATGTAGAACCAAGCCAGCTTTCAGCTTGGTTACATCATGTAATTCTTGGGCCAGGTTCTGGTGCTCCAGGTCAGACAACAGCTACAAGGGAAGCCTCACCTCCCATAGTTACATTAGGTATGTTTCTGTTGTAATATAACTTTAATTTTGCTTTTACTTTTATGTTGTTTAAAATGGAACAGGACTTGTCCAAATGTAATTAATTATACACATTTATAATAGATATATTCGCTTAACTTCTGTTATATCAATCAGGGGGCTCACACTTTGATTAGTGTTAGCAGACGACTTTAGATATCCTAAGTTGAGCATGGTCAGTACTTGAATGGGTGACCGCAGTGTTAGTTCACCGTTCATCCTGCTAGTGGAATCGTGGAAGTCTAGAGAGTAAATCTGTCTGACAGATCATCGATATGAACAAGGAAGTACATTGACTCTCCTAGATAATGTCAACTAGCAAACTGGCCTTTAACGATATGAACACTGTCAGATTGAGGCCTGACAGTCTACTCGAGACTACTCATTCCATGTCCTCCTTGGTTAACGGGGGTTGTAAATCAGGTTGACTCATTACATAAAAACTCTGATCCCTTGAGTCCAGCTCGGGGGTGGCTAAAGATCTTAAAGGTCTATAATGCCAATCGAAGAAAAAAAAAATGGCTATTACATGCTATGAAGTTGCATGAATACCCTATTATATTCATATCAGAGAAAAGTTGTATGATATTGAATGGACCTTCATCTTCTGGCTGTCTTATTCAGTATTCTAATGAACTGTAGAACTGTTTTGAGATGGTACTAATCTGAAATGAGTGAATTTTATTTCCCTAACTTGCACTATGCATCAAAGCTTGTCACAAATAGCCTAAATTTTGTTATATTGTAATAAAAGTATTTTGGACAATAATTATTTAAGTTCTACAATTGCGGTTTCAACTATAAGTCAGTACAAGTACAATTTTTCTCTCTTATAAAAACATTCAATAAATTGCTTTATTTTTTATTTTATATTTAAATAATAAATAAGTAAAAAGTTATTTTATTGTGTTAAAGGAATAGCTTCATCATCCTCTACTACAAATAACGAGCAACCTAAAGCTGAGAAGACACCCTCATCTACGAATGAATCTACTCCCCCACCTACTAACAATGGATCTAAAGATAAAAAAGAGCTTTTCCAGGAAAATCAGTTACTTCTTCAACATTTGACTACTTATATCGTCAAGCAGAACAGGTATGTCTTTAAGTGCTTTGATTAATTACATAACTTGTGATTTGAATAATTTACTCTTACAATATTCAGATATGTTATTTTAGTTCAGTTACATTGTATATAGCTTTCTTTGCAAAACTCATCAGTGTTGGGAAATAGTTTCATATGTAGAAACCTCTGGACTTTATCCCTTAACAGTTTCTGAAGCTATTAGCAGATTTACCTTAAGGGAAATCAGCTATTGAGGTCGTACTCATTCTTCAAATGTCCTTCGATCCTATCCAGGAGATGACACAAATGAGGTCCGTTCAAAATTATATATATATATATCTATATATATATATATATATATATATATATATATATATATATATATATATATATATAAAATTGTAACCTCTGTCTGTACATTGATTTTTTTCGCGAAATTTCACGATAACTTTTTGTTTCACATGTCATAGACACCATAACTACATTTTGTTTCTTTCGTGTCTGTTTGTTTGTTACCTTTTCACGCATAAACGGCTGAACCGAATTTTATGAAACTTGGTATGTATATTACTACTAGCCCAACTTAGACTTTAGGCTATATTAATATTCTCTGAGACGAACAGGAGTGGGGGTTATAAGGGAGGCCTGAAATTAAAAATAGCGATATTTCGTTTCCTATTGCTTTTTCAGCAAATATGCACATAACAAAAGTTGTTTATTTTGTTCTTTAGAGTAACTTTTGTTATATGCACTTTTGCCGTATACGGAAGTATAAATGAGTTATACGCTAAAAACTATAGCGGGAGTCCACAATTTTATTTGGCACAAAAGACTCAACCGAACTAAACCAAACTCGCTATGTGAATTAATACTAACGATTTCCTTATAATAAGCCATACTAACATTTCTAGGGACGGGCAGGAGTGGGGGTTATAAGAGAAGCCTGAAATTAAAAATAGCGATATTTCGTTTCCTATTGCTTTTTCAGCAAATATGCACATAACAACAGTTGTTTATTTTGTTCTTTAGAGAAATTTGCTCAACAATTCTTTTCAATATGAACTACCAGGTACCTCACCAGGAAAAATTAATTCAAATCATTATATATTATTATAATATTTTGTCCTTAATAATTTAAATCTATGCATAATGCTCAGGAAACGGGAAATATGACAATATGGAGGACAGTGAAGTCTCACATAAAAAATTAATTTTATTATTAACAAATCCACAGAAACGACGGGTATTAACCCTAAACACTGGGAAAGGTAAATGTCAAAATATTGTGCAAAGTAAAGCATGCCAAAAAAATACCATCACCATCCAGCCTCAAATGAATTCCCGGGCGAAGCCGGGTATCTGAGCTAGTATATATATATATATATATATATATATATATATATATATATATATATATATATATATATATACGGTCAATTTTTGTTTGTTTGTTACCAAACTTGGAATTTAATCGTTTTATATAAAAAGGAAGATCAAGTTCGTTAATGGCTGAAATCGGACTAGTGTGAGGGTGGTTTAGAGGGGGGATTTTTAAAAATTCAAAATATCTCCGTTATTATGCGTCGGATCGAAAAATTGTATAGAATTAATCTTATTGGAAATTAAACTTACTATAAATATTGTTCTATATATTTATTCTGTATCTTGAATATTAACTGAGATATTTACATTTGTATTCTGTGTGTGGTCGGCAGAAGTCGGCTATGTTCGGGACTTTCGCCAAGAGCTCTGGCGGCCATTTCCGTAACTGTTCGGCCCTCTTGAATAGGTTTAGAGATCCCTTCCTACTACAGTTGTTATTTGGCAGATTTTTCTACTGTAATATTTCACGTGTGAAATCTGCTTAGTTTACGCAGCCCCTGTGTGACAGACTTTTCTTTTCTTTTGGTATATTTTTATTATGCTATGTTTTAGTTGAATCTTTATTTCACTATCTTCAAACTCAATACGAAATAATTAACAATTAAGCCTAATGTGTGTTAACTCTAAATTATTATAGGTTATATTTTATATAAATTGAAGGAATTTTGCAACAAACTTAAGTTATGATTAAGGTAAAGAGCCTATGAATATTTGATACTGTCTGCCATATGCTAACATAGACTAATCATGGTGTAAAAACAACAAACTTGAGTTTCATTTTTCACATTGGAGTTATCAATATATGTATTCTGAGAGGAGTCAATTCTGTTTTCTAACTTTCTGTTATCAATAATTAAAAAATAATCATCTTTTATATTTCTTATCTCTCTAACTTATATTTTTGCTTATAAAAAATTAAAAGAAGTAATTGAAATAAATCCAAATGTTGGCAGTCGGGTCAGGGTGTCAACAAATTCAATTTCAAATACAAATGATTAATTTAATTAAGTAATAAATGTATTTAAAATGGAAAAATAGTTTTAATTTTAATTTCTCAATCACCTTAGTGTAAATGAGATGCTATAATTTGACTTTTGGGGAAGTCATTATATGATTTTAAATGTATTGAGTGGTGAAAATACATTGATTAAAATATTAATGTAATATATAATTGGAAAAAAATTAAAAAAATGATAAAAACATGAAACAAAAGAAATTGGATATTTTTAATTGGAGTTAGTGGTAGTACTCATTTCTCACTTTTATTAATAAGTAATTGCTTATGTATATTTAAAATAATTATTAGCTGTAAAA
This sequence comes from Riptortus pedestris, assembly GCA_019009955.1. Taxonomy (NCBI): domain Eukaryota; kingdom Metazoa; phylum Arthropoda; class Insecta; order Hemiptera; family Alydidae; genus Riptortus; species Riptortus pedestris. Next base: position 228,204,224 of record CM032228.1, on the reverse strand, counting down.
ACAATGGTTGAAAGTGAGAATTTTTTTATTCAATCGAACATTTATTTGTGATTAAGCCTAATTATCTCGTCAAACTTTCTGTTATGCATGATTAGAAAAATCATAAATGAACTTTTTTTTTTTTTTTGTCATTTATTGATCCATATTTTTCTTGTACAGTGGTTCAGATGCTAAAGAGGCAGTAGCATTGACATTACTGGAAGCGTTAATTCCAATGGCTTCTCAACTTCTTGTTGTCTGCCAGGGGCAAGGTTTCCCTCAACTCATGTACGTTATGGCAATTTTGGCTGGTGCTGGTTCAGCAAAGGGGCATCTATCTCTCTTCCTTGCAGCGACACATTGGATAACATTATGGTATTGTTTTTTTTAATATATCTTACAGAGCTATTATCTCTTAATGTACTACTTACGAATCTTAATTCTACTTTTCATGTCAGTTTCTTTCAATTAATCAGTTGCTAACTGTATTCAATACTCCGTATTGACATTGTGAAATACATATATTTTCACTTCGACCTACATTAATTTGATTTGATTTATTAACTAGCTATACAAAATTATTCAATTGTGATCAATCTTGTAATGCTCATGAAGAGTGAAAAAAGGAAAATCAGAAAAAAGAAAAAAACATTTTGAGTTTTTTTATTATATAAAATTCTAGGATTTTTAAAATTTGATTATGAAAATGTTTTGAATTTTATTTAGTATAATTACATATAAGTAAGTATAATATTTAATATAATCAAGCAATATTTTGCGCAGAATTACGTTCCTAATACTGAAAAACCAAAACTAGACACAATTTGTTAAATAGGTTTTGTATTTAATAGTAGTAATATCTAGGATATCTATCAATTAATACTAAAATCTCCACTGCTAATTGAGTTTGTTACATTAAAACATTGCAAAAAAAAAGTTCAAATTGCATACCATTAATTTCTTTTCATCACTCAGTGTTTGAATTTTAAAACTATATTAACATTAAACTGAAATTGTAATTAATACTATCAATTAAAATTTTCAATCATGATTTTTAAGGATTTCACATCTTTGTTATGTTTATATAATACAGAATTTTCTATACTTGACTTTTTCAACTCAATTTATTCACTGGTAGAATAGATAACGACATGTATTCATTTTTATAATAGAACGAAATTCACTAATTCTGCAGCTAAAGGAAAGTTGCCTACTTATGATAGGGTTCCTCCCTTAATACAGGAATTCATCTTAACCATTAAACTAATCTTGTTTCCTTCTGACCCATCTTCCAAATGCTGGAATTAAGTAATACTGAAAAGTATATCATTTTTGTTAATTTTATTTTTCATCTTATCCTTATTCAGACACATGAAGGTATTTTAAGGGACCAAAAAAAGATCTTCAGGTAATAATAATAATTGGTTTACATTCTCCTGCTAGGTTGTTAGGTTTATTATTATTTAGTTAAGAAAATAATTTTAAATGTAACATTCCTATTGCTCAGGAAGGCTTAAGATTTGCTCTAAAACAATACAAAGTGTTAGAGAGAATCAAAGATCTTTTATTAGTGACTTAAAAAAATATATTTTTTTTTATGTATAGAAAAAATACATTCATGTGTATATTTGCCCCTTCATTATTTTTAAGCATGAGAATACTAACTTATTGTTTCATTATTTTGTATTTTATTTATTTTCAGTAAGGATGAGTTGTGCGAGAAGGAAGTATTAAAGAACATTGAGAACGGTGACAGCGGTGGTAGCCTTGTCGAATCGGCATGTGCCGCCCTCAGATATGTTGGAGATATAGTTCATGCTCTTTGCCCTCCTCCTCCGAGAGCCCCAAGCCCCCCGTGGGAAGGTGAAGTCGTCCTTCCTCCCGATCCTGGCGATGCAGACTGGATGGAGGATCTTACACATGAAGAAGATGATGAAAGTGGCGGTGATGAATCGGTAACATATTCTCCTTAACAGTGTTTTTTTTTCTTTATAATTATGATCGTTTGTCATGAATATTAATATTTAAAATATTTTATAGCATTAATAAATAAATAATTTAAATAAAATCATTAGATTTACATTCAGGGAAAAATAGTCAAAAAAAAATTCCTGAACAGATTTGTTAAAACCAATGGTTCTCTTTTAATCTCCGGTGTTAACTGAGTGCCACTGTAAATTTCAAGCCCTTTCTTTGTGAGCCGGGGTGGGGAGAACAATGGTCTGGAGTTATACCTGCTCCGTAGCATCTACGAAGCCAGCATACAGAGTGAAACTCATGCCGTATACGCTACGGAAGTGGCAGTGAAAGTGTTAAATTTTAAGTTTTCAAGTTGTCATGGTCAATTCATAAAGAGGAAATTAAAAAATAAATACAATCCTATTAAACTTAATTAAGTTTCATTTATTGGATTTTAGAGTAAGGATTTTTTCATCAAAGGTTAAGAAGTTATTGGCCATTGAAGTAGTGGAGTTGCTATGCTTAGAGGCGTTTATATAAATAGAAACAAGACAGCAAAATGTGTTTAGAAGTGCCATTCACTCTTGATAAACTACATATCAAATGTATTATACATTCAACTATACCCATCATGATGTGTAATGGTGTTACAACTTTAAAAATATTTTAACTCAGAAAATGTTGAATTAAAAATAGAATTTGATGATTAGGTTTGCCAATTGAGTTGGTTAAGCCAAAGCCTTGGTTTGATTCCCGTCTGGCCAATTACCATTTATTTTGCAGGATAACTCAAGTGTGCTAGCTAGAAAAAGGTGGCAACATGTCCCAATCAGCCTTAGTAGCATGAAGTGGATTTGAATAAGTGACAAAACTAAATTATTATCTAATCATTTAGATTTATCTGGTCTTAGTTGGTAGTCTTTGCCTGTTCACTAATTCAGATAGTCAGTTCTGCTGGGCAAACCTTAATGTCTGATATTGGACAACTTCTTTCCAAAAGATATCTTAATAGTTGTATTTCCTAATCTCATTTGCCTCATTTCCTGATCTTATCCAGATTACATCTGATCCTGGATATAAAAAATCGTGATTTATGGGAAACACTAGGTCTGAATCTTTAAGGTATACTTGATACTATTCACTTTTCCCTTCTGCCGACAAGTATTCATTCTAGCTCTCTTCCTTCTCTAACAAAAGAGTCACATCTTATCCTTCTATTTGTATCTATGTTGCCTTTCTTTCTTAATTTTTTTATGGTTATTTTTAGAACTAAGTGATATATAGTATATATTATACTATATCACTTATTTTAGAGTGTCATAACATTTTCTGCTAACTACAATTTCTTTATTTTTGTAGGATGAAGATAGCCTTTGTAACAAATTGTGCACTTTCACCTTCACTCAGAAAGAGTTCATGAACCAACATTGGTATCACTGCCACACGTGTAAGATGATTGATCGAGTTGGTGTCTGTTCTGTTTGTGCCAGAGTCTGCCATAAAGGCCATGATGTCACATATGCAAAATATGGAAATTTCTTTTGTGACTGTGGTGCCAGGGAAAATGGTTCTTGCCAGGTATATACCTTTTTATATTTTATTTTAATACTAAGTTTTTTTTTTGTTTTTTTAAAAAAAAAAAAAAAAAAAAAAGCCATTTTAGTTTTTGGAAGATTTTACAAATTCTCTAAATTACTTGTTACTTTCAACAACATAAAATTTTTGTCTTTCCTTAGATTCGTTTCTAATAATCACAATTTTTTTAATCTAACTTAATTATTATTATTATTTATTAACGTCCACTTTCAACAACTTAGGCTAATTGGGACGGGTTATCTACAGGTTACCACCCGTTTCTAGCCAGGGTGGGATTTTAGGATGTTATTTAATGAATTTCGTCACTAAAAAATATCCTTTGCCCAGGCGAGAATCGAACTCGTCACTCTAGGTTTACCGTGTGTGATAAAGGTCAACGCTTTAACTCACATGGCTAACCTGAGCCCCAGGTTCTGGTCTCTCTTCAAAACGCATAAATCTTTCGCCTTTGATCTAACTTTAGACAAAGCTATGAATTATACCTTCATTATATAACAGTTAATAATATTACAAGGTCAAATGAACTAACAGTTAGAAAATCAACTTAACCTTGAGGCTGCATAGTATTAATGCCGTGCGTGTTTTTGGTGATTTGGGATGGTCTTGTCTAGCCCTTGCAGAGCCTCGAGCGCTAAATCCATTTTACGTCCTAGCGCTAATCATTTTATTCCCATTCCAGTCGTTTAAATTATATTTTCTATCCTCTAGGCAATTCACCAATAAATACATTTTGGGGTGTATCATCAGATTCCTCATCTTAATCTGAAGGAGAATCACTTTCACTAACGCCCAAAAAGTTCTAAAAAAATGTCATCAGAAAAAATTCTTTTTCCAGACATTTTATACCACTCAATTGTTATCTTCAAAATCAGAAAATATACTGACTAAATATCAAAGGGTAAATGCAGGCAATGGTACTTGAGGTTGAAAAAGAGACAGGGATATAGGTAATCGCCCCAGTATAGGGAAGCTATAAATGAGAAAAGTGAATCCCTTTGCTATCTATCGGCTTTGAAAGACCCTGCATTTTCTATAAATAGTTAGCAGATGACAATAGAGTAAGAGCTGATATAATAGCTAGTAGTGCACTAAACAAACTGATCGGATATATCAGTCTGTAGCACACAGAGTACGTCTCCCTCCTGACTGATATATCACTTCTAGCAATGAAACCACCTGAATAATATATCAGCTTGTTGCAGCCTAATGGTTGCAAATGTTAAGATTTAGCTTAGAAGGGGCTACTTTGTGGCTTTTAGAAATCATTAATTTTAGAGACATTTGATAAACAATAAAAACCATACTATAGGTTTTCTTCAGTTTTGCATGATCATTCCTTTTACAAAAATATTAAATTTTAGGCACTTACAAAACGTAATCCACAAAGTACTTCAGAAGCTCAGCAGGGTGGTGCGACAACATCTGGAAGCAGTGGAATGGAGCACATGCTTACCTCTTCTCTTAGAAGAAGGCCCTCATCCCCGTCATTAGACAGAGCTCAGCAGCAGAAAGATATTGCGAAACAAGTCGCATTATCCAAATTATTAGGTATGTTTATTTCCTAATTCATTTGTTTTAGAATACTCAATAAATTAAAAGTTTTATTTTTGAGGATTTGGTAGTTCCCTGTTAATTCTTTTAAATCAATGGATTTATTGTGTATTAGCTAATTAGATATATAAAAATATGATGGTAGCTCATCTTTTATTCAGTCATTCAAGTACAGCTTGTTTTCTTTGTTAGCCACATATCAATTGGTTTAAATTAACAATTCTGTTTATTTTCTAATCCAAGAAAAGTATAACTGTTGTAGAATATTAAATTTTCAACTCTTACTAATAATAACAATGATATTTTTTTTTTATGTTATCCTTTCTCTATACCCCCTACTTCTTGAACGTTAGTTAATTTTATATCCTTTACTACTCCTTAGCTGCACAGTCGGCCAGTAATGCCAATGTATTACAGTAGGGCAGGGAGTATGTCAAAATGATAACTTGGCCCTCTAACCAATATAGGAGTGGCTGGCATTGGTCCTTTGAGGGGCACTTTCATTCATTTGTATGTGTATACATATAAATATTTGAGCATACCTTCTTTTCGACCTCTCCTGGGAAAGATTGATGTCCATTTGAAAAAATATTAAAGAAATATATTTGAGTACACCGTATCCGAAACAAATTGGTATTGTCTTTTGAATTCTGTATTGTTTAGTCTGATGCAAGGGGCAAGGGAAAATCACTGCACTGTTACATTTTTTTCCTTATTCATTTTTGTAAAAATCCATGAACTCTTATCTTCAAGGAAATAAATACAAGTTAGACCTGTATTCTTATAGACTTGTTTGTATTGTATAGGCCTTTAGACACATGTAACACTTACTTATTACTATTGAAAATGATACTTTTTTTAATATTATCAATTAAAGTAAATAAACTATATGCTATGTTATCTCTATTTTAGAAAATATCTCCGAGCCTCTAATTACCCTTGTTCACAAAGAGGGCAGTTTAGTTGGGCCTCTAGTGAGTTTGTTGAAATCTCTTCTTCCTGCTGTTGAGGTAGCATGCCAGAGGAATTCACCTGTTGGATGTCATCTTAGAACCAAAAATGCCCTGAAAGAATTGCACGTTCAAGAAAAGAAATTTGTTTTTTCTGATCAAATTATGGTAAATTTATATACCATGCCTTATAATTTCTAGTAGAATTATACTATTAGAAAGTAGTTATAAATAGATAGAAGGAAAGAAGGTATGAGTGAAGAAATTGCTTTATTTCTTTAATAATTTATTTATTTAGTATAGTAACTTTAAGATGTTGCCTCTTTAACCCTTGTAGGGGTACTGTCTGAAAGTGACGAACAAACGCAAGGACCTCACAGGACTACTGAATTTAGGCAACAATTTTGACGATTATGATGAAGAACTCATTTCTAGGCTTTGAATGTTTATTTCAACAAGAAAGACTCAATTATTTATTGTATTTTTAAAAAAAAAAAAAAAAAAACAGTAAAGAATTTTGTTTATTTTATATTAAAAAAATGGACCTGTGTTCACCCGAGTGTTAATTGACTTAGAATAAAATCTTGACTCTTCCATGAAACAATGACACAATTTTGATCAGAAAAAATTGTGTTTATTTAGGAACCGTAATATGAATATAGTACTGTGATTTTTGCTAGTATGAATGTAACTGTATTATCCATTTATAGGTTCCTACATTAGGCTCTCAAGAAGGTGCATTTGAAAATGTTAGAATGAATTATTCAGGAGAACAAGGGCAAACCATTCGCCAACTGATGTCAGCTCATATGATAAGACGGGTTGCTATGTGCTGTCTTGCCTCGCCTCATGGCAAAAGACAACATTTAGGTAATTAAATATCTATTCCTCACTTCTAAATTTATTACGATAAATAAAATAAAACGTTCATAATTACTATGCTAAAGTTCTTACATGAATAATATATTCATTCAAGATTAAAAGTTCTTGATGATATTGTTGTAAAAAGCCTATTGAGCCAATTGGCTGATACTCATCAATTCCATTCTTCGATAATATGAAAACATAAAATAGTAATTTTTGAAATGTTATTAATATGTGTAAAGCAGGGTGGAGTTTGTTTTTAAACTACTTGACAAGAGTAATGTCAAACATTATTCAAATACAGAACTAGACCAATAAAGAAATTATCATTAACATAGAAGTTCCAAATAGTTGTAACCTTAATGCCTTGAGCTGTATTTTATTCAAAGAAAAATTGAAAAATAAATAAAATTGTTTCATTAACTGGCATTAACTTGGAAAAGATAAAAGTCCAGTCCCTGCACTATGTAAGCACTTGACTTAACTATATTTCATAAATTCACAGACCTAGCTGACTGATCTTTCATTTATTTGTCTAATCTATTTCAAATACTTAAATAGTCATTAAATAAAATTTAATATTGAACCATTTATGAAGTGTGTGGTATGAAATAATTTAGACCGCTAGGTGCCCTGGAAGTAGGTTGTATGTATATCCTTTTTTGTCTCCAAAGTTTTCAAGTTAAGTGTCAACTGATATTCACTCTTGAAACAATTTGAATAATATATGAACATGAATACATATTTACTAGTATTTTACTCGGATTCTGTTCAGCAGAAGTTCCAGGAAATATGTCAAATATTTACTATATATTGTAAAATGAAATACTCTTTTAATTACATGTTTTTTTGTTGTTTTTTTTTCCATCTATCCTTTATTTAATATCAACATATTAGTTAATAGAAATAGTTATAATTTTCTTTAGTATTTTTGTTATTAAAATAAATAAATTCATTTTTTTTTTCAGCTGTTGCTCATGAAAAAGGAAAAATCACTATTTTACAGTTGAGTACTCTGCTAAAACAAGCTGATTCATCAAAGCGAAAATTGACCCTGACGAGACTTTCATCTGCTCCGATTCCATTCACAGTTCTCACTGTCACAAGCAATCCTTGGAATGAAGACTTCTTGGCTGTTTGTGGACTGAAAGTATGTAGTCTTACTTACTTCATATATTTTCCATGACATGTTCTTGTTCGATAAACTTAATGTGTTTTCGTTTTATTTACAGGATTGTCATGTGCTTACTTTTACATCTGGTGGATCTGTGTCTGATCATCTAGTTTTACATCCTCAGTTAGAGATTGGTAATTTCATCATAAGAGCCATATGGTTACCTGGCTCGCAGACTAAACTTGCTCTTATTACTGCTGACTTTGTTAAAATATACGACCTAGCAGTTGACGTACTTAGCCCTCAGTACTATTTCCTTGTACCAACAGGAAAAATTCGAGATGTCACTTTCATATGTACTGAGGTATTCACTTCTTTTGATATTTTTCTTTTCTGTTTTCTTAAATAATTTCGTTTTTGTTTTTATGATCTTGTTTATGAGTTTAAATCTTATTTTACAGGATGGGAAAAGCACGTTACTCCTCATGTCATCAACTGGGTATATATACACTCAAGATATGAATGAAGAGAGCTCAGCAAAGCATGGTGCATTCTATGTTACTAATACTTTGGAGCTGTATCATCCTGAAATGAAGGTAAAGAAGCTTGAAGTGAAGCTGTCAGCGTTTTACTTAAAGACATATATTATTATGAAAATTAATATTAATCTCATTTTCGATTCGTTAACAAAATCCGTTGGGTAAATGGAAATGATTGTCTATAAAATAAATATTTATATATTTTTTCCTTTTAAAATATTCTAAAGATTTTGTTTTCTTATGCATTGCTACTTGTAGGACTCAAATGGGCAGATCTGCGGTGGTGGCGTTTCAGTCTACTACTCTCATGCCCTGAGACTTCTTTTCTTCAGCTATTCACACGGGAAGTCGTTCATTGCACCATTGGAAAGTGGGAGCAGCCAACTTACTGATGCATTCCTCATTAATCTCTCTCGGCCTGGTGGAGCTTCTTCAGGCTCAGGAGGAAATAACAAAGGAGGAAACTCATCATCCGGTCAGCCACAACCTTTGTGCCTCTGGACTGAAGTTCCAAACCATCCAGGAATCATTTGTGCCACATTACAAACAAGTAAGTTTTTTTTTAATGAGTCTCTGAAAAATATTCATAATTAAAAATGTATTCAACTTAATGCCTTGCTCATTATATAACACGTTAAACTTATAAATTGTGGAGAATAAAAAGATACTTATATTATTTTAAATATTTTTGTATGATATTTTTCATTAACAACTTAAATAATCCCTTATTTGTTTGACACATTTAAGTATTAACTTCTGTTTCATATTATACCTAAAAGAAATAGTAGAGTCTTGGAATAAATAACTTTGAACTCTGTAAAATTTTATTTGTAATGAAGTTACTGTGCTTTGAAATGTAACCAATTGTGTTTCCCCTACTTTCCCCATGGTTCTAATTAGACTTCTTTCACTAACCTCATTTAGAATCTATGCTTTTTAATTATTCATTGTTTTAAACTAATTCTGTTGCTTGTATACCTAGTGCAAATTTCTAATGCTTCTAAAAAATTATATTCTCGTTTGTGAAGAGCCCATCTTCTGTTCCCATAGAACAGACTTATACATAACTTAGTAATTTAATGAGAAATCATAAATCATTGAAATTTAGCTCAAGTTTTGCCTTTTATTTGATCTTTAAATAAACATTTGTGAAAACCTCTTAAATTCTAGTTAAGTTAAGGACATATTTAGTTCTTTGAAAATTACTGGCATTTGAGTTTTAAAATTTAAAAATGGTGTATATATTATGCGTATCCAATGTTGGCAATTTCTTGCCCCTTCTATTTTCAATGTTAAATTATCTCAGATAATATAACATTTCAATCACTATCAGGCAAAGGGTAAAATTTTTAGATACACTTTGTACTTTTACTCCATTTTATTATAAATTCGTTCTACATGTTTCATTTTTCTGTTATGCCTCTTTAGAAATATAATCCTAGACTAAAAAAACCAGATTGGAGACTCCATGGTCATTGGAGATTTTTCTTTCTATAGTCTCAATATTGAAGTATTATTGGGGCACTATCACATTATACTAATGTTTTTATTTATTTATTTCCTTCTTAAAGTAACCCTAAAGAATAGAGTTTATTTCCTACATGTCCTGTCCATCCATTTGTACATAACATGTGTTTGCTTTTAATTTTTTTTCATTATAACATAAATTACAAAAATACCATGAAAAATGTATAGATAAAATAAAGCTATTTACCAAAGAAAAAAAATCATTTGCCACATTAATATCATCTAGATAGGAATACTGCATATTTGATGAAACGAATCAAAAATCTCATCAAGAGTGTAATTTCAGTAGCTGATAGAAAGTAAAATCTGCCTGAAATAAAATATGTTTGTACTTGGTCTGATAATAATTTATATTCTGTGACAGTTTGGTCTGAATTATTGTGTAAAGTTTGAGCAGCCTATTTCTCTCAACTTGTCATACAAAATTTATCAGAAACTTAATTACAATTTTTATTAATTTTATATTAAATTTATTTCAGTTAATTAACTGAATTGATTAATTTTCAGGCAATAATCCTGTCATTTTAATGATAAAGCCTGATACGATATATGTGCAAGAAATAAAAGTATTACCGGCCAAGGCAAAGATAATGGACATGGTAGTAATCAGGCATGTTTCATCTAACTCAGAATTAAGAACAACACTACTGATTTTATGTGAGGATGGCAGCCTTCGTATTTATAACGCTTCTCCAGAAAATACAGGTGATTACATTTTATGTCACTTATTGTATTTAGTTCTTAAAATGGAATATCTAGTTCAAATTTTGTTTTATCATTTATTAACGAGTGAATAAAAGTTTCTGTTCCTTAAGGATAAAATCCTTTCAGAAGTAAAGATTTTGGTTCAGAAACCAGTCAGGTCCAGTTTTTAAAATTTTACAATATGAACAAAAAATTGTATTTTTAGGTAATATAACTTAATAAAATTAAAGATAAAAATTTGCATTATTGAAATTGTTACTGTGAACCATTTGCTTATAAAAAATATTTAAATATAATTTTTATTTTTGTTAATTGTGTTTATGTATTTTTTGTCACAATTGAATTGTCAAGTTTTGTATTCTGAAATAAGAGTTTAAAGAATAGCTTTTAGAATTATTGAAAAATAAAAGTTTAGAAAATCTAGGATTTATAAAGAAGACCGTAATGCCACTCTTCTCATTCTAAAATATACGTTTTTCCAAAGACCTTTAATATTCTTTTCTTTTTCTTTTTATTGAAGAGTAAGGGAAAGTTGTGATATATTTTTTTCTGATAGTAATGAATATAAAGTGGATGAGAGATAACATTGCCTAAAATTGGATGTAGTTTTCATAAGGAAATAAAAGGAACTTTATTATTTGACTTGGTGACTGGGATTTCATCTCTCTTATTATATTTCAAACACTGTCAATTTAAACTTAACACTTTTGTGTAGGGTTCTGGCTGTCACCAAGCATTCAAGCAATTAGTACTCTTCCATCTCATAAATCAACTAAGAAGAAGAAGACACCCAAGCCAGCTAAAACATCAGGTTAGTTACACTCTCATGTGTCCCATATACACAGATTTATAATTAAAATGATAAAAATATAGTATGTAATTAGATATATTTATGCGGAATTGCATATCCTCCCTCACACAGTTTTGACAGGCTTTCTATAAAAAGGGGCTAAAGTACTAACCATAGTCAAAATCTGTCACACAGGGGCTGCGTAAACTAAGTAGATTTCCCTCGTGAAGTTTAACAATAGATAAACCTACATACTGGTAACAAAACACCACCGTGAATGAATACAAACGATATTAAGAAAACTACTGACGTCTGAAGTGTAAAAAACAGGTCTGCTAACCTCATACCGGAAAGAAAAGCAACACTGAATTATTTCAGAATATAACATATTAATTTTATTGAAAAGTATAATTCTATGTACTATATCTAGTACTGTAATTTATAATGAATCAGAATAATTTTTATCTCAATCAATCAAATTCTGGTAGTCCAAGAACTTAAAACGGAGGGGTGATTATACTGTACACAGATCATAACCCCTCCCCCCAAAACTCTTCTTGGGACAGGAAGAGCAGGTTGATCACGTTTAGGCCTTTGGTTATAAGTAATTTAAAATACACCTATTTTTAATCGCAAATTATAATTTGTTTGAGAAAGCAAATGTCATTAGAATTTTTTGAAAGTTATTTGTTAATTTTTGCCCCCTTCATTATACCTGCTGAGGCATCAAATGGTGTGGAAAACTACTACGTCAGCTGGCATTAATAAAGCTTGATGCTGGATTGGGATACTTCTAGTTTGGGAGAAAGTTTTCACTCTCTTATACCTGGATATTTTGTACAGCCTCTAAACCGAGAGATAGGACGCAATAAGGAAACGTTAGCAATGTTTCCTCCCTTAAATTGTTATAATCCAACTCTTTCGGTTAGGTTTGCTCACCACTTACAGTGAAATGTGGTAAAAGATGCAATGGGTTGTTCCCTCATCAAAGTTTAATTCAAGAGTCATTATTTCTCATTTTAAATTTACGCATTTATATATAAGATACTTTATAATCAATGATTAAATTATTAAATGACACATTAACTTTTTTTTTCTTCCAGCTAATGTGACATTCCCAGTGGACTTCTTTGAACATTGTATTCTATTAAATGATGTCGAATTTGGGGGCAATGATTTACTTCAAATTTATAACCCTCAACAAATCAAACATCGATTAAATACCACTGGTAAATATTGTTTTTTATAAAGATATCTGTCTGATTTTTTTGTAAACAAAAATTGCATATTTTAATAATGACTTTTATTTTATTTTTTTTAAGGGATGTATGTTGTCTCTACTAAATCAGTAGGATTTAGCATTGAAATCATAAATAATGATGCAGCAGATGTCATAACTGGTGTAAGGGTCCTTCTAGGAAACCAAGATATAAATAGGGTCCCTGCCTATATTGAGGTATTAATGTTTCTTAATTATATTATTAGCGCAATCATAAAATATGCTATTCAAATGGAAATGTATAAAAATTCCTCATGAATTTTATTTTTAAAAAGGTGCCAAATACCAATCTTTTATCAAGCAACTTTTTCCATATCCACTTTCTAAAATAAATCGGCATGGTCCAAAGTAAAACAATATCCTGCTTACAATGGAGTATAAACTAAAATTTGTTAATTATTAAAGTCCACTTACTACTATCTCTAATCCTTATGGGTTATCTACCCATGGGTAAGGTTACCAACAGGTTATCTAAAGGTTTCCACCCTTTTCTAACTTAGGACTAAGTATCCTATTTTGAGTTTGTTACTAAATATATTCCTATTGCTTACTCGGGAATTGAACATACAACTCTAGGTTCACCAATTTCATTAACACCAACTCCTTAACTCACATGGTGGTTAACCTTAGTGCTCCAAAACCTAATTAGAAGCATATCAAATATCTTAAAGATTGTAACCTAATTTTGTAGAACGTAATTTGACGCTACTTAAATCTATAAAATGTAAAATTAGTAACCTAACAAAAAAATCATAAATCTTTCTTAAGGCCATATCGTCGACCAGATTGGCATTTTCTTCTAAGGCCTTATGACTTGAATACTTTGAGATTCAACATATATCCTCCTTTCGTCCAACATTAAATATTTACTCTCCTCAAAATGTCAGGCAAATAAAGTGCTGATGTCAAAGATTGTTTAATTTCTGCCCTTTGTTCTTTGTTACAACCTCACTCAACACTTATAATGAAAGGCACGCATAACTATTGATAAGAATAAATTCGTTTCTCCCTCTTGCAAGAAGCCTAATTTATTATTTTGCATCAAATGTTACATATATGAGTTGGATCTTGCTTGATTAATATTAGACAATGTACTGCATTTCATTTAAATAATACTATGTAAGAAAAAACAAAATTAGAATTAGAAATGGATGGTTTTTACAGGTTAATGGGAGGAGTATCCAGACTAATTTAACAAGAAATAGATGGTTTGACTTCCCTCTTACTCGTGAAGAAAGTGCTCAGGCTGATAAAAAGTTGGTTCTCACATTTGGCCCATCCCAAGACCCTGATGGTGTCATTATGGTTGATTCCATTAAAGTGTAAGCTCCCTTGTTTAATTTTATCTTTGTTTTACTTCTAAGTATGAATTGGACAAACTTTTTTTTTTAGATAAACATGTTTGTAATTCATTTCCTTAAAAATGAGTCATATTTCAAATATGGATAGAACTAAAAATGTTAAAAAACAAAACAAATTCAGTAATTAAATTTAAATACTAAATAAATTCATCTAGAGTTTTCCCATTTTTACTTTAAAATATTCTCAAATTCATAATTTTCTTATAAGAGCCATTGGAAAATGGTAGTGTGCATTTGTGTCTTTGTGATCAAAGAAAAAGTAACTACAAGATCTCTCCATTCTGACTTTGAATATTTCTTAAAATAGATTTCTTTAGTTGTCTTATTTTTTAGTGAAATTTATCCTTTGTTTATTACTAATTAAAATGGCTCTAGCTTTTGAAAACGTTTCCTGAATTTCATAGAATTTTGTCAACATTGGAAGAAAATTTCATTCTCAATATCTGAATGAAAACATGCTTTCCAATTCTTCTTTATTATAAGCCTGTTTGTTTGGTTTTTCTATGAACAAAAAATGGTAAAACTACTTGAGGATTTAGTGGCTTATTTTACCATCTATGTCAGCCCATTTCTTGTCTTTGGAAAACATTTTTTTTTAATTCCACTATTATTTTATTACCTAACATTTCTGTGGTTTTGATTAATGAACTTGTCAAATTTTATGAATAATATTCTATGAAGTAAACTTATTCATCTTGGCATTAATATACAGTAAAACCTTAAATATATAAATTTTTTTAATATAATATACAGATATGGTAAGACAAAAGAGGCATTTGGGTGGCCAGAAGAGGCTGAGGATTCTCAGAACCAACCGCAAAGCTCTAATCAGCAGGCTTCTAATACTACCAATGAACCAGAGGCATCGCCTATTACTTCTCCATCACTCCCTCTTCTTGATAGGTATTTATTCTTCCTTATCTTATTTGTACTAATTTATTATTTATACCTTTAGAGGCTATATTAAATGTATAGTTACTTTAATATATGATGATCTATCTATCTTTTACTAGTTCAGTTAGATAAGAGTCAGGATCACTGGCTTCCTTTGACTATACCTCGTTTACTAATCTGGAAGTGAATGATGGTGGGTTCTGTTTAACCTTGACCCACATCATTGAATATCAAGAGAAAGAGAACCATTTTAAAATTTAGTGCAATTTTTAGACATACTTTTTATTAGAGTAACGACTAAGAAGGAAATCTGTTTGTGGCTCTCAAAAGACTTTCTAAAAACAACTGTATTTTTGACAAATGAGAATGTTCTGTGTTATTCTAGATTGTTTTAAATTTTATCACTCAATAAATTAAATATTTGGAAGTCATGAAAAATTAAATCCAATGAAATTTTAATTGTAATTCTGTTTAAAAAAACTAGATATCGACATTGACAGGAATTTTCTATTTTAGTAGTAAGAACAGTCCAAAGTGAGGGTTTATATTGTATAGACCTTAATCATTCTATGGTTTCAGCAGATTTCCCTTAGGGGAAATCAGCTATTGAGGTCGTATTCATGACGCAATTTTCAAAACATTTCTTCAAATAATGGACATTGATTTTACCCAGGAGATGACGAAAATGTGGTCGGTTCTAAGTTTTCTATATATGTCTGTAAAGCTCTAGCGGTGACAATTTTTCTCTGATCGATATCAAACTCAATATTTAAACGCTTTATGTAAAAATGAAGATCTAGTTCGTTAACGGTAAGAACCAGACCAGTGGGAAAATTCGAAATATCTCCATTACTAAGCATCGGATCAAAAATTTGTATAGAACCAAACTTATTACAAATTTAATGTTCTATAAATGCCGTTACGTGTTTTTTTTTTTATTATCTTGATTGTTAACCGAGATATTTGCATTTTTTAGTTTTCAGCCAACAGTAAACCCCCACTCCTACTCATGTTTTATTAACAATAAACTGTTATATTATGAAACATTTTATTTTAAGCCTAAATTCCAAATATTGTTCTCATTGAACTTTTAAATTTTGAAATAAATGTAAATATGTGATGCTTGTGGGAACTCTGCTTAATTGATGCAGCCCCAACTTGACGGACTTCTTTTTATTAAACCAGTAAACTAAGGTATAGACCAAATTTGCTCCAGATATTTCTGGGGATTGTGAACACACAAATATGAAAGCTCATTGAAATCCATTGAGCCGTTTTAAGTGATGAAACAACAACAGAACAGGCAAACAAAGAAGTATTCCAGTTTTGGTCTTACAATGTCATGAAATATTACAATAATTTATCCCATCTCTATCCAATTTTTAACCAAATTAGAGGTCAACTTTTGAATTTTATTTATAAAGATTGCCATATATGGGTTCTTCTAGAACGAATGATGAAAAGTTAACATAGAGATTAAAAAAAGATGAATTACATTAGCTATTCAGTTAGCAGGTATTTACATATATTATTTATTTAATTTATATTATATGAATATTTGTATTTAATTTCAGGATGGTTTCCGGTATCTTGGAAGTTCTTGATGGATGCTTTGTACTTAGCCACTATGAAGATAAGAACTCATTGAAAACAATTGCTATATCATTATCTACTCAGCTTCTCACTCTTCCAACGGTCAGCAGTGTGCAAAAAAATACCAAAGCTCTTATGTCTGCTTTGCATCCTTCAAAACAATCCTACCATAACTATAAGGTAAGCCTTGCTTTATAAGTTTAATGTTTATTTGCCAAAAAAAGACTATCCGCATTTTATCTTATTGTGTGAAAAAGGCATTTAAATGTTTTAAATCTAGACCAAATTCCCCTTATTAAAACACTCTTTTTATTGTGATAACACTTCCATGTTTAAGTGCTTCAATCAATTTTTTTCCTGAGAATCTATGTATTGCCAGCCTCAACTCAATTCAGTGTTTTTTTTTTATCTACTTTTTAACAGCTCTTGAATCTTTGTGTATTCTGCCCGGTTAAAAGGAAAATCATTAACACGTTCGCTGCTGTATCGGTCCCTGGGGTCCGATCGTCATCAAGTCTATCAGGACGGGTCCCCTCTCCTTCAGTCTACTCCAAAAAATGAAGGCTGTAGCAAGCTTATTATGAGAGATATTTTAACGGGAATTGGATGTAATTTATTCTTAGACCTTGTAGATTTAGGTAATCTAGAAAAATACTATAGGACGCCGGGGACCGTAACCGTCTAGAAATAGAGAAACTTGAATTGGGTACGGCACCACCCCCCGGCACCTGATGCTAATTCCAGTCACAACTTGATAAAACACGAACTGACTTGAATCTGTTTTACTTTCCATGCCCCTCCTTCACTCGTTTACGCATTATGTGTTGCACATAATATGTCTTGTGGTCGGAATTTAGTTGAGTAAGCACTATCTGTAACTCTTGCCGACAGCAGTGAAAGTGAGAGTGATACGACTTCGTTGCGATAGTTTAGCAGACAAGAACTATTTGCCCTCACGTTCTAGTTCACTACTGACCTAGAAGAGCTTACGAGTTTAAAGTGCTTCTTGAAAATAACAGCTGACAATGTGATAAAAAATGTACACTAGTTGTAGACAACATCGGACGCCGGGGACCTCTCCTGGCTTTGCTAGTGCTAGTTCTTGGGTTGGAGTACTGATGGCTCTGCTAATTCATTCATTTAGTTCACTAGAATTGTCAAGAGATAGCGATACCTTCGAAAACTACATCGGTCCCCGGGGTCCGATACAGATTTTAACGAGAGGAGAGACATCGGACGCCGGGGACCGATGCAGATGGTGGTGGAGTATATCATATATAGACTGCAGCAGCGAACGTGTTAATAACGTCAGATTAGCTTTTAACCTTCTAGGACTTTTTGATGCTGCAAGGGATTTTATAGTACTACACGGGACTGCAAAAAAATGTATACATTTAATGTTTTTTGTACATCTGAAATTAATTATATTTCTGTTACGTTTCATTCTATTCTGGTATTGTTTCATAAAAATAAGAAAAACAATTTAACTTAAGAAGAACTTAATTTTCTATTAAAAATTAATTTTATAATACCATAAAAGAATATTGAGAGGTCATTAGGAAGTTTTACGAAATTATTAGCTGCATAGCAGCCTCTGTATTAATTTAAGTAGATCAAAAAATATACTTAACTCTTCTTTATATGTAAAGCTATTACTAATATTTTTATTCTTGTAATTTTTTTTTTTTTTTTTTTTTTAGGATCAAGCTGTGATTAATTATGTGATATCTTCGTTAAGTGCTCTTAGGAAAGTTACAGACTCTCGGGACCTAGATACAGAAGCATTTTATAGACTTGTTCTAATGACAAGATCTATTGCAATCTCAAGACCTCATAATCTGGTGAAATTTTCTCAACCACTTGATAACTCAGGTAAGTGATAATGTTGGTTATTTTTTTCCCCCTTTATATCAAATATATTATTTACTCATGTGTTTCAAATGAAATAGCCATTATTGATCTACATGATTGATCGTAAGAAAAAAATTAGCATGCTAGTCAATTTTTATGAAATTTGATATAGAGCTGTCTTATTCAAAGGGCAAAATGCTGTCATGCTGGCCTATACAAACTAATGGGATTTCCCACTTGCTGGACATACTAATGCTCTCATCTCACCATCTATTTTTTATTTCTTACAAAGAAGCCTCTGTGAAGAGGAATTCAAATTTAAGCTGGGAATGAGATATTTAGTGATTCGGTTAATCAATGTGAAAATCGGATTATAGAAGTAGGGAGCCTTTCCTCTATATCCCTTAAGAGAACTCGAGAACTCCCCCTTGAGAGAAGTTTTTTTTAACTTTCAGCAACTTATAAGTTTATTATTTCTATTGGTTTTTGGAACATATTGAAAGTCTTAGTACTTTGAATTGATGCTAAACTGTATCTCACAAATATTTAAAGATATTCGCCAGTTCCTGCAAGATGAATTTTGTTGTGTATTGGTAGGGTTGAAAAATTGAAAAGAATCTTCAAAGTTTAAAAGAAGTTTCATTGAATTATTATTAGTATAGGGAAATGGTCAATTTATATAAATTTCTATTACACCACCCATGTTATGCCCATAAGGCAGAGAATAAAACACTATTTCTCATTAAATGTGACTTTATTTTTGTTTCACTCTCATGTTTCATACTACCCCCGGGGTAGTACCTCATGAGGAGTTGTCGGATTCGACTTCATTCCTAGATTTGCCTTCTGCCCAGGCAGTCATTATGCTAATCAGCCTTTACTCATGAATGGTGGTTACTATCATGATGTAATATGTAGGCTATTACAGGTCTTACCAGGATGTAACTAACTTTATATAACTATATTTTTTTTTCCTTTTTTAAAGCTAGCGTATTTGTTTTTTCAGAAAATGGGCATTTGGTAGAGCAACTGACCGAAATTCTTTGGAGGTTGCACAGTGCCAGACCACAAAATATAGCTCTTGCAAGTGTTTGCATTCCAGGTAGGTCTAATTTTAATTTCAGAACAATATCACTAAAATTAAAGACACACATTGTCAAACATTTTATATTTTATTTATTTTTTCAGGTCTGACACATGTCGAAGCTACTGTGTTTTCATTGGTTGAAATAGTTCATGCATTTACAATTGCTGAGCACAGCGAAAATATGACAGCTCTTGCTGCCAAAATTTATTTGGAGTTATTGCTGTGTAGGGATCATGCAGTTTGTTTCAGTGCCAAGCATGCAATCATAAGAGTTTTGAGGCCGAGGGTAAAGAGGAGACGTGTCTTCATCCCAAGTCCTCCCCTCTGCAGCACTCCAGGTTCGCGGGCATCTGTAAACAGTACGCTTTTTTCATTATTATTTTTTTCTATTCTATGGCTTAAATAGTTATTTTAATTTATGCTGCACATTGACTCTTAATAATCTAATTTTTATTTTCACTAAGATTCACCCATGAGGGGGGGGGGGTCTTACTAGTTTGAAAGCAGTTTAAGGTGTGTTCAGATCTTGAGCCATATTGATACCCTTGATGAATACAATTTCTGCCTGATCATATTTCTAATTTTATGGTCTGCTTGGTTTTTGAGAGTTATATAATGTTCACTCAACTTAAGTAAATAAGAGCATTAGTTACTTCTGAGAAATATTTGTTTCTCTTTCAACTTTAAATAATTCTGGAGGCTTTCATTTACAGATTTATTATATACTTTATTTTATGCATAGTTATTCTTAGCCCTAGGTCATGTGTACTACTCTTGTGGAGATTTTTATTACTTCCTTTTGCAAAGTATAAGAAGTATTGTAAACAAAAACATTTTTATTTTTTATTATGAAAAGATCTATAAATGATGGTTTATGACAATTATTTTAATCGGACATATCGGAAGATATATCGTACAATCTCGAGTAAAGTTATTTTGTTGTCCACAACAGATTTTTTTCTTATTAGGTGGAATAGGTAAATTAGTAGAGGAAGAGCATAAACATATAGCAACATAATGCCACTCAAAGGCCCCTCTCCCCTTCCCCTGCATTATCCCATTCAATAGTGTTAGATTATATCTTGTTGAAATATTGTTAAGGATTAAAAAAAAGAAAACTGTGCTCATCCTTCACAATTATTTTGACTTTCACGGCACCCAAAGAGTGTGGTGCAATGCCTGGTATATCATCAGTATTAATCAGCATCTATTCAAAATATTTCAGTTCTTGGAGTCTTTTTATTTATAATGATATATTTATAAAATTTAGTGTTCTTTAATTTGATCATAATTACAATTTATACCCATAAATATTTTATTTTATTTTGGTAACATTAATGTGTCATTTGTGTTGAGTTAATTAATTTCCGTGGCCTTGTTAGCTATGGCGTATACTGCAATTACAAAGCTTGCTAGTGTGCTGCATGTTTTCTTCAGCAGCTCATTAAGTTTATTATAATTTACATCAGGCTACTAATATTCTCATTCGTTTTGATGTTTATATTGTAACTCAAGATTCCTTAAATCTTTTGCTATTCTTTAAATTGTGTTTTCATACTGAAGTTTTTATAGGAGGCACAGTGAATCTAGGGTATGTACATCTTCTTTCTTAACGAACACAAAAATAATTTCAAATCACATCCCAGTATATAATGAACTTAATTATTGGATTCATTTAATACAACAAAGTCTTTTAACCATAGAACAATCTAGCTTTTTGTTACTATCTTTGTCAAATAAAGTTATAATAATAATAATTTTAATAAAAATGGCATTGGGATTCTCTGGTATTATCTATTAAATACACGAATAAAGTTATAAATATAAATAATAAATACCCTGGAGTGAAAGGAAAATAATAATAATAATGAATGAATGCATAAGAAATAGGCTCTGGCAAGCTCAGATAAAGAAAGAAATGGAAGAATAAATACATTTAAACAAAAGGAAATTATTATAATAAAAATTGTCTTTCCTCTGCAGCAATTGCACTGAGAAAGAGGTGAGAGAGAAAGGAAATATGGGTAGGAAACAGATTCATTCAAATAGGAATTCGGAATCTCACTACTCTACATTAGAAAATCTGAGCATATATCTTGAGGACGAAATCCCACAGGGTAGAAGAAAGAGTCTCAATCAAACAGCTGCGTAAAATACAGGAAGCAAGATGAACTAACTTCACTAGGGTCCTTCATGGGAGTATAATTATAACAAACGTTCCACCTTATGAATGTTCTGTCTTCTAATGTTAGGAAGACAGATTCCCACTGAGTTCGGATTACTGTCATATCTAGAAGCACCTCACAAACAAAGAGAGCTCAACCTGAATGTATGTGCGATACAACCAAATACCAAGCATCGGCTCTGCAACAATGGCACAAATACCGGACCAAACCTCCCATACAACATCTCAGGATGCAACTTTAATCAGGAATGGATTAGTCGTGAAATGGGCGGGTAAAGAGAGTGTTTTACGGGTTATTAAATCATAAAAAAAAAAAATTGTAACCATAGATGATAATCCATCATATCAAGCGCCTCATTTGATTACCTTTTACAATAAATTATCTATGTATACACAAATAAAAATGTTCTAATTATCAAAAAATAACGAAACAACCTTAAAGAACTCATAGTTCTTTAGTCCATTGTGGCTCCTATTCAAAGTTTTTTGCATGCTTTTTCAGCAAAGCTTTCTTGTTATTAAAAGAATAACTCACAAGTTCTCTAGAAAACAATAACATGATTTTTAAACAAACTTAATATATTGAGTTCAAATTTTATAAGTAAACAGGACACTGTACTATAATTCATTTTTCAATAGATCACTTAGTTGTATTATTAGTTTACCCATTTTTCTTACATTAGCTATTTTAAGCATTTTTTTTTACTTTATTTAGTTATACAAATAAAGAAACCATTACTTGTATATTATTGTTAATATTGGTATTTTGCCAAATATCAATAGCATCAATTTTAAAAATGTTACGTTTATTCTAAATACTATAAATCAGAACAAAAACCTATTTTATATACATAGGTTCACCATGAAATTCCGAGCCTCATCATGGCTAGTTGTGAGCACTCCTGGTTAGCCTTAGTTGTGATAAAAGATTGTTTAGTATTAATTAAGAAGAATGTAATTCAGAAGTTGCATAAACTGCAGATTTTCATACTTGTTATTCAATTAGTCTACTTACTCTTCCTCAGTGGAGGGGAAAAGGGCTCTGTAAATTAGTCCCTGAAGCCTAACATTTCACACAACTTTTGCTTAATAAATAGTCAACAGATAAGTTATTCACTTTATAATTGTACATATATAGTTTATATAATATGTATTTTTAAATATTTTACTGTGGTCCAGGAACAGCCGAAATAGACAAACAAGGACCTGTTTCTCAACCATCTCAGGACTCCTCTGAAGCCGAGCCAAACCAATTTGAAGAAACTGTTGAGCCTATTGTTCTTCTTGCTCCCGATCCAGGTAATATATTTAACTCTTTTAAGTTTATATCATAATAATATTATTATGAGTAAATATGGTCTAACCTGCCATACTTATACATTTCCCAGATTTACCTATTTGTACTTTTCTTATTCAGAAATGATACATAACAAAGCAAAACTAAACGCAACTGTAACCTACTTTTTCATATTGTTTAAAATTGAATATCCTAGACTTTAAACTATTTCTGATCAATTTGAATTGTCTTAAATAGTTGATTTATAACAATATATTATATATTTAGGTGGTGCTAGTGGTGTGTCCATGAATATGGAGGCTCTATTAGGTGGTGTGAATGGTGGATCAGGATTTGCTCCTATGCTCGATATTCCTCCTGATGCTGATGATGAAACAATGGTAGAATTAGCCATTGCTCTCAGTCTTCAAGATCATGAAGGAGGCCTTGTTAATCTTCAGGCATTCCAAAACCTTGCTGGCCCTGCATTACAGGTTTGCTTCTATTTTATTTTATTTATTCTTTCATTCATCAACATTATGAAATAGTACGTACTACAAATGGTGAGCTCTATAGAAAAAAAAATCATATTCTTTGTCGAACCAGATTACTAATTTATGCTTTTGCTATACAAGGATCTAACCCATTAAAATAGTTTCTATTACTATACACTTTTTCCTTTGCTATTAATCTTATGAATAAAAATAAATGCCCTTAAAATTCATGGTTTCTATAAAAGATTTTTCCACTAATTTTTGGTTGGACTGTTTTTTTTTAACTTGCCAATAGTGGTACAAATAAATGTCTAAAAATGTAGTGATTATCAGTGTCACTTCCCCAGAATTTTTGAAAGAGAGAATGGGACATGAGATTGAAGATTATAGTGGACATAATTCGTCTTTCAATTCACCTCAGATTATATGAGTGCTGACCATTTCTGATTTGAGTACAATCCTGCCTGTTACCGATGATTTCTCAATGGTTTAGAAAGCTGTAGTGCTTAATTCAAACAGTAAAGATTACTTTATTTTTACTTTTTTGAACTGTCTTCTTCGGACAATGCTAAGGTGTCTCAACTTTATGCAGCCTCTATCTAGTGAAAAACCCACTTTTTGCCTCAAGTAATGATTCTGCTCAGAAAATGTTAGTTAATTTGTGGAAAGAAGGTTCCACATTATTCCTTCATATCATTCAATTATTTGGTGATTGATTTGTCAGTGTGTGGGAAATCCATTTTTTTATGTTTTCACCTGATGATTTGTGGAGGCTGCTCAGAAGTGGTTGATTTTCCAACTGAAAGTTAACTGGCTCTAGTTAACTTTCTAGTTCTTGATTTTGTTTTCATGAAATTTATTTATTTTTAATTTTAAAGAATTAACGTCAAAACAATTTTAACATTTGTTTATCATCCAAAGAAGTGGTCCATCCATGATCTCCTTTGTCCTCAAGCCTGTAGTCTTCTTCAGAAATGTTTCGTCTACACTCCACTCCACCCAAGTCAATATTTGCAAAGGTTTGACATTATATTAATAACATTGTTATTTGCTAACCCAAAAAGCTCTAGAGGTTACTTTTTGACAGATGGATTTTTACTGTTGAATCTTAATATATATAAATCTCCTGTCACGATGTTTGTCCGCGATGGAATCCTAAACTACTTAACCGATTTTAAATTAAATTGGCACACCGTGAGCAGTCTGGTCCAACTTGAGAGATAGGCTATATTAATTTTCTCTGAGACAAACAGGAGTGGGGGTTATAAGGGAGGCCTGAAATTAAAAGTCACGATATTTCGTTTTCTATTGGGTTTTTCGCAAATATGCACATAACAAAGGTTGTTTATTTTGTTATTTAGAGTAACTTTTGTCAGAAACACTTTCATCGTATTCCGAAGTTTAAATGAGTTATACGCTTATGACTATAGCGGGAGTCAACAATATTATTTGGGACAAAAGACCCAACCGAAATAAATAAAACTCGGTATGTGTATTAGCACTAACGCTTTCATTATAAGAAGCCATACCAACATTTCTAGGGACGGGCAGGAGTGGGGGTTTTAAGGAAAGCCAGAAATTAAAAATAGCGATATTTCGTTTCCTATTGGTTTATCGGCAAATATGAACATAACAAAAGTTGTTTATTTTGCTATTTAGAGTAACTTTTGTTATATACACTTTTTTCGTATACCGAATTATAAACGAGATATACGCTAAAAATTATAGCGGAAGTGAAAAATTGTATTTGGCACAAAAGACTCAACCGAACTAAATAAAACACTCAGTATGTGTATTAGCACTAACGCCTTCCTTATAAAAAGCCATACTATTTCTAGGGACAGGCAGGAGTGGGGGTTATAAGGGAGACCTGAAATTAAAAATATTGATATTTCGTTTCCTATTGTAGTTTCGGCAAATATGCACATAACAAAAGTTGTTTATTTTGTTATTTAGAGAAATGTGCTCAAGAATTCTTTTCAATATGAACTACCAGGTACCTCACCTGGAAAAAGTAATTCAAATGTATGTTAATATTTAGTCCTTAATAATTCAAATCTATGCATAATGCACAGGAAGCGGGAAATATGACAATATGGAGGACAGTGAAGTCTTACATAAAAAATTAATTTTATTATTAACAAATCCACAGAAACGACGGGTATTAACCCTAAACACTGGGACGGGTAAATGTCAAAATATTGTGCAAAATAAAGCCTTGCCAAAAAAATACCATCAACATTCAGCCACAAATGAATTCCCGAGCGAAGCCGGGTATCTGAGCTAGTTATTTTATAAGAATCTCTCTTTGAACTTTAAAAATTCACAACATAGTGGATAACATTTTGAAGAACCTGCAATTCTACTGAGCCCAGACAACTCAATAATTCAGTTTATGAAGTTCACACTTCCATTTGGAAAAATTTAATAATGGATCAAACTATGTCATAAAAATTGGCTGGCGCTATGTACTAAGTAGAAAAGCCTATGCAACATTATAGTTTTCTTCCATCATAAAATATACATATTTGTGTTTTACTTTCTTTTAGGCTTTGGCTAGTGGTCAGGTGCCTGTTGGAGGAGGGCAAAGTCAAGAGGCTGGCCATTACTCTGATACTACTGCATCTGCTGGCGGTTCTGATGATGAAGGATCAACAGCTGCAACTGATGGAAGTACTCTACGAACCTCTCCAGCAGACCAGGTTGTTACCTATTTTTTTTCTTTCTTAATTTCAAGCAAATAATTTTCTAACTGATCATTATTATTATTCTATATTTAATTAATTCTTACTTGCCTGAAAGTTGCTTCTTTGAATTAGATTTTATTTTTATTATTTTTTTATGAAATATGTTTTAATTTTGTAGGAATAATTTAATATAATTCATAATCATTTTTGATAACTAAAAAAGTTATATGTTATACATAATTTATTTAGTTTACATTTTCCTGTTTCATTTTCCAGTTGTCTCTTTTTCTGATGAGAACATTGGTTTATTATTGTTGTAGTATTGCTAGGTAAATAATATCAAATTGTTATAAAACAAATAAATATTAGAGCAGGGAGTTTTTTTTAGGAAACTTAATTTGTTCATAATGCATCTAGTGTTGGAAATGGGCCCCATTTCAGTCCAGAATAGTTACACACGATTAAGGGAACATTTCTTTTTATTTGAAACTATCCCCAAACAGTGTCCTCCCAGTCTTCTTCTGATGACAAAATTTTTGTTAAAATATTGCTCGGTAAATAATATAAAATATTTACACTTCTACAACAAGTACATTCCAGACGAAAGTTCTTTAAATAATATTTAAATTATTCTTCATTTGAGAAAATTAGGTGGTTAATTCAATGTGTCTGCTGTTATCTTAAGTTATGTATTTTTATATTATTAGTGGGGAATAGATAACAGTTTACTTATTTAATATTCATCATAAAAATAAGTAAATAAAAATGGCTTAACAGTCCATGAAGACACAAGGCCTCCCAAGTGCATTGTAGGAGGTTGGGATCTTTTTTTTTTATGTATGTCCTGCCTTATTGTGGTGACATTACAGACCAAAGATCCCTACTATATTCAAGTACCTCCTTAGTTCCCTTACAATTCTGAGTAGGCACCAGGTTGAACGGTTTGAAATCAAACCTCCTAAGCCTCTGGTGCCTGCACTACTAAATAAAATGTTGAATGCGATAGTTTTGAACTTAATAGCAGCACCTCTACTTAATAACAGTGCTTTGCCATTATAACTCTCCCCTGCTTATTAATATTTTAGAAGTTCCCCTGATGCTGGATCACTTCGGGAGGCAGGTATTTGAGTAAATAATTTAATAATAAATAAGCGATCTTTGCCTATAGTATCATCAACACAAGAAAAGGAAAGAATGAATTCAGTTATTGAGAATAGAAGTTTATTTTTGATCTTGAGTATTTATATGGACGAAAAATGATAAACAAGTCTATTAACTGTAAAATATTAGTCCCTCTAATTCACATTCTAAGTGATCATGTCAAAACTAGCCTGTTCCCTTTCAGCTTGTTCAGAGAGGACTCTATTAATCCCAAAGGTTTCACCATGGGGTTTTCCTTGCACCAATTTTCCAGAATCAAACATAATAATTTCCTCTACTTGCTTGTTAGTTAAAGTTGGACAGTCTTTGGCCATTTCCATATGCAAGTATAGAATAATAATAATAGGTAGTTTTCAAGTAGAAATGGTTTTGGGGACTTATGATATCAAGCCAAAAAAATGAAAAAAGTACAAATTGTTCTCTATATGTGCGAATGATCAAAACATTTAAAATTTTATATTATTATGGCTGGCAGTGTGTCAAGCTGACCACTTCACTCTTTCACCACAGCTCTATGGCAGGGTTTTGCCACAAGGATTTACAACCCCAAGATCCATCCATTATCAATAAATAATTTCTGGTTTTCAGGGAGGCTCTGGTGGCTCCGAAAGTGGCGGAAGTGCTGTAGATAGCATTACTGGAGAGCATAATGTATCTGGTAGAAGCTCAGCATATGGCGAACAAGAAGCTCTTGTTGGTGCAAGGAGTGAAACCAGCTCCCTTGGAGCTCCCTCTGCTTTCCAGGTATATTATTTTATGTCTTTTCATAAATGGTCTAAATAATAGTAAAATCTCTTTAAATGTTTACTTCTTATAACCAGATAACTCCCTCAAACGAATTTTATTTCTTTGAT
Source organism: Riptortus pedestris (assembly GCA_019009955.1). Taxonomy (NCBI): domain Eukaryota; kingdom Metazoa; phylum Arthropoda; class Insecta; order Hemiptera; family Alydidae; genus Riptortus; species Riptortus pedestris. Next base: position 228,175,928 of record CM032228.1, on the reverse strand, counting down.
GTCTTATATTACTTTCCTATTGAATGAGTACATTATGTCCTAAACCCCCCTCCCAAACAAAAATAAATATTTTGAGAATAGCTTATCATTTTCAGGAGTAAAACTCTTTAACACACTGCCTGTTTGTTAAATTCGTTAAATATTCTTTGTTTAAAAATGAATTAAAGAACTTCATGTCTGAAGAATGTTTTTATACTATAAAAAATGTTAATTATTAAATGAAACTACAAAATATTTGTCATAAAAATCACCCAAAAATTATTTTTATGATCAAGTATATTACAGACTTCTTGGCCCTCCCAAATAACCCAAGCAGTTTATTTTATTATTTTTTTTTTTTTTTAAAAAAAAGCCCAGGCTCAAATGGAATTTTTGGATTTTATTAAGCCTAATCAAACATTTCAAAAAATCCTTTGTCATTTCCTAGTTGACTTTTAAGTATGTATGTTATATTTGATAAATAAAGTTGCAAAAATGATTATAATTATATAATATAAACCTTCAACATGAAGGAAATTTTCTTTATTTTCATCTACCTATTATTTTTCCTAATGTTGTCTTCAATATTTATTTTGATCTGAAATGTTTTTTTAAAAAGTATAAAAGAACAACTCAGTTGCAGTTGCAGTACTAACTTTATTTTTAACACTGTAAAAAATAATTATTAAGTCAAGATACTAAAAAGAGAAACAAATAGTCCAATCATATAATAAAGATAAATTATACTTTCAAACAGAATATGATTCACAATGTACAACTGTTATTTAAAGTAACAAATACTTACTTTTTTTACTTCAGGCACAAGAAACTGATGGTCTAGAAGCAGAAGGCGAAACAGAAATTGAAGGAACAACAACTCTCCATAACTTGAGATTAGCTATTCTTGAGAAATTTGTGCAGCATGTGCCAAACTTACAAAATGTTAGCGGTGTTATCGCTATCCCATTCATGCAGGTAATTTTTCACAACAGTTATTCAATGTAATGTTAATTTTAATGTTTTCTTGTTGGTAATTAACTTAATGTGCATTCGTCTTCATATCTTTTCTTATAAAAAACAGATGTCACAGATTCTGTGTGTTAAGTGCCTCTAATTTAATTTAAATCCAACTAAAATATCTAGGGCTTTCGTGGTCATCAAATAGTACCATTATATTTATCAAAAACCAATATTATACATACAGTACATAAGATGTGGCTGTGTCTATTTTTGTTTCTAATACTTATTATGTTCAAATAAATCATAGCATTGTGTTCAGTGGTTATATTATTTTTATTTCTTTTATACTTGCAGGTTGTTTTGATGTTGACGTCTGACTTGGACGGAGAGGAAGAAAGGGGCAGAGTCTGCCTTGAGAATTTAATCACTGCAGTTCTTTCATTACTGAAACTGAGTAATCCAGAAATCCAAGACATTTGCGCTAGGAATCTTCAGCGAGAAGTTCAACTAGTTGTTATGCGATTGCTAAGTAATTAAATTAATATGATTTTTATTTTCTAACATTACATCAATCTTCATATATATTGATACAACTATTTTTCAGAAGGTGTAATATTCCCCCATTTAGTGAGGTAATCTATATCTTGAAACCCACTAGGACGAAACCCAGTTTAATAGAGATCCAGTTATCAAAAATTGCTGCCTTTCAGATTAATGGTGTTATTCCTAGCAATTGTGTCACAATTAAACATTTTTATTTCATTTATAGTTCATTATTGACAATTGCTATTTGTTTTATTATATAGGATTCTTTAATTTGTAAGAATATCTTTACAAAATGAAAACTTACCCTCATGACTGCTAAAATGATGTAAAACACTCTCAGCTAACTTAAACTTTATGTGAAGTCATTCCACTATTATTGAAATTTAAAAGTTTTAAATCCTTGACCATGCCAAATCCATCTTTAAAATTGTATTTTCCTTATTGTTTTTCTTTATTTTATGTCTAATGTAGTATATATTTTTAAAAGGATGATGGTCAAGATTGTATTTTCGTATTAATACTTGCGGTAATAATTTTGATATATTAACTGATCTTATGATATATAACAACCCTCTCACTTTTTATAACATATTTACTATGAAGTCAGAGTGCTGTTTAAAAAATAAATTTGTATTAAATACTGATGTGTTTTTCAGGCGTTTTAATGTCTCGACCTAAGTCATCATCTAAAGCAGGCAATTCAAGCTTCGTGTCACAGACCACTGCTAATATGCTTTTGCAATCAGGAGTTATTGATTATTGTCTCATTTTACTCAAGGAGCTTATACCATACTGGAAAAAGTAAGTATTGAAGTTTTGAAACATGTAGTATTTCTTATTTCAGCCAATTATTATATTACTTTACTCTGAAATCACTTTATAATTATCAAGATCAGTAAATAATTGATATTTGCCCAACTATTGCAATTGTTTATATTGTTCTTGTTGTGCTATTTCACAGTTCATCCCAGGAAGAAGCTAGTACTAGCGTAAGTGGAGCACTCTTGAAGCCTCATCTTCCTTCAACGCCACCAGATATGTCACCTTTCTTCCTCCGGCAGTATGTTAGGGGGCATGCTACTGATGTTTTTGAAGCATATCCCCAGCTTCTTACTGAAATGGCTCTTAGGCTCCCCTATCAGATTCAAAAACATACTCCAATTCATATATCATTTCCTCAGGTAAGCTTTCGTCAGAGGTTTTACCTAATATTCTTTCATTTATGTATTCAATTATTGGATTTCACAGGATAATTTCTATGACAACTTAGATTCATACTAGGCATTGTTACTTCTGTGTGATAAGCTGGCTTGACTTTTAATTCCATCAATAAAATTTTATTATGTAAATGTGTCTGCAAACTCCTTCAGGCATTATTGAAAATTAAGTAAATTTTAAGGGCTGGGGGTATATGCTCAGAATAAACACACTACACGAATATACTAAAAGTCACACAGCATGAGTGAAGATGAAGGGAGTGCTCCAGCAGAAGTATGGAATACTATAGTCAAGCGTAAGGCACAGCCAATCAGAACACTGAAACCAGAAGAGAAGGACCATATGCCTCTTGTCTTTAAAAAGACTTAGTACTCCATGCTTCTTGAAGTAGGAGTTTGCAGAACCTCTGTAAATTAGCATAATACATATTTTTATTAGTGCACAAGCTGCTAGAGCAAAAAGCCAAGGCCAAATCAAACTCAACAAAAAATCCTTTAAAACTATTTTCAGAGTAAGAATACTTTAGCAAAAAAAGGGAAATATTAACGGAAAATATGCTGTTGAATTTGTTATTTTTAAACAAGTTATCTGTAGTTTATATTTTCATTTACTTAGTATGAACATGATACTCAAGATAAAAGGTTAGTCAGTTGTTTTGTAATGCATACAAGTTCAGTCAGTGCCTTGTAACAATATTTACAAGAAAAGGGACATTTAAAGTTAATATACAGAAAATCATTTTAAATCTACTTCACTTTCATAATAAAAGAACTGGCAAACATTGAAATATCAATCAATTAGCATTTTCCTACTTTCCTCTCCTATTTTTCGATCCTATTCTATATATATTCAAAGATCTTCACTGATATTAAAGATTAATGTGCCAATTTTGCAAAGGCTGAAAAATATTGAAAGAAATATATAATAAAACTATATTACTAGTTTGAAAAATATACAAGCTACTCTAATGTAATACTTAATTGACCAAAATAAAACATTATTGCAAACCCAATAGACTAATTAATTTAACTCTATGTATCTCTCTGCACAGGCCTGGTTCTATTACCTTTGTGAATACATGATGACTCAGCAAACACCATTTGTAAGAAGGCAAGTGCGGAAGCTACTTCTGTTTATTTGTGGAAACAAAGAGAAATATCGACAAAGGCGAGATCTGCATGCACTTGAATCTCACATGAAGGTAAGATGTAGTTTCATCCATATTTTATATGACCTCTCATTTTAGATTATATCTAATCTTAGATTTGTAGATTACGAGGTGTGTAAATACTGTTTTTTAGCCTGTACGCGATAATAATTCTGTCAATTTTAATAGACACTTACAATCTTTTGTGTATTTTTTCAGTCTGTTAAACAATGTTTAGAAGGAAGGGAACCTTTGTCTTACGATTCTTTAGTTGAAGTTACTGAACATCTTAAGGCGTGTGTTGAAGTTGGAACAGGAAGAACTGGAAATTGGCGTAAATTTTGCCTGGATGATCCATCTGTTCTAACTTTCCTTGTTGAAACTAGTTGTGGAGTTGAGGAAGCTGTTGCTGGCATTGCTTTACAGTTACTGCAGTGTGCTCTTTGCCCTACCAAACATCAGGCTACCACTCCTTCTCAGCAACAAGTAAGTTTTTTGTTCTTTTACTATCTTAAAGATATTTAGATTTTTATTTCATTATTAATAACTTGTTGTATTATTCTTATTATTAATTAGGATTCGGCTGCTAAACCCTCAACCAGCACTAGAGCCAGTAAGGACAAAATTGATGATAGTGAAGTTGAAGATGCTCAATGCTTAGCCCTAGTAAGGCAACTTAATAGCCAAGTTCCTAAAGACTTGCTTACTAGGTTTATGAGATCATTCCTTCTTGAAACAAATGCATCAAACATGCGGTGGCAGGCACATGCTCTTATACTATCCATATACAGGTATTTTTTCATTTTATAGTCATTCCTTATGGCCTTTATGCTTGCATTTAATGTCAATAAATGGTAAATGCTTGCATTTAATGTCTATGTTAATCAATAGACTTAAAGATCTTGAACAAAAATGTTCAAACTAGAAATTTTGTTTGTTTTTGGCTGTTTACCGTCTGAATCAAATTCTGTTCTAATTTCTTATTAATTCCTTTACTCATTTACTTACTTTTTCAATCCAAATACTTCCTCTCCATTAGAATGAATCTAATAGAAAGTCTAATTCTATTTATTTGTTATGCAAAAATCTTTTTATGAAGCTTCTTATATCACCTAACTATTTTTGTTAAAGTCTCTTCAGTTTATCTTTGCAAGTAAGGTAAAGACTTTACTTGCAAAGATAAACTGAAGAGACAGCAAGATCAGCACCTGCTACCCCAAGCAAACAGGGGGTTAAAGCAATGAACATAATCGTGACTCTAAATATAAAATAAAATAAATAAAAAATGGAAAGTCCACTATACTAACATTCACATAATTTTCTTATACAATGTTAGCAAGATAAATCTAAATTATCTGATGTGGGTATCACATTAGTCCCTCGCATTACTATTAAATTAACTTTTGTTTCACTTCATTTAAAATTATTTCATTTGAAAATGACATGTGATATCTTTATTGCAATGTGTCAGATTTAAAAAAGTCATAGGTTATAATTTATTGATCTTTCGATGATAAAAATGGTCCTACACAACTGTTCAATATCTCTTATAGTTTTGGGGTAATTGCTTTTTTTTTTCAACCTCACTAACCCTCCCTCTCATTAATCAATGTAAATGAAAAGTGGGGTTGTACAACTGGAAGTTACTACAGTCCTGAATACAAAATTTCAACATTCTAAAGCTAGTCATTTTTCAGTTATATGAGATACCTACATTCGTAAATACAAGTACATCTAAACTAGTCTAGATGGATTCAGAAGAGTGGAAAAGGATAATTCTGAAAACCAAATTTTTCTTGGTTAACCTTGAACACATATGTAGTAGCAAACGTGCTTAACAAAATCCTTAATAAACCCTAGCTAGAAAGCAATAAAACATATCTGTCCAATTAGCATCAGCTGCATAAAGTAGATGTAATAAATAAGAATGTATAGAACGTGTATTTCAAATTGTTGTTTACTTCATGTTTTCATACTTTTTCGAGAATCCTATTTTATTTAAATAAACTTCTTTTTGTTTTCAGGAACTCTGAAACCAGTGAACAAGAAGCTGTATTAGATCAATTATGGTCCCTTTGGCCACAATTACCATCATATGGCCGCAAAGCTGCTCAGTTTGTTGATTTGCTTGGTTACTTTTCTATTAAATCTAATAGTTCCTCTCTGGCCAAGGTAAATAAACTTAATAAATTCTAAATTTAAAACCATTCTGATGGAAATTGCTGTTATCTTCTCTCACGTCTGATATTCACTCCAGTGTTCTCTTATTATATTTTTGTCTAAGTGACTTAAACATGAAGATAATTCTGCAACATCAGATTAAAGAGAAGATGAACATTAATTTAGTCTTAAATGTTTTATTTGTATTGTAATTACATTTTAATGGGCTGTTATAGATGGAAGAGTGTATAGAAAAGGCTGTTAAGATGCTAAGAATACAAAATCAAGTTCTCCTAGAACATCCGAATGCTAGCCTCTACACACAGCTGGCACAATATGTGGAACTAGAAGGTTACTACCTGGAAAGTGATCCTTGTTTGGTCTGCAACAACCCCGAATTGCCAATGACAAATATCAAATTATCATCAATAAAGGTTCGGTCTCATAATTTTTTTTTTCTAATATATTTAATCCCTTGCCAGAAAAATATCTTCACCATTTCCATTTTAAATTAATTCAAACAATTCATTGAATATGATTTTCTCACGCCCACTTAGACAAAATTCCTGTAACTCATAACACAGAGAGTAGGGAGAGGAGTTTTCCTTTTGCATAGGATATATGTATATGTTGTCTAAATTTAGAGGAATTTAACTGCTACACTGTACCAGGGTGTTCACAAAGTTCACTTGTTCAACAGAATCTGTTGAAATACAGAAATTTGAAATATGAATTATTTTGCTATTTAAACAAATACCAGTATTTAAAATTTTATATCTATCTTTTACTAGTTTTAATTTTTGTTTCTGGCATTGGCATTTCAAATTTGTTATATTATTATATGTTGCTTTTAAAAAAAAAATTAAAAAAAAAATTTGCATTTGTGGTTCTGATTTGATTCTATTATACATTCTACTTCACACCTTATTGTTTCAAATATATTTATCTTGAGGTTAGTGAATAAAACCCTTCTTCATATCTCTTTATTATATTTGGTCCTAAAAGTTTTAGGGCCAAAATATTATCCCTTCAGTGGCTTAAATCTTTATACTAGAGAAGTGCTTGTTAACCTTAAGATTATAGAAGAGCCATTTGTCAATCATAGGAGCTTGTAATAATAACTTGTAGGATAATTATAATAATGTTATTTAGTATTAGAAAATACTAACTGGCCAAAAAGAAATTAATTTGACATAATTTATTTACGAAATTTAATTTTTTTTCTCTCTCTTGGAAATCATTATAATGATACTATTTTGTATTTGGAAGTTTAATTAAGATAAAGAAAAAGCAAAACTTTAGCCTGCAGAAGTATCATTAGCTGGCTTAAACTTAGGAGGTTCCTAGAAGGAAAAATGGGACAATTTTCATTTCAAACACAATGATTTGATATTTTTATAATAATGTTTTCATAACACTTATTCCTTATTTATTCCAGATTGATTCGAAATTTACTACCACAACTCAAATTGTGAAGCTAGTTAGCAGTCATACCATAAGCAAAATAACTCTTCGTATAGCAGATTTAAAAAGAACGAAAATGGTTCGAACAATGAACATTTACTATAACAACAGAAGTGTTCAAGCAGTTGTTGAACTTAAAAATAAACCAGGTATTATTTTTATTTTATTTTTAAAGAATAGTCTTATTTTGCCAAATAAACTTCCAGTTTCCCTTAAAATTATTTCATATAAAATTGGCATAACTTTTTTCTAATATTTTTATATTATTTTACACCTCTTTCTATATATATATATATATATATATATATATATATATATTTTAGTTAAGCAATATTTTATTTTAAGACATATTGTTTATTCTTATTGACATTAGTTTCTTCTAATGTTATGTGAACTCTTTCAGCAATGTGGCACAAAGCTAAGAAAGTAAATCTTGCATCTGGCCAAACTGAAGTGAAAGTTGAATTTCCTCTCCCAATTGTTGCGTGCAATCTTATGATTGAATATGCAGACTTTTATGAAAACCTTCAAGCATCATCAGAGACCCTTCAGTGTCCAAGGTGCAGTTCTTCTGTACCAGCCAACCCAGGTGTCTGTGCTAATTGTGGAGAGAATGTTTTCCAGTGTCATAAGTGCAGGTCAGTAGTAGGCTTAACGTTTTAAATTATAAAAGAAAAACAGCTAAAAGTAAAAGGTTCATCAATGTTGGTTTTGATTCTTATGGAAGTTTTTTATTTATTCATGTTTTATATAGATCATAAAATGTAAATGTGTGTAATGAATCTGACATTGCATTACATAAACCCATCACAAATTATCACATATTTTATATTCTGAATAATGCCAGCACAAAACACATTAAGATTATTATTTATGAATACTTAAGTGTCTACCTGTTTTACCTGCTAATAAGAGTTTTATCTAATTTGGAGTTAAGTCGCCATGTGCTCTCGTATTTTAAGATAACGCCGATGGATTTTTATAATAACATTCACAGCTCTTACGAGTAAAGTCGATACACTAATTAATATTACAGATGAATTTTGATAATAATTTCCCGTTAAATACACATTTCGATCAGCGGGGGCAAAGTGCGACATCGGCTCAGGCTATAAAGGGCGACGTTGCAAAAGATTAAGATCAGCCATATCTCAGATACTCTTGACAGGAGACCTTGTACCAGGACACCTTGTTAATCATTCAGCCAGTCCTCAGTCAGACTACTTAAATAACATGTTGTTCATCAAGTTTGGTTTTGATTTGTATGGAAGTTTTTTATTTATTCATGTTTTATTAAAGATAATAAAAATTTAATGCACACCAATTAAATATTACTGAATACTTTTGAAAGAGAAGTATATGGTAAATTATGCATACTTACTGTGTGACACTATAATTCTTCTGCCGCCATCTACCACTCATCAAGGATCTGCTAAATTTCATCAATTTCAAATTGCCAGCTTCCCATTCTTTGCATTTTCTCTACCCCCCCCCTCTCTATCTAGGGGTTCTTTAATTCCGATAGAGTAGGTTTGCTCCTACCTCAAAGAGAGACTCTGCTTTTGGCTTTACGCATGTGAATTCTATTTCTCAGCACACCCACGAAAGCTCTAATGATTTGGAAAACAAAATTATTTAGCAAACTATTTGGAGCTGCTAAAGAGAGAAAAAAAATTAAGATGCATTATATTATGGAGTAGTGTTGCTCCATTGAAATTAAAGTTCATCTTTATTATTTCTTGGCGGCTACCGAGCTTTTAACCTTTCTATTTGGCCACATCCTAGTGGTCAGGTTCGGAATAAAAATCCGTTAGTTTGATTTTTGCTTCTGATCCTCTGGAGCTCCAAATATATTTATAATGTTGTTTTTTTACTTGTGTGAGAATTCGTATGTGAAAAGTTAAAAACAGATTATCTGACAACATTGAGATTGGTTACCTGAGTCCTAAAGTAAAGAAATAATAACAAACTCTTATTTATATCTCTTAGACAGTTCTGTTTAATTTGAGTAATATAAGCTGGTTGTTAAATAAATGCATAATAACATTTATAACATTATAAATGTTAATATACATTAAAATGTATTTTGATCTAAACATGATAGAAATTTGAGCTTCATCACTGTTCTTTGTTTATTATATTATCTGTATTTTCCAGTGGTCCACATCTACCTTATAAAAACCCATATCTTCGAACAATGAATGATGAATTTATTTTATTATCTTTCATATTTTTGAGCTTTTTTTTTTATTGGATTCATTTCTTTTCAGGGCTATTAATTATGATGAAAAGGATCCATTTTTGTGTCATGCTTGTGGCTTTTGTAAATATGCAAAATTTGACTTCACAATTACCGGAAGGCAGTGTTGTGCTGTAGACCCTATTGAAAATGATGAGGATCGTAAAAAAACTATTGCTGCTATAAATTCTCATTTGGAAAAAGCAGATAGGGTTTATAAACAGCTTAGCGGAAACAAACCAACACTTGAGGTATGCATCATTTCTCTTTCCACTTTTTTCACACAGTATTTATATTTCATTGCTCTTATAACTTATTTTTTTTTTTCCAGATGTTACTTTTAAAAATAACAGATCAAAAAGCTGACCGGGGAGTAGAAGAAGTCCAAGCTAATGCTTCTAATAATGCCACAACTAACAATAGTAGCTCAGGTACAGTTTCAACTAGTAGCAGTACAATGGTGAATCGGGCCATACAGCTTCTTGCTCAACGTTATTGTACTGATTGCAAGACTTCGTTTGAGGATTTGAGTCGTATTATACAGGTATTCTGAGTTTTTTATATTAAATAATTGTAGTACTATTTGTTGTATATTTTATATTTTTTGTTATACATTATTTCCATAGCTGTGGCAGTTATATTAGGGATTAACATTGGTGATGAGTTTAATTATTTTAAATTAATAATTGGAATATTGTGTGTTCCATATAAAAATAAATTTAACTTTAATAGGGTTATATGAAAAAAATTAATTAATTGTTGGCAGGTTAAAAAAGAATAATAAAAAAAATAAAAAGTGGTTCCCATCAAAATTTAAATATTGCATTAGAGCTCTAATATAGTTCAGTTAATTATTTTCATAACGAATATATGAATAACTGGCTTTGGTACCCGGCTTACGTCGGGAAATCTTTAGAGACTGCAATGATTGTATTGTAGGTAGGATGAAATAATGTAGGCTACGCTTCCACTATAATTATAGTGGAAGCGTAGCCTACATTATTTCATCCTACCTACATTAGAAGTCACTTCCACCTGCCAGAATACCAACTCAGAAAATGATTGTATTATTTTTACAAGGCTTCACTATGCAGCAACTTTTACTCTTCCTTTCTCAGTATTTTAAATGTTTTACTTATATTAGTGTCTCCATTTTAATACCAGTTAAGTGAGAGATTGTAACCAGATATTAGGCCATTTAAAGTGAATTCCCAAAATATGTCATTCAATTCAGCCATACTTGTGGGGCTCATAACCTTTGGCTAGTAGAAATCTAAAGCCAAAGTTGTAAAAATCATACTTCAAACAACTTTTTCAAAGCTATTTGAATTCTTAATTTTTTTTTTCTTTTGCACCCTGATTAAGGGCCTAAGTTAAAACTAAGGACATGGCAGACAAATATAAAATTTTATAGAAATCCTTCTGAACATTTTTGAGAGATAGAGTTACAATGAAATAAATTAGAATAACAAGTTTGATGATACTATAAGCTTCGAATAGACTGAATGGAAAAATAAAAACTGAAGTGTGCACCATATGGCTTCCTTCTACTCCTATTAAATTGAATAAACAAAACATTTGGTTCCACTTCATTTGAAAATGATATTTGATACCTCTCTGTTCCAATGCATCAGATCAAAAGACTTCAGACAACATAATTTGTCGATATTTTTATGATAAATAAAAAAAGTCCTATCCAAATTTTATTGTATCTGTAATAATATGAAGAAATTAGATATTTTTTATTTTTGGCCTCATCTAAATTCCCCTCCCCCATAGTTGATTTTGATGAAGAAGAGAGGTGCACAACTAAACGTTACAACAATCCCAAATATGAAATTTCAACATTCTAAAGGCTAGTATTTTAGAGTTAGAGAGATGAATATTATGTCATGCCAAAACTAGTCAAAATTGGTTCAAGGAAGGTCAGAATGAATAATTACGTTGAAATCCGAAAACCAGAAATTTTTGTAATTAAAAAGAATTCATTCGGTAAAAAGAGGACAGTGTAGTTTGGTAGTCTTTATCAATTTTACTAAACTAACCTCTAGGTGATATGTATAAATAAAACTAAACAAATCTCCATAAGGATATAATCTTAATTGTACAAACATCTAATTTAAAGGGAATGAATCGTTGAACAAAAGTAACCTTTTATTTTATCCACTTGTGTTATCTCTTCCCTGAATCTTGTCTAATTCTCTTGAGCCCTTTGTATGTTATTGAGTTACATATATTTTCTAAAACTTTCACTCTTATATTCTTGTTTAGAGTTTTTTTTTTTTTTTACATTTTTCAGAAAGTCCTGGCTTGCCGTAGCAAATTAGTTGCTTATGACAGGAGTCAGCTGGAAGCTAGCGGCTTGACACCTTCTGGTTACTGTATTCCCACTCAAGACTTACCAATATCAACTGAGCCAGTTCAAACCAAGTGCTATGGTTGTGCTCTTTCAGCTACAGAGCACTGTTTGATTCTGCTGAGAGCACTAGCTATAAATAGCAAGTCTCGGCAGCTTCTCTGCAACCATGGCCTTATCCAAGAACTTGTTGAACACAATCTTCGGCGAGGTTCAGCTCAGGTAAATATTTCAACGATTTTCCTGCTTACTTGTTGACCTTTATTAAAATTATCTTCTAATAATTATATTCTTCGAATATGAGATTAATCGTATTTGTTATCTTAATTTCGTTTCATTTTATAATAATTATTTATGAAATTCTTTGTGTGACTTGTCTTAACAAATGAATTCTTTCTGTGGTTGTCATGGTAAAAGAAATAAATTGTAACTTGGTATTAAATCTTCATAATGAAAATCACTCATTTTAACAATATTGGCTGATATATCAGTTCGTTGGAGATGTGCCCCATGTGTGATGGACTGATATAATAGTCTACCATGTATAGTGATGGATCCCTACAAACTATTATTAATATTATTTTTTCTTCTGGTGATGTTTTATAGAAGTTACAGTGTCCTTCATTGCTAAAGATAGATTGGATAAGCATTCACTATTAGCTTCCCTATACTGGGACTCCCTGTACACCTCTGTCCCTTTTTCAATCTCAAGTAGCCTTTGTCATTACCTCCAATTTACCCTTGAATATTTAGTCAATATACTTTATGCTTTTGAAGTGAACAGTTGAGTGCTCAAAATTTATGTAAAAAGGTTTTTTTTTTTTCTGATGAAGAAATTAAGAAACTGTGGTAACAAATGTTTATTGAAATTACTTGGACAGTTGAAACACCTTCCAGTTACCTGTCAAATTGAGGCAGTTCTATTGTCAAGTTCTCCATATCCTGTCATTTAATAGTCTCACATTTGTGTGCATGAACTGTACTCTTAAGAAATCCAGTTTAGTAATCACTGACACTTTTTTATTAATCTAAAGCCAAAATGATTATCTTTATTTCTGTAATGTTGCATATTTGAGTGAATTCACCTAAGAGCATATATTATTTGTGAACAGGTACAAGAAGATGTGAGGCAGCTGATATGCTTAGTAACAGCTGATAATGAAAAGGCAACCAAAGAAATTTGTTCAATACTTATGGAAAGGATAGCCCTCACTCTGCGTGGCCATTTAGCAGTATCAGAGCTCTCTATTGCTGTGAGACCAGAAACAGAAATGAATCTCCTTGCATCTCTTGTTCAAAAAGAAGATTCTTGTTGGGAGCATAAGTTACGGTATGCATTTTTAATTTATATCTAAATTTACACATTTGGGTTCCATTCCTATAGGTGCCAAGCCAATCTCTTAATTACTATGACAGTGGATAATATCCATGATTTTATTTCTTCAGTTAGACTAAACAAATACAGAATAGTAATCCAACCTTAAGCTCAGCAACCCAACAGCTAACTAAAAAATTTATTTATGGACCCCTATGTTTGAACTCTTCAGCTCTGGTATAGTTTTAGCAGATTTCCCTTAAGGGAAATCAGCTATTGAGGTTGTACTCATGACGTGAGTTTTGAAAAATTTCCTCAAATGTCCATCGATCCTACCCAGGAGAGTCCGTACAAAATTATATATATATATATATATATATATATATATATATATATATATATATATATATATTTGTCTGCTCTAGCGATCGCAATTTTTGTTTGATCATTAGCAAACTTCATATTTAAGCGTTTTACGTAACAAGAAAGATCAAGTTCGTTAATGGCTGAAATCGGACCAGTGGGAGGGGGGGGGTTTAGAGGGGGGATTTTTGAAAATTTGAAATATCTCCATTATTATGTGTCGGATTGAAAAATTGTATAGAATCAATCTTATTGCAAATTAAATTTACTATAAATATTGTTCTATACATTTATTCTGTATCTTGAATACTAACCGAGATATTTGCATTTGTATGCACTTATGTGGTCAGCAGGAGTCGGCTATGTTCGGGACTCTCCGCCAATAACTAGTGCAGGCCGTTTCGGTAACTATTCGTCCCTCGTGAATAGGTTTAGAGATTCCTTACTATTACTGTTGTTATTTAAGCAGATTTCTCTATTGTAAAACTTCACGTGGGAAATCTGCTTAGTTTACGCAGCCCCTGCGTTACGGACTTTTGTATCATTCACGACACTGCCACTGTCCATTGTCAACTCAATTAACTGTTCCGTGTCATTATGCAAAACTACTGGTGTGCACCTTATTAGGTTTTATCTCATGCTGGAAGGTATTAACATTGGAAGATCACATTATAATGCAGTAGAGAACAGGTATACATTACAGTTGACATAGATAAAACCTCTTTAATCATTATTATAATTACAATCTGATCTGAAAAAAAGGAAGGAGCTGTTTTATTAGATCTATAGACGAAATATATATGTGACCAAAAAAAAGTTAAAACATGGGTTTAGAATAATAGACATTCCCATAATTGTGTAAACCAATAAAGATGAAATGCCAATCTGTCAAAATGCATTATTTTTTAAGACAATGTGTAAATGATTTATTATTAAAGTTCATTTTTTTAGCAGATTTCCCTTCAGGAAAAATGAGCTATTGAGCCCTGTATTCATCATAACGTAATTTTCAACAAATTTCAAATGTTCTTCTATCCTATGTAGGTCTGTTCAAAATTAAGTATATTTACACATTCATACTTGTCTGTGACCGCTCCAGCATCGCTATTTTTGTTTGATCATTTGTAAACTTGATATTTTAACATTTTATGCAAAACTAAAGATTAAGTTAAATGCTAAATTGGATTAGAGGGGGGGGGGTTGTGTAGAGAAAGGGAATTTTGAAAATTCAAGATATCAAAAGCAAAAGTATTTATTTTTCCTATTGTGGGATAACTTGCAGCATTAATCTTCACATATTTTGGTGTACTCTCAACTGGGAATTGATCTGGTGATGGACTCATCTAAAAAAAATCGTTTATCAGTGATAAGTACTTTCTTCTGAACTAGCCTTAGCATCATGTTTCCATGAATTGTTTTTAAATAGAATTTATTGTTCCTATTGAAGTTGTTTATACTGTAAGACTATTTTTTAAACAACTTATATTCCATACAGTATTTACACAATAAAAATTGCTATTTGCCACAGAAAACAAGTTTGACATTGAAACAGGGGCATTATAAATTTAATTATTCTTTTTCACATGATCTCAGAACAAGTATATGGAAAATATATCTCTGGATATACCTTAGGCAGTTATGAGTTAAATATTAGGAAATGAGGGTAGCTGTACTAGTGGGTATTTGGTTAGTTATTTGTCTCTCTACTTACATTTTAGCAGATTTCCCTTAAGGGAAATCAGCTATTGAGGTCGTACTCATGACGCGAGTTTCGAAAAATTTCTTCAAATGTCCATCGATCCTACCCAGGAGATGACAAAAATGAGGTCCGTTCAAAATTATATATATATATATATATATATATATATATATATATATATTTGTCTGTTAACGCTCTAGCGGTCGCAATTTTTGTTTGATCGTTACCAAACTCGGAATTTAATCGTTTAATGTAAAAAGGAAGATCAAGTTCGTTAATGGCTGAAATCGGACCAGTGGGAGGGGGGGGGTTTAGAGGATATTTTGAAAATTCAAAATATCTCTGTTATTATGCGTCGGATCGAAAAATTGTATAGAATAAATCTTATTGCAAATTAAATTTACTATAAATATTGTTCTATACATTTTTTCTGTATCTTGAATATTAACCGAGATATTTGCATTTGTATTCTGCGTGTGGTTGCCAGTAGGCTATGTTCGGACTTTCCGCCGAGAGCTCTGGTGGCCGTTTCCATAACTATTCGTCCCTCATGAATAGGTTTAGAGGTTAGGTTAACTGTTTTTTGGGGCTAGAAACTACTGGGTTACTACGCCCTAAATAATGTTTTAGGTTTAGAGGTTTCTTACTACTACAGTTGTTATTAGGCAAATTTCTCTATAGTAAAACATCACGTGGGAAATCTGCTTAGTTTGCGCACCCCCTGCGTGACGGACTTTACATGTTAAAACCTCTATAGAAAGGTGACTGGTTTCAGCAGATTTCCCTTAAGGGAAATCAGCTATTGAGGTTGTACTCGTGATGCGATTTTTGAAAATTTTCTTCAAATGTCCATCGATCCTATCCAGGAGATGACGAAAATGAGGTCCGTTCCAAATTTTATATATATATATATATATATATATATATTTGTCTGTTAATGCTCTAGCGGTCGCAATTTTTGTTTGATCATTACCAAACTCGATATTTAAGTGTTTTATGCAAAAAGACAGATCAAGTTTGATAATGGCTGAAATTGGACCAGTGGGAGAGGGGGGGGTTTAGAGGGGGCATTTTCGAAAATTCGAAATATCTCCGTTACCATATGTCGGATCAAAAAATTGTATAGAACTAATTTTATTGCAAATTAAATTTACTATAAATATTGTTCTATACATTTATTTTATTAACTGTATATTAACCGAGGTATTTGCATTTTTATTAAATTTGGGCCGATAACAGATGACTGTTTTCCTCCAATAGCTATTTCGGCCCTTTGCCACAACTGTTCGGCTCTCGTATGGAGATTTCTCTATTGTATAACTTCATGTGGGAAATCTGCTTAGTTTACACAGCCCCTGCGTGACGGACTTTTTTTATAAATGTAATGGAATAAATCAGTTTCCTGTAAGGAACACAGCATAAATTTGGCTAATAATTTATCATCAATTTTTATGATACGGAATTTTGTTATTGTTTTTTTCTTTCCTTTTTTGTAAGCCTAGTTTTGATTTTTAAAACATTCTTCAATTTTAGATGTGTGATGCAGTTATTTTTAATGTCTTGTGCTGAAGGAAAATCTCCTGTAATTATGGATTCTATAACATTGCCTTGCCTTAAAATTCTTCAAGGCCTGGTGAAACCAGATCAACCAGTTTCGAAAAAGTATAAGGTAATGTTATTTGAATAATAATAAGTATTTTCCTTAACTAAATGTAAAATAAATTCGTTATAATCATGTATTGTTTAACATTTAGCACATTTCATGATACATTAGTTTAATGTGATTTATGGATATAAATGTATTATGAATTCATCATGGACATTTCTAGCCAAATACAAAGTCAGATCAAATCATTAGGTATTTAAGAAAATAAATATCCCTTGTTGTAGTGTTGAAACCCAACTTCTCACAATGAACAATTTGTATTATATATATTTCGATTGTAATGTAATCAAATTTTTAGGAAAAGACGTTAGATGCAATAGCAAGCATTCGACCAAGTGGGACGGTTAGACTTGATGTGCAAAAGTGGTTGAAAGGAGATGAAAGACATTCGTATGGAGCCTGGAGGAAGAAAATGCCTTCTGTTTCTTCAGATCCCACTACACCTTCAAAACTTCAATCTAAGGTATTTTTGTATATCATAAGTCTTTATTTTTATATTATTTTTTGGAGCGAACCTAAGTGTAGTCCTTTGTATATAATCCTAGTGGAGCTATATTATTACTTATCAGAAATTTTTTTTTAAATATTAGAAACAGTACAAGAAAGATATTGGAGGAAGTTATGTGATAATAAGTTGTATTCCTTAATCGGTTTAGACTCAGGATTTTTTAGTTCACTTGAACATTTTATTTTTATTCAGATTAACAATAATAACATTATTTCATTGTTGCAGATTGAAGTTCATACAAGATTCTTGGAAGAAAAGTATGCACGGAAATGGAGAGAGAAATGTGTGAAGCCCATGAGACTGACTGATACAGCCTGGCTAAGAAGAGTTATGTTTAATCCTAGTTCCAGGCTTGCTAGGCAGGTCATTTGCAACATGCTCGAGTGCCTTTGTGTAGAACCAAATAGAAGGAGAGAGGTCAGTTATTTTATACTTTTTCCTTTTCACGACCTTTTTAATTTTAATCTTAGAATTGGGGTGCCCATGCAATATCTTCTAAGTGGTGTACGTGACCTTTACTCTAGTAATTTACATGTTACGTCAAGCCATATAGCAACTCTATTCTAGTACAGCCTAGGGCCTGACATTTTGTGCTCTACTCTGTCATACATTGAAATCAAATTAATCATTGAAGTCAAAATAAAACTCATGTTTGTCTGTGGATTATTTTGTTATAATATTTAGGTTGTTTTGTTTCTGCATATGTTGATAAGTATTTTTATTTTTTTAAAGAAATCATAATTCCAAGAACAAAAAAAAAACAATAAACTTACTATAACACTAGCACATTGGAATAGCAGTGGAGTTGCCTAGTTAAAATTCATGTAACATGGGTAGCATATAACACAAGTAGCATGAATGCCCCAACTATTTTTTGCATTGTGCATTATATTTATTAAAGTTTTACTTACTTTTAATATTAAGCTTTATGTTAATCTTTCATTGTACATGTTCTCGTTGCTCCAGAAGTATATTTCAGAGAGTTTATAAAGAGTGACTCTAGCTATAAAAAGCTTGCTTCTTATCAACATTTTTATTAAAAAAATATATCTTGTGAAAAATTAAAATTTTCTCAAATCACACTTGAAATTATCAATTGAATTTAGCAATGATTCAAATCTTTTCTTTTTTATTTTTGCTGTTGTCCACTTCCCTTCAACTGCCTATTTTTGTTTATATCATTAGAATGCTCACTAAATATAATGCTGTAGTCTAGATTCATTTTTCTAAGAACATATACTGTAAAACCTTTAAAGTTAAAATATAGCACATTTTAGACCATTGAGTGACTATTTATATGGATGAATCTATTCTGATAGTGTCAAAATATCACACTTATCAATTAAATAGAACTAATTTTGGTTGTACTTAGACCAAGTTTTTTCCTATTGACGCAACCAGTAGACATTAAACAGAGAAGACCCCACTTATTTCGACCTTGTGTCTGAATTAAAAATAGCTTGGAAACATTTCCCACTAAAATTCACGAATACTTTGAAGAATGTAAGCTCTGCATGATATTTATTTTTGTTATTTTGTTTTCAGGTTTTAGATTTATTAACTAAGTTTTTAAGTGAGCTTGGTACCGCTGGTGAAAGTGCTGCAGAATATTTAGCATTATACCAAACCCTTCTTCAAGAATCTCCCTGGAAGCAATACCTTGCATTGAGAGGAGTTCTTATCCATTTGGCCAATCTTCTTACAGCTGAAATAGAAGTTATACATAAATATGAGGGCAGTATACTAACTTCAGACTTGTCTCAGGGTAAAATTATGTTCAGTATTATTTTAATGGTTGTATAAACTATTTATTCTTTTACTAAAACACACAATATTAAATGTTTTTATTGTTGAAAGGACCTACAATTTGGTTAGTTGTTGTTAGTCATAGAACATTTCCTCTGGAAAATATGCTATTAAGTTCAGTCAAATGACAAAATCACCTTAAAATTCCTTTCTGGATTCTAGTAGTGTTACTTGTCAACATATCACAATTGTATTAACTTAAAATATCTATGATTCCATTAACAATAAATATAATTTAGTTAGGGGCTCAGGTTAGCCATGTGAGTTAAAGTGTTGCCTTTAATCTCACATGGTAATCCTAGAGTGGCGAGTTCGATTCACGCTTAGAACAAAGGAATTTATTTAGTGACGGAATTCATTAAATATAATCCTTAGTACCGCCCTGGCTAAAAAAGGGTGGTAACTTGTAGATAACCCGTCCCAACTAGCCTTAGTTACAAAAAGTTGATGTTAATAAATAATAATAATTTAGTTAAGTCTGTTAGTTGTAATATTGGGAACTATGAGGAGGTGACCAGAAGTTGGAAGTCATTCTGTAGAATATATTTTGAAAAACAAACCATTGCTTTGTCAAAAAGCATTTAAAACATAATTTTTTTAGGCTCAATTCCCCCCCCCCTCCCAATAAAGTTAATCATACCTAGGATATTGAGGATTTTATATTTTAACATATAGGTAAATCAAAATTCACCTAGATTTATTGAAATAAAAAATTGTGTTGAATCATATCCTTTTTTCATCATATACAATTAAAGTACTACTTTTCACCTTAATGTGGGAAATAAAAAATACTTTATGCTTATAAACAAGTTTTTAGTACTTAAAGATTATTTCCTAAACAGAGTATTCTACTTAGATTTTTAAAAATAAAATCTATAATAATAATAGTTATGATGATGATGATACTGATAAACATTGAATATTTTATGATTATATGTATCAATGTGATATATGATGATGTATAACAATTGTAAAATCAGAAGGTTTAAAAATAATAGGCTTCAATATTTTGTTCAGTCTGAGATTAACTCTTATTTATCCTGATTTGATAGCTTTCCTCGAGTGTCTTTCCTAAAAATGCTATGATAATGTTTGTTATAATAGGTTATACAATAGTAATCATCATAACAGACATATGTTATATATTATACACATAGTAATCATATTGCTGGGGTTCAGTTTGGCCGTGTAAGTTGCGGTGTTGGTTTGAGTGCACTTGGTAAACCCAGTTTTGTGTTCACATCCTGTGTGGGTAATAGGAATTTATTTATTGATGATCAAATTAAATAATCCTTAGCTCTTCATTAGTTGTAAAAGGGTGATAGATAACCCATCCCAATTACCCATAGCAGCATTTAGTGAATTATATTACTTAACTCTGCACTTCCTCACTGCTCAGTTTTGACTTACGCTTGGGGTAGTGTAAATGACTGTAATGTTAGGTTAAGCTATATAATCAAGGTATATCCAAAGAATCTAAGTTTGTTGAGATACAATTGTCATGTTCTCTACTTAATCTCTGGCATATTGTTTGTAGGTTATGCTCTGAAAATGTTGACTGAATTAATGGCTTCATTTTTGGAACAACCAAGCATAAAGCAGCAATACAAAGGAAGACTTGTCGGAGCTGTTCTCAACGGCTATCTCTCACTCCGAAGGCTAGTTGTGCAAAGAACAAGACTGATTGATGAAACTCAAGACAAACTCCTTGAGCTTCTCGAAGAAATGACAACTGGTATTCATTCAATTCATTCATTCTTCTTTCTTTTTAAGTTTCATTTTATTCTTAAAATTTATTATCATGATAATTTGAGTGTAATTGTAAAGCATATATGTAATTTTTTGACTAAACGTACATGAAGAGACAGCATCTGCCACACAGCTTTGGTGGTAGGTCAAATGGTCAGTTTGACAGACTCATCCATATTATCGTGGCAATCCCTTTCATATGGCAAGACCAAAAACTCCTCTATTCATGTAACTGATTAATTATCTTCCTTTGTGTACACATACACACACGCACACGCACGCACATATATGGGGGCACCAGGGCCTGTGTGGATTAAGGCGTGGGTATACCTACAACTACCGTTAGTGAAGCTGAGAGTATAAATAGGTGCAGGTTTGTAATCCCCACTTAGAGAGAACTTAGCCATGAAATCGACACTTTGCTAGTGTCATTGCGCTTATTGGTTAGACAGATAGCCCTTCTAAGTGACTAATGACTTTGGTCCTCTTAGATTCCATTCACAAACAAGCTGATCACTAATTAGGATGATTAAGATTACTGATCCCTTATTATGATGGGGCCCTATCAGTTTATTGGATATAACTTATTCAGGGTGTGCATCAAGTTTATCACTCTATATAAATACACACACACATATTTAAATTGGAATTCTTAGATGTTTACTTAAAAGTCAAATTTCTTTCTCTTTTTTTTTTGTTTTTTTTTATTCAGTTATTATGAATATAATACTCAGGTATTTAAAAATAAAAGAAATGTTTGCTCAATTATACTTGTTGAGCTATTTCTAGAAGAGAACTTCTTATAACTTGTATCTGTTCTGACATTGACTATATTATTCTCACTCGTAGTATGGTTCTACAGACCTTAAACAACTTTTTTTCAGAAACTTAAGAAGGTTTAAATGCGAATTTCTTTTAAATTTAATTATCAATTTTCATTAGCCGCAATTCTTAATGAAAAGTATAACTTCTTTATTTTTATTGTAGGTACTGAAGAGGAAACTAAAGCTTTCATGAATATTTGTATTCAGACTGTTGAAAAATGCTCTCCACATGATGTAAGAACTCCTGTTTTCATATTCGAAAGGCTTTGTTCCATTATATATCCAGAAGAAAATGATGTCGGAGAATTCTTCCTCACTCTCGAAAAGGATCCTCAGCAAGAAGATTTTCTTCAGGTAATTGTTTGCAAATTGTGGACAATGCACATAAATAACACTTTCAGTTGTAATTTTTTCTTGTTTTATATTTTTCATGTGTTAGATTTTTCTAAATACAAATAGTTCTGATTTTTGGGAGAGGTGAGAGTAGTTTTTTAAACTAAAACAACCTTAGACTGGCGAAATCATATGAAACATTTTATATATTTATCTTACTTGCCTGATCTAGCTCCTGTGTAAAATTGTTACGTGTTTCTTTCTAAAAAGCATATTAAAATACCATTTTACAGAAATGATTTAGAAAAAATCTCGCAAAAGCCCCAGGCATTACTGCATATGACTTCTAAACTGTGTCTTAACAATATAATTACTGATCTTACCAAATATATTAT
Organism: Riptortus pedestris; assembly: GCA_019009955.1. Lineage (NCBI taxonomy): Eukaryota > Metazoa > Arthropoda > Insecta > Hemiptera > Alydidae > Riptortus > Riptortus pedestris. The sequence goes on along the minus strand of CM032228.1, from coordinate 228,153,201 downwards.
AATATTCACTACAGTTCAAAGGAATTATTTTGAAGGCGATAAATTTCTTTTGTTAATATAATTTATGTAATAAAACATTGCAAATCTTTAATATAGGATTTTTACAAACTTGAATTGAAACATATGTTAATTTTCCTCGGATTCAGCCATAATTTTAAGTTTAGACTACAGCATCATCTATATTTTGATACTAAATATATTGTATAAACATAAGACAATATTTGGCAATTAAATTTACTTAATTCTAGGTGTTGCACTTCTCCATTTTCGTATCCCTGGGAGGAGAAGAACTCAGATTGCGAAAATTAAGTACAAAATTGTATGAAACATTTTTATTAAAAGTTACAAAATTATGAAATTTTGTTTTCTTTAAATATTGAAGTAATTAATATATTTTTTAAATTGTTATTTTTCATCCTCGGGAGTCAAATTGCACAGGTTGAATAGGACTCACAAATTCCATACATATATTTCTAATATCACTCTGGCACATATTTTCTTCTTACTTGTAAAAAGAAAACTTTTTTTTTTCCATCCTTTCTAGGACAAACTGTGCACCTACATGTATAGGTTTAATTCACAAACAGTTGTGATATTTCATTATGTCTATATTCTTTATATATCATTGTTTTCTTAATTCAATTTCCTTTATATATGTATGATTTTTTTTTTTAACAGGGTAGAATGTTAGGAAATCCTTACAGCTGTAATGAACCTGGTTTGGGTCCATTAATGAGGGATGTAAAAAATAAAATTTGCCAAGACTGTGAACTTATAGCTCTGCTGGAAGATGACAACGGCATGGAACTACTAGTGTGCAATAAAATTATCAGCTTAGATCTTCCAGTAAAAGAGGTATGCTTAGAATAATTTTTAATTATATTTGCTGTAACTTAATACTTTTTTATAACTTTGTGTAACTTTTTTGGCACAGTATGTGTTTTTTTTTTTTTTTTTAACATTCCTTTCTTGGTTCTTGATTATTTCTAATACATTAATTTGTAGGTCTACAAAAAAATATGGGTGGCTGAAGGAGGCGAAGGAGATTCAATGAGGGTAGTTTATAGGATGAGAGGGCTTCTTGGTGATGCTACTGAAGAATTTGTTGAAACCCTTCATGCTAAATCTCAGCAAGAAGTCAACAATGAAGAGGTCTATAAAATGGCCAATGTGATGGCTGATTGTGGTGGACTTAAGGTGTGTATTGTCTATAATTTTGCTAAAACTTTATTTTAATTTACTTTTACGAAAATAATTTACTATTAGCAGATTTTCCTATTGAAATTTAATCATTTCATGTTTGTTTATCCCTGTAATCGTACTAGAAGGAGGATATTTAGAGGGGCTGAAAACAATCAAAAACATCTTATTCCAAGCTTAATATAGTGTATTGCATTTATCGGGCCTGTACTATTTGAGATAAATGGATATCTTTGCAATATGACATAATCATACTAGGAACTTAGTTTTTGTTTGATCAATAATTTTTTCTTTATTTCTCGTAATAACTAAAGCTTGTTTATATCTGTATTTGTAGCAGCAATGGGGGCTTTAGAGAAGGAGCAATGTCAAAAATTCGACATAGTGTGAAACCTTTCTAAAACGGGCACCTGTAGATATTCTGAATTCACCCATTGTTATAAATTAGGAATAAGGTCATACATTAACAATAATATTAAATTTTATTATAAAACAAACAAATATTAAACAATATGAAGGAAACTGTAACGTCAAAAGATGGTAATCCTCAAAGATGTGAATCATTGTTAAACAGCAAATAATTATCATTTATAAAACAAATACGTTTTTCATGTGTTCAACATTTTTAAATGTGTTTTGGGGAGGGGGTGCCCGTTCAAAGAAGTTTCACTGTATATCTTTTATTATGAGTGAGGTAGAAAATTGTTTTACAACAAGTATTGTTAAGAATAAATTTTACAATTGTTCTTTGCACTTGTTCTATAACTTAAATATTATCTGAGTTATTGTAGTTTCAGCCAATTCAGATATCTCTTTCTGCTCTAGGAAGGTGGGTTTACAGGGAGAATATCAAATATTCAAAATATCTCCATTATTACTAGTTGGATCAAAAAATTGTATACAACCATCTTATAGTAAATTTAATTTTATATAAATACTATTGCATACACTTTTTTACTCTCAAATTTTAACAGAGATATTTGTATTTTTGTCATTTTCAGTCTTCCGTAAACTCTCAATTGTAGTCATTGTATGTTAACAATCACCCGATATATCATAAACATCCTTTTCCAATGTTGAATAACAAATATGTTTTCAATGAACATTAATTATGATTTTCGTTCTTGAATTAAAAATTTTTATTTAATTTATACCATACTTGATATTTAATCATTTCATTCTTAAAGGTCATATTTCTTAATGTCTGATATCTGTCCTAGAATAGAGTGTTTAGAGGGGAATTCAAAAAATCTTCGTTATTATTATTCGGAACAAATAATGTTATAGTATCAATCTTGTTAAGCAGCTGATGCTCAACAACTGTTTTATACATTTTCTCATAACTCAAATATTAAGCAAATAACTCCCACTTCTACTCATCGGATTTGTGTTTATAAATAGAAAATATATGGTGAAATGAGGTCAGTAGTGTGCCATCCAGTAGGTGGAAAGTCTACTTAGTTTATACTGTCCCTGTGCAAAAGACTTCGTTTTCAGTCTTAAGATAACCCCTCACTTATACTTATGTGATTTTCACTTAAAGCAACTACATTAAAAACATAAATATCCAGCTCGTTATTACAGGAAAAATAGAGAATAGAATGTTGGATGATATCATGAGTATGGTATTGTAAGAGAAGGGAAATCTGGTTACTTTACATAACCCCTGCTTGTACTGCTGTGTAGTTGTTATTTTTTCAATTTGTTTTCTATTTTCTTCTTACTTTTTGGACATTACAAGATAATTTGATGAACCAAAATTTGATCTCATTTTATACTTCTTGTTTTAGGTTTTACTGAGTCGTCTCAGTCAAATTAAGGATACTGTGAGATCACGTTCGCTCCTTCAGGTAAGATCATATCTTTAAATCCACGTCTTTATTTATTTTATTTAAGTTACTGAATATAGATTCAAAGTAAAGCTGTGCTTGCAATGACATTGGGCTTGAGGATTTTTGTGATTTTTATTCTCAAATGAGCTTCAAATTTTATCTGGTAATAGTCTTTCCTAATAAAATTTAGGCATCATCCTGACTAAAACTAGAAAATAATCTACACAGGAGACAGTTTCTCCCGACTAGTAATATAAGTGTAATAAAAATAAAATGTACTGATTAGTTTTGTGTAAAACACTCATATTTTTATTTATGACAAAACATAGTGCAAGTCTGTGAAATTATAGTTTCTGTTTTATCTTCGAAAGATCGTGCTGGCCACGAGTCATTCCTTAAACATCCAAAAAACTTCAATAAATATCTTTATGATTTTCTGATTTTTGTCTAGGAACTTCAACAAAGTTTTGCTTGTAAATCTATATTCGAGACCCGAGATTTGCATAATTCCGGATTATAGATATTCATAATCAAAATCATGCTTTCATCATTGTTCGTGGTGTCATTTTAGGGGATCAGGTTAGCCATGAAAGTATCGGCTTTCACATGGTAAGCCTAATGGCGAGTTCGATTCCCGCCTGGGCAAATAGGAATTTATTTATTGACAAAATCATTAAATAATATCCTTAGTCCAACCCTGACTCGAAAAGGGTGGTAATCTGTAGACAACCTGTCCCATTTACTCACAGCAGCATTAAGTGGGTTTATTAATAAATAAATAAATAAAAAATCATAGTCGTTTACCTGATTTTTTAGTGGTTGCTAATAGTTAGTATATTATTCACGGAGAATTCTTTGCTCTGTTGTCTTATTAATACCAATGCACTCAGCAAGCAACCCGACTGCTTAAAGCCTCTTGTTGGGACTCAGTTTATGTGGACAATGCCTTTTCACTTATCTTCATTGTGAAAAAGATCATCAAACTTTTGATGAAATTCTCATACAAATAAATATGGATCCTTATTTTTATAATAATATAAAAAAAAAATCAGAAATTGAAATAAAATGTTTCATATTAATACCTATTTCAAAATATAATATTAAAATACAAACATCTATATCTAAGATTTAAAAAATCAATTTTAAATATAAGTAACTAATTAACATTTTTTGTTTAGGTAATTTTGAAACTTCTCCAGTTATGTGTTAAAGTATCAAGGAACCAAGAAATTCTCTGCCGTCCTGAACTTGGTGCTATATCGATTCTCCTTGACACCTTCCAGCTATGTGTGTCGGATTCAACTCATCAGTCTGGTGTTCTTATAGATCAGATTCTTGAGGTTCGTTTTTATTAATCTTAATTTATAAACTGAATTTTGATTTATTTTACTTCAATTACTATAAATCAAAATTGTCTTTAGTAGATATAATTAAAAAACTGTTAGTATTTAGGAGTGGGGGCTAAGTGAAGGCTCATAATGATAAATAATTTTGTTAATTTTCAAGTTAGAAATATAGTATAGTATAGGAGCATAGTGGTTATAATTGTTAACATGTAAATCATTGCTTCAGATAATTATTGTATTTTATTTGTTACATTTTGATTCCACTCCTTTTTGGCAATGTTTAACATTTTTACTAATCCCTCAAAAAGTTACCTTAAGGTTGTTGTTTTTTTTAGCAAAGGAGAATGGAATATCTTTTTAATATTTATTTTTTTCTACTTCAGATAATGGAAACAATTTTATCAAGGACTGCAATGCTGTCTCCAGAGACCTTTATGGGAATGTCAATTGGAGGAGTTGAATACATTAATTCACTTCTTGACTGTGCTTCAACTTGCCCGAGCGTGAGATCTAATCCTGCCGTCCTTACACATCTTGCTAAAGTATTAGCTTCTCTCACGTATTCCAGCGAAGCGAATATGGCTGCCCTTATGAACTATTTTAGGCCCTCTCTAAATTTTGATTCATTTGATTCGGAGCACACACCTGATGATGAACAAAAGGTATTTATGAATCGACATATTTTATAATGAGGAAAAAATGGAATGTCTTAAGAAACCACTAATGGTTTGTTAATATAATTGACAATAGTTTAATCTCTATTAATTTAAAAATGATGTATGCTTTCTTTTGTTTATATTTTGTGTTTTAGTTCTTATTTAATATCATCATTAAATTTTTCCATCTAGGCACAGAGTAGTTCTAAATGCCAGTTAAACAAATGTAATATTTAATTTATTCTAAATACCAAATACGTTATAGATGTTTAAAAAATAGTTTAAACACTAGTAAATATTTGAAACATGTTAAAAAAAGAAATAAATACATAATTTTTAAAAATAAAAACAGATTTTGGTGAATTCATGTCTGTTCATTGCAAAAGATATAAACACTGTAAATACAGTGTAGATACAGTGGTAAAATTGTGAACCCTCCCAATAAAAATTATAAATTGAAAATTTCAGAATAAAATGTATAGTGTAGGAAGTTGGGATTGCCAAGTCAGTTCGATTGAGAGATCCTCTCCTCTATCGTCCATTCATTAGTGAACAATGAACTGATTGAAGAAGTTTAAAGTAAGATCATTGTTTAAACAAACAATTGAATTTGATCTTGGATCCCACTAAATAAATAAATTTTATTTTAACTCAAATTAACAGGAGGTTGTAAAAAATATATCAATCCTATTAAATTTGTTATAGGGAATGGGAATAAGTTTTAATTTTTTTTTTTTTTTTTTAATGTTGAAATTGTTATCTCTTACATCTTATCTAATCTTCCATACATGGATTAAGAAAGGGTCTTAGTATGGTGATAAACACAGTACATAACTTTTGCTTGGAGTGTTAACATCTAGATTTCTTATATCATGGAATATGTTCCAAAAAAACAGCATTTGCGGGAAGTTCTGCTTCACTACTATCTTTTAAAGAAAAGTGCTGCAGAAACGTATCGCTTGTTTGTGGATGTTTATGGTGACCATGCTCCATCGGAGGCGACTTGCAGATATTGGTTCAAGCGCTTCAAAAGTGGTGACTTTAATGTTGATGACAAAGAACACGATGGTGCCCCAAAAAAGTTTCAAGACGAGGAACTTCAGGAATTGCTTGACATTGATCCTTGTCAGACTCTTGAAGAGTTGGCTACAGCATTAGGTGTTGATCGATACGCCATACGAGTTGAAGGAAAGGGATATTGAAAGACGTTTGGTCACTTGCGAAATGTTGCTTGATCGACAAAGAAGAAAGAGTTTTTTGCATCGGATCATCACTGGCGATGAAAAATGGATTCACTATGACAATCCTAAACGTAAACTTGCATGGGTGAAGCCAGGTGAACCAGGTCCATCAACACCCAAGGGCAATATTCATGGCTTAAAGGTGATGCTCTGTATCTGGTGGGACATGCGGGGTGTGGTCTACTATGAGCTGCTGAAACTATTAATTCCCAACTTTACCGACTTCAGTTAATACGTTTGTAATGAGCTATTCAAGAAAAACGACCTGAATGGCGTGGTAGACATGAAAAACTGATTTTGCAGCACGACAATGCTAGGCACCATGTTGGTCATCCCGTCCGGACATACCTAGAACAGATCAACTGGGAGGTCCTACCCACCCCCCGTATTCACCAGACATTGCCCCTTCAGATTATCATTTGTTCCAGTCTATGCAGTCAGCACTTATTAGGCAGCGCTTTACCACATACGAGGATGTTAAAAAATGGGTCGATGACTGGATTGCGTCGAAAGATATAGAATTCTTCGCTCGAGGAATCCGTTTACTGCCTGAAAGATGGGCCCAGGTTGTCGCTTCAAATGGAAATTATTTTGAATAAAGTACTTTTTTATTTCTCTATTCCAATTTGTTGTTTTTTTTCACCATAAAAAAAATTAAAACTTATTCCCATACCCTATAGTTAGTATAGTTTTTTAGAATTCTTTATAGAATTAGTTGTTGTTTTTTATATTTCAACCAATAATAACAAAGTAATCAGTACAGCAGTTGAATGGAATAAGGCATGTTTAATATTATTTAACATTATAAAATCCATATTTTTTTGGAAAAGCTATATCATTTCTTGTTAAAATTTATACATATTAGAACACATTAATATAATAACTGGAATAATAACTGATACAAATCATCACCTAACATTTACACTAATATAATCTTTTTAAGGTAGTAACTACTAAAAGGAAAATAAAGTTTTGGAATCGAGTGGATTAATTTAATATCAGGAGTACTGAATAAACTAGACAACCATATTAATAATTAAACATTTGAACTAAGGGTATCTTCCCATACGAATTATTTTTTTTTTTTTGACCATTGATTAAAAATATGTTAGAACTTCTTTCCAAGACAACAATGTAAACAATAATTTGCTTTTTTTTTTAATTTTTCAGCTTGAGTTGTTCAGTATACTCTCAGTGGCTATTGACCAAACATCTCTGGGTAACTCCTTGAAAGATTACATCCTATCTCTTGGAATTGTCGATGAGGCCCTGAAATATATATGTGTAAGTAACGTGCAACTTAATTTCTTTTCAAAGACTTCTTTAATTTTGAATTGGTTATAATATGTAGATACATATCCTTATAAACCAAAGTAGATTACCTCATCTCGGATATTAATATAATTTTTATTAATTTTCATGTACTGCTTCTTAATGCTAAGAAATTTGTATTTTTATTTCAGAGGCATGCTCCAGTTGCAAAGCCTACTCTTCTCCATTCGGATAGTGATGAGTGGAAGGAATTTATTTCTAAACCATCACTGAAGTATATTCTACGTTTCCTAACTGGTCTTGCATGTCATCACAAGCCTACACAGGTAAACAATGTCTTACTTTTATATTTAAAATCATATAAGGTAAAATGTTCTGAAATATTTTTATAATTTATGTTCCTTAATACAAAATGGTGTTATTCTTCAAAAAAATAGAATTAATATTGGTCTGTTATTTACTTCCGAACAATGATTCCATCAAATAGCAAGTACAATTCTAACACAATTTACTTGTGAATTTGAAGGAACATAATCTTCATTTTTGGATTTAAACATTCAATAAACATCTTAAAAAATGTGTAATGATGTGAATGCAATGCTGGATGATTCTTTTTTTTACTTGTATGAAGTAAAGGGAGTATTGTAGTCATGAAAAGGCCAAGGAATTATTCTGAAATTGAAGATTTTTGCAATTTTAATGCTTCCTTTATTTTTTGCAAGGAAGTAAAGGATTGTATAGTCAATGTAGCAAAAGGTTTATTAAAATACATATATTTTTTTTTATTTTTAGGATGCAGTTTCATTGGATTGTATTACCATAATACACAGGCTAGAACAGGTTTCATCTGATGAACATGTCGGTTCATTGGCTGAGAATTTGCTGGAAGCCTTGCGGACCAATGAGGCTGCAGCTTCGAGGATTGAAGAAGTAAGAGGCCAGACTAGAGCAGAGAAGAAAAGGCTCGCTATGGCTATGCGAGAGAAACAGCTCGGTGCTCTTGGTATGAGAACTAATGATAAAGGACAGGTATGTGATTTACAAACCATTGCCATTATTTATTAGGAGTTATACAATGAATATTAAACATTAAAACTATTCTATTTTAGTTACGGGTTGAGAGTACCATGATGCAGCAGATGGAAGAGCTCGGTGAAGAGAGTGGGCTTGTTTGTGTCATATGTCGAGAAGGATACAAATTTCAGCCGGCTAAAGTTCTGGGTGTTTATACTTTTACTAAGCGTTGCAATGTAGAAGAGTTTGAAAATAAACCGAGAAAGACAGTTGGTTATTCAACAGTTACTCATTTCAATGTTGTACATATAGATTGTCATATGTCTGCTGTAAGGTAAATTATTACTTAGTATCTACTATTTCTCTATTTAAAAATGTATTAATTGTTATTTGGTTTTATATTAAATAATTTGCAATTATTGTTTATCAATAGCAAATGCATTTCAGAGAGAGAGCAGATTCTTCCATTTTCAAATTAATGGCTATTATTCTTGCTAAATATATTGGTTAAAAATAAGTTTTATGTTCTAAGTTTATTAGAATTTTGAATTACAGGACCTCTTAATTCTCCTTTCACTATTTAGTTTGGATATCTGTCAACAAAATACTCAAAAAAAATTAAAAATGTGCATACGTTTAACCCTCCGTTAGGCGCAGCTAGCCTGAGAGGCCAGGAAAACATACTTTTTGATACCACGCCTCATTCTGTTTCCCCTGTGAGGGGCCATTCCCAGTAATTTCCTGATTTGTGTTCATGCTTAGAATCCCCTACTTTAGTCTATTGCCATCCTTCATCCAGACCGACTGGTCCCTAGGTGGCTTGTGAGGCCGACTGCGCCCAGTTGCTCCTTAATTTCGAAGATGATTTTTTTTCAAGATATATCTATTGCAATCGTCCCTTTTACTAAGATTAATGCTATTCTATATGGAAGTTCGTCGATATCTTGAGAAATAAGTGCTAGTCTAACTCTGGCCTCTCAGGCCGAATGCGCCTTATCAATTTTAATTGTTTTAGTTTAAGCTTCATTCTATTTTAATAAAGTTATTATTTTACGTACTAAATAGCATATTTGCTTTCCTTAGATCCTAGCAAATTCTGTCCTACCAGCGTTTTAAATTAAAATTAATTAGATGGGGAGTGGGGGGCTAAAATATGTGGGCGGCCTCTCAGGCCGTGTACGCCCGATTTTGTTTCGTCCAGAGGTGCGCCCGACGGAGGGATAAATAAACTGTTCCATGGTTGATATAATGTCACTTGATCAAATTGTAATGCTGTGCCACTTAGAATAGCTTAAAATTTGATACGACTAACAGTTTTGGGGTATAATTAAAAATACAAAACCACAGCTACTATCACTTTGAATGAAACTCGTGAAAATCTACCACAATCGTGAAAAAGAGATGAAAAAGAAGAGCCATCACAATTTCAGATGGTCAAGTTATATTTGAAGCTCACATTGTCTCAGTAATGAGATATAGAATATATAGAAAATTTCTGTAGATTATTGTAATTTTCCAAGTGCACAAATTCGGAAATTATAGATTTTTCATCTGAACTAAATGAATTTTACTGTATAAATTATTCTAAATATTTACTTTTTTTTTAGACTTGCTCGAGTGAGAGATGAATGGGAATCTGCTGCGCTGCAGAATGCTAATACTAAGTGTAATGGGCTCCTCCCGCTGTGGGGACCACAGGTACCAGAATCTGCTTTTGCTAGCTGCCTTGCAAGGCATAATACCTACCTACAAGAATCTACCGGCCATAGGTAAATTTATCATTCTCCAATTTATTTAGTGTACTTTAAACCTATATTTTATAAATTTTAAATGTGTAAAATCAAACATCGGAATAACGAAATAGCAGATTTTTTGGCTAAATTTTCAAATGATCAAAATAAAACTTCCAAATTACAACTTAAACATACTTTTAGAGGAAAGATCTAATAATGAAACGTGACAAGTGAGGGCTAGTTTAAAAATAGTGTACCTGAAATATTTTAGGCCCATCATTTTATCTTTCGCAACTACTGTTGAAATGTGGCTCAATAAATTCTTATTTCATCAAAATAGACTGAGATTAACATTTGCCAATGTGGAAATTAGACTAAACAAACTTACATACACCTAATTTATGACTGCCTACTTACATAAAAAGAATGATTTCAAAACTTAGTTGATCTGGAAAAGGGTGGGCCATGAATCAAGAAAGAATATACAGAATAGTTCCAAAATTTAAGAAAAGTGTCTACCAGGATTCGAGGCCGCTAATTATTTCTTGAATTGGACAAAAAGAGGACTTGTGTTATTGATGTTTGAATTTTTATGGTTATTATTCTACTGAAAATAATTTTGTTCAAATAAATAATAAAATCTGTTTTGTTCTATTTTCAGAGATATTAGTTATTCTTCAACTGTCCATGATTTGAAACTTCTTCTTCTGAGGTTTTCTCAAGAGAAAAGTTTCCACGAAGACGCAGGGGGCGGAGGCCCACAGTCCAATATGTACATTATTCCATATCTTATGCATATGGCTTTATATGTTATCAATACGTAAGTTTCAAATAATCTTATTATCATCTGTGCATATTGTTATTGCCACTCTGAAATCTATCAAAAATTAGAAATGGGTAATATCTAGTGATATCTGTCTCTAATGCAATAAGTATAAAGGAGAATATTTTTTATCCAATTTAAATTGTAACTCTTATTGTAAGTGCCGTTCATGAGTATATAGGAGAAATAATCGTGTTGTTTATAACATAATAATCTTATAACTGTTTTGCGGTCTCATACAAAATTTCATGATATTAATGTCAATGAATACTTTGGCATTACATTTTACATCATGTCTGCAGTGATGATGGTGAGTTGGGAATCAACATGGTTAATGAAACTGGTGACTCGCTTGTAGGGAAAAGTTTTTTTATTTCATGATTGCATTCTTTTTCAGATTAGCAAAAATTGAAAATGCTTTAATAATATTTATAACACTCAAAAAAGAAAGAAATATTAGTTTTCAAATTTGGTAGTAGTATTAGAACAGACATTGATTTACTCTTCTGAACTTACAATAAAATCTTAAATAGAGTCTATATTAAAGATGATAGGAAGGAGGGTTCTGCATATTTGGATTTTTTAATGATTTTAGAGCTAAATTGTCTTTTAATGTTTTTTTGTTAAATTATGCTTGGAGAGATGTGTTGATATGTCTTTAGTGAACAGTATTATATGATCTGTATATAAGAACTTCATTTATTTACTGATAACAGTCGTATTATCTTCGTCAACGTTTGCAAAAGTAATTTTCTCTAGTGTGTCTTGAAGAATGTCTTGCAGAGACTGGAATGGTTATTTAGAGAAAAGAGAGTCTATGACAGTGGAGATCTGAAAAAAAAATTGGTGATACTGTTAGCCAACTATAAAGTAAGCTGTATTACTAGCTCTAGATGGTTAAATGCATAGAGTATTTAATTTCTGTAATTTCTTGCATGATTTCACCAGACCATTTACTAAAAAAACAATTTTTCACTGATATTGGGTATTTTCTTAGTTATATGAAGTTATTGTTGCCAATAGGGTAGATCTTTTTGTTCCTTGAAAATCTGTCAAACATTTCTTTAAAATTTACTTTGGGGCAGATCCTCAATTGTGCCATTTATCGATAAAGGATTAATGGTGTTGGTTATACAAAGATAATTTTTTTTGTAAGGAAGAAACAGCATTCAAAATGCCAAGGACGATGAAACTTATTTAATAAAAATAAGTTAACTAAAAAAATATATTGCCAAAAAGCTTTGATGATGAGAAATAAATTGTTTAGATACATTTTGTTATTGACATTGAAAATTGTATGTTCAATGTTAAACATGTTAATAAATAATATTTTTTGCTTATCCTATTGACAGTTTATTGTAAATATTCGTTTTGAAGAGGAAGATAGTTGTTTTAACTGTCTGCTTATATTTACTTTACAGGACAAGATGTAGTGCTAGAGAAGTAAAGGGTTTATCGATGTACGTGGAAGAACGAAGGATAGAAAACTGTTATGAAGCAGAAGGTCCTTATTATTGGGCGACTCTGTGCACCCTCCTCCAGTCGCCGAATCGCTGGGCTGCTATGAGACTGCGCCACCTTGATAGGCTGATACTGACTGCACACGTGAGGCACGTCCATCCTGCTTCACCACCTCCACGGCTTACTGATGTTGCTGTCAAGCCTTACCACGTTTATAAGAGTGCTCTTCTCTTTTGGGCGCTTATCGATGCCATTTACAATATTCATTTTAAGGTGAATTTTTGATAAGAAGGTGTATTTTATTTAAAATGTTAAAAGCAGTTTCTAACTAATTTAGTTTACTTCTGACCTGAGATAATTATCTCAAGGGGAATAATTCGTAGACCTAAATCTTCTCAAAATAAACTGGAATTTTATCTTATTCCTATACTAAGTCACCATATTTTTGGGGACACATTCTCTTATTATTTCCTTATTTTATTAATATTATTATGTCTACTTTTTGCTACTATAACTAATTGGGGCGGGTTATCTACAGGTCACCACCCTTTTCTAGCCAGGGTGGGACTAAGGATTTTATTTAATGAGTTTGTCACTTAATGATTCCTATTTCCCAGGCAGGAATAAAACTTTCCACTCTAGGTTTAACATGTGAGGTTAAGGCTAACACTTTAGCTCTCATGGCAAAGCTGACCCTTTTTTTTATTATATATTTTGATTGGTATACTAAAACGTAAACAATATTGGGTATGGCTAGGAAATATGAATATTTCTTTTCATTTATTTTAAGCATAAGTAAAAAAAATAATATGCAATTCTGTCCTGATACGTCAGTGGTAAAGCTTACACCCATTAAATGCTGTATATTTGAAAAGTGACTTACGTTGTTATCAGGTCAACCAATCTAGCAGTCACCTTTTTTGTTGCATCATTACCAAATTTGATATATAAGGATTTCATGTAAAACTATAGATCATTCACAGTTCATTAACAGCTGAAATCGGATTGGGTAGAGGGGAGGGGGGATGAAGAAACTTTTTACAATTATAATTTTGAGTACCAAGAAATATGGTCATTGGAACGTTGGGGTGGCATTATTGAAGTTACTATTGTTAGTTCCTACATTTTTCTTATTAATATATGGCTGAGAAGCATAGAAAAGTCTCATGAGTCTGTTTAAATTATCGTGTTGGACTAAGGTCCATCATTTATTAGAGTTTCAGCATTTTTTCTTATAAGTACAGCTCTTTACTGAGGAATGTTCTTATACACTGATTTATTATTAATTTGAATCATGAACTTAATCTGTTTTTTTTTTCTACAGAAAGTTCCATTCACAAGTGAAGACCATTGGCCAACTAGTTTAGCAGATTATATTCGCCATAATGATGAAGCTTTGATGAAATCTTCTGAAAAGTTGATGGCTATTTATAATGATGAATTATTGCCATGTGCGTCATTTGAAGAATTCTGTGATGTTGTAGGTGAGTTAATTGAATTGGTATTTTTAATTAATATATTAATTATATTCGTATAATATACATACCAACTTATAGAAATGTATCAAAGTTTTGACATTCTCACCTTATTCCTCCAACTAACCTTAAACTTGTTTGTCCCTTAATAGTTTCTGGGCTGTAATATAGTAAATATATTTAAATAAATTGAAAAATTCAAAATATGGCATTGAATACTTGCATATTTTCCTCCAGGGAAATCAGCTATTGAAGTTGTACTCATGATTTTATCATTGAGAAGTAGGAAGGAGAAAAATTAGCTACATTTTAAATTTTCTACCGCTCTGAATATATCAAATTTCTGAGCATAAATAGCATTTATATGACAATGCCTAATTAATATCAATATTTCAAGTAATGCTAAGTAAATAATTATTAGCCTTTCTGACGTGAGAGAAGACGGACATAGAAAGTCAAAATAGATAATGCACGTGCCCTGGGTAAGATGTAGCTGATATGCTGAGGGCTGGAAGAAGCAAGGACTTCCAGAGAAGCCTAACATTGACTCAGATCAGATTTATGCAGTTCCTATCGGCAGGAGCCTCTTGTATCTATTTTTCCGAAGGCACCTAGTAAGACACATAGGACCTACTCACTCCCGCCTAGTTTAAATTTTTCATTCACTGGGTTTCATTAGGAGCCCTTGCTCTATAAAGGGTTAAAGGAGGGGGAGGGGGAGCATAAATAAAAAATTGCAAATTTCCCTACTACTTTACTTTTATTTTTATTACTTTATGTGAAAAGAAAAGTCTGTTTAGTCTAAGAAAGCAATAAGAAGTAAAATAGCCATAGAAACTAGAAATTTTTATCTGTTCAAACCCATTGCAAGTTTCTAACTGTAGTTTCTTTTGTTTTTCAATTTCAGCTCTATTAGAAGAAATACCAAACCCATCAAGCTATATAGCCGAAACCCTTGCCTGGTTTGGATAAAATCTTTAAATCAAGCTTTTTCTGTATATTTTTGTAGATTATTTATTTTCTCCTTTTCAAAGATTCTGTGAAGTTACACTATTAGGCTATTACGTCATGAGAAATTTTTTTTTTTTGTGTTATAAGATAAAAGATAATGTACATTATAGTTTTCGTAAGTTTATTTTTTCACATTTAACCCTTGAGAGTACTGTATTAATGCATGTGTACATCTCAGCGTGTGATTGGATTGTAATATATAACTTAAGTAAAAACAATTAATCCAGAATCACTCCCCTCCTCAGAATGACCACGATGGCAGTATTTTAAAATTGCGTTGATTCGATACTGTACTACCCCGATTGGTAAATATACGATTTTGGATGCATTTGTTTTTCTTTACAGAGAAGAAAGTTTTGTTAATAAGAGCATAGTTATAAGTTATGAGTCACTTATTTATGTTTTATAAAATTTCGTTTATCGGTTATTTGTTTTTTTTTTTCAAATGTTAAATAAAATATTTATAATAAATACAGAAAAAAGTTGTAAATATGTATCTTACTTATCTCAGGCCCAATTTTTCTCATGTATAATAATTATTAGTTTACATACAAATGTTTTATCGAAGACAAAAATTAGTGCCTTTAATGAAGAAGGTTAAGTTAATTGAAAAACTTCAACCTATTTTCTTTCTAATTCCATTATTAGAAGAAGTTTAATCAAATATAACTAAGATATTATGAACACACTGTGAAATAAATGAAAGACTGGCAATGCTAGGTCTACAAAACATTTTTTCTCTTTGAATCAAGATAGGTAAATTGATTTAAATTATTTAGAAAATGGTAGAAAACTTGAAAATTGTAATTGCCTTAAAATGCTTTTTGGTGATATATCTTATTGTTGACTGAAGGTAAAAAAAGTATTCTTTTTTATTTTTTATTTCTTCAAATCTCATTACTCGATACTTTAGCATATCCTAAATTATTAATTCTCTCATTTATTAATAGGTTTTTTAATCATCTGTATCTGTATTAGTTCATTTTACTACTTAAATTAAATCTTGAAGTGTTAATTTCTTACCTTATTTAAAAAAAAAAAAAAATTAAAACTCGATCGCTTATATTACCTATGTATATTCAAAAGTGATTGTTATGTTTCCTGTATTGAGATTTTTATATATACAAGTATATAAATTGTGTATAATAAATGGCTTTTTCTCATATAGAATTATGAAGTTTTATTTTTATTTTCCCCCTATACTTGTTATATTATTAAATTTCTGTAGAAATCTGAGTGGTACTTCTTTCAAATAAATTTGTTAATTATTTATAAGAATATTCTTATTCATAAGATAACAATGTAATTAAAGAATAATATATTTTCAAAGGGAAGGATTTTTATTAACCCTTGATAGTGTTGTGGACACAATATGATGTGGGAGCACTCCAGTTTCTATGGACATACCAGATCCTGTGGATGACACATGTGTATTCATGACTTGTAAAGGTTATGATTAATGACAATATTTTTTTTCATGAACCACGAGTCATATAGGAACAAAATATTTCAAAATTTTGGTTGCTGAGCTTGTTACTGGAGCATTTGTCACAGTGTGTCATTATTTGTTTTCAGTAAATGTATTTTTTTTTTCTTTTTTGTTTATAATTATAATGTGAAGCTGCAGATTTTAGATCCACTGTAGAACTTCATTCATTTCTCATTAATGTTTTCTTCTCTGATGAATATAATAAGTGTATAACAAATGTATAGGTACCATCTGGTTCATATCTTGATTTCACAGTCTCCTTTCTTGAACAAGAAACATCTGAAAGTCTTCATGCACTTGAAATGACTTTTTTACCTCCAGGCTAAAGTAGGAGACAAATGTAATGGAATAGGCCCACAACAAGAGAGAGCTCTCTTCAGACGAGGATCAATCTAGCTATAGATTAGTAATTAGATATCTTAATTAAAACTCAAATGGTACAGCATTTATGTTAAATTATGACAAATGAAACTAGAAATTAGCATTGGCTATAAATTAAATTATAATTAATGATCAGAAAAATGATTGATTCTCTCAAAGAAAATACAAAACATGAGTATAACTGGTGATTATCCTATCACTAAAGGTAATGTAATCTGATAATAAAACTGTCAAATTGGCAAAGTTTCTGTATAATGTTTTTTGTCCTTGTGAATTTGGCCCGAAACCACATGGTGGTAATCACAGAAAAAGTTGTGGCTACAGCCATAGTCATGGGAAAAATATTATGACTGTAATCACAAAATATAAGTTCTCTTTATGAACATAATCACAAGAAAAAGTTAAGAAACAGTAGTTATTACCGAACAAAAGTTGTGATTACACCTGTAACATAATCAAAGTTGTCACATCTTCAGGAAATCTCCTGTGATTACAATCATAATCACAATCTAACCTCAAAAGCCTGTGGATGTTCGTTGTATTAGTCAAAAATTGCAAAACGGGTACTATCTATATAGCTGATTTCCATAAAGCATGTAGCTTGAGGACTTATATCACCCTAGAGCTGCAGTTATTTAAATCTACCATTAGTGAAAAATGTGTTTTGTTTCAAATTGTTTTAAAAAATTGTTATGACAGATAAACCGGGGTAGAACATTATTCCTTCACAGAATGCTTTACACAATTAATCTCAATTGTAAAGAATTAATCTTATTAAATTAAATTTTATTGACTGAATCTCTGTTGATCCCTTGGGCTTCAATAAACAACTAATAAAACTATTATTATTGGGTGAAAAATAAAATGCTGATGGTATAAAATAAAGTTCTTTTGTTGACTAAAACAAAAACAATTTATTTGTATTAGAAAAGGTAGCTGCCCAAGTGGTGTAATAGTAAACAATCACCAAGTGGTGATAATAAGTACTGAATACACTTTGTAAGAAGTAATATCAGTAAAGCTTTTAAAGTAAGAATTCATGTTAAAATCATTTTCAATAGCTTTAAGCATAATCATTTCTACCTGATTAATACTTTCAATTCTGACCGGTGGCCCCGATGCAGATGGTAAGCATTGCCCTACTTACCGAAGGGCTTCAGCTGATGGCAACATTCACTTTTCTCATTGGCTTTTGTTTGGTGAGTACTTGGTAAGGATTCATAATTTTGATTCCAGTCAACTTCTTATCATTCTGTAAAACTTTAACACTGAAACTTTCTAAATAAGACAAGTCCTTCAGCTTCCCCCCACATACACAGGAAGGGATGTATTTGTTGAGAAAATTATGATTGTACAACAAAATGCTATCATCACTATAAGTCTTAATTATATAATGATGACCATTTGAAAAAAAATTATGGGTGAACATTTAGATTTATTTGTCTCCTAGTTAATAAGAAGCCTATGTAAACCAGGACTGGATATGAAATGTTTACTGAATCAGATACTCTAAGTAAAAATCGCATAAGTAGGAATGAAGGTTTACTGAAGACTAAAATATCTCTGTTAATGTTTGAGATATAGGAAACATTTATAGAAAATTAGATTTGCAATTAGGTTGTAATTTTCAATCTGATTCTTAATGGCTGAGATATTTCAAATTTTTAAGTTTATAGGCTAATAACTCTTTTCCTCATTATTTTTATTGTATCCCCTTATTGTATTTGAAATTAAACTTACTTTAAACTGTACTATAACTGATGAGGTCTGTAAGCACCTGTTACTAGAATTGGGCACAAACTAATCAAGCTCCTTATTGACTATTTCCGCCTGCTTCAGTAGTATCAGAGATATATACTGTCATTCTTTCGGTCACTTACAAAGGCATTACAGACAGGAAATAAGTCAGTACGTGTAAGCAATGCAACCTCCAGTTAGTCTCTACAAACCTCCTCGGACAGGAAACTTTGCAATCATATGCTTTTAGAAATATTAAAGTCTCCTTTAATATGGATAATTGGGACGGGTTTACTATGGGTAATAGGGACGGGTTATCTAAATGTCGCCACCCATTTCTAGACAAGATTTTTTTTTAGTGAGTTCGTCACTAAATAATTCCCATTTGCCCAGGCATGAATCGAACTCGCCACTCTAGGTTTACCATGTGAGATTAAGACCAACGCTTTGACGCATGTGGCCAATCTGAGCCTCTTTTGCTTTCCGAAATAAATAACTGGGACTGCCAGGAATAATTACTAACTCACCCGGAAATGTACTCTTGGAGGTAGAACAAAGTGCGTGAGTTAACCCCTAATCAGCCAAGCGTTGCCGTAATTTTCAATTCTTTCCAGTGCAGCCTTCACTGCAAACTGTTGAAAAAACACTCACAGCTACTTATGCCTTTAATTCGAGGCCGACTGTTTCCGCTGTGTGGGCACAGCCACAGGAAGAGAAACTGGATGTTTAACTAATGTTAATATCTGTAATGTTTTCAAGGGAACAAACCAGTTTTCGAAAATCTATTTCAGGTCTCCCCAGGCAAAGATTCAGCGGAGACATCGCACTAATGTTGAAACTTAAAGCACAGGATGAGTGTCTTCAAGCAAGCAAGTGAAAATGAGATCTGTTCAATCAAAATTATATATATATATATATTTGTCTGTTACCGCGCTAGTAGTCGCAATTTATGTTTAATCGTTACCAAACTCGATGTATAAGTGTTTTATGTAAAGAAAGATCAAGTTCGTTAAAAGCTGAAATCGGACTGGGGGGGGGAGGTTTGAAGGAGAGGAATTTCAAAATATCTTCATTATTATTATCTATTGTATCGAAAAAGTGTATTTAACCAATGTTATTGCAAGTTTTTTTTTAATTATTTATTAATGTCCACTTTTTGCAACTAAGGCTAATTGGAAGGGTTATCTACAGGTTACTACCCACCCGTTTTTAGTCAGGTGTGACTAAGGATTTTATTTGACGAATTTCGTCACTAAATAAATTCCTTTGCCCAGGCAGGAATCGAACTCGCCATTCTAGGATTACCATGTGAGATTAAAGGCAACACTTTAACTCACATGGCTAACCTGAGCCCCTATTTCAAATTTCATTTCCTATAAATGTTATATACATATTTTCTCTATCGGATCGAATATTAATGGAGATATTTAAATTTTTTAGTTTTCAGCCTACAGTAAACCCCCCACTCCTGTTCTTGTTATGCTAACAATAAGCTGTTATATTATGAAGAACCTTACTTGGAGCCTAAATACCAAATATTGTTCTAATTAAACTTTAACATTTTGAAATAAATGCAAATACGTGATACACACATGTGGGAAATCTGCTTAGTTCACACAGCCCCTGCATGACGGACTTTTTGTTCGTCAACAGGCACTGATGATGGAGCTCTTGGTCTTTGAAAGTGCACTTTGCATAATAAATACCATACTTGTAGAGCACAAACACTTCTTATTGATCCTGATAAATTGTTTCCTCCACCATCCAGTGTCTCAGGAGAAATACAATACACATGTATTTGTTCTGAGTGTTAGTTTTTGTTACATGTAACATCCATAAGTACACCATGCAATAATTATAAATAAATGTGTTTGGTATTTTTATCAAATTTTATTATTTAGAAAACCAATTGGATATATAAGAAAAATTTTCCATGTTTTTGGCATATATGATTTTCCTTTTCACCTTATATGGTTGTAAGTTAAATATGAAAGGAGCTATCAATCATTTTGTAAAATTTTAGGGTGGTTAAGCATTTTCAAAAGAATTTGACCAGTGGAGGTTGTTTCATACAGAGGACTACCTAGGAAGGTCCTTTCCAAAAGTCTGCATATTCCCCTTCAATAAATTTATTTTATTTACATTATTATAATAACACTTCTTAACATATTATTTCTAGTCCCCTCACATTGTTGCACCTTTTTAGAATATTACTTGCAGACCTTCCATCTTGGAAGCAGGAGCAATCATTATTCGATTAATTTTTGAAATTATTTATGGCCAGTTCACAAACTATGCACAAATACATGCTTATTACAAAAGTTGAAGGATACAAAGTTAAGGTTTACAAGACTTATGGATTATCCCTAATCATTTTTGAATGAGTATTTAAAAATGTAATAATGATTAAAAACATTTTATAAATTTACATGGGATAGAATACATTAATAGTAAACAACCTTAACTATTACCGCAAATTTAATTTCTATTGTGTCCTTATTGAATGTATATATTATCAATTACAAAGTTTACAGCTCAATATATGTTTAAATACCACAATGAAATGAATGACTAGAAATGATATTGGAAATCAGACCTAATCATATAACAAGGTAGATTTTCAAAACTAATACTTGAAATCTTTTTATTTTTTTAATTATATTAACATCTGATTAGAAGCTATTTATTATAAATATAGAAATACAGGTAATCCTCCTATATTAAAGTTTATTATAACGAGGAAGGAAAAACTGTTACATTGTCTGAAAACAAATTTTTCTTGTCATGCAGCTATCTCAAACAACATTCAAAGGAAATACGGATTAGCTATTCCTTATAAAGATTTATCATTTACACTAAGATTTTTTCTATTTATTGTATTTTTGCAACTGAAAAGTCACATTTTTTGGTGTTAAAACATAGCCTACCTAGGGGAAAGTGATGAATCCGAGCCTATCCAGTGAGTGTATGAGTAGAATAAAATTCCTATATTAATGAAAATATTTAACTCTCCAGAAGTCATGACTTAAAATGTTACTCGTTAGGTCATGAGGTTGATAAATGTCATCAACAGTTCAATTTTATGACTACGAATAATTTTTATTTTGTTATTATTATTAATTATTACTTATCATTACCATTATTCACAATTAAAAACAAACTATACTGTTAAATTACTATTTGTTGTATTGATAAAAAATTATTTATATGCTAAAAAATATATGCTAAAACAATATTCATTTTATAACATTAATAAAGAACATCATTAGGGTCTGTTGTTCTACATCATAATGTAGCTGATCATTTTTTCTGAAATTAAAAAAAAAACAAATAAAGAAAATGAAAAAAGGCTGATTTGTTTCCACATCGTCTAAAAACATCAGTCATATTTCTTCACTAAGATGTGTTAATCCAACAACTAAAATGGCTCATTTTGCAGTAGTGGCTAAGGCAAGAATAAAAAGGAATATTAACTTACAGGTATAAAGTCTAAACCAATCTCCAAAAACAAAACACAGTGACAAGTATTAGGTGAATGTTCGTGAAGATAAAAATTGAAATACAAATTCACTCAAAATGCAAAATGTATGTAGATACACAAATAGGGAATGTAGTAGACGATGTAGTTATTGTTACAATGTGTTAATAACGTCGATTATCAAGGGCAAAAAATCTGAGGGCGGCACCACCCACATAACTTCCAACAAAATGTTTGGTTGCATTTCATTTGAAAATGATAATACGATACCTCAGTTCCAATGCATTGGATCAAAAAATGGCATAGAACATAATTTATAATCTTTTTTCTGACACAACAAAGAAAAAAAGAAATGTTATATGCAACTGTGCACAAATACACACCAGTGCAAACACATGCATATACCAAAACCCACACATATCTGCATATACCCACATATACCTAGACCTAGGGTGAGCTAAGAGTTTTTCTCATATCAGGTATAACTAAAATATTAATAATTTACTTAAATTGTATTCTTTCCTTAATATCTCAATTCAAACAAAACTTCACACAAAATTGCTGAAGAAGTTTTCAATATTCAGAACTACATTACCATTTTCCCTAGTGCTTTGTAGTATTTAGTTATAGCTTGAAGTCTTTCATAGTAGACTAATTGTAGGCTTAAAGGTTTTAAGGGATATATTGTTATTCTTGAAAGAATTTAGCAATACTGCTGCATTGCTAATTCTGATTTAACTATAGTGGAGTTTTTTTAAACAATCTCCTCACATTATAGTTATAATACTACACATTGTAGTTAGGAGGGTTACCTGTACTCACTAATGAATATTTTGGTTCTCTAAATGTGAGCAAACCATTCTTCCAACCACTTATTAATATAAAGAAAAAATTAGAAGCAGTGAAACGGAAGACAATCTAAAAATTGAGACACCAGTGACCTAAATTCCTATTTGTATAATGTTTTGAGTAGTACAATATTTATTTTAAAATATATTACTTAAGTTATGAAATATTATAATAAAATACATTATACAACAGAGAAAAGCTTAAAAATTATGACTTTAAGCTTTAGAACCCGATATTTCGAACCTTTCAAATTCATTTTTAAAATGAAATATATTTTACTTTGTAAAAACAAACAAAACTCTAATTAATGAAATTTTATATCACCTATTCTATTTTTTTTTTTTACATTAAATTACACATATTTGAATTTATATAAAAATGATGCTATTAGAAATTGATTAATATGCTACAAGTAAATGATTCAAAGTAATCCATTATTTTCAACTTTATAGCTTAAAAACAGTTATTAATTTCAACATAGAAATCAAGAAAATACTAAATGTTTAAAAATACCACATTAAGTAGGTTGAACTCATGAAATTCAAGATATGATGAGAAAATGAACTGTAAAATGTAGTGCATTTACAATACTTTGAAAAACAGTTTGTGTAATAAGAGTGGAAATTAATAAAGTAAACATTGGTAAGATAGTTTAAAAAACAATTAAATCTGAATGGCATTAGCCAATGTATGAAAATTGTATCAATTTCTTTAAATCAAAAGGTTTTGTAGGAATGAACTATCTAAGATTAAGAAATTTATAATTATATTTCTAATAAAAAGATAAATTACTTGTGTGTGTTTATGAATTTATTTATTTTGCAGAGGTTCCTGGTGGTCTAGTGGGATCATTCCTCGACAAGTGAAAAATTAGTTTGCTAGCAGTGTGGTAGTGTCACAGCACTTGTGGATTAGCGGGAGTCTAGTGAGTATATACATCTGACACCCCTTCAGGATGACTAGTGACTTTCACTCTGCTAGATCACATCCACAACCATCCTGACTTCAGATGAACTGACTAGTAGAAATAACACTAACAGAGCTACATGTTATAACCAGCTTGTTGTTCCATAATGTAAGGCATAACCTTAGTTGCATTAGTCACCTGATTTCTAATTTTTTTTATTCCAAGGGGTATTTCCGGTTTATCTTATCAAGTATAATAATTTATTTAACATTCAGAAATCATGTCTGTGCTAGCTCTTCATTGATTCCAGACAGCCCTAAAGTTACTGGAGGAATTACAGTCAGCACAATCATGGCCGACTGATGAGAAATATTTTATACTTGGCTTCTCAAATATATTTGTATATCGGAAAAAAGATACAAATAATTGACCAGAAACTAATTTATGTAATCCTTCACTTCAATTTATTTTATTTAATCTATTGATGTATAATTAACCTTTTCATATCAATCGCACATTTTTAATCCATATTCAAATTGTTGGATTTATTTTTACACCCCTTTAGTAAGTAAAGGACGTAGTGTATTCACAACGAATTTTGGTTTTCAAATTTTGGTCTACCCTGAAGCCATTTCGACTATTTTTGGCTAGATGACTGCAATTATCTAGGAACGTATCTCTCCAAAAATAGCCTTTGAGTGTTGATATTACATATTCAGGATTGTCTAGTGCACTTTTCCTTTATCAAAATTGACTAATGGGGAGGAGAGTACCTACTAGTGATAAAAGACTTTTTTTTTTAATTTTGAAAACATTTATAAATTATGTTCTACGACATTATTATATGACTTCAAAATGAAATAATTTAGGGAAGGGCAACCACTGTACAGACTAGGAGTATCAATAATTAGTTTAATAGAAGTACAAGGGTGTCATGTGGTGTTCACGTCAGAGTTTTTCAAAGAAAATTACTATCTTTGATAAATACAAATTCACTTGAACTTAACCCTCCCTCCAAAAAAGCTTAGCCAGGAATATTTTTCCTGTATATATATTGCTGCTCAAGACCAATTCAATAAAAGTCAACCTGCAAGCCTGTTGATTTCCTTAGTTTATTTAGTTAAAAGACCACCCAAGGATGCTCTGAGGTTTATCGTACTCAGGTTTATATTTGATTTCATTTATAATTTAACAATTCTATTAAAAAATAAAAATTTGAAAGATGGAAGATTAATATGAAAAATTTACATAAACCATAAGCAGATCAGGCGTTATAGACAAATGTGAAAATGATTCTATAATGAAGAAAAGGTGTAAGACGAGGGTTTCTAAGTCACCTTACCTGTTAAATATTTTTAATGAAGAAGCAATAATTAAAATGAGTGAAGGAACCTAAGATATACTGGTCAACTCAAAACAGTTCAATGCATCGAATTTACAGATGACATTGCACTGGTGGAAATTCCGAATGAGAAATAAATAGAATCCTTTTAGTCCTAAAGGATGACCTAGGTTAGTTTAAACTCCAGATAAATCACATGAAACAAATTTTGAGGTACTAGTGAAGAAACAAAGCCAAGAAAATAATATAATAAAAATTGGAAACACCGTCATTATTGAAAAAGTGAAGCAGATTGTTGCTCAAGAACAAAATCGTCGTGAATATGTACACTAAAAAAAAATGATTTGGACATCACATGTCTTACTTTTACACCAATTAAATAAAATAAATAAGCCGTAATGTAGCTACACTTCATTTAAAATTATTTTATTGGAAAAAGACATGCAACATATCAGCTCCAATGTATATTAACACAAGAAATGTCATAACACTTTTTTTATTCATTTTTTCAACATATACAAAAATGTTCCAATACAAACCTTCCATATCTCTAACAGGTAGAGACAATTTTTTTAATTTACTCTCTTCAAAAACCCCACCCCCTCAACTCCTTAGTCAATTTTTATCAAAAGGAGAAAGGCAATCCTAGACATTACAACACTACTAAATATTAATTTTCAACTTTCTAGGGACAGTTTCGCCAAATTTAGATGTCGATCATTGATTTATGGGATTAAGAATATAGCAGTCTTTCCATATAATTTCAATAACAGAATATGTTTGAAAATCTGCAAACATAGAAACATAGTGAAGAAATAAAAATCGTTTAGTAATAAATGGTCATGGAAACTTCACAATCATTTTCCATTTTCATAAATTTTGAAATAGGTTTGGGGGCATTTCTGATTATGATTATAATAGTATTCATAATCAGAGCCTACTTATAACATAAAAAAAAAATGTTAGATGGAATATTTATTAAAATATTACATCCTCAATTATAGACCCCTTTAATAACTTTATCGCATTCATTTTTCCAAAGAATTCAAACTTAGGTAAAACAGCACAGCATAAAGATTAAGCAGGGATGGATCAAGAATTCATGGAATAAAGGAAGGATGAGCTAAAGGTATATTGAATGTTCAAAAGAAATGATCTTGGATTAATTTCCATATTTATTGTTTAATAAAGTTAAAGGACCAACTATCTTACCATGTTTCGTACTATGTACGTTATATAGGGCAACACAAAAAAACAAGTTTATTTCTACCTATCTTAATCTTCATTCGTTACTTTAGTTTTATTTAGATATTATAAACACAAATTATTTTTACAAAGCACAGAGTATAAACAATATTTATATAATATATAACTCAAGCTTGTAACAATTAAGTAATTATATACACTCTTAAGCATGTAAATTTATCAATAACAACTTTAATAAAAACAGAATATACAATACTGCTTAAAATTATTATAGAAAATTATGATAGTATTTATTTAGCAAGTAGAATAAATATGCACACTTTTATAACATTCATTGGATACCTACGAATTATTTTATATACATGGGTAATACTTCTATAGTCACACACTCTCACAATTTAACAAGGATATAATTTTTTTTTTTAATGAAAATATTAGTGTCTCAGTGATAAGAGGGATTTGAGCAAGCAAAAGTAATACTCATTATTTCCCCAAGATATGGAACAATTTTTTTAAATAAATCCTTAGAAGTGGTCCCATTTGAAATACTGATGTAACTTTTCGTACCTTAGAAAAGTTGAAAGAACATGAGAAGAAAATAGAATGTTACACTCAAAATGTTTTTGTTGCACCAAGCAAAAGCCATGTTTTATAAACAAGAAGACACAGAAAATTGGATTATTACATGTAATTAAAAAGTCACTTGTTTCTGAAGAGGATGCCTTATTTTTTAAAGTGTGACATAAATGGAGCAATGAGATCCATCGGTAGTGGGAACACAATTGTTGAATTCTTCTCAGCTGAAATCGTGTTGAGAGTTTGAAGGTAACGCAACTGAAAAAAAAAAAAAGAAGAAAACTATGAAATATTTATGACATTCATATTTATAGATAATAAATAACCTAGATAAAGAATCAATATATATATATATATATATATATATATATATATATATATATAAACATGCACATACACTACTGCAATTCAAAATCTAACTAGTAGACAATTTAATTTCAAAATAAACTGAGGACTCAACAATCTATGAAAATGTTTTATCCTCCAAAAGATGACTAATTAAACCTGGGGAATCAGAACAGGATCAGGAAATCAAACATATTCGAAAGACCATCTTACATTCATAGGTATGGCGAGTGCCCCCAGAACTAGACAAGAGAATTATAAAATAAAGAACACCCGACCTCCCTCCCTCTCCTCTCAGTTGAGATATTCTGTTAGTTAAAATCATGGATGGCTTTTAGATGTTTGACTCTTCCATGGTTAATTTCAAGAAATTATGAAATGAGATCTCATTTACCTTTCCATTAACTTTATGCGCTTGAAGGAGAAGAATTTATTATTTTTCAGACATGAAAACAATTTTTTTTTTTATTCATGCAGAAGCATGCATGGTGAATTTTCAGGACGAAGCATCATCGAAGTGATTAAAAATCAGTGTGACACACACACATCATTTTATTTTTTAATATTTTCTTTAATTACTAGACACCTAATCTTTGTAGAAAACATACCATGGAGGAAAAATGTTATGGACCGGAACAAGTAAACTGAAGGAAGAAGATCAAATTCCAACTTCTTGATTTTTTCTTTTGTAATTTTGGATGTGTGGGGTCTGGCATTAAGGAACAAACTCACACACAATCAGTCAGTTTTAAATGGACCTCATTTTTGTCATCTTCTGAACATTAGAAGAGATTTTACAAAAATCTCTCATATGAGTACAACCTCCATAGCTAATTTCCCATAAGAGAAATCTGCTGAAATGGAGAAAAACAAATGATGGGCATTTCCATGCCAATGTTTAATTTAACACTGACTAACATAGTGCTTTTAGGAATAATACTTCAAAAGTAAGTAGTACAGGCCTTTCTTTACAAATTTTTGCCAATAAATTAGCAAAGAGACACATAGACTTTTAAATCAGTCTGACATAATGACCCTGTGAATGCTAGAAGTTCTTTACCAGAAATATTTTCATGAAGCATAGATGGAAGCCTATGTGGAAAATTTTCAAACTTAACATAACATTTAGCATAAAAGTAAAATAAAGTAGCTGTAAGTTGAAAAGTTCATGCCAACTATTCAAATTTGGAATTATATGGATGCTAATCCTTGAGTTTCGTGTTTTTTTTTAATATGGTACTAATAAATAATAAAAAAAAAAAAAAGGTTGTAGCGAATGGGTTTACCTGGAGAGCAGCAGGACTTTCAGCAATAACATCAGAAGCCTCCTTAAGAGATCTAGCAGCTTTCATTTCTCCTTCAGCAGCAATAACCTTTGCACGAGCTTCCCTTGTTGCCTCAGCTTCTGCAGCCATTGCTCTCTGCATTTGAACTGGTAGCCTCACATCCTTTCTGTGATAAAGAAAATTTATGAATAGTAAAAAAAAAATAGTCTTTCACGCAGGGGTTGCCTAAGCAGATTTCCATATTATCTCATATATTGACTACATCTAAGTAAAAATCCAATGAGTAGAAGTTGGGGTTTCTGAAGGCTTAAAACAAGTATGCACGAATAACTCGCTTAATATTTGAGTTAAGTAACAATGTATAGAACTACAATTGTAGAGCATCAATATTTTAACAAGATTGGTTCTATAACATTTTTTTGTCCAACTTGTTATAATGGATATATTTTATACATTCGAGTACCCTCTATACCTGGCCAGGTTTTAGCCATTAATGAATATGATCTTTAGTGCTGACTGAAAAGGTTAAATAATGTGTATGGTATAGACTAAATACACATTTACGAATCAAGAATTAAAATCTTAATTGGTGACGTCAAATCACAACGTATCGGGATGTATCTCATCTAGTAAAGAATTGGATATTTAAGCTTGGAATAAGACATTTCATAATATATTCAATTATTGTTAAAGTGTGTTAAGAAAAAATGGGGGTTAAAAATGTAAATATCTCGGTTAAGATTCCAGATAGAGAAAAAAAAAATGTTTATAACAACATTATTGGACATTAAATTTGCAATGAGATTCGTTCTATATGAATCATCAATCCAACATATAATAATAATATTTTGATTTTTGAAATTCCTCTTCCCTCCCATTGGTCTGATTTTAGCTGTTAACAAACTTGAGATCCCATTTTCGTCATCTCCTGGGTAGGATCGAAGGACATTTGCAGTTTTTCAAAAATTGTATCATGAGTACAACCTCAATAGCTGATTTCCCCTAAAGAAGATATGCTAAAAGAAGTATTGTTACATATATTCTACTTATAAAAATCCATGTTTATCTACACACAAATTAACAAACACAATAATTTTATATATGTAAATACTAAGACTTGGACAAACACCTAGATACACCAGTATAATATGACAATGGGATTCCGTGAATGGAAGGATAGGTAATGATTTGGTTAAAACAAAGCTGGAAGATGAAGGAGTCCCTATCCTCTCTTTGAGGAACAGTTAATTAGACCAGACTAAACACAAATCACCACCAAAAAACCTCTACCCATAAGAAATGAATGATAAAGGGTGTTCGGCAAATGTTCTCAAGTCATATACTGAGGATGTAGTGCCACGGTCAGCCAGGAACATTATATCTTTTTATAGAAAATTATGTAGCAGTTGAGAAATAAGGTTCCCTCTCGGAACCTTTCATATAGAAGCATATGTGGAAGCAATACATGATGCATTAGTACATGGAAATAAAAAAATAATAAAAAGTTTGTAAGGGAAAAGCAGTTAAAAAAAATCACAAAAATATGCGAAAAAATTCAATTTCTGTAGAGCAAAGCTTCAAATCGTTTCCTAGTTTTATTAATGTAAAAAAAAAAATAAAATGTTGGCTCCGGTCAGAGAGGAAATGAGCTGGTGGCCAGATAATGTAGAAAAATGCAATGATAGAATATAATTCATGCTTGAAAATTACCTGGCCTGTAGGGGTTCTACCAACACCCGCCGCTCACTTACGCCGCTTATAAAGAAGTGAGAAAAGAGGTAAACAAAGAACCACTATAACGCATGTTTAGACTTCGATGTCAAAATACAAACTCTTTTTTAAGGGAAAAAGAAGTTAATGCTTCATTGAAGGAAGGACAATTGATTTTGAATCTAGGAAAAGGGAGCATCTAGGAGGATCGGGGCAAATCAAAATATTTAAAGGAAATATTGAGGAAAGGTGATTTAAGAATATGTATCAATTAAAATCAATATAAAATGAATGCAACCCTAATCTAATTGGCTAGAATAATAAAAGAAAATTTCGCTCAAAATACTACTTCTGTATTTTTATCAACACAATTAAAATATAGAATATAGAAATCATCGACTGCTTGAATTAAGTCAGGAGGTGATGCTTAGCTGTAATTTACTGAATGTCAGATCCTCTTACTACCTTCGTTCAACAATTTCATTTATATCCTGTTTATTCTTTTAAATAAAAAACAGGATGTTTTACTTATATTGTTTGCGTGTCTGAATTACTCAGCCTGTATCTGACTTTTTAGAATCCAGGATTCTTTAGGATTAATCATTCCTTTGAACCATAAACACTAGTTCCTTTTGTGGTGTTGAAGTTAGGAAGACACATTTTGAATACTATATTCTTCCATCCATTTAATATTTTCAAATTATCATTTTTAATTACAAAGATATAGAATTAGAATTGATAATCTAAGAAACAAACAATTATGCCTACATTAATTAGGGGTCAATTAATAAATAAACCTCAAAAGCCTCTATTAATCTATGTCTTTTTTATTTAGGCAAAACCAATAAAGTTTTTAACTAAAAGCTAGTGCTAATATAATTTTCAATATTGAGTCCAATAAGTCTAAAAAATTAATACTACTTGTTATTATAGATAAAAGAAAAATTAATACTTCAATTGTAGACTATAAGCTTCAATAGACTGAGATATTTCTATAATTACAAATTATGATATTTTATATTGGCTATGAAAAACAGATATATGACAGAAGATATGAAAACATAGTTTTATTAGTAATCTTCCCAGCTAAACAGGAATGGATATATCCCCAGACATATTTTTTTTTTTTTTTTTTTTTTTTTTGTACACCCAGTTTAACTCAAACATCAAGATTGCACTCATGACACGATCCATGCACAATATCTTCAAATGTGCATCAAACAACATTTAAAAGAAATAAAATTTATGGTAAAATTGGTTTATATACGTTATCTATCATTTTTCAATTCAAATATTAATAACAGAGACATTTTAAATTTTCGATTTTCTTTCCATTTAACCCTCTCCCTTTTTCGTGATCCGATTTCAGCCGTTAATGAGTTTAATCTCTTTTCTTTTGCTAGAAACCTCTAAATATTGAGTTTAGTAAAACTAATACAAAATTGCAACCACTAGAGCAGATTTCCCCCCTAAAGGCAAATTTGCTAAAAACTGGGACTTCTGAAACCAAGAAGCTGCCAGTCACTGAAAGGTAACATCTGTTAAAGATAAAAACAAACCAAACAACAACATTCATACTATAGAAACTTTTTTATGTATAATTATATTCTTTAATGAACCTAACCTTGAATTTAATACCTAGGATAGAAGCATTTCTCACCAGGGAAACACATATTTCTTTCAATGAATAATGATTGATCCATTTCAATGCCAAATAACACTTTCATAAACTCAATAAGAGTATGGTCATTCAATATGGTTAAATAATGAATAAATTATTAAAATAACTGTTTACAACAATCAATTTTCAATTGCATGAAACTCGAACCCAAATCAAAAAGAAGAGCTGTATAGTTTCTGAAAGATTTATTGTAGTTTTATATAGTAGTATTTGTAGTTATATAGTAATTTCCTATTCTACATAAAATAAAAGCTCAGAGCCATTACAGTAAGGAGACTGGCTTTAACTAATGAGGAGAAAGGCCATGAAACAATCTGCTGAATTCATCTTGGAGGCCATAAAATTACACCAAGAAGATTCGACCCACATGATTCTCAATATTTATTATTTTCAAACAAATAATGAAATGCAAAGAATTAAATTAATAATTTCTTTTTATGACAAATATTATTAGTTTTCAGTAACAATAGCATAGATGATTATAAAATATATATCTTCTAAAAACCAAATATTTTTCCTCAACAGGTAAAAACTTATCGAATTGAATCAAATTCATTTAACAAGCTAGGAATACTATGAGATTGAAATGAATATATGTATGACTGGCTGATCTATGAACTTGCTTTGACTTATGATTGGTTTTGAACCCTGAAAACTCATTTAGGAAGATCTTTTTTTCAATATATTGTAATAGTTTTATGTCAAGTTTGTCCACATTCTTATTTCATAAAGCATTAATAAGAATAATGTATAAATGTAAAATTATTTATTTAATTATTAATCTAAATAATGTTATAATTAATAAATGAAATATTTAAATGAATATTTATTCCATGAAGATTTATTTGAAATATACTCAAACCTTAAATCACACAACACTGGTTAGAGTACTCACTAGAAGAAAAATTCATTTGGGATCTGATCCCAGTTAATGAATATTGACATTGCTTAATAAGCAAATAAAATAAATCTCCCATATCCTGTTAATTTATAAACTTTATCATAAACTTAAATATTTGAAAAAAAAAGGGGATGGTTGTAGTAAGAGCCCTATGTAAATAGGAATCAAAATACAAGCTGGATATGTGTTTAATGCTCTGTTACTCAAAGTGAAAATCTGATGGGTAGTATTGGGGGTTTACTGAAAACTGAATACAAAACCCATACCCATTTAATGCATCAAAAAAGGTCCATTTTAACTTAGAATATGCTCTTCACAAAAATAAAATTTGAATAACTTTACTTTGTTTAGGAATTTCATAAAATACCAATAAATACAATTCAATTTATGGTTGAATTCACATAACACGCTTATATTTATCAAATATAAATGACACATCAACCGGTTCTAATTACTATAGAATTTGGTGCACATATTGAGTTTGGTACAAATTCAAACATGTAAATAGATTAAGAAGTAAATAATTTTAAACAATAATTACGATGGCTATATTCAAGGAAATAATTTAAGAATAGAAACAAAGTATTGACAGCTCAATATTATTACAATGAGAATAAATTCCCACTCCATTTATTTATATGCAATCTGTAGTGCTTAATTTTAAGTTTGATGTCAAAAAATTGAGTTGCTCTAATTTTTGTTTGTATTAACATTTTTGTTTCTTTTGAAACATTTTAATTCTAAAACATGCCCTCGTGTGATCTAATACTCCTAATTACCCTAACAATACAAAGAAGATCAAATATGAAAGTGAAACTAAAGAGCAAAAGATTAAAAAAAAAAAAAACAGTGATTACTTACATTTCAACCCTTTCAACTTTAACACCCCAGGGCTCAGTAGCAACATCAAGGGCAGATTGCATCGTATGTGAAATATTTTCTCTCTCAGACAAGATTTCAGACAGGTTTCTGGTTCCCAAAACATTCCTCAGAGTTGTTGCTGCCAAGAGTCTTGTTGAATGACTATAATTACAAATTAATTATATTAATACAGAATAAAATCTGAATAATACTCTAATAAAAGCTATTCAGAACTCTTAGAAAGCATCAAATTTAAAAAAAAGTAAAACATGCTTCAATTTAACTTATTTGATGTTTTGTCACTGGTATTTGAATTTAGAAGAAAGCTTGAACTATTTCATTACATTGAAAAGAGAAGTCAACAAAGATACTTGAGCTTAAGGATTTGAGTGTCTATAGCTTGGTTAGGCTTGTTATACAGATGATCATTTCTTAAGACATTTAGTCTATAATTATATATCCCAAGTGCCTAAAGTTAATATATTAAACAATTGCTTAAATATTTTGAGGTTTTCGTTAATATTTTTTTTTACATCTAGCTTAGATGGTGGGATCTTCTGGGCCAGCCCTCCCTCTCCCTTTCCCACCTTGCTCACCACTGTTTGTAATAATTTCAAAATTAAATCAACATTAATTTTTCAAATAAAGAGAATGTTGAGACCACTCTGATTTCCTGATGCTTCTTCTTTAGGAAGTGTGGCTGTCCTCAATTTTTGCTCCATTGCAGTCTATCAAATTAAATACTGATAATTGGTTTTTGAATAAAAATCTCAATGACTCCTTTAAAGCCAATTTCCAACTGTTGTCATGAGGCTGTGAGCGCTCACCAATTAGGAAAACCTTTTCATCACAACTTTAAGCTCTTGTTTAACAACCATTTTGGTATTTTTCAAGTTGCCTTGAGTATTTATCCCACTACTATTTTAGATTAAATAAATACTTACCTCATTTATGGATAGGGATTAAAATTCACCCAAGGTATGCTTTATCTGTCATAGATGATAGCTATAAGGCTCCAGCAAGGTCCTGGTTTTACAAGGAGTGCCAGAGCCACATTTGTTGCCAATACAAATAAAAAAATAATCACCTCTGCCTGTGATTCTGAATACAATTTAAGAATATTGATGGTAAAAAATATATTCCCTAAGGGACTATTCAGGTATGGGAGGAGTCTGAGCCAACACCAGGTCTATAGACAAGTATTGATACTTATGTATAAAATCTATTCTGAAGATAAAAAAAAAAAATTACTCCTATGAGGTCTATGAGGAAGTTAGATGCTCATGAATGATAATTTACATAGACATTGATAAGCAAAGGTCTAAATTATTTAATCTAGGCCCACCTAGATATGAACAAGAGTAAAACTATACATGCCCACTGACAAAGAAAAAGTGCAGAATTTAATAGCCAAGAGTCCTATACTTTGAGGAGAAATATTAGACCAAGAACTGAAAAAAGGTTTTGTCTAAGGAAAATACGAAGAGAACTTATGACAGATAAATATTTCTCATCAGAGAAATCCTGCTAGAGTCAGTAACCATTTGAGCTACCACTCATGAGCTGCAAAAATACATATACATAATGAAATTAAGAGGCTGAATTTCTATTCGGTTTCCCTGGTGGTTATGTAATATTATTATACAATTTTCAAAATTACGTGAATAAAAAAAGTCAGCAAGTTGGTCTCGAATGAGAATGAGTCAGGACTATATGTTCCCCAACATGGGCCTTCACAGTTTGTTGAATCATCAAAGGATCAAAATTCATGTATTAAGTAAAATATGACCACAAATCTATAAAACGATAGATCCTTTGGCCAGACCAGCTGCCCAAGTAAAACCAAGAGTGAAATTAATACTTTTACAGGGGGTGCCAGACTGTCTATAGCTCATTTCCTGGATTCACATCTTGTTAAGAAGACAAAAGTCAATGGTACAAATAAATATTTTATGGAAATGTGGGAATTTTGTAAACCTTTTTATCTATAATTCTTAAAGATATATATTTTTGTTCTTCAAAGCACTCCTCTTTTATTAATTTACTAAAAGGCTATAATTTTACAGAGAGAGGTGAGAAGGGGAAGGAAAGAAAAGTAAAAGCCTTGAAGAATGATTGAGAGCCCACCCCCCAACCCCCAGCAACTCCTTAATAAAATAAGCCTCTGTAATTACGTAACATATAAAACATTTGCATACAATAAAAGTTTAGCAAACTTAGTTGCCATGTTTATTATATTCATCAATACATTCTTGTTGCAGAGACCAAATTAAGTGAGATATTTTTAATTTGATGTTGGACACATCTATTATCACCCTCCCAATCTTGGGTCAATGAAGACCATTTATAAACTTGGCCTTTATTTTTTTTGGCTTAAAATATGAACATATTTATTCTTAATATATAAAATACTGTGAGAGTGAGCAGAGAAGCCTATCTTTAGGTGAAACAGATTTGAAAGAATTTTTGATGAAGTCCTGCAAGAAATTCACAAAAGGTCAGAAAATCTGTTTTGTTGACTTTTTATTTCATCATAATGTTTTGTACAAAAATATTGTAATCTGCTATTAGTGACATTTTTGATTAATCCAATTTTCATTTAATTTGGGACAGAAATAAATTGATAACTTGTCAAACAGGAATCAAGCTGTTGCTGAATCTAAATTAGGCACTTATGCCCAAAAATATAAGTACCATATTCAAATTTATAAATGATAACTTCCTTTTCATTTTGAAGTTATCATTGTTAGTATTCTCATGAAAAGATATTTTGGTGGTATTAATTTTACTTGACAGTATTCATAAAATAAAAAGTAATTATAAATATTAACTCATATATCCAGTAGACTAATCAAGCTGAAAATAAAATTACCAAAACTGATATATAGCCTAATTATAAACTACCACACAATAATTTAAAGACACATTTAAATAAAAAAAAAAGTGTAATGAAAAACAAAAAATAAAATAAAAATAAACCAAAAAAAAAAGAACTTACTTGAAATTCTCAACACTAATGACGCACTTCAACGGATCATCTATACAAAAGTACACTACGGCATCAACACAGACTGTACATGAGTCCTTAGTAAGAACCTGGTAATTATAGGATACAATCATGCAACATTGCACAAAGTAACAAATAAAGAAAGGAAAATGTGAAATACAGATAAAACTACATCACCTAAGCTGTGAAACTACGGCAAATAAAATACATTGTTTTTAAACATTTTCTTTATGGCATACAGTCATTTAATAAATCTGGAACTCTTTCTTTTATTTCATATATTCATTTATTTTATTTCATATAATTTTTTTTAGGAGATTTCCCAAGTGATGGTATGACACTCTAGTGATCTTATCTCATAATAAATTCTTTATTTTTATGTAAAAATCTCATGAACAGTAGTTGGGGGTATACTGAAGGATGAAGACAAGAAAGTACG
The DNA here is from genome assembly GCA_019009955.1 of Riptortus pedestris. NCBI lineage: Eukaryota > Metazoa > Arthropoda > Insecta > Hemiptera > Alydidae > Riptortus > Riptortus pedestris. Next base: position 228,115,942 of record CM032228.1, on the reverse strand, counting down.
AATAAACCACTTAATAATTGAGTAATCAAAAATGTATAGAACAACTTTAGAGCAATAATAGTTTAACAAAATTTGTTTTATAAGATTTATCAATCTGACTCATAATAACGGAGATATTTTCGAATTGCACCCTTCTAAACCTCATCATATTCCTGGTCTGATTTCATCCATTAACAAATATGATCTTCAGTTTTTCTTCAGTTTTTGAAAAACGGATAAATATCAAGTATGGTATTGATCAAAGATAGATTTCCAAGGCCGGAAGGTAAAATCTTAGTTGATAACATTATTATACAATGTATTTGCATATGTCTCACATAATAATGGCCAGTTGAAAACAATTATTTGCTATTTAAGCTTGGAATAAAATGTTTAATGATGTATTAGCTTATTGGTAACGTGTGATAACTAAAAATAAGGGTTTTCTAAAGGCTGAAAATTAAAAAAAAATGCAAATATCATGGTTAATATTCGAAAAAAGAAAAAGTGTATAGAACATTTACAGATAATTAATCGAAATAAGTTGGTTTATATGACCTTAGCACATAAAGAAAAGCTCCTGAAGATGTGGTTTACACCCCATAAAACATGAATGGCTGAATTTATAAATAAACAAATATTTGAAAAGACAAAGACTTCCAGATTTATTTTATGATCTCATGCCATAAAAAAAGAAAGTTTAAAGAGATTTACTTGGGTCAAAAATCAGCAATAAAATACATTATGGGTATTCACCACAATTTCCATTACTGTTTCATTTTTATTTAGTCCTCTTGTTTATTTAAAACAGTTTTGTTTTCTCATTTATTTTCATGCAGATACCATGGATACATGTTTTAAAAAAAAGGCATTTATTTAACAAACAACAAAAGCTAGTTAATGCTTTTGAAAAAGGTGCACTTATTTATCACTTCTATTTTTAAAAATTGCTTTGAACATATAATTTAACAAAATGGGAAAATCTATATTGAGGCATTTTAAAATCACCTGTAGTTTTCAACATTATTTGTGGCCATTGTTGGGCTGTTAACTCGGTAGAAAACCACAGCATCAACATGTACAGTCACTGAGTCACGGGACAATATCTATAAAACCCGGATATTCATTCAAATCATCCTTTTATTTTTTTTTTCTTTCTATTTTTTTAATTGCTTCAATAAAAAGAAACTTTGTAATTACTATAATTAAATTTATAATACTATAAGAAATCATAAATTCATTTTTTTGTAACTTTGCCATTTACAAAAATATGTTGGACCTATAAACTTTATAAATGACAAAGCTTATAGTTCACATTTCGTCTAATAATCTGATTGCTTTTCTGACTCATCGAAACTGCGAAAATGTAAGTTTATAAAATAAACAAAGGTGAAAAATTGATTTAGATAGTCACTTCTAAACTTTACCAACAACTATTTCTTTCTAGTTAATTCATCTTCAGGCTAAAAGGAGTTTTACTTAAATTTATTGGATTCAAATAAAATTTAATTTTGAAAAAATAAGAATATAATAAATACACATATATAATATAAATAATAATATATAATACAATAATATAACACATAAATGTAGTAATACCTGATATAAATAAATTTTTTTTATGTTACACGTATATATATATATATATATATATATATATATATATATATAAAACTGTTTGTTTTTTTTTTATTTATTCATGTTTTAAGAAATCTCAGGAAATATCCCTAGTTTAAAATTTTTGCAAATTTATATTAATTTCCTTACATTTTTCAACCAACTAATTGGCATTCTTTTCAACAGCCAAATTAATCACCAATATCCATAAGAAATGATGGAAATACAAAATTGCTAATTCCTTGTCAGAGCTATTTTGTCTTATTCAACTTTTAGAAAGATCTCATCGAGAAGAAACTGGTTGGTTAGGGCTTGATAGGTTTGTTTGTGAGTTTAAATGAAATTTTGTTTTAAAAAGACAGTACTTTATATGTACATTGACCTGAGGAATCATTTGCTTTGATATATTTTATTAAAAAATATTAATAATAATAAGTCAGTATGATGGACATTGGAAAGATTGTTAGAAGAGGCGCATCAGACTCCCGTGTGGAAAACTATGCACAGCACAGCCAACCAAATAAGCCTTGTAGATGCATTCAACTTCTGAATAAATAAATGAAGCAATGCCGATTTTTATTTATTTCAAAATTGCTAAATGGTTAGTCAAATGAGATTATATTACTTGTAAAACATAAATTTCTAGTGCATTTTGACAGTAATGTCTGGTTGCTATTCTGTTGACTAGTGGCATAACTATGGGCCGCCTGAAAAATATCATTGGTTCCTTAATTTTTAGCTTCCACTGTTTTAGAACCAGTGAAATACAATTCTTGCCTGATAGCAGTGTGACAAGTAAGTATATCCATTACTTAAATAAATGTAAACCTTGAACTGGATAAAAAAAAAAATGTTTAAAGAATCAAACATTTTTTATTTTATTGTTTAATAAAATAAATGTACCTCTTGGGGTGGAACATCGAATGACACTGTCCTTAAATCAACTTTAGTATAAACATCAATGCATGGAAGGACAAAAAAGATCCCAGGCCCTCTTGCTCCACCGGATCTTAATCGGCCAAGCCTAAATATCACAGCTCTCTCATATTCTTGCACAACCTGAAAAACAAACATAGGAAAATTAATGAATACATGTTTGAACATTAAATTTTACATCAATTTTCTATGATAAAAATAATTAAAAAAAAAATCAACTAAATTAAACCAACACCAAAAAAAAAAACAAAAAAAAAACAGACAAGTTTCAAAAGGCTTTTATTGGAAAGATGTATTTCAATATTCAACAGCGTTTGTACCTCAAACCTAGCAGTATTATTGGGTATGGGAAAAAGTTCTAATCGTTTTTATGTAGACAAAAAACAAAGTCTAACAAGGTAGTGGGGTTTTATTGTAGGTTCAAAACAGGAAAGTACTATTAGCTCAATTAATAATTGACATACGAGAAAAAGTATAGAACAAAAATTGTGAAACATTAGTAGTTTAACAAGATTAGTTCTATAATATTTTTCGATCCGACTCATAATAATGGAGTTCTTTTTAATTTTCAAAATTCTTCCCCTCTGAACACCTCCCACTCTACCGATTTCGGCCTTTAATGAACTATATCTTTAGTTTTAAAAAGACTTTTAAATATCGAGTCTGGAAACGATCAAAAGAGGGATGCGTGCAAGTACAGAGCTGGAGGTGTACTAACTCCTTCCCCGAAATCCAGTCTGCAAGTATCTGTGCAGGTGGTGGGAAAGGGTCAGAGGAGAGGATGTGATTGGTTTCAGCCAATGACACTTTAGGGGTGAGTTTTATTTTTCCGAACCGAAAAAAATGGAGTGTTACAAAAAGTTTGTTTCAACTTAGTATTTTTTTCAACAACCCATTAAGTGCCAAGTCTGCCATACGGGTTTGGTGGGAGGCCAAGTATAAGCTCGTTCTGAAGGCATTGCACACAAAAGATAGTATTAGCAGATTTCCCTTGAGAGAAATCTGCTATTGAGCTTGTACTCATGATGCGATTTTTGAAATACCAGAGGGGTCGCAATTTTTGTTTAATCGTTACCGAACTTGATATATAAGCGTTTTAAGGGGGAGGAATTCGAAAAATTTTCCTTATTATGACCCGATTTTCAAAAAATTTCTTCAAATGTCCATCGATCCTACCCAGGAGATGAAGTCCGTTCAAAATTTATACATATACATTTGTTAGCGCTCTAGCGGTCGCAATTTTTGTTTGATCGTTACTAAACTGGATATGTAACTGTTTTATGCAAAAAGAAAGATCAAGTACGTTAATGGCTGAAATCGGACTAATAGGGAGGGGGTTAGAGAGGGAATTTTCAAAATATCTTCTTTAATACACGTCGGATAAAAAACTTGTATAGAACCAATCTTATTCTGCGTAAAAGTCCTGTGTACATAGGCTTCTTATTTCAAGAACACAGGTGCCGCGTAAATTAACCAAATTTCTCAACGAGTCTCGGATGATCTCAACTCACCTTCTACTTTTCCCGTACCATGAAGCCTTGTGTAAAGAGGAATTCAAATGTTAGCTAGACATGAGACGTTTAGTGCCTGAGACACACAAAATGAAAATCGAAAATTTCTTGCTTTATAAATTGCACAACGACAAAATTGTACATCACAAAATTAACTCTAAATAACAAAATTAACGATTTTTGTTATGTGCATGTTTGCTGAGAAACCAATAGAAAACGAAATATGGCGATTTTGCTTTTCATGCTTCCAGTACAACCGCCACTCCTGTTCGTTGCAAATGTTAATATACATTATTCTCAAGGAGAAGTTATTACCAACCCACATACAGTGTTTCGTTGAGTTCAGTTTAGTCTTAAGTGGCCTTTAAAATTGTTGACTTCCGCTAAAGTTTTTAGCGAATATCTCGTTTATGCTTAGGTGTATGAGAAGAGTATATAACAAAAGTTACTTTAATTAGCAAAATAAACAGCTTTTGTTACGAACATGTTTGCCTAAAAACCAATAGGAAACGAAATATAGCGATTTTTCATTTCTGACCTCCCTTATAGCTCCCAATCCAGTTTGCCTCTGAGAATGTTATTATAGCCTAAAGTCTAAATTGGGTTAGTAGTAATACACGTGCCATTTTTCATTAAATCAGTTGAGTAGTTTTGGCGTGAAAAGGTAATAAAAAGACAACAAAGCCACAAATTGAAGATATCGTGTCAATGGCATGTGAAATGAAAAGGAATCGTGAAATTTCGAGGAAAAAAAGTCCGTCACTCAGGGGCTGCGTAAACTAAGCAGATTTCCTACGTGAAGTTTTACAATAGAGAAATATGCCTAATAACAACTGTAGTAGTAAGGAATCTCTAAACCTATTCACGAGGGACGAACAGTTACAGAAAAGGCCGCCCTAGCTCTTGGTGGAAAGTCCCGAACATAGACGACTCCTGCCGACCACACACATAATACAAATGCAAATATCTCAGTTAATATTCAAGATACAGAATAAATGTATAAAACACTATTTATAGTAAATTTAATTTGCAATAAGATTGCTTCTATACACTTTTTCATTCCGACTTATAGTAACGGAGATATTTCGAATTTTTGAAAATACCACTTCTAAACATCCCTCCCACTGGTCCGCTTTCGGCCAATAACGAACTTGATCTTTCTTTTTGCATAAAACGTCTAAATATCGAGTTTGGCAACGATCAAGACGTTGATAGAAGATAGATCTATATATATATATATATATATATATATATATATATATATATATATATATATATATACATATATAGTTTTGGGCGGGTGTTATTATCGTCATCTCCTGGGTAGGATAGATGGTTATGGGAAGAAATATTCCGAAAATCGCTTCCTGAGTACAACCTCAATAGCTGATTTCCTTTAAGGGAATCCTACTCCTAAATGGAGACTGAAGGCAGTGGACTAATCTCGGAGCTGTTGAAAGAGTAAAGGGTCGGCGACAGGTGAAACACAGGCTTTATTTGTCCTGTGGAAAGGTTCCACTAAGAGGTGTAACTATTACAGAGGAATCGAACACTCTGCAACATAACACTTAACAGAATGAACCGGTTTAATGAAACAAATTTATAATCCTTCTCTATAAACACTAACAAAATGAGGATTAAACTTATCTTTAGACATTTCTCTTTCATTTACATGCCTTATCGTTCTATTTATGGTGAAATATTAAAATAGTTGTGGAATGTTTTAAGGAATTTGAGAAATTAGGTGTTTTATAAATTTAAACATGGGCATAATGCTTCGGAAGCCCTTTGAAAAATCAATATGACTTTTAATCTAGATGTAGCTTATGAAAGAACATTGGAAGGTTAATCGGTGGTTGTCAATGTGAGGTACCTTATGGAAATCTGCTAAAAGTGTTATTGAAGAATTGATAAAAACCCTGTTGGAAGGAATGCATCAAAGCTGAAGCAAGTTATTTTAATGAAAATACTGTCCCGAACTGAGCTTTTTTTAATTTGACTCCTTTCGATGGATTTTCGATATAATTTGGTTTGCCGACTTATAATATCAGAATAAGAAGCTGTTTCTGCCACAAATGTTTGTATGCCTCTGCCGCTCGAGCTTTTATTAGACATCTAGTAACCTGCCCTACCATATACACGAACAATCGTTCTATGTGCCCAAGACGTGGGATTTACGTGAGATATATAGATATTTGTGACGGACACAGTTTTTAATCCTGACTTTTCAATGTTCCGGCTCAATAAAATTTCAAACAGTTCACCAATATGACAATTCAAACAGAAGTTGGCAAAAAATAAAAATCGTTGGATAGAGAAGGAAATATTGTGATAATAACGAAAGAAACGAAGATCTGAGTGACGAGGAATTTAGCGGGGGAATATTCCATTTTTAAAACCCCCTTAAAAATTTAAAAGTAAATTCAGTCTAAATATATTTTTCTATTATGAAATTCCCTAATCTATAAATACCACTTGAATGTTTTTCTGGCTGAAACCATTTAAAACTTAAATTTTTAATATTCGGAAATCCCTTACATCAAGGATTAACAATTCAATAATGCAACATTAAATTTAACATTTTTCAGGGATTTCAAAAGTAAATTTTCATAAATAGTTAAAAAGTCCGTCACGCAGGGGCTGCGTAAACTAAGCAGATTTCCCACGTGAAGTTTTACAATAGAGAAATCTGCCTAATAACAACTGTAGTAGAAAGAAACCTCTAAACCTAAAACATTAATTAGGGCGTAATAACCCAGTAGTTTCTAGCCCCGAAACACAGTTAACCTAACCTCTAAACGTATTCACGAGGGACGGATAGTTATGGAAAAGGCCGCCAGAGCTCTCGGCGGAAAGTCCGAACATAGCCTACTGGTACCACACGCAGAATACAAATGCAAATATCTCGGTTAATATTCTAGATACAGAATAAATGTATAGAACAATATTTATAGTAAATTTAATTTGCAATAAGATTGATTCTGTACAATTTTTCGATCCGACGAATAGTAACGGAGATATTTCGAATTTTCGGAAATCCTCCCCTCTAAACCCCCCCTCCCCGTGGTCCGATTTCAGCCGTTAACGAACTTGATCTTTCTTTTGACATAAAACGACTAAATATCGAGTTTGGTAACGATCAAACAAAAATTGCGACCGCTAGAGCGGTAACAGACAAATATATAGATAGATAGATAGATAGATAGATAGATAGATAGATATATATATATATATATATATATATATATATATATATATATAGATATATATATATACAGTTTTGAACGGACCTCATTTTCGTCATCTACTAGGTAGGATCGATGGACATTTGAAGAAAAATTTCGAAAATTCCGTCATGAGTACAACCTCAATAGCTGATTTCCCCTAAGGGAAATCTGCTAAAACACTCATTAAAAATATCATTTGTTTAAGTCATATTTCAGATTTTCTGAAAAATGTTTCCATAGTAATGCTGAATTTTCCCCCCACCATCCTAAAGTAGAAGCATCAACCAAAAAAACTGTTTACAGCACATAATTGTTTTTGGGTGAGCATGTGGCCTTTTTTTAGGTTTAAAATTAGAAAAATAAATGTTTTTATTTTTAAATATTACAGATTCTTTGGGACCCCCGTAAGTTTAACACGAGAACATTTTTCAGAGAAAAAGAAGTTTTTCTCGAAAAATGTTCGCTTATGGAGAATAAAAATGGTTCTTAAAAAAGTTGAAGAACTTTTTGTTACCTATAACATTTACGCTTAATGTTTTTCAGTTAAACACTTCTATAAATCATGAAAAGCCATATTCCATCTCACTATTTCATCCCTCGTACATGTTATCAACTTTCTTTCGAATTTATTTTTCCGTTGCTAGTACAATATTTCCGTCCATTTCTAACAATTTTTCCTCCGTCATCATTTTTTTTTGTTTTGCCTTTTTAAAAGATCTGTATTGGTCCATAAGTCTTTTAACAAATCACTAACTTATTTGAAGGAGTTCAGGGCCAGCCTTGTGAGTTAAGACGTTCGTCTTAATAAACTTGGTAAACCTAGAGTCATGGGTTCCCATGTGGGCAATAGGAATTTATTTAGAGACAAACTCACCAAATAAAATCCTGATGGAGTAACCTATAGGTTAGGCACACAAAGTGGGCGTTAATAAATAACAACTTGATTTATTTGAAAATAATCTCGCACTAAATACGAGTTATCCAAAATAAATAATTGGACATTCATAGATCTGCAAGACTTTGACAAGCGGCATGATTTATATAATGCACTTCTATTTACGATAAAGTAGTAAATATCATCATAATAATAAATCATCATATAATCATAATAATAAATAAAATCATACTATTTATCTATAAAAAATAAAATTATATTACCTTAAATATCATAAAGACAGATATAGGGAATGTAAGCAACATGAAAATGAACGCCCCAATTGTGGCAATAACTTCAACAAAACCATTTTGCTCAGGTTCTGGAGCTGCAAAAGAAAAATATAAATTATTAATTGAATTCGCTTAAAATTTTACTATATACATACATAAATAAATAATAGTCCTTTATCATGAATAAATCATACAAACCCAAGTTCAATCTAGTTAAATTATTAAAAAATATATACAGTTCAAGCGTACTACAATAAAATGGAGAATTGAAGATATAATTATTGATTTAGAAAACATATAATAAGTGTATATAATAAAATCAGCCTTTTGAGGAGAGCAATCGTTATAAAAAAAAGTCATGGAGTCCAAACAATGAAATACTGTTGAGTTCTGTGGTTCATATGGCTCAATTGCTATGTGTGGTTGTTTGCAGAAATGAATAGACAATGAGATCACAGAAAGTATTTTTGTTTATTATTATTTACGCCCACTTTATGCTACTAGGCTAATCGGGACGGGTTAACTACAGGTTATCACCCTTTTCTAGCCAGGGTGGGCTCAAGGAGTTTATTTAGTGAGTCCGTCACTAAATAAATTTCTACTGCCCAGGGCGGGAATCGAACCCACCACTCAAGGTCTGCCATGCGAGTATAGGACTTACGCCCTAACTCGCACGGCCAACCTGAGCCCCAGAAAGTAATATAACAGCAACATTACTAAAGAACTACCCTTAAAACTGTGGCATTCAACTTTGAGTAAGGAGAACAAGAATAGTTCATTTTTACCTATTTATGAGATTTTCACTGATTGAGTATGATATATTACGTCCAAGTTACTGTTTCTCTAGCTGTGCTAATACCTTTCTCACTGTCATACAATGCCAGAATTGTTCACTATATTTATTAAAGGTTAACGGTCCCTCGAATGGCATTTAAAATGAGAATATTTTCTTCAAATGTACTGTTTGGGACATTAGAAACGTAAGTTCGTTGCTTCTTTTATCATGTTGGCAGGGAATACTGTAAAAATATATAAGAACCATAAGACCACAAGGGTCATAGACCTTCTCAACTATATGAAATTCAGTGTTCCACTAGGGGGCTACGAACTGGAATGCTAGCTGTAAATGTCTCGCCGCAAACCTCAAACATTTCCACAAGTATTATTCTACGTTGATTCATTAAGTCTTAAGTTTTAAGGTTAATAGATATCTGATACACGGACGCACTCGCACACTTCGCAAAACGTTAAACATGTTTCCTGAAATATATTTCACAAAATATGAAATATTCAAATTATTTGTTGTCTACGATTGGATATGACAGAACCTAGGTGAAATACCTACAAGTAGAATGCACAATAGGTCTAAGATGTTAGCATTTCCAAGATTTCCGACGAGCTAAAATTACTTAATAATTAAGAAACGTCACGGAAGGAGTGCAAGGTTTCCCTTAATAACTCAACAAGTGCAGGTGACAGAATATCACGTTATTAATTACAAAATTAAAATTATTAATTTGTGCTATTAAAATGTCATAAAATGCTGACATATGATGTACCTCACAATCTCATACCGAATATATTAAATTTTGAGCTAATCAAGCTGTGGAAATTAATACCCCTCGCCCATGTCTATAAAGTTTTTTTTTAAAAAAATAGTCAAAATATTAAAGGAAATGGTATGGTTTTATAATCATCAGAATACAAAAAAGAATATACAATCATTTTGACATAAATAATACTCCAGTCAACCAAAAATAAGCAGTAAAATAGTAATTACGAGAAATTTAAAAATGGATGTTCCATTATTATAAAAGAGCTTGAAAAAATAGCCACCTTATTCATTTTAGCAGATTTCCCATAAGCTATTGAGGTCGTACTCATGACACGAGTTTTGAAAAATGTCCTCAAATATCCATCGATCCTACCTAGGAGATGACGAAAATGAGGTCCGCTCAAAATTATATATATATTTGTCTGTTAACTCTCTACCGGTCGCAATTTTTGTTTGATCGCTATCAAACTTCACATTTAATCGTTTTATGTAAAAAGAAAGACCAAGTTCGTTTACGGCTGAAATCGGACCAGTTGGAGGGGGGGGGTTAGAGGGGGGATTTTTGAAAATTCGAAATATCTCAGTTATTATGCGTCGGATCGAAAAATTGTATAGAATCAATCTTATTGCAAATTAAATTTACTGTAAATATTTTTCTATACATTTATTCAGTATCTTGAATATTAACCGAAATATTTGCATTTTTATTATATCTGGGCGTATAACGGATGAGAGTGAGATTCCCGACAAAAGCTAGGTCGGCAGTTTCTTTAACTGTTCGGCTCTCGTGAAATTTGTCTATTGTAAAACTTCACGTGGGAAATCTGCCAATCAGGTTATGCAACATCATGGCCTACGGCAGGATGACTCTCGAACAATTCTGGTTACAGACTTTTGATAACCAAATTGTCAGCATGCCCTTGTGTGAATCTATTACTTCCCATTTCATCTCCGGCGAAATTATGACTTCCTGTCCACACAAACAATCACCAGGCCGTTAGATGAACCATATTCACATGTTTATAAACATTTTGGCCGACAATGTATGCATCTGTGTGTACTAAGTTCGTTAATGGCGTAAATTACGCCCTCAGTACTAGGAGTAGTGTAGAGTAGGGATAAAATACAATATTGTATACATCTCCGTAACGGTGGGATGAATAAATATTATACGAAAAAATTATTGACAAAGTTGGGCACTATATATTTAAATATTCGTTTGACAATATGCGTCAAGAAGCCACAATTTTTTCCTGGTATTAAAATTAACTTCAAGGTTAAAATAAAAGGTCAGAACCCCATTTTCACTGGCACTAAAACACACTAATTCTATATAAAATATTCTAAACATATCCTTCTTTCATATAGAATATAGTGTGTTTTATATAGAATATTGAGTGAATATGGGATTCTATCCCGAAAGCGCTATAGGCTGAAATATAATTTTACGGTGAAGGGACTGGTATTTTTAGCAGATTTCCCTTAAGGGTATTGAGGTTGTACTCATGACGGAATGTTCGAAATTTTGCTTCAAATGTCCATCGATCCTACCTAGTAGATTACAAAAATGAGTTCCGTTCAAAACTGTATATATATATCTATATATATATATATATATATATATATATATATATATATATATAATATAACGGCTGAAATCGGATCAGTGGGAGGGGGGTTAAGAGGGGAGGATTTTTGAAAATTCGAAATATCTCCTCGGATCGAAAAATTGTACAGAATCAATCTTATTGCAAATTAAATTTACTATAAATATTGTTATATATTTATTCTATATCTTGAATATTAACCGGGATATTTGCGATATATCTGGTCGTATAACGGATGAGAGTGAGTTTCCCGCCAAAAGCTAGGTCGGCCGTTTCCTTAACTGTTCGGCTCTCGTGAAATTTGTCAATTGTAAAACTTCACGTGGGAAATCTGCTTAGTTTACGCAGCCCCTGCGTGACGGACTTTATTGAAGTCATGAGCCACCACTATCCAGCCATAATAGAAAATAACTTAGTTTCTGATTTATTTTGCATTCAGTATATCCCCATTCTTAGTTGGGGATATTACTCTAAGTTGAATACGATTCCATTAGCTTTTTAAGCGTTCTTAGCGTTGGGTCATTACTAAGTGAGAAATAGTAGTATTTCCAATAGGAAGAATACAAAATTTCAAATGAGGTCTGTTCAAAATTGTATGTATATATATATATATATATATATATATATATATATATATATACATGTATATAGTTCTATCCATCTATCTATTTGTCTGTTACTACTCTAGCGGTTGCAATTTTTGTGTTATAGTTGCCAAACTCGGTATATAATCATTTTATGTAAAAAGAAAGAACAAGTTCGTAAACGAATAAAATTGGACCATTGGGGGGGGGGGGTTAGTGATGGAGAATTTAGAAATTTGAAACATCTCTGATATACGTCGGATCAAAAATTGCATGGAACCAATCTTATTGTAAATCTAATTTCCTATAACTTTTGGTATATAATTTTATCCTCTAATATGAACATTACCCGAGATTTAGAATCTTTAGAAATTTAGAATTTTTAGTTCTCAGCTTTCAGTAAACCCCCACTATTACCCATGCCATAATAATAATAAGTTCTTAAAGGGAAACAGGTCTTAATAACAGGAAGCCTTCCCACCAAGTTCTTTATTGTAGCACAAGGCCTTTCGGCACTAACATGCCATCATCAGGTGGCATTCATTCATACGAATTGGCTGTACGAGATTTACCTTCTTGTCTTTCTAAAATGCTTTTTTCTGTAATCGTTGAATAATGGTAACATTACTAAACTGAAATGAGTGAAGAAAGTGAAACATTTTGCAATAGAGTGAAAAAAGTAATCACTTTCTTCACAAGTGAAGAAAGTGAATTGTCTTCTTAATTAGTAATAAGTATAAATTAAAAAATAATTTGAAGTTGGAAATTAAATGCTTTTAAATGTTTCTTAACATTGTAAGAATTTATTTTAACAAAATAAATTGAAATGTGAATGAATTATTGGTGGAAATAATCAATATATTTTAAAATTTAAATATAATAATAATTACCTTCCTTGTTTATAACCTGCACTTGTTTATAACTGCACTACTTCACAATCATCACTAGTTGTTTTATAACTATGCTTATAACCTTTCACAACCATGCTTATAACCTACCAACAACATACCATAATCTTCACAACATCCTAATTTTGTTCATATTCTAGTTAGATCTGATCATGTATTACACGATTACAGAAAAAATTTAATATTACACTCGTGACGAAAGTAGAATTAAAACTCTCGTGAAATTACCACACTCGCTTCGCTCGTGTGGGTAAACGTTTCACTCGAGTTGTAAAATGATCTACTTTCGTCACTTGTATAATAAATAACTATTTTGATCTATACCATACTCGATATTTATCTGTTTTAGTCAACACTAAAGATGTTATTGGCAGAAATCGTATCAGGAATAAGGGGTGTTTAGAGGGAGAAATTCGAAAATTCAAAATATCTCCGTTATTATGAGTCGAATCGAATAGTTTTTTATGAGTCGAAAAATGTTATAGAATCCACCTTAAAATATTGATGCTCTGCAATTGCTGTTCTATATATTTATTTCGTAACTCAAATATTAAACGAGTAATTCCTACTTTCTACTTTTCAGTCAGAATATTGGTGAGATATCACTAGTATGTCATATCGGCATGGGAAATCTGCTTAGTTTACGCAGCCCCTGCGTGACGGACTTGTACGAAGTAAAGGTAGTAATGTAATCGTGAAAACTTTCGGTTTAATGATTTTCGTTTTGACCCCCGTGTGAATCCATTTCGTCTAGTTTCTTCGTAAAGTCACTAGGACAGGACACTGATCCACGGATTCCATAGTTTATCTTCGTATTCACTCGTCAGAAATGTGTCTACTGTTCAACACGAGACTTGGATGACTCCTGCCAGTTATGGTGCTGCCACAACTCCAATCAGCCTATATACTATAGATTGAGGGGCTGATTTAGCTAGGCGATGAGGCCGGGGGTGGATTGGAGAGATTGACAGGAAGAGATTGCCCCTCACTCCCCTCATGATGATGTGCTGTTTGGAGAGGATGTATAATTGGAAATATTGACGTATCCAGCCAGGGGCCTGACAACCCTCATTCATCTCCATCATCTTCCGTCCCAATTGCCATCTCTCTCTCTATACCCCCAATAATCATCAAAGTCAATTAAACATATTTCATATAATACACATTATGGAGAGCAAAAACTAATATGAAGCCCATGCCAGATAAAACAATCGTATTGTAACCGTTTTCGCAGATTTTCCTCGAAGGAAATTAGCTATTGAGGTTGTATATATGCTTATATACATACAGATTTATACTGTCACTTTTAGTCATCCTGCGTTAATAATAATCCAATAAATTATGAATCGTCTTATTCCATGCAGAAATAAGAAATTTTGATTTCGTAGACCTTTGTAATTTGAGATAGGGGCAATTACTTAGTGTGATGACGTCCTCAAGTAATATTTTAAGTAGTACGAAAATGTTCATTCACCATACTCTAAATTTAACCGTTTCATTCAGCACTAAAGATCATATTAGTAAATGACTGAAATTGGACCAGCAATAGGCGAAGATATCGAGGAGGGATTCGAAAATTCGAAATATCACCGTTATTAAGAGTGAAAATTGCACCGAAAATTGCTATAGAACCACTATTGCTGTTTTAGACATTTTCTCGTAACTCAAATATTAAGCCAGACTTTTGATTTGAGACTTCAATAAGTGCCCACTACTACTCATCGGATTTTGACTAAGAAATAGAGAATATGGTGAGATGACATTCTCAGAAGTGGGAAATCTGCTTAGTTTACGCAGCCCCGGCCTGACGACGTGCTTTAATAGGTGTATTGACTATTAGTTTCTTTATCAAAAGTGTTGTTAGTTATGACATTGTGTACCCATTCGAAGTGTGGCAGCAATGTAGGAGGCACCTAGCCGTGAGGCCTTAATCCAGCCTACACCTATCCAACGCTTCACTGGTGACTGAGGATTCTCTACGATTGTCTAGCGATCCTATGGAAGGGACAGTCTCTACTAACCAGCTCCCACACGAGTGAGCACATGTACCAGTTTCCTGGCCTGTATGTCCTCGGGCTTTGAACACACGACCACTACGTCTATGACCGGCAGTCCGGACTCCGGACTCAACCCAGCCCGTAGTTCACATTGAGTAATCCGCTAGATCTTACCCCATTCAGGCCGGAGTGATCCCCTGCCCGGAACAGCAAAGCCGACTAACGACCTACTGTTCCTACGGTTTCCCTACCCAAGAGCTACACAGCGGGGGCTTACTGCTGCCCTTGGGGAGAGCCGGCCCCGTGACGGAATGTTAGTTATGACAAATGGGCATTTCTTTTTTTACACAATATTTGAATGTACTGATACATCAGTCATAATATATCTTTCGTCTACTGATCATTTTAGCAGCCAATTTATTGGCTTATTCTTAACGCAGGATGACTAAACGTGGCAGTTGAAAATTAAAAATGCAAATATTTCAGTTGAAATCTGGTAAAACGATTACAATACGATAAATCGCCGAAGGTAAAAACACTTTGAAGACGAGTCAGTTATGCATGATTGATTGCTTTCACCTTTCACTATGGCCTCAAGACGAGAGAGGTTTTGTTACGTAGTGTTCTTATTAAAGGAGAACTGGAAACTTGAGTATACGATGACGTCGTTTCAGTCCAGGGAAATCCCCTTAATTTTAGCAGAAAGGGACAACAGGTACTGATTTCATTACACGATTTTCAAAATATTTCTCCACATGTCCAGTGATACTACCGTGAAAATGAAGTCGGTTGATCGTGAGGGTTGATTACCAAGCCCCATATTTATAGCATGCAAAAGGGGAATCAAGTTCGTTAACAGCTAAAATCAGGCCAAGAGAAGGAGAGGATGTAAAACAAAAATTCAAAATAAACCCGTTATTTATGAGTAGGATCAAAGAAGATTATTTAATCAATGTCATTATGTCCTACCATTATTGTTCTACACATTTCTGGCCTAAATCTAATATTGAAGGAGATACTTCCATTTTCAAGTTTTCAGTTTTATGTAAGCCTTCACTCCAATTTACGTGATATCCATATAGAACCCGCTGAACCACATCTCATGTACAGCTGAACTATCAAGTCCTGATCACATAGGCTTCTTATTAGAGGAAAATTCGGGAATAGATGGTTTCAGATCAGCAGCATGCCACGGTGAAATATGATTACCATAAGCAGCCCTTCTGTGATGGACTCTTTTTTTGTTAACGAAAGGAAACCCAGGGTGAGGTTATATCATACGAAATGTAGTGAATCCACTTATAAAGATTGCAGTACACAAAATAGTCGAGGAGGCCTATACACAAGTGGCGTTCACTTGCGTCACAATATTCATACGCTATATTAAAACCGGCAAAATGACTAAGAAGTTGATAAAGCCAGTCACTTCCAATGTATTTTCCTCTGGGAAAAACCGGTGTGAATAACCGATATAATAAAACGTAAATAAAAAAGGCGCATAAAGTTGATTGTTGTTACCATGTAATTAATTACCAGCTATACCAACCCCGTAACTGCATCCGTCTTAAACAATCTACACCTTAAAAGACAGACGACAATTTACATTTAATATCCTGTGCAACAAAAATTCCAAGAAGTCTGTCACGCTGTGTAAGCTAAGCATATTTCCTAACCGAATTTAGCCATTTCTCTGAATGGAATCAGTTATTGAGGATATACTCACGACGTAATTTTCGAAAAATGTCCATCGATCCTGCACAGGAGATGCGTAAATGATGCCCATTAAAAACTATATACAATAGACATGTATATTTGTCTGTTAACGCTTTAGCGGGCGCAATGTTTTCAAGATCGAGACCAAATTCGATATTTAAACATTTTATGTAAAACTAAAGATCAAGTTCGTTAGTGGCTGGAATCGGACCAGTTGGCGTATAATATCTCCGTTATTATACGTCGGAAGGAAACATTATATACAACTAGGGCAGGATTTAGATGAAAACGGGCCCTAGGCTATTCCATTTATGATGCCATTTCACCTCCTTTTTTTAAGTTTCTGAATTACATGAGAGATAATAAAATACATTATTATTGTGAAATATATCAATATATTAAATGAAACATGTTGTGATTGGTACTAACCTTTACAAAAAAATGTGGCACAGATAATAAATAAAAAAAAGTTGATCGGATATTTATTCTCAGCACCATGTACAATACAGTAATTGTAACAATAACTAATCAAAAGTAAGCCACCATATTTACAAAGAAATAAAATTAAAATAATGAAAATATTTGACTACAATAAAAACATTCACAATAAAAATTATCATATTTTTTATCAAATTAAATTCAATAAATTAAAGATTAAACCAAATTCAATTCCGATAAATTTATTTCATAGTAACTTGCATTTAAAGTTTAAGTATGAAATATTATGAATTTTGCTAATTTAATATAGGCCCCTCTTGATTTTTGTGGCCCTCGGCTGAAGCCTAAAGAAAAATCCGGGTCTGTTTACAACCAATCTTATTGGTAATATAATTTCCTATGAATGTTGTTATATTCATATTTTTTATGAGTTTCATATGCAAAAGTAAAGACCAAATTCGTTAACGGGTAAAATCGGACCGAGGTGAGGAGGGGGGGGGGTTTAGGGGCAGAATATCGAAAATTTATTATACGTTAGAATCAGAAAATTGTATAAAATCAATCTTATTGTAAATTTGGTTATCTAAAATGTTGTTATATGTATATTTCCTCTAATATGAATGCTAAGAGAAATGCTAGTTTTCGGCCTTCTGCAAACCCCACTCCCACTGATGCCATATCAACAATAAGCTGTTATATTATGAAGCATTTTATTTTAAGTTTAAATACTCAATATTGTTTTCATTGAACTTCTGTGTGAGGTATGTGCAAATATTTCCAGTGTGACGTTTTTTTTTCAGCACGAGGGAAATTTACTTACGTTATACAACTCTGGCGTGACGGACTTTTTAACCTTTTCACTGTTGAGGGGGCCGCGAAATTGAAAGAGATACTTCCTGAAACTTCCGTTTAAAATATTGCTAGCTACTAGTACGCAGTATCAAGATATTACAGTTAATATCAGTCACTGTGTCGTGATATAAAGCCGAGATGAAAGCACACGATAAGTTAGTTACAGTGTTGGTATACATACAGTGAACTGTGAACTCTTCCGTGACTTATACATTGGCCCTATCTCTGCCCACTTAATAAGCTCATCCATATGTAAATAATCAGTTAAAATATAAGTGAGTCCTGTTAGAGACTCTTCAATCACGCAAGGCTTGATTCATGATATCGATTTACCTACATTATTTTATTTCACCTATTTTTCTGAACGTCACTGGATTTTATTTGATTGTTTAGCGATATTCCAATATTTTCCAAGAAGTTCATCGGTCCTACCCAGGAGATGATGACAGTATGGTCCGTTCAAAATGATATATATATATATGTTTGTCTGTTATTGCTCTAGCGGTCTCAATTTTTGTTTTATGGGTACCGAACTCGATATTTAAACGTTTTAAGTAAAACTAAAGATAAAGTTCGTCAATGGCTAAAATTGGACGAGGGAGGGGGGAGGTTAGAGGTGGAAAATATCTCCGTTATTATATGTCGCATCGAAAAATTGTGTATAACCAATATTATTGCAAAGATAATGTTTAATAAATGTTGTTATGTACATGTTTTCTCTATCTTCAATATTAACCGCACTCCTACTCACTCCTAAGGATCCATCTAACGATCTTTTAATGCACTGAAGATGGAACTGTTGCTCTGAAAGTTCAATAAACGCACCGTAGAAGAAAACAGGCCTAGATTGTACATCCAAATATATTATTATACGTCGGATACAAAAATTGTATAGAATTCACCTTATTGAAAATTTAATTTCCTATAAATGTTCTCAAATAGACATTTGCAATATCATGATTATTAACCGAGATATTTGAATTTTGTGTTTTCAGACTACAGCAAACCCCCACTCCTAATAACAATAAGCCGTCATAACATGTACCTATTTATTCTAAGCTCAAATACAAAATATGTGGTGAGATGAAATCAAAAGTGTTATACAAGCACGGGGGAAATCTGTTTAGTTTACACAGCCCCTGCTCGATGGATTATTATATATTTGAGAACATTTTTATAGACATGTTTTTTTTATTTTGATGTCTACATTTGAAGATGGTAGTGTGCTTTGTGCAAATTATATGTTTTAGCACCTTGGAGTACCCCAAAAAATCTTGCTAACAAATTTCTAAAGCTTCTATCAAAGTAAGTTTTAAAAAGAAAATAACAAGGGTCGAGAGAAAAATGGAGGTCAATGAGATGGAAATGTGATGAATTCGAAAGAAAAAACTAGTAGATTGATGAAAATAATTAAGATATTTGATTGCAAGGGCACAAAACACAAAGTAAGACTCAGAACGAAATGAGATGGGTTTGGGTTGTTTTGTTGAGGACATTTCTTTTTTTTCTTTTGGGGTTTAATTCCAAAGAAGTAGAATATCAAAGCTAGTCATTTATCCGGAGGGGGGAGTTTTGCATCAACGAGAGGCTAAAAAGGAGGAACTCTGCCCTTGGGGCAAGCCCTAAGCCACCAACCACTAGGAAAGCCAGAGAGATACAACATACAACTAACTTCTACCCATATTCATAAGCAACTAGAAACTAACTTCGTCATTATTTCTAAGGAGTTTGGCCTTCATACACTCCAAAATTAATTCCTAACACAACATTATATCAATACTAATTTAGGAATTTGTAATAATATCTGAAGATAAATGGATTAAAATGTTGAAGTACCAGATGCCTTACGGCAGATAGCTGTTAGTTTTACATAATTCTTTCAAGGTACCAAGCAAAGCAGAAAATTTCTGTAGAGTGGTGAAAATCTTTGTAGAGTGGGCACTTGGCAAGGAAAGGAAAAGGCCTCATCTGGTATGAGAAAAACCATAGAAAATTGGCGCCGAAGGACTTTCAGAATCTATAGCCAATTAATGATTTTTGGCAGATTTCCACTAAGGGACCTCAGCTATTGAGGTCGTACTCATGACACTATTTTCGAAAAACGTCTTCATACGTCGATCGATCCATGACGAAAATGAGGCCCGCTCAAAATTGAATCTACGAATATATGTATGTTAACGATCTAGCAGTCGCAATGTTTGTTTGCGAATTGAAATATTAATTCAAATCTTTGTTAATATTTTGCCCTTAATAACTGATATCTATGCATAATGCACAGGAGACGGGAAATAAGACAGTATGGAGGACAGTGAAGACTTACATAAAAAATTAATTATATTATTAACAAATGCCAACAACGGGTATTAACCCTAAACACTGGGACGGGTAAATGTCAAAATATTGTGCAAAGTAAAGCCTTGCCAAAAAAATTCAGCCTCAAATCAATTCCCGGGCGAAGCCGGGTATCTGAGCTAGTATATATATATATATATATAGACAATATTAACCAAGATATCTGCATTTTCAGTTTTCAGCCTTTAACAAATCCCCACTCCTACTCATATCACATAAACAATACTCTGTTATACAATAAACCACTTTATTTGAAGCTTAAATACCAAACATTGTTTACAAGAGGCCTTTATTATACGAGATACATGAACATATGTTCTGTTGATGCCTCTCCCCCCGTCATAAGTACTTGGATTACTAAAATTTGAGTGTTTGAGATAAAAATTATTCTAATTCATTATAAATTACTACAGTACTAGATATAGTAAATAATTTTCAGTAATATTAATGTGTTATATTCAGATATATTTCAGTAATTGTTTTTTTTTATCCCGTGAAGAATATTTCTATCTATCTGTTCAGGGCTGAGAAGTTGACTCACCTGTTTTCTTTACTGTTCAGAGGCTTTCTGAAGGTTATTAAATTTGGCTGAAAGATTTCTCATTACCGTTTGTATTTATTCACTCCCCCGGTTTGTATTTATTCCCGGTGGTGTTAAGTGTACGTAGATTTATTTATTTTAAAACATCAGTTGGGTAATTTGCTTTGTTTTCGGAGCTACTGCGTGCGGAATTTTGAAATTGAACATTGTATAGTGACCGCTATTAAGGTCAGAATGCAGTCAAGACTCCACTCACGTATAGCCTTGTGGACTGATTTAAAATTCAGAACTAACACGGCAGGATGGTAAATATTCTGGCATTCACGATTCTATCATCCAGTAAATAGGATAGGCCTCATGACGTCATTTAGTTGGCACAATAGGAAGCTAATATAACGTTATCCAGCAAGACAATATCGTTATTAACCTTAATTTCCTGCATCCTCCTAAATCGATGATCCAACATAATAGATAATTCACCAATCAACAAATAGATTATTCTTTTTTTAATACTTTCAGCCAAGCGTTACATTTGTTTCCCTTCTCTAGAGGCATCTGCTAAAATAAAAACCCGTCATGCATGTCTGCGTAAACTAAGCAGATTTCTCACGTGAAATTTTACAATAGAGAAATTTCAAACATACATTTCTGATCTAATCTCACCTCACATTCTCTATTTAAATTTAAGAAAATTTTAAGTAGAAGTTGGGGGGGGGAGTTACTGAAGGCAGAAAATAAGAAAGTACGAATAATACTTGAGTTACGAAAAAAATGCAGGCAGAGTCAATTGAAGACCATAAATAGATTGGTTCTGTAACATTTTATGACCTGAAACATAATAACGGAGATATATTAAATTTTCGAATCCTCCCCCCAATCCATACCCTCAATATTCCAGGTCCGATTTCAGCCGATAACAAATATGATCCTGAGTGTTGACTGAAACTGTTAAATATAGAGTTTGGTACAGGTCAATGTACCTTTTTCGAGTAAAGAATGAAAAATCGTAGTATAAAGTATTTGCATGTATCTGACAAGTAAATGTTCAATCAAAACAATATTTGGTATTTAGCCTTGGAATTAAGTGAATAATCATACAACAGCTAATTGTTAATATGTCATGAGTAGTACACTGAAGGCTGAAAACTAAGAAATTCAAATATTTCGGTTAGTATTCCGTATAGAGAAAATATGTATATGAGAACATTTATAGACGATTAAATTTGCAATAAGATTGGTTCTATACCATTTTTCGATCCCGAAAAACGCTTAAAACCTCAATATTTGGAATGCCTTGGAAACTAAGTGGACTTACGAACAGACGGAAAACAATCTTCCATTAATTAAAAATGAAATAAATAATTGTAAATAGAAATAAGGCTTCAATGATAATCGGCTAGAATAAATAGTACTTACTCGGATAAGAATTGACCTTGATCGAATGGCTCACCAATACTTAATACATTTCTTATCATCCTATTATTTATTTACATATATTTCTATATAACTTGTGTTAAACACATTTGAATTCTATTTGATAACGGTATAAGAGAATAGATTAAATAGACCAAATCGATATAAATTTACGATATCAGTTGCTCATTCGTTGCACTCTTAAAAAACACTGTTTACTGTAGTAAATACATTGCACAGGTATATTCATAGTATATATTATATTAAGTGGTTGGAGAGCAATTCACCCAAATAAATAAAAAATGTTTTCAATATATTTTGAAAAGCTGTAATAAGGAAATACTTTAGTATGCATGACAAGACTGGCTATCACAAATGTATTCTATCGACTAAAATTTTCAAAGTTCCCCGAGTCCCGTCCGTAATTTATATTTCATAAAATCATAAAATATGAAGGAAAAGTTAATAACAGAGAAAGGACTGACGACCTAGAGGGAAAAGAATATTTTCTCCAAGGTAGGGTGGAATCAGGCAAAGCTAATCACAATACATGATTCATTTTGCCTCCAATGAAATACTTAATTAAAGATGGCAAGTACTGCTTCAATCATCAGTCCACTCTTTGAAGTATTGTACTTCCGGCAGTAAAGCTAAATTCCTTTTTACTTCTTAGAACGAAGTAAAGGAAGTATTGTAATCGCGATAAAGCAGGCATCATCACACGTTCAATTCTCTATTTGCCCCTTAGTAACAACCTTATGCGTCCGATCGCAAAATTGTATTGAACCAACATCAAGTTTGTTAATGGCTGAAATCTGACAGGGGGGAGGACGTTTAAAGGGGGAATTTCGAAAACCCTTAATATATACGTCATTATGCGTCGGATCGATAAAATGTATAGAACCAATCTTATTGCAAATGTAATGTTCTATAAATGTTCTTACGTGCATTCTTTCACTGTCTTGATTATTAACAGAGATATTAACAATTTTTATTTTCGGTCTTCAGTAAACCCCCACTCCTACTCATGCCATATTAACAATAAGCTATTGTAGCATGGCGTACGGCCTAAATACAAAATATTGTTCTCACTGAGCTTATACGTTCAAAGATAAATGCAAATACGCGATGCACGTGGGAAATCTGCTTACAAGCACATTACAGTAATCTACTATTAATGCTAGTTTCTTATGAAATGTGCCTTTATAAATGGACTTCATCCCTTGGGTTAAATATAATAAAATAATGGCAAATTCAATACATAAATAACTCATGTAAATACAGCTGGGCATATATTTTCATAAATGTATTAAATAATCTCCTGAACAGGTAAAATCAATAAGTAATCACTCTGTAAATATCACGATATATTGAGGCCGATATTCCGTGATCTATTTATTTCATGACACTAATAATAGGGATCGTTTAGCTTTCAGGGCAACAAAGTATCGATGTCAACAGGTCGACTAGAAGGGAAGAAAAGGCTTGTTTTCAACTTGAATTGAATTTCATCATTTAACCATATAATGGAAACGCTATATGTGCATGCTGGCATTCGGGAAGGTTTGTTAATTTTAATCCTGCTAAATTTAGGTTTATTTATTAAAATTTGATTTCATAAGCTAATTTGGTGGAAATCTAAACTTTTTAATTATATAATTTTTATAGTTTACACAAACATTATAATCAAATTTATAGAATGTAAGTTGTATGGTGCATACAGAAAATCCTGAGTATACACAAAGTAAGAGAAACATTTCTGCCCATCCCTGCGAGTATAAATAAAGTCTATCCATCAAATACCACATTGGTAACAATTCTTTAGATGCATTTACAAAGACATACTAGAATTTTATATTCCATTTAATTTAATTAATTTCTATTTCAAGAAATCAAGTTTTGAAGAAATGTACATTTAGAAGACAATGCTCCTTATTTTTTGAAGTTGTCTCAACAGGATAAATAATCCTATCGATATATGATGAAAAGAGTGTCTAGATGAATAATTACTCCCAAAGACTAAACAAAAAATATCCATATCTTCCATAGTTACAAGGCTAAAGGACAATTTAACACGACAGCGGACACACATTCAAACACAAAAAAATTTTTTTTTCAAGTTTATATATGTTTATCTATGCCTCTGTATATATGTATATATATATATATCACTATTGAATAAATAGTGTTAGCAGCATTAGCAAAATGGGAATCTTAATTGACGTAATCAGTTAAGATTCTACATTTCTTGACTAGAATAATTTCCACTGATTTATAGAATATTCTACATTTAACCTTTAAATTCAACACTAAATATTGAATTTGTTAATGGCTGCAATCAGACAAGAAATAGGGGCGGCGGCGGTAGATTAAGATGGGTGGAAATTCAATAATTCAAAATATTCCGGTTAATATGAGTCAGATTGAAAAATGTTATAGAACCAATATTGTTTAACTATTGATGATCTGCAATTGTTGTTCTATACATTTTTTTGGAACTCAAATATTAAGCGATTCATTCGTACTTTCTTGTTTTCTGTCTTTAGTAAATTTTACTTATACGATTTTTACTTAGAAATGGAGAATGTGTGTTGAGATGACAGGTGTGTCATCCAGCACGGGGGAAACCTGCTTAGTTTACGCAGTCTTTGCCTGACGGGTATTTCTTGCCTTGTAGGAGCATCAAGAAGGAATGATGAGCAGGCCTATGAGGAAAAATAATAAATTTTTAAATTTAATATTTTATATGCAAAAGTAAAAACATACTGTTAGCCTGCCTATATTCTTATGAGTATGCATATACTGGGCGAGTCTTTTTGTATATTTTGAGAAAGTATTTGTTTTTTTTTTTGGTGAGTTGCAATGTGAAAGAATGGCCACGCTGATTATACATAGCCCCTAAAATATATTTGTAAGTTAGGTTTAACCGAATGTCTCTATATTACAGCTACATAAATCTGGTTATTCCTATGTGGCCGCAGGCAAGCCACACATACACAACACTAGGTGTAAATGGGTCACATAACAACAGGTGTCTTGTGGCTAAGCCACAGGTTGGCTTCATTCTTACACTAACCATATCGCTCCTTTATCGTACAAATTAAATAACATTTTCAATTAACTCTCCCAACTAAAATGTGTAATTTTCGAGACGAATTAAGATGTTTCTTCGACTGACATTCTCATCATATCAAAGGACTCAGTGTTAAAAGGTAATATTTTGAATATGAACTACTATACCATATTTCCATTGTAAAATAGTTGTAAAGGCGGGAAGCTTTTCAAAGGCAAGAATAAGAGAGCATTAGACTGAAATATTTACTATTTTTCTGGAAAGATGAGGGGAAATAATATAAGTCACTATTTGAGTTCTCCAAAGAATCAAGTACTATAAAATATGTTAGACACATATAACTTATCTTTCTTAGAACTAAATAACATATAAAATCTAACGTGGAACTAAATAACATATAAAACATTTCATATATCAACAGTTATTTTTTATTAAATTAAGTGGGTACAAGTAGGAAGTTAAAGCTAACTGAAAGACAGACTATTTGAACAAAGACTCTTTAAACAAAGAAGAGAAAGGGAGACTTACTTTCCGAAGGTTTTCGATGTTGACCATTTTCTGTGTCAACAGGGCAGTGATGATGATGCACAGATCGAAAGCGCTTTGCGGGATTAAAAATTGTTATAGCTGTAACGGGTAGATCCCAACTGAACTTTATCTTTGTACCTAGCCCATTAATATTTTGAAAATGAACTGCTATACCATATTTCCATTGTAAAATAGTTTTAAATACCAAAACTTTATAGAACTTTGAAATTGTATAAGTTAATAATATCTATATATTAATATCATTTATTTTTATCTAAACTATAACTGATAAGGAAGAAATCACTGATGCAAGGAATTTAATTACTCTGCTAATCAACCAGGCCTTTCTGTTCTAAATATATAAGTAATTGATGTAATCAATTTATTTGATAAATGTATTAATAATGATATCATACTTAGAGAAAATGTTCTTTTAGCAAATTTCCTTAAGAGAACTCAGATAATGAGCTTATACACATGACGCGTTTTTCAAAACATTTCCGACATCGTTTAACGGAGGAGTGGGCCAGGAACGGCAATTATACACTATTAATGGGTCATACTCGTAGGTGGGAAATTATTTTAGTTTTCGCAGCCATGCGTGACGAACTTTTTTCTATGTACATAGTTCAGTAGTAAAGCTCGCTGGTCATGACAAATTACTCCAGTAGAAAAGGCCCGTCCCATGTAGGAGGATAATGGAATGATCTTTATAATGATTAAAGCAAAAATCGAGAGAAGCAATTATTGCTCCTAAATATTAAATTGGGCAACGAATTTGAGACATAGCAAGAAGGTTTCTGGGAGAAAAACTGAGTGGATTCCGTCCATAACTGTCGACCCCAAATCACATATTTTCATTTAGACGACGCGCTTACAAATAGAATGAAGCCTGTTGGGGCATTCAATCAACCTCGGTAGTTTAAACTGGGATTGAAGGCACTGACACAGGAAGAAGAAACATCTGTAAGGTCAAAACGGGAGTTGGCGTCTCAGAGAATACACACACTCACGCATGTGTCCTGTCACATATGTAATAACTGAATATTTTTCAAATAATAATACTACAGTAATTATCCCACGTGAAAAAGGCTTAACATTTCTTTTGATTAAGAGGAAGTCAACCACATGTTACTAAAAAGTACCAAATGCTTTACATACATCGTTATACCATATGTAAAAAAATAAAATAAATAAATATATATAAAAAAAAAAATAAACGTGCACTTTGACCAATTGAGGCAAGACAGGACGGGTTACGTTATCGAATTCAGAACATAAAGATTTAGACCAAGGGAGATTTAGACCAGCTCCTTAACTCACATGGCTAACCTGAACTTCAAAAATAAAATTTGTAAACTCATAAGAATTCCCAAACCAACCGTGGACTACCTGTTAAGGATATCATTGTCTACGCATCCAACAGCCATAAAGCCATTCCACCAGCCATCCAAGAACAGCCAACATATTTTTTTGTAATTTTGGGCCAGTATAAATTTGTCGGCGGACAACATGTCTCATATGATTTTAAGTAAATAATTATTATTTATTAACGTCCACTTTTCGCTAATTGGAGTGGGTTATCTACAGTTTACCATCCTTTTCTAGCCAATATGAGACTAGGAATTTTATTTAATCAGTTCGTCAATAAATAAATTCCTATTCAGTTAATTAGTAACCATTTAATTATATTCTATTTGTAATGAAATTGTTTCCGCACTTGCCGGGAGTCAAGATTACTCGAATTGCTGTTTCGTCACTCAATTTAAAATATTCCAAAAAAAATATACTCACACTTTTGATAACCTAACAACAAGCGTCTATCGTCATCCTCTTCAACATCAATCATTATCAATCTTTACAACAATAATTAATATTTCACATAGTTCCTGAGATCATGTAATGCCATTTTTCACTCCCTAATGGCGTGGGAACTAGTTAAGTTTATATATCCTGTATGCTTATTCACTAGGCATTCTATATAGGAAACATATGTGAAAATTAAAACATTGTATTCAACCGCTATTGCAAAATATTAAAAGAGAGGGCAGTGGTTGCAGAAAAAATGTATTCGTGATATTAAATGTTGAAACATTTTATAATATTGTTACGTTTTTATATTACCAAAACCAGTAATACGTTTTTAATAAGAGTTCTTTTGGATTGCAAAATTAAATACTCGCAAGTTTCACAGTTTTTATCACTGCAAAATTTATTTCACAATGCACAATAAACTTGGTGATTATTCTTAATTACTACTCACAGTATACACTGATAGCGTTACTGTTCTTCAATGAGTCACAGTCCAATAATTCACTGAAATTCACAGAAAGACGGCACTGCACTGTCCTTTGCTTCGCGGCACTTCACTGTCCTTTACTTCGCGGCACTGCACTGTCCTTTACTTCGCGGCACTGCACTGTCTTAAACACGGCACTAAACTGTTACTTACAGTCACGGCACAACACTGTTCTTCTTATTAAAACTCTTTACCGCACTGCACTAAGTCGCACTGTAGCACTGATGTGACCATCAAGATCGCTGAGCATAAACTGAACTCACGGCTGGTCCGAGCTCCTTTTTATAGGGAGGTGGCATACATCAAAGGGGAATTGTCTAGTTCATTCGACGTCTGGCTGGAAGGTACTGGTCAGACCTAGAACATTCTATCGGTCTCTTTGATCTACGTCACACTCTCCAAATACGCGACTCTCTCTCTCTGAAGGATTATTCATCTATTTAATTTTCGCAACAATATATTTTTATTGAAAAGTCCTCTCTCGTCATAAGTCACGTGCCATCGCCATATTTCTATTTTAACTTGACTGCTAAAAATACTTTTCATTTTTTAATTTCTATGCTCATTTAGGATATTGAATGATTTTATTTTTAAAATAAATTTATAGACCTGTACATAATACTAGTTTAATTATAAGAATATTTCTACAATTTAAACATGATTCCATGCTAGTATCGCGTATACAAAAGTTTCGTGTTAAAACTCATGTTAGCAAAGATACAATTTTATTATATATAAATAAATATATATATATATATATATATATATATATATATATATATATATAATAAAATTGTATCTTTGCTAACATGAGTTTTAAAAGGTAAATAATATATTGTCTTCATATTTTATGGCAAGGGTCTCTTAAAAAAATAAAATAAAAAAAAAACATTTTCTTCGGTGCAAACTTTATTGAAGCGAAATAATCGAGTTCAAGATTGACTTGTAAATAATGGATAACCTACCTCGGGAACCTCTCAGTATCATCAACCTCCTCTGTGAGGACAGTCGCAACGAATGTAAAAGGCAAACGAGCATTTCAGAAATGTAAGTAGCAATTTATAATTAGATTTAATAAATATATCATAGACGTAGGCACCTACTAATACGATATATAGCAAAAGAATTATTAAGAGTTTTGTTAAATTAATGTTATTAATTCGATATATTTTTTTTCTTATGGGATAGCCCCTGAAGAGGTGGCAAGTAAGTATCGAAACATGTAGGGCAGTTTTAATAAAGGTGATCCTGGCCATAAAATATGTAGAATATCTGAAAACGGTCAGGTACTCTTCATAAATGAATTCAAAACATTTTGAACAATTTTAGAATCGCCAGATGAAGTACTTGCTTTCACCAATTGAAATCATCCTTACTTTTCGGATCAACATGAAAAAAAATGATTGTCCCATTTCTATGTTCGCATATTGGTAAGAAGTGAAAAAAACATATAAAACAAATCACATAATTAATAAAATATTTCTTATACATTATATGACAGTTATATATTCTATACATTATATATAGTGAATATCAAATTCGTCACGATTGACGTCATTTCAGCATTGAATGCGGTAGGGATGAAAGGGAACCCGGCATAATAGCCCAGATTGACACCATAATATATGAACGACATGCTTCTCTAATGTAGGCTTTAATTAAGCAGTCTCATTTCCCTGAACCAATCTGACAAATCAGTTCTGCCTGGCTAAATCATTTATGGTGTATTTCTCTGAATTAAATAACCAAATATTATGTATTAGTTATTTAAGTAAACGTTGAGAATTGTTTGTGGGTATTTTCTGCTTCCTCTCTGAGCCGATTGAAAAGCCGCTACATTAAGGGTTGCCCTGATCAGGACTCTGCTCAGCACAAAGGAGCTCCTATGAGCCCACAGCCAGCATAAAGACCTTATTCTTAGTTGGAAGTATATATACTCTCGTAATATGTTACAACACAGTTGGACACACATTTTAATACCACAATAACATTATGATATATGTATTTAATACATAAATAACTTCTCATTCATATCAGAGGCTAGATATGAATATTGGATATCGAAAATTAGAATGTTAAAAAAGAATTAGGAAAGGCTTAAGGAATTAAAAAAGAAAATTTAAAAGGAATTTCAAGAATGGGCGAAGTGCAAATGGTAGTGGTTCGGTGTTTTGTCATTTTAAGGAAAACCCCAAAAGGAATTGTTTCTTTATAAAAAATGCTATCCTCCAAAATGCTTTGAAATTATGCCCAACTTGGCACTGATTCTAAAAAAAAAAAATAAAAAAAAAATAATAATAAAAAAAAAGAATGGAAAAATAAAGTATTAAATCCAGATTAAGCTATCATTTTACAAAATGATCAGCAAATATCAAAACAAAATAAAGAATTTTGGAAACCACAATTTAAGTTTATTATTTTGGGTTTTATCTGCGGCAGTGAGAGATATAAATTTTACAGATATCAATAAAATAGACACGCTTCATGACTAAAAATACAAATATAGCAAATGTCATGGCAATAAATGGGCATTATTTATTACTTCCGCTACACCGATATTTATATTTCGACGCGACGAAACCATTATTGGATAAATTCATTTCCGGATAGCAGCTATTCTAAACATAAATTCGTCTAGGGGCTAAGGTTAGCCATGTGGGTTTAAGCGTTGGCCTTAATCTAACGTTGTAAACCTAGAGTGGCGAGTTCGATTCTCGCTTGGGCAATAGGAATTTATTTAGCGACGAACTCATTAACTAAAATTCTTAGTATTCCACCCCGGCTAGAAAAGGGTTGTAACCTGTAGATAACCCGTCCCTATTAGCCAATATAGCAAAAAGTTGACGCTAATAAATAATAATAAAATCATATGAAAAAGGTAGAAGTTATGCTGTTCATGTTCCCGGCATTTGAATTTGACAGGATAATTTTTTGCCTCCGTTTATTTCCACGGGAAACCATTTCTACTTCAATGGCGGGTAACAAGGTTAATCCTTTATTTCTATTATTTTCTTTTAAGTAATGTCAAATGCCTGGTAAAATAAAATATATCGAATGCACGCCACATGTGTACAGTAAAATGGCAAAAAAGCAGGAAAGCCCTTTGACAACAAAACATAACAAAAGATAAACTCATTAAGAATTAATGAGTGACATGTACACAATTAATAATTTAATGAATTATTATAAACTCCTACAAATAAAAACTTCGTTAATGGAGAAATGGGCGTAGTCAATTAGTGAAAACTACTGAAATATCCTCCACTGACTTATTTCTCACAACATATAGTTTATTTTTAATAATGAGGATATTTTCTTTCATGATCTGCTTGGTTACGTTGTTGTCATTATCTAAAATTTCTGCCTCATCAAAATTAAATTTATGTTTAAATCGAAGAATAGAGGTTATATTTCGAAGACAAAAATAAAAAATAAATTAAGTGTTTACATTTGGTAGGAGTATCCTAATGTAAGCAGTTAATAGATAACTGGCAAAAGATCAACTCACTGGACCTTACCCAAATGTGGTTTAAAAAGAGTTGTTCATACTATCGTTACTTGTGTCTGTAACTCTGTTGGTGGAATACCAAAGATATCAGGGGGTTCGAATCCCGAGTGGAGAAAAAATAATTATTGATATTATTCTGACAGTGTATTTTTTACTCAAAATCTACATCATATAGAGAAATATAAAAAAAAATACAACATCGAAATATTGAATAAAACAAATACATGCAATTATCTTTTTTTTAAAAAAAATCTTTAATATCGACGGAAATTTTTAAATAAAGCAGGGCAATGGTTAGCTTCTATTTGAGAAATATTTCAATAGCAGTAGTTTAGTTATAATTCATAAATGAGAGATGTATAAATAACGTCAATCAAGGTTTGGACAGCTAGTAAATTAATCATTATTACTTCACTGTTTTCCCTTGCAATATTCAATGCAGTCTGATCATGCAATGTTGCAATCCTAAAGCTCGTAACCACCTTAAAGCTCAGGAGTTCAGTGAGGCTGGGTCAAGAAAATAATAAACGGGCGCCATTTACGAAACCGGCAATATAAATATATACATATATCAATGGACAAGCAAAAGCATTATAGCAACCTGTTGTAATTTATTTGCCATAGGCAATTGCTGTACAATGGGATCGAAATAACTTAATAAAACATACCGAGGCCGTGACACGGCACAACTATGCAAGGTCAATTCTCTTCCTAGTAACAGCATTTAAATCTGATCAACATGGAAACTAGAAATTTTCAGACACAGGGTATTTCGTCAGGGCATATAATGAAAAATTATTTCATGTTCCAACATCACAAACTGATAATACAACTAAAGCATTATTTATCTTGACAGTTCAATAATACTTTTGAGGTACGACTGTAACTACACAATACGATCACTTCAGGAAATTACTTCACAGCTGTCAAGAGTTGAATCCAACTGCTAATCCTCTTTAAGAAACTCATGCTGATGTCAAGGACACGACATAGAATAAGCTATTTTGTAAAATGTATTCATTTAATGAAGAGGTAAAATGTGAGATTCGTCAAATACCAGGTCATAAATATCTGTCTCGCCCCCAGGGTAAAAAAGTATTCAAAAAATACCTAGTAATCTTCCTCAATTGTTGCAGTTCAGTGGTAAAAACAAGATCCACTCTAAGTGAAGTACGATATGTAGATAAATATAAAGATAAATGTTCCTATTATTTTCAAACTTGTTATTTATTTAATACTGCATTAATTACGACGACTAAAATTATTCCATTTTCTTGTTTTAAATAACTACTTTATTTAAGCGTTTCTTTCAAATAGTTTCCTAAATATTTCTAAATAATTAATTTAAGGTAGAATTTTAGGGGAGAATCAGCTATTGAGGTTGTTGAACTCCTCAAATGTTCATCGATCCTACCTAGTACATGAAGAAAATGAGGTCCGGTCAAACACTTATTTCTTCCAGCTGTCACTATTTTTAGCAGATTTCCCTCAAGGGAAATCAGCTATTGAGGTCGTACTCATGGCGCGATTTTTGAAATTTTTCTTCAAATGTCCATCGATCGGACCAGGGAGGGAAGGGGGGTTTTAAGAGGAGGAATTTCGAAAATTCGAAATATATTTGTTACTAGACGTAGAATCGAAAAATTGTACATAAACAATCTTATTGCAAATTAAATTTACTATAAACATTGTTCTATAAGTATATTATTTCGATATTTGGATTTTTTTAGTTTTACGCTTTCAGTAAACCCTCACTCCTACTGTTACCTTTATATATCTATTGTAAACCTTCGCGTAAGGAAATCTGCTTAGTTTACGCAGCCCCTGCGCGACGAACTTTATGTTTGTTAACTACTTAATTAGATTTTCATGTAAAACCAAAGATTAAGTTTGTTAATGGCAAATCGGAGCAAGGGAGAGGTATTTTTATTTTGGCTAGTGGGAAGGGGATTTAGAAAATTCGAAATCTCTCCGTTATTTTACGTCAGATTGAAAAATTGTACAGATCTAATCTTATTGCAAATGTAATTTGCTATAAATTTTGTTAAATACATTTTTTCACTATCATGAATAATAAGGTAGATATTGGCGTTTTTCAAATTACAGCCTTGAACAAACCCCCACTCCTACTCAACTGATATTAATAATAAGTTGTAATGTCATGAACCACATTATTCCAAACTGAAATTTTAGTAATCAGTCACGGTAAACTGGAACTCTTACTCATACCATTTCCACATCTAATATCCGGCTGCTATTTGGATTATTATTATACAAAGGCTTCATATTACGAGAGAAATTGAGAATAGATGGCTAGATGAGATCATCAGGGTGTAATTTTACAACTCCTGGGAAACCTGAATAGTTTAAGCGGCTCATGCGTTACGGACTTTTGTATTTTAGTGTCCTCCCGTCATACTCTTACAATATTTATTAAGATCTTCTTATAAAGAAGTTTTAATTAATTTTGAGTCATAGTATAATTTGCAAGTTCCCCCCTCCCCAGTGTCAGGCAACGTATATATATATATATATATATATATATATATATATATATATATATATGACGAGATCACCTTAATGATTCCAAACATAACCTGAAATGTCAGGATACTCATTGAATTTAGATTCTCTTTACAGTACTAGATGAAAGAACGTATCATTTTATTATTTTCACAGACAAGGTTTTCTCAGCAAATAAACAAATAATTACCTTCAATTTTGTAAAAAAATAAAGCAGTTTAAAAATGAAACGAAGCTTTAACACCTTACAAAATGTTTGATCGATGGCATTTAAATTATTCACGGCATCCTTTCCTTCAAATATTTGACTTATGAATACGAAAAAAAAAATTCCATAACAACTTTCTGTATACATTCTCAGAAGGAGTTCTCAATTGGTGGCTTGCAAAAGTATTTGTTTTTTTCCAAAGCATATAATCAAAGAGAAGTACACTTTTCACGGTCAGTCCTACCCTACTAAGTCTGTTGTATTCTAAATATTCAACGCCTGACTCCTCAATCAAATACTAAAACTTTGTAACCTATTTGTAGAAATTGATCGTGGAATTGACGTCCGGAAGAAACTTCACGCAAATATTATTATCCGAAATATGCAGAGAGACGAGTCATAAGAAGGATAAGAGGAACCAGGTAATATATGATTTTCGGGTAAAATCATATACAACAGATATTCAGTCTAAGTAAGAAGCTGACCAACTTATGTAACATTCCTCATAAATTTATAGCTACCTATATAATAAAGCTTGGAATAAGAGGGTTGATTTACAAATTAATTAGAATCACCTCTCAAGAGACTAATTACAGGAGATATGCATGTATTCCGCAATAGATTAGTTAAACTTATTTTAAATGTTTATATGGAAGAATGTTTTATTATGTACTGTATCATACATTACTCGCAAATGGTATACATAGAGCACTTAGTAAATTATTATTTATTCCCCAAATAATTGTAATGTAATTTGCAGGTAAATAAATTTACTTTATAACTACTTTACTTATTGGTTTCTTCATCTGTTTCACAGAAATACAGAGAATACTGATCATACGAAAATTACAGACCCTTTCTACTGTGTGTATATATATATATATATATATATATATATATTATATATATATATATATAATATATATATAGTAAATAGGTAGGATGGCGGGATATTTGAGTAATGATCTGAAAACACCACAATTTACCCTTAAAGAAAATCTCGTAAAAGACGGGGATGGACTGACAAAGGAGGAATATTTTTATGGATTTGAGTTTATAAGGGAAGACCCCAAACTATATGAAGGCTACGAAATTGTTTTAGGACCATGAAGAATATCCCCTATACCAGTGGCTAAAAATGCATTTTTCCACAAAGAGAAAAAGTCCGTCACGCAGGGGCTGTGTAAACTAAGCAGATTTCCCACGTAAAGTTTTACAATAGAGAAATTTCACGAGCGTCGAGAAGTTAAGGAAACGGCCGAACTAGCTTTTGGCGGAGAAGTCACCCGTCCGTTAGCCGCCCAGATTTAATAAAAATGCAAATATCTCGGTTAATAATCAAATATAGAATACATGTATATAACAATATTTATAGTTTCGATCCGACGTAAGTAACGGAGATATTTCGAATTTTAGAAAACCCTTCCTATTAACCCCCCCCCTCCCACTGGTCTGATTTAAGCCGTTAACGAACTTGATCTTTCTTTTTCCATAAAACGACTAAATATCGAGTTTGATAACGATCAGACAAAAATTGCGACCGCTAGAACGGTAACAGACAAATATATATATATATATATATATATATATATATATATATATATATATATAT
The DNA here is from genome assembly GCA_019009955.1 of Riptortus pedestris. Classification (NCBI taxonomy): domain Eukaryota; kingdom Metazoa; phylum Arthropoda; class Insecta; order Hemiptera; family Alydidae; genus Riptortus; species Riptortus pedestris. The sequence goes on along the minus strand of CM032228.1, from coordinate 228,079,794 downwards.
ATATATATATATACAGTTTTGAACGGACCTCATTTTCGTCATCTACTAGGTAGGATCGATGGACATTTGAAGGAAAATTTCGAAAATTCCGTCATGAGTACAGCCTCAATAGCAGATTTCCCTTAAGGGAAATCTGCTAAAACGACACAGCTCTTGTGAATTGGTAATTCGAATTCTCGAATAACGTTCAGGCAATGTTAGCATATCCGACGTTTACACAAATATGAATCAAACTAACTAAATAAACTTATGAAAAGGTAAATACATTTTTAATTACAGCTTTGCGCTATTTAAACACAGGGAAAACCGACAACTCATAACGGTATTATCTTATCTGGGCTGGGATTAAGAGTAATTGCATCACTTTTGCAAGACAATTAATTAATTATTAATCGAAAAAGAAAAAAAAAATCAGTCTGATTTCAATCAAAACGCATTTCAATTGACAGCAGTAGATGATAAATAAGTGTTGTATTTGTTTCCGTCGTTGAAGGGTTTAATTAGAAATTGTTTCCAATGGAAATATAAAGATTGGATACACATAATAATCCCGACATATTATCCGTCGTTGACGGGCATAAATGCCAAATGGATTCCCGTTAATTTCATCATCTAACATAAATGTAATTCAACAACGAATAACTGCACGGTCCTTCAGTTTTAATACACGTGACGTAAAATGCGGCGATTGGGCGAATTCAATCCATAATGTTTTCCCGTCGAATATTTGGTTAGCTAAGCTCTGATTAATCCCTTTGCTTTCGTGAATTGCTCTGATATTGGTTTACGTTTGAGGCATGGAATGGCCGTTGGACGAATATTGACGAACATATTACAGTTCATTACGCTACAAAAATTTAGTTTCCCGTCAAGAAAATATTCATTATGAGATGAAAACGAAATAATTAGCTAGCTTTGTTGCCCATCCTAGCAGGTTGAAATAATAAAGATACTTCGAATTTTCAAAATTCTCCCCCTCTATACCCCCCCCCCCCATTTCAGCCGTTAACGAACTTGATCTTTCTTTTTTTACATAAAACGACTAAATATCGAGTTTGGTAACGGTTAAACAAAAATTGCGACCGCTAGAACGGTAACAGACAAATATATAGATAGATACATTGATATATATATATATATATATACATATACAGTTTTGAACGGACCTCATTTTCGTCATCTCCTACGTAGGATCGATGGGCATTTGAAGTAAAAATTCGAAAATTCCGTCATGAGTACAACCTCAATAGCTGATTTCCCTTAAGGGAAATCTGCTAAATGGTTCCCCGTGGAAATTTAATAACGTTATTCCAAGTAAGCCCTAATTGCTATTAGTAGAAATCCATAATATAGCGTATAGTGACAAAATTCAACCACTAAATAAATATATGTGTTAATTCTTCAAAACTCCTAAACGACAACAATATTGAAACATCTACAGACACATATTGTCAATAAAATTTAACTGCACACTAAAACGTTAATCTGTATTTTTGGGTTTCGGCTCCTATTATTTTACTGGAGACAAGCTAACGGAGTTTTTACTAGGACCATAGATCTTTTATCAAATGTTTAAAAATAAGATGGCTTTACCAATTATTTTACTTTAAAAAAAAAGTCATAATCTCAAAATACATAAATGTAAATAACGAATTAGGATCATAGTCGTCTAAAAACTATTCGTTCTTTACATTTTTTCGACAAAACAAATACGAAGATGTTGATGAATATTATCACGTCAAAGTATCTCCCCCCCGCCCAGTTGAAAATTCGGATGTTCATATATAATTTCATCGAATTCCTCCGAGCTGCTATTGAGTGATTGAGTAACAAGCGGGCGTACAGTCAGACAGAAAAAAAATTCTAATTTTGATACTGAAAGCCGAAAATTTTAAAATCCATATATCTCGGTAAATATTCATGATTGAGAAAATATATATAGGATAACATTTATATAACATTAAATTTTCAATAATATACGTTCTATAAAATTTTTCGATTCAACAAATATTAGTTATTTTGAATTTTCAAAATTTCCCTCTCTAACCCCCCCCCCCCCCCGCCCCGCCCACTGGTCCGATTTCAGCCATTAACGAATAAACAACATTTAAATATGGAGTTTGGTGACGATCAAACAAAAAATGCGACTGATAGATATGGTTTTGAACGGGCCTCATTTTTGTCACCTCCCGGGTAGGATCGATGGTCATTTGAGAAACATTTTCGAAAATCGCGTCACGAGTACAACCCCAATAGCTGATATCCCTACCGAATTTAAATCGAATCTGACGAACCTTAAGAGTATTATTTGTTTAGATAACAAATGTATAGGACATTACATTTTCTATAAGATTAGATATATGCAATTTTAGCAGATTTCCCTTGAGGGAAATCAGCTATTGAGGTCGTACTCATGATGCGAGTTTCGAAAAATTTCTTCAAATGTCCATCGATCCTACCCAGGAGATGACGAAAATGAGGTCCGTTCAAAATTATATATATATATATATATATATATATATATATATATATATATATATGTCTGTTAACGCTCTAGCGGTCGCAATTTTAGTTTGATTGTTTCCAAACTCGTAATTTAATCGTTTTATGTAAAAAGGAAGATCAAGTTCGTTAATGGCTGAAATCGGACCAGTGGGAGGGGGGGGGGTTTAGAGGGGGGGGATTTTTGAAAATTCAAAATATCTCCGTTATTATGCGTCAGATCGAAAAATTGTATAGAATAAATCTTATTGCAAATTCAATTTACTATACTTATAAATATTGTTCTATACATGTATTATGTATCTTGAATATTAACCGAGATATTTGCATTTGTATTCTGCGTGTGGTCGCCAGTAGGCTATGTTCGGACTTTCCGACGAGAGCTCTGGCGGCCGTTTCCATAAGTATTCGTCCCTCGTGAATAGGTTTAGAGGTTAGGTAACTGTTTTTTTGGGGCTAGAAACTACTGGGTTATTACGCCCTAAATAATGTTTTAGATTTAGAGGTTTCTTACTACTACAGTTGTTATTAGGCAGATTTCTCTATTGTAAAACTTCACGTGGGAAATCTGCTTAGTTTACGCAGCCCCTGCGTGACGGACTTTTTCAATCTGATGTATAATAAGGGAGATATGTTGAATTCCCTCCTCTTCCCACTGGCATCTCCCAAAATAAAAATAAAACTGTTTACTTTGGTCATCCTTTAAACGCCTATCTAATCCTACTTGCCTCATGAAAACAATAATTCACATTTAGGGTAAAAACGTGAGTGTTCCAGACAATATATTTATTTTAACATCCTTCATTCACTTTTTTTTACTAATCGAACAATTCAAAACATTTTTTGAATATCTCATCATGAGTAGAATGTCAATAGATGATATCCCTCAAGAGAAATCTGCTAAAAATGAGAAAAGTAAGCCTCTTTATATGTTACCTAATATTATACAATGTGGAACGCTGACAAGAAGGCTTAAGTAGGCCCAATTGGTAGTGGGGGCTATATTTAGACAGGCCTGACTCAACAACACCGCCAGCTGGGAAGATAACGTTTGCAAACGTTTTATCCCTCTTGTTTACTCATCGGGTGCAATCCTAATTGCGCTATTTCATTAGACATTTTCGTTTATTGAAATGCAGTCATATAATAAGGAATTGTGTTAAGAGTACCACCACGCTGATATTTTGTCCGTGGACCTAGTCTCTATCAAAATGATAATAAATACGACAAATTCAACGTTGCGTACAAATGAAGTTTCGACGACTGAAAAGCAATACACTTAATGATTCATCAATGACCCAACAACAAAACTAATCTGTCACTGGTAGGGAAAATGCCAGAATTTGTAGAAACACCATTACTCCATTTGTTGCAATTCTACATGATAAGCGTTCTTACTTCAACGCCTCAGCAGGAGTACAGTATTCTTACTACTAAAATGTCCTTCACGCAGGGGCTGCGTATACGAAGCATATTTCCCAAGTGATGATATAACCCACTTGTGATGTCGTCTCACAACATATTCTCTAAGTCTACCTAAAATTACGGAGATATTATGAATTTTCAAATCCTTCCTCCCTCTGAGCCCCCCTACTCCCATTAACTATTATGTTATTTAGTCTTGAATGAAACAGTTAAATGTCTATTATGATGTAGAACAAATAAAAATTGTCTAATAAAGAACGTAAACTCTATAATAATGATGTCATCACACTACGTATACGCAAGTGCCTCATCCAGTAAATATCAGTTGAAAGCAATATTTGGTATTTAAGCTTCAAATAAGGTAGTCAATTATGACATGAGTAGGAGTGGGGGTTCAATGAAGGCTGAAATTAAAAAATGCCAAATCTCGGTTAATATTGACAATAGAGAATAAATTTATATAGCAATATTTTTACGAAATTTTATTTACAATAAGACTGAGTCTTTACAATTTTTCGATCCGACGTAAAGTAACGATGATGTTTCGAATTTTCGAACTTCCCCCTCTCTAATAACCCCCCCATCCCCCTCCCACTGGTCCGATTTTAGCCATTAACGAACTTGACCTTCAATCTTAGTACTTCTAGAACAGTAATTGACAAATGTATGTATATGTATATATATATATATATATATATATATATATATATATATATATATATATAATAGGTATCATTTTGAACGGGCCGCAATTTCTTCATCTACTAGTTAGGGTCGATAGACATTTGAGGAAAGTTTGTTAAAAAACGCATTATTAATGCAACCTCAATAGCTGGATACTCCTTAAGGGAAATCTGCTAAATCGTAGTCATCTCTTGGCCTAGAGAATCATTTCTCTAGAGAGGATTCGTATATACTGACAAGAAGACACAACCTGGTACGGAATGTCATACATAAATCGATACATGATTACAATTGATATTGGCATTTCATATACAACAGGGGCTTCAAGCTACTGGGGAGGCACATTTTTTTTGTTTATTATATTTACCCTAACTAATAAATGTATGACAAAAATGACTGTTTACAAACAAATTTATAAATAATTTTAATCCTTGGAAACATGATTCGTCGTGTCGCAGTCGCTTCTCTTTATCAGTAGCAAGAGTTTTTTTACGGCGAAACGTAGACGTCTTAAAACTATAGGAAGAACACTGAAATACGCAATGAGGCAATACGCTTCGAGTCTCTGCTCTTTACCTCCTTGTACGAAGTAAAGACAAGTTTTGAGATATCGACGGAATTATCGGTTTTGAGAGTCCCTGAACCCATTTGACTAGTTTCGGCTTGACGTATGTCGATAACTCAAGAACGGCAAGAGTGTTGAAATTTTACATTTAGGGTTGTTGTAACAGCTAGTTGTCCACTTCCGGTTTTCATAGAAATAGACTAAGGGGAGGGAGGTTTAGAGAAAAGCGAAAATAAAAAAAAATGCAAATATATATGCATTATTGGGGTCACAAAGGTTGTTTAGGTGTCTTGAAAAGACCTATAGATTATGCTCTATGGTATTTTTCGATGTAATGCATTGTAACGGAGATATTATATTTCTGTTACATATGAACATTTTTTAAATCGTTATTCCCTAGTATTGTATCAGATATATTTACGACTTCGTTATTTGGACTCGCTAATCTCCTGAAGCTAGAGTCCTTTGCGGAAATATCTTATTACGCTTAATAACCCCGTCAACAACGTTTTTTCTTCGTAATTTGACGCGTTAATAATTATTCAGGGAAAAGGTGCGTTTAAATATTAATGTGTGGTAAGTGACGAATGGAGTAGGACGTTTGTTACGTGCCTAGGTGTGTATAAATGGGGTTTAGGTTAGTTTTAAGATTTACATATTTCTATATTCGGGCATTAATCCATTGTTTGTTTTAAGTTATGAGGAGTATATTTATCTTGGGAAAGGAGTTAACCCATTAATTCATTTCCAATAGCATTTATTCCCTTTTAACACTTTTTATCAACATTTCGTTTTGATGGTAAATCATAGCTGAAAATATGCCTCTGGATCAAAAGTGAAAAAAATTCTTACAAATACTGAAGGCTAAAATTTGGCCAGAGAACGTTAAACTAGCAAATAAAAGCAACTGCTTTTCTGATATGAAAGGTTGACATTGAGTAGAGTTTAGAAAAAAAAAAATTGAATGAACACATTGTTAGGTTTTTTATTGAGGTACCTTCGTCATACCAGGTTTTATACAAAGTGATCCGTGAGTCATACTAAAAACGGTCGATATAGAAGTAAGCAACCTTCCGCTTAATACCTTAACAAAGGAAATAGTGTGACAACATTTAAGACCCCAAAGATTATTTATATTGAATAAATCGATAAATTTGTATCATCAAATTTCAGTTTGGCTCAGGTTGCTCATATCTTAACAATGGGTATATTATCCCGCTCTCGTGATTCAAAGTCTAGAGAATACAACAAAAATGATTTCGACTCGAATGACTCATACATCAAATCAAATACTTTTAAATGGGTACGCTTCCTGGAACAGAAAATAATCAGGCACTCGAATCTTATCAGTGAAAATGGGAGATAAGGACTTCCTTTAAATGAAAGCTTATATTATGTACATTCTCGGAATCTATTCATCTCATCATAAATCAAGGAGTTCCATGAAATCTTGAAACTTGACATTGTCTCTGTACAGCACATACATTGAGGAAAATTTAATTTAATATATATATATATATATATATATATATATATATATATATATATATGTGTGTGTGTGTGTGTGTGTGTGTGTGTGTGTGTGTGTGTGTGTGTGTGTAAAATAAAAACAAGAGTACACACCGATATGCTAGTATTCCCCAATTATGAATGTATGATATATTTTTTAAAAAAAATTATCCAAAATAACGCTAATTAGGAAGGGTTGATTATCTACGAAGGTGTGCGATAAAAATCCTTATCGGCTAATTACAATAAGTAGATTGAAAATATTAATGAATTCCGAATAAAAATGTACAAATATTCTTTATCTGTATCTAGAAATTATTGTATGGAAAGCAGCCTGCAGCATGCTAACCAACAAGAGGTAGATTAGAAAGAATTACAGAGACCAAGGACTGAAAGCACATATTTTTAAAGAGAAAGTCCTTATTTGCATATTTAGACCCTCCAGAAATGTTTGTCTAACATTGGTAAGCTTCTATAAGAAGGGAAAACATTAACATCAAATTCATTTTTAGTACATATTAAAATATGTGAATATTACGATAAATGTTATTCCTTAAATTGGTAGTGACAATGCTTTGGCTCTCCATTCCATGAAGACCTTGTTAGTAGATTTCCCTGAAGGGAAATCAGCTACTGAGGTTGTACTAATGACGCGATTTTTGAATAACTTCCTCAAATGTTCATCGATCCTACCTAGGAGATGACGAAAATGAGGTTCGTTCAAAATTATTTATTTATATTTGACTGTTTCCGCTCTAGCGGTCACAATTTTTGTTTCAACGTTACCGAATTCGATATATAAGCGTTTTACGTAAAAAGTAAGATCAAGTTCGTTAACGCCTGAAATCGGACTGTGGGAAAAGGGGGTTTAGAGGGGGCATTATGAAAATTTGAGATATTTTCGTTCTTTTAAGTCGGATCAAAAAAGATTATATAACCAATGTTATTGGAAGTTTAATTTCTATAAATGTTATTCGATACATATTTTCTCAATCATGAATATTAACGGGGATATTTAGATATTTTAGTTTTCAGCGTCCAGTAAACCCCTACTGGTCAAGTCATGTTTACAATAAGCTGTTATATTATGAAGCACTTTCTTTGAGGGCTAAATACCAACTATTGTTTTTATTGAACCTTTTTACGTTTTGAGATAAAAGCTAATACGTGGGAAATCTGCTTAGTTAACAAAGCCCCTGCGTGACGGACTTTATTTTATCTACAGACTTGTTGTTTCAGAGAGCAGGAAGTCTCGATTTCCCCGAAACGAACAAGAAACGGAACATGTCACACAGTGGTTTCCCAATCTATTCTGCACGAGACCACTGTTATTTGAAGCTCATCAGAGAGGCGAGAGGTTCATTCGAAGCCCAAATTGCTAGAACCAGTCCTACTTTGCACGTCTCCCAAAACTGACTACATAGGCATTAACTAGCAATATCGAGGGCTGCCCAGGCTTATCATTGGAGTATTCAGACTTGGTGTTGAGTTTTGAAAGACCGGAAATAAGATAAATTTTTAGAAAGCAGCAAAGATTCCTAGAAACACTAATTAGAAAGACACAATAATAATCAATAAATGTTTTTCAAAATGCTAATGTACAAGAAGGATAGAAACTGGCATCTCCCGGCAGATGTAGGCAAGACTCTTTAACTGCCGATAAACATTTTGCGGAGAAGCATATAAACAACTATGTAGATGTTTAAAACTAGGGATTTAAGCAAAATTTGATGGTCGTATTATAAACTTTAACATTCCTAACATTCAAAGGCCAAATAATCAAAGCTGCACCAATGCAATACAATAATCGCCTAAAATTTAGTCAATCCATTACTGTGAAAGATTGAACAGAACAGTACGCAATCTGAAATTATTGCCGGCAACTGTAGTACATGTTGTCGTGAACAAATCTTCATTGAAGCCAATTAAAACATTTGAGAGTAACAATATGGAAAAATAGATGTAATTCTATAGCAGGAAACGTCATACATACTTAATACCATCTGTCTTTCACGTTGTCGCTCCTGAAACGACTCGTCCATGAGGTTGGATCTAGGATCCATCATAATGTACAGCAAACTGCGAGGACGTTATCCAATAAAATCACTGTTCCGACACTGGAGCACACTGATAACAGCAGGCCTGACACTGAGCAGATAACAGAAACTTTCTATTGATTTCAGCAAGCTCTCAGCTACGAACCACTCGAGTTGTGAAACGCCGGAGAGACGCGGTGCGCAGCAAGATGCGACTGGCTTGGGGGATCACCTCCAGAGGCTGCTGAGAAGTGGGGGTTTATCTGTTGCCCCTTCTCCCTGCTCCCAAGGCCGGTCAGAGCATCTATAGCTGAGTACTGCAAGTGCAGGCAGGACTAAACTGATATTTGTTTCAACTCTCAGCTCAACTAATAGCTGTAGCTCAATAGTAATTTAATGTCAAACTGCCCACCTCATGAAAACATGTTTTGATTAAATGTGGATCCCTATGGTTTTTAGCAGATTTCCCTTGAGGGAAAATAGCTCCATTCAAAATCATATATATAGGGTTTCCCAACTTCCCGTGCCACTTCCCTTAAATTGTATTAATAAAAGGCTGAATAATTGTGAGCCCTGAAGAATCCCATACTAATCCTATGGAATACCATACCTTATATGACAGAGTCTTGTATAAAACCAAATTCAAAAACGAGTTTATATCGATTAATATTTCGATTTGAAGCATCCTTTAGCCGTAAAATGCACAAATCTTTATTTTAGAAATGACACGTTTTATTGAAAAATGCTGTGACATAAAAGTTGTAGCCAAGTATATTATCTTTGAAACAAGTCTGTGGGAAGAGGAATGAATTCTGAAATCCCAAAAAAGAAGAAAAAAAAGCGATGATTCTTCCGGTATATTGTACCGTTATTTTTTTATTTTTTTTTTGTACATGGAGCTACACTGGTAGAAAAATGTATTCCTTTTAAAATAATTACTACGTATTTTGTTTAAAATAAATTAAATTTAAGAACGTTTTTCGAAATGTTGATGTTTTTTGAAGTAAAGATTTACTAAATACTTTTAATTTTATTTTTCATTTCAGGATCCATTTTTTCCCCCATAGACCTGTTTCAAAGGTAATTTTCTTGCCAACAGCAAAAAGAAATGGATTCTGAAAAAAAAAAAGAAAAGCATATTAAATGATGCCCCAAAGGGTAGAGAATCCCATTTAAATACTTGATTCCTTTTCTTTATCTATATTTAAAAAGTATTTGAGATTGAGAATTAACTGGTTATTTTATTAAAAAGGCCATTTACATACTTGTCGGAGATTAGAGGTTAAAACACATCTTCCCCAAAAACAAAATATGATTGTGACAAGTCTTTGAAGATCTGTTCTTCCATTTTCATTACTTATTTTTGTTATATTATTTGTTACATCGGAAGTCATTGCCTCGTTTATTTACATATGTTTGGCTTACATTGAGTCCCGTGGGTTTGATTCCTGGTGGGGAAGGGAATTTTAGCATATTTTCTGATGGACTCTCTAAATAAGATTAGACGTACTCTGGATAGTATATGAAGAACACCTTAAAACTGTAATCCCCTCCTTCAAATGAAACGTATCTTTTCATGAATTTATATAAGTTTACATGTTGAGAATTGTAAGTATCGGACACCGACTCCTTTAAATATATTTTTTTCTTCCTGCATTGTGCATATGTGATTCACAATAACTTTTATGTTCTGATTTGCTTTACAATAATGCTAGAAAGCGAACACTTTAGTATTTCCTCATCCTTCGGGGAATCCCGTCTGAATTATCACTGTCCACGTCATAAATAAATAAAATAAAGACAAGACTAAAATAGTTTCCCCTCTTTTGCCTTTACTTCTCTTCAACTATACAAAGTATAAATGAATTTTTATCTATATTCGTTCCTATCTAAATCCAAACGGGCATTAATCGTTTATGTCACGCAACGTTGAAGAGAGTGCTATTTTAAAATGAAATGAGTTAGCGTCAAATAATTTTTTCATACGATGATGAAGTTACGTAAAACGTTTGCGAATCCACTGGTATTTCACGGCACCTTTTGTAATAGCACGTTAATGCTCAAATGTCGTAGCATGGACATAGTTATGCATTTTTCTAATTAACTAGCAACAAGGTTTTTTTTTTCTGTATGCTCAATTTCTCAAGGAATATAATTAAGTATTCTTCAAATCTTTTTTTGAATTGTTTTCTAATAAAAAGTTTTGATGATCAGGAAGCTTTTAGAGTACAACACGTTAACTGGTTGTGGTCAAGATACAGTCTCAATTTCAAATGTATTTGTTTAAACATAAATTTTTCAATTTAAAAAGAACACCTTCCACCTTGCACATCTATGCAGCCTAATATTTGTATCGAAACAATCAATTCAACCATTTACTCAGCAGAACGAAATCAACTTCTATAATTGTAAGATCTTTTAACGAACGTACATAATAATTCGTGTATGAATATCGGCATCCTGATCAGAGGATCTTAATTATCTTTGTAAAAGTACTTTATAAGAATTGCAGTCCACCTGTTTATTGTGTGATGTAATATACAAGGAATTTATTTTATTTTACGTCCACTTTATGCTACTAGGCTAATCGGGACGGGTTATCTACAGGTTACCACCCTTTTCTAGCCAGGGTGGGCACAATGAGTCCGTCATTAAATAAATTTCTACTGCCCAGGGCGGAATTCGAACCCGCCACTCTAGGTCTGACATGCGAGATTAGGACCAACGCCCTAACTCGCACGGCCAACCCGAGCCCTCTACAAGGAAAGAATGTGATTCGTTAAATGTCTTTTAATGCAATATTCGTTCTTAAAAAATGATTATATTCTATAGCTGTGAGGACTAAATAGCCACAAACTATGACAAATATTGCACCAACCAGGAAAGCAAGGTTTATATTATCTGGATGAAGACTTGCAGAGAGCAGGGCTCCAAAAATGCTGAATTCTGACTGGAGATCTGAGTGGTTAAGGCCAAAAAATAAATGCATTATCATTATGTCATATCTACGTATTGGAATATTTACAAAAGAAAATATTTGTCAAGATAAAAATGACTATTCCCCGGTAAATATCACGGTATCACAAAACTATCTGTTTGTTTTAAAATTGAGATAACTAATTATCTGTAAAGAAAGTATTGTATTCGCAAAAAAATCGTTTTCAGATTTCAACGAATTTATAAGTTTTGTCCCTACCTGGGCATATCAAAAGCCAACAGGCCTAGAATGTTGAAATTTAATATTTAGGATTGCTATAAAATACTCGTATAGTTGTACACCTCACCTTTTGTTTGCTGAGAGGGAGGCAGTTTGAAAGGGAGCGAAAATAAAAAAGTGTAGGAACTTTTTGGTTCCCAATAAAATGATCTACAAATTATGTTCTAAGATTCTTTCTGATTCGACTTTTAGCATTGGAGATACCGTATAACAAATCAATTCGAAAGAAACAATTTTATATGAACTACAGAAAATTACATTTTGATTATTAGCGAATTCCCTTAAGGGAAATCAGCTATTGAGGTCGTACTCATGACGATTTTTAAAATTTCCTATCGAATTGGGTCGATACTACCCAGGAGATGACGAAAATGAGGTCCATTCACAACTGTATATATATATATATATATATATATATATATATATATATATATATATATATATATATATATATATATGTCTGTTACCGCTCTAGCGGTCGCAATTATAGTTTAATCGTTACCAAACTCGATATTTAGTTGTTTTATGTAAAAAGAAAGATAAAGTGAACGGCTGAAATCGGGTCAGGGGGAGGGTGGGGGTTAGAGGGGGTGGATTTTCGACATCTCCGTTACTATACGTCGGATCTAATAATTATATAGAACCAATCTTATTGCAAATTAAATGTACTATAATTATTGTTATATACATTTATTCTCTAGCTTGAATATTAACAGAGATATTTGCATGTTTCAGTTTTCAGCCATCAGCAATCCCCCACTTTTACTCATGTTACATAAACAATACTCTATTATATAATAAACCACAATACTCGAAGCTTAAAAATCAAATATTGTATTCAAGAGACCTTATTTTACGAGTTACACGCAAAAAAATACTGGTGAACCCCCCCCCCCCCCAATCTTATGGTCTTCGATCACTAAAATTTGATTGATTGAGATGTAAAGACGTATATGAGACTTACCAACAATAATTGAAAGATATGGACGGAATACGACTAGAGGTCAGAAATGTTTGAGAGCTACCCTCGAGGCCAGTTGCCTCCAAAAGTGTAGAGAAGTAAAAATAAGTGTGAAAACTAAAACTTAACGAAGGGAATTTAGACGAATTTGTGAAAATTAAGATAAATCCTGCGAAGTAGGCAAAGAATATTCCTTCTTCTTTCTCCCTTTCTTATATTTCTAAATTGGCGCCCTCTTTAAGCTTCAATAGCTAATCAGAACGGATTATCTTCAGACTGCTGCCTTAGGCTGAGGACAATGTTTAAACCTGTCCAACCGTCAACCTGGGCCATCCAATTCGGCTCATGACGGAGTACATGTGTATTTCATGTGCAACACAGTCCTGTCGTGCATTTAAACAAATGTTTCATGGTTTTTGTAGTTTTGTCTTTGTTCTACCTCTATGGTTATGTTGGCATACAATTTACAGAACTACCTGTTAGATTGATATTATTATTTAATACTTATCATTTTAAACGCTTAATTTCTTTTTAATACGTAATTGGTAAAATTTATTATTTAATTTTGTATGTTTGTGTAACAGCATTTATAAATTGCTGGTAATCACAAGTATTCAATACATCACAAGGTGTCTCAAAGACAAATGACACTTTTTAGGAAGGGGAGGAAAACAGAGGTGTAGTGCCTGACAAATGACGAGGGTAATAATACGACCGAATTTCAGTCAAATTCAAAAGTGTTTTTCAGATGAATTCTCATTAAGTAAAGGAATTAATTTTTTTTATATTCTAAATCTGTCGGTAGATACTGTTATTGGCTGATCGTCGAGAACAGGAAGGAAGCACTTTGAATGGAATGCTACCATTGTCAAGCCTGTCAAATGTTATAGTGGGTAATTTCTCAAAAACTCCAATTTTAGCTTATTTGTTTTCCCTAAAGAGACAATTTATGTAGCCCAATGACCAGCTATAGTCCGGTTACCTTAGTCTGGAGTAGTTAGTTTATCACGTGACAGGCACACATCTGCTTAGGTGAGTTGTCATGGGTCCACGGATGTAGTAAAATCATTTTGGACATACAATTTTGCAATTTTATTTCTACTTAGTATGTATTCTTAAGATAGCAACGATTGAAAAAGGTGTCCTTGCATAGAAAGCTTTCCGCGTGCTTTCGCCAGTATTGAGTGCATTTACCGATAGATCATATATAAGTATTATATATACTTGCAGAAACAACCCATGACTTGATAACATTTTTTTTTATATTGCAGGTTGAGTAAAACGCCGTACTTCCACAATAACAATTGATTGAAGCGGAAGAGCGCTTTATATTCTGTGCATCATCGTCAGTGCCAGAAAGTTCTGGATGTTGATCTGGCGGGCTTTAGGTCAAAACTCCGGGCTTTAATTTTTTTTTTTTTGGTCGGTATAAGTTTACCAGTATTATTATATAAAATTTGAAAGCTGTTATAGTTTAGACGATTTTTCTCAACGGGAGCTTACCAACAATGAAGGAGTCAGGAAAACCTACAAGCCAGTGAAGCCTTCAAGACATAAAGGGCCACCTAACATTGACAGCAACAAAGGGAATGAAAGGAACTATTATTAGGAAGTGTTGACGTAACACCTGATTCGCCAAGGAAATGAAAATATGAATGGGCCAATTGTAATAGACAAGCCAGTCCGACCAAGGCCATATTAAACCTGTGTATTCCTGGAATGCGCATAACCCCGGCCGCCGATTCTCAAAACCACTCTAATCGAAATATCTCTCAATTCTCTCTCTTTCTTATCTCTCTCTAGATATATCCTAAAAGTCAACTAAAAAGTTCTAGCGTAAAATAAGCAGATTTCCCACTTGCTACAATCCCACGATGATGAGATCACTCCACATCCTATTCTCGCAAAAGTAGAAACCCATGTAAACAAGGCTTGAAATTTAAGCTGAACGTGAGATATTTGTGCCTAATCCTTACTGAGACTAATAAAAGGAATTTGATAATTTGATGCAAAAAAAAAAAAAAAAAAAAAAAAAGAAGGATCTAAGGTCTCAAATAACCGCCTTTATTATCTTTTTCAAACTGGCAGACATTTCGCCCTCCGGGGCATTAGCAATGCTTTAAACAACTCCGTCACGCTGCGGTAGTTGAGCACATTCCCTACGTGCCTCATGTATTTTCATTTATCTCAAAACGCTAAAGTTCCATGAGAACAATATTTGGTATTTACTCTTGAAATAAATTGCTTCATAACATAACAGCTTATTGTGTCCAACCTACATAAGTAGGAGTGGGGTTTTACAGAAGGCCGAAAACTAAAAAATGCCAATATCTCGGTATATAATCTAGATAGTGAAAAAAAAAACAAAAAAACGTAAATAGCATTTACAATAAGATTGCTCCTATACAATTATTCGAACCGATGCATAATAACAGAGAAATTAAGAATTTTCGATATTCCTCCCATCTAAACCCCTCTCCATTCGGATTTTAGCCATTAACTAACTTGATTTTAGTTTTTTACATAAAACGTTTAAATAACGAGCTAGAGGTACAGTTGCATTATTTGAAAATTGTTTGAGTAGAAGTGGGGCTCCAAAGAAGGATGAAAAAAGTACAAATATAAAGGTTAATACTCGAACCAGAGAAAAATCTATAAGATAGAAACTTTATCTCATTACATTTCCAGCAAGGTTGACCATATACTTTCTTTCGATCCAGGTCATAATAACGTAGATATTTCGAATTTTTAATTTTGGCTCCTTAACAAGCCTAATCTGATGAAAATAATACATTGCATTTATTCTTTGAGGAGTTGTGGGATATACTGGTATGGGTATACTGAAGGCTGAAAACTGAACACTGAAATAACTAAATAATATCAAAACTAGACACCTGAAAATTAGTATTATTACAAATAAAAATGAATGAGAATAAAAGAGTTTACCAGCCACCTGGTAAATCACAAAACTTACATAAACTGCTCTCTAAGTTGACCAAAATGGTGTTCATGTGGGTTCCTTCCCGTAGAAATACACTTCTTAATGAATTGGCCAATCAAGAGGCTGCCAATGCATCTTACAAGGAGACCACTATGCAATTACCTTAGACATTCCTACAGCTAATGACATTAAAAATTATATGAGACGAGTAATAACAACAAACTGGATCCTATTTTTCAATCATTAAAAGAAATGCACTCCAATGGTCAGACCAACAGTAATTCTTGAGTTGATTGGCAAGAATAAGACTGAGCCAAACATTAATTACCCATTCATATTTCCTCCATAGTCTCTACCAACCCCCTAGTGTGCTATGCTTGGTGAAAATTAGGGTAATCGACATAAAATAATCAACAGCAAGCATTTGTGGTACGAGGGTTGAAGAAAGAAGAACCTCGAAAATATCAAAGAATCATTAGGATACTTTTATTAATAGAATGGTTACATTCAATTACAAAATGCATGCCAACAATTTTGGCAATGACCCACAGAGGTAGATGCAGTACAACAAATAAGTAAATAAATGAAAGAGAATATTCAATGATAATAGAAGATATATCGATCTCAAATTGATTAAAAAAATATTAATATTGATAAGATGTATTCAATGATAATAGAAGATATAGCAATATATAGGGGGATACAAACGATCTCAAATTGACTTTTAGGGCTATTGAAAAAGAGTTATTGGGCAGAATTAGGAACGAAGAAACTTGATGAGGAAATTGAATAAAAGAAGATTCATATTGATAAGATGTATTCAATGATAATAGAAGATATAACAATATATAGGGGGATACAAACGAACTCAAATTGACTTTTAGGGCTATTGAAAAAGTTATTAAACAGAATTAGAAATGAAGAAACTTGATGAGGAAATTGAATAAAAGAAGATTAATATTGATAAGATGTATTCAATGATAATAGAAGATATAACAATATATAGGGGGATACAAACGATCTCAAATTGACTTTTAGGGTTACAGAAAATGAGTTATTGAGCAGAATTAAAAATGAAGAAGCTTGATGAGGAAAAAAAGATTAGTATAGAGAAGATGTATCAATATATACATCTTAAGATACGTGTTCTTAAGCACAAAACAATGTATAGAATCTTTAATCAGTATGTATCACTTTATTCTACAACTCATGACAAAGCAGAAAAATAAACAACTGTCTTGTGTATCTACAACTACAAAAACGCATGATTCTCCACCTAACCTATATCCTACAAATCCAAAGAGATATAAAAATAAGAGATATATAAATCTTCCATTATAATATACAGTCCTCAACAATACAAAAATGAGATACATAAATGTGTACTGTCACATATCCCTTCAGTTTCCTGTGTGTTTTTACATGAGTTATAGGTATAAACATATGAGGTTTAAACACAAACGTGACAACAGCGGCTTGTTACAGCAGCCAGTAAGTAGCATGGAGGTATGAAGAACTGCGTTACATTGATGGAAATAAAGAGATTAAACAAAATTTTACCTAAGTGTTTTTTATTTAAATCCAATAGTTCAACAGTGGATGACATTCTTGAACAAAGAAGCGGTACGATATATAAGGCACTGGTTAAGAGAGACCTTCAAGAGAGCCTGTAGTCCACAGGCCATAGCCAGATAGCTACTGGTGTGATAGCGATGCCCTCTCCATCTAACAGCCAGCCCCTCCACTCAAAACCGGCTGCTCTAGGAATGAGGCCAAACGCGTGCTTCTCCCGATGAAGCTTTGGGACAAACGGGAGGTACGTCCTCAAGGAAAATCATCTTTTGGGGTTCCATTCATGACTCGATTTTCAGAAAAATGTCTTCATATGTCCATCTACCCAACTTCAAATGACGAAAAAGAAGCCCGCCCAAAATTATAAGCATACGAATAAATAAACAAATGCATATCTATATGTATAGGATATATATGAGACTCCAACGGCTCATAAGGTCGCACATTTTGTCGTTTTAGATCATTATCAATTTCGATGTCAATGTAAAATTAAATATAAAGTTTGTTAGCGACAGGAGGAAGCGAGGTAGTTTAGAGAGGGAGCAAATCGAAAATCCTAGATATCTCAGTTATAAACCTGATCGAAAAATCTTATATAGCCAATCTTGTAATTTTAATGTTTATAAATGTTGCTCTACACTCTTTTTTTCTTTCATGATTATTAACCGTGGTTATTACATTTTTTTTAATTTTCAACCTTTAGTAAACACTAAATCAAAAAAAAATTCCAAAAATTAAATCCAAAAAATGGATTGGTAAATTTCCAATCTGTGCCACGTATTTGCATCTATCTCAAAAAGTAAAAGTTCCATGAGATCAATATTTGGTATTTATGTTTTAAATAATGTGCTTCATAACATAACAGCTTATTGGTAATATTACATTAGTCGGGGGGGGGGGGTTACTGAAAACAATAAAATGCAAATATCGCGGTTAATAATCAAGATAGTGAAAAGACGTACATAACAACATTGCATCTGCTAAGAAGCGAATATATCTTATTCCAAGCCTAAAAACCCAATTATGTTTCCAACCGATCTGCACTAGATGAGTTACATGCAAAATCGTTAAGAATGTGCTGACTTCGTGAATAAAGATTTTATTGGGCGCCCACTTCTAGTTATCAGATTCTGATTTCGAAATATAGAATAATGGTGAGGTGAATACTGTGTCATCTCAGCATGTGAAAAATCTGCTTAGTTTACTCAGGTATAGTCTGGCGAAATTTTAACAGATTTCCCGTAAGGGCGCGTACTCATGACGCGATTTTCGAAATTTTTCTTCAAATGTCCATCGATCCTACCCAGGAGATGACAAAAATGAGGTCCGTTCAAAATTATATATATATATATATATATATATATATATATATATATATATATATATATATGTCTGTTAAAGCTCTAGCGGTCGCAATTTTTGTTCGATCGTTACCAAACTAAATACATAATCGTTTTATGTAAAAAAGAAGATCAAGTTCGTTAATGGCTGACATCGGACCAGTGGGAGGGGGGGGGTTTAGAGGGGGGATTTTTGAAAATTCTTAATATCTCCGTTATTATGCGTCGTATCGAAAAATTGTATAGAACCAATCTTATTGCAAATGTGATGTTCTATACATGTCGTTATGTACATTTTTCCAATATCTTGATTTCAACTGAGATATTTCCATTTTTTAGTTTTCCGTCTTCAGTAAAGCTCCATATTTGAAGCTTAAATACCAAATATTGTTCTCACTTAACTTTTATGTTTTGAGGTAAATGCAAATAGGTTGCGCACGTGGGAAATCTGCTTAGCTAACGCAGCCCCTGCGTGACTGACTTTTTTTTTTGTATAATTACTACCGTTAGTAGTAACTCCCCAATCTGGGGAAAACCAAAACAAAGACCCAATGTGGAGGAAATTTAAAATAAATTAATATCGACTTAAGCTGTAATTATCAATTATAGTATTATTAAATTGTAGCACACAAGAAACAAGGATCTTTGATGTGGTTGCTTGAGACACGATGCCAGGTGCTTTTTGTTTACAGACCTTTCCTTTCTAATTGTTATTAATGCACATGTTTTCCTTAAATTACAATTATCATTCTTCTACAATAGATTAACTTGATTAAACCATCTAATAAATAATAATAATAAATATCCTATTCTCACGGACAAACGTAAGCCAAATATAAACATTTTAGGGCTCTTCTAACCATAATTTGAGCTCATCTTTCATTGAAAGTTCTTTTTTGATTCCCTGTGCTTCTGATTACTTTAATAAATCAATCACAGGCCACATAAATCAATAAAAGGCCACAATGCTTCACTATGATCATTATGATGCATTAAGACCTGATTCAAAGCTTTTACTTCTAAAACCCAAAGTATGACAAGCTTAGTTAAGCTTTTTTTTTTAAATAGTAATATGATTTCCGCTTTTAGCCAATATTTTCCTAACTATATGCTTAAAGTCCTTGTAAAATTGAATAAAACTACTGAAATTTATTAATGAACTTCCTGTTTTTATCTATAGAAATAACAAACATATGCAGCACAATGACATAATAGTCAATAAATAAAATACTATTGCATGCAATTAGTTTAATTAAAATACTTAAGTATTCTTGTTGTTTCAGAAATGTTTATTACTTTGAACCACTTAGCTAGTTGATTTACATTGTATCGACATTGTCGATATTATCAGTTAATAACATAGTTGGCGTGTATAGATTCCTGTATATTCTGTTATCAGTCAACGACCCCTTTTTCGAGGCACCATTAGACATCTTTTCGATAACTATTCAATCCTATTTTGAAGTACTTTCACTTATAGCAATCTTGCAATTATGTGTGCAAATGGGGAATGTGGACCGAAGGTAAACATTTGAAGTGAAACAAATCAACGGGTATGTTGTTAGCAAACATTACCAGTCAATGAACCAGTTTACAAACGCGGGGAACAATCGAGCAAGAGGCACTGGCAAGCTAATCGCCATCTGCAAAACAAAGAAAGTCCGTCACGAAGTCGCTGCGTTAACTAAGCAGATTTCCAGCGTGAAGTTTAATATCAATAGACAAATCTGCATACCGGTAACACAACAACACCGCGAATATTAAGTGAATAAATACAATCAATGAAATATAAACAAACAGTTCTGCCAACTTCCTACCGGGAAGAAAAACGATTACTGTAATATATCTGAATAAAACGTATTAATGTGATTGAAAACTGTTTACTATATCCAGTACTGTAATTTATAATGAATCAGAATAATTTTTAACTCAATCAATCAAATTTAAGTAGTCCAAAAACTTAAGAAAGGGGGCGGTCACCAGAATATATTTGTATGTATCTATCTCGTATAATAAATGTCTCTTAAAACAATATTTGGTATTTATGCTTCGAATGATGTGGTTTATTACATAACCGAGCATTCTTTATGTAACATGAGTAGATGTGGTGGTTTGCTGGTTTGAAAACTGCAAATAACTCGTTTAATATTCAAGATAGGGAATAAATGTATATACTAATATTTATAGTATATTTAATTTGCTCTAAGATTGATTCTATACATTTTTTCGATCCGACCTATAATAACGGAGATTTTTCGAATTTTCAAAATTCTCCCCCTCTAAACCCCTTCCCCTTCCCCCTGGCCCTTAAGGGAAATCTGCTAATAAACCACCCAAGGAAATGATATAATTCGGAATTGGTAAGTGCCTGACATCTTGATATCTATATAAATACAACTCAAAGGTTTGTCTGATATCCTATTTGAATTCGGAGGGCATGAATTGTTTCAACAGTACAGACCATTGTAAAAATGGATTAAAATCTTGCCGTCCGAAAGAATCGCTAAGGTATAACCTAGGCCATATTAAAATCTAATTTCGAATTTATACTTCAAGATCAAAACACATATTAGTTAATATCTTCGTTAATATTGAAAAATTAAGTAATTATCGAAAAAATGTAAAACAAAACAACTTGTGTCTAGAATGATTGTGGCCCTAAACAGTGGTAGCTCGTAGCTAAAATTAGTGGGGGTGCTGTTCCAGAAAATGTTTAGCCTTAGCACGCAGGGGTCGGCACTGCGGGAACGACAGTGCTCTTTCTCCCTTGCAGCCTCGTTTGGAGCTTCCTGTGTGACAACAGCCAAACACCTCGCCGCTGCAACTGTGAAGCGCATAGTTCCATACAACGAGTTTTCAATCTTTTTTCATAAACGTTATTTATATTTAAGATTTTCGGTTTTAACTGGCAAATTCATATTGTTCCAGGAAAATGACTCAATAGAATTAAGACATTTTTTGAGTATGTATTAAGAGCATGAATATTGTTAACATGGGCCATTCATTACTTTGCTATCGTCCTCAGGAGTGGGGTTTATTGTGACTACACATTTACTGTACATGTTATAAGCGGTATTTGTATTTTGATCTATATAACTAGATGATTTCATGCAGAGATTAACATCCAATCGCTATGTTTGCATTGTAATCCATTTCTATTTCAGCCCGTCAGAGACGGATAATACAGTCAAATAAAACTCCAATCTCTCATAAAATACTTATTGGCCAATATCGCTTTCAGATATAAACGAAAACCGGTCGGCAATAGTTAGTATATATTTTATTGTAAGTCTACAGTTACAGTGTTGGGAGTAGGGCTAGTCTTCTTCAGTAAGTGTGAGTCAGTCGTGAATGTCCAATGCTTAACCTCGTTAAAACTACTTCTTCCCTTCTAATTAGCCTTTTCGATGAAGCCCATTCACGACGTATATGTTTCAGTTCTTGAAGTTTGTTGGCAGTTGTGGCGAACCATGATTTCTGCCATGAATTGAGTATCATGTGTTTTGCTTGGGCTTGAATATGTGTTGTAAGTTCTTTTTTGAGTAGCTGATTTGGCGAGTTCGTCTACTTGTGTGCTTCGTCTAATGTTTGTATGTCCGGTTAACCACTACATAGTTATTCTTTTGTTTAATGTCTGGATTTTGTGTAATATGTACGAGATGAGTGGATGTGAACTGTATATGTCTTTTAATGAATGTAAAGAGCTAACAGAGTCAGTTTTAAGGGCTTTAAGCCCTGGGACTTACGATGTGTGTTTCTGAATTGTGATAACCGTCGGCTAATAGTGGCAGAGATTGAACGAATAGAGGGAACACAATTCCGCTGGACGAGTTGACTATTTCTTCCTCTTTCAGCATTCCAGGCTCAATTCTGCTAATCAGGCCTCGTTTAAAAATATTCCTCATCCAAACTCTCTAATATTTTACAGCCACTTTTATACTCGCGTACGAATATACAAAAAATGCAAATAGATAAATAAATAAGAGGAAAAAATCTGACGTGACAGACTTCCTTGTACTCAATCCTATTAAATTCGATAAACAAAATGATTGATGCACATCATTAGAAAGTAATGTAGGATCCATTCCAATGCATCGAATCAGTAATTCATAAACAAAATGTATAGTTCTTTTAATGATAAACAAAAATGGCCCTTTACAAATGTTTTATATCCAATAGGTACGGAGAAATTTGCAAGTTTTTATGTCCACCCCTACTGAATCGCCTCTTAGACAATTTTGAACAAAAGAAGTGATGAACATCTAGACAGTACATCAGTCCTAAATACGAAATTTCAATGTTATAAAGTAAATCGTTTTTGAGTTGTACGAAATATTGTCACACATAAGTACAGTCGTCTAGCCGAAACTAGTCAACAGGTTGGGTGAAGCTGAAAAAGGATTATTCTGATGAAATCTGGAAGCCGAAAGTATGGGCGATTACAATACTTCCCTTTACCTCATACAAGGATGCAAAAATCTCATTGCATTATATCACACTAATTTTCCAACAAGAAAAATTGATTTTGAGATAATGGGGAAATAAATCTGAATCTCAAGAAATTCCGTCCAAAAAAACAGGTGCTGCGTTGACGATTAACGATCTTGATCATTCTTTTTACTTAAAACGATAAAACGGTAGGATCGATGGACATTTGAGGAAAATCGCGTCATGAGTACAACCTCAATAGCTGATTTCCCTTGAAGGGCATCATAACGAGATCAGCCCTTTCTACATATGTACTTCCTTCATGATCACCCACTTAAGTATTGACATACACATATACAATAGCTTCATATTAATGACTAGTAGTAGAACGCTCCACATCTGATCTATAGCGTACACAGATACACAGACAGACACACACACACACACACACGCGCGCGCGCACGCACTCACACACACACACACAAACAAACATATAGCAAATAAGTCCACAATTGGGATAATACAAAGTGACGAGCGTTTTGGTTGGCTGTGTTCTAATCCAAATATATTTCCCCGATTTCTCATATAAGTAAAGTAAATGGCAAATTGATGCTCATCGTAATAAAGCTTCCATTAATGTAATAGCTGGAATATTGAAAATGTACTCCAAGACGTTTATAGTGTATTAGCTAAATTCTAGTTTATATATTAGAATGCTTATACTCTGAGATGGGGACTCCACAAAGTGAAGACTAGGATGTCAATCGTTTATTTAGATAAGGCACTACAAAGTAATGCCTACACAAGATGGCAGTTGCTCGGAATCCATACATAAGCATACCAAAGGAGAGTATTGCCATCAAATATTCAAGCCAGAGGTCGGCTGGGTAAATAGCCAAGGGGTCCCTCAACCATATTGACCTACTTGGAGTATTCACGTAGCGTTTTATCAACTATCGTCATAAAAGAACTCCCTTTTTATACAATGCCAATGACGTACGCAGTCCTTCACAAATCGTAACCGTGGAGCCACAGCAAACACCTCTTCACATTCCATATTACGCTCAATATAGGATAATGGAATAATGCTCCCGGTTTTAACATACTTCCAAAGTTACTATATACGATATATTGTCACTTAGCCAGTACTGATCGTTGGAACACAGATTAGTCAATAAAAAACTAGTTTCCCTCATAAAATGAATACTTTAACTGCTTTTTAGCAACACACAACCCCATCTTCGGAGATGGAGGGATGAGACCCGTGTGGAGGCTAAACAGATTCCGCTAAATCATTGATCTAGCCAGCGGTGCAATCTGCCGCCATGCATGCACTTCAGTTTTAAATAAAAGTTTTATAAAGGACTGCTAATTTTAGTTTCAGTCAAAACCACGACAGATGTATGGAAGTCAAACATAAAGAGGATATTTTTAAGGAGATCAATTAATAAAATTGGAATCACAGATACCGTGTTAGAGCCTACATCTAAATAATAGTGAACCTGACTATAGAAAGTATGGAACTCATCAGATCGCTTTAGGGGCTTTTACATGGTACACCAAGAGACAGAGGAATAACCAGGCAAAGTTGGATTGGTGACCATGATTCTCGGAGACCGGGCATCTGTAAGTTTAGAAACCTAGAACAGGGCGAAGTGCTAACAGTGGTGGCAAAGAGCCCCAGATGCAACAAAAACTGTTGCACCGAGCAAGCAATACCTAACGGCAAATTTACAACCAAATTATGACTTTATCTAATACTTTGCAGATATCTCTTAAGGGTAAACCAGATATTGGGATTTTATTCGAAAAATGTGATTTATAAGATTACATTAATTACTAGAGTATGAGTGGAGATGAGAGATGACGCTTCTTTGTAGGACATAGGAAATATTCTTAGTTTTAGCAGCCTAAATGAGAAACTTTTTAGAATTTCCAAAAAATAAACATTATGACTCAATTGGTCAAACAATATTTTTCTGCAAATAATAATTTTCCTTGTTCACGTAAAAGTAGTTGTAAATTATAAATAAAAGGAACGATTTCCTATTTTATACCATTTTGAAATGGGGAAGTATATTCATGGAATTTATTTTCTTGGTAGGTTGCGTATGATTACAGACTACGTCGGGAAGTCAGCTCCTCTCTTGCCTTTTAGCAAATTGCCCCTACGGCAAATCAGCTACTGAGGTCGTACTCGTGACACGTTTTGCAAATACTTTCCACAAACGTCCACCGATCCTGTCTCTGAGGTGACGAAAATGAGTTCTGCTCAAAGTTATATACATGTAGGGGTCGCAAATTTTGTTTTATATTTATTAAAGTCGATATATTTTATGGCCTTTAATGTAAAACTAAACATCAAAAGACTAACTAAAGATCAAATTCGTTAATGGCGGAAATCGAGCAGGGGGAGGGGAGAGTTTCGAAAATTCAATCATTTTATGCATCGGTATTACTAGGATATGCCCTGTAGGGACATAATAACTGAGATACTAAGATAGGATTACACTAAAATATGTTTTCATTAGAGGACTGATCCATAAAAACCTCCCTACCTCTTCTTATTCAGGCCTGCCAAACAGAGGGTATAAGAGGAACATTGCAGAACTGCCTGTAAACAATAATCGACTATAACAAGGTTCAGGTCTATACCAAGCCTCGTTAATGTATTGTAGGTCAACTCGTTAGCAAGATATAATTGTGATAAACGGTATAGAAAGCCAACGTCAGAAACAGCAGACCATTAATAGTAAAGAACTCTTTACTAAGTAATAACGCCGTATTAGTGATAATACATTTCTTTTTTTTTTTTGAGAAAAATTATAATTGAGTTTATTTGTTAGAATTAAAGAAAGTCAGTCAGTTTAAAAAATAAAGTTACATAAACTTATCAAGAGGTCGACACGCAGAAGTTGCGTAAATAGGGATTACGTGAGATGCATAGATTCCAGTTTCAATTCATATTCCAGGCGAAGATAGGAGCTCATGCCGAAATAAAACATGGTTCCCAGATTATTATCAGTCTAAAGACAAATAGCAGATAGAAAAATAAAACCACATTACAGTGTAATTATGTTGACAAGTATAAGGCAAAACAGGTGCACTCTAATACCTAAGTACTTTTGAAAACAAATTAATGAAACATCTAGAAAACTAAATTTTTAGCTAATAATATCTACAAAAACACTTAAGAGAAATAGGATACATTTCACAATAATATTAGCATTAAATACATTAAAAGAGAACTCGATTTCCATACATTTTATAAATGTGTATGCAAATAACCCCTTAAGGAGGAGTGTGGACAATCGAAACGCGTCGGGGATAAAATAAATGATTATAAGTGACTGCAAAAAAAGAAATTATTTTTCCTGACTTTTATTGGGTTAAAAAATGAGATAAAACATTATTTTTATTCTTACATCACACATAACACTTCTCCGAAGCCGGGCGGATAATTATATTTGGCGCTAATTTAACATGATTCGCAAAGACTAAAGAGATTATTATTGTCATATGACCAATCTAAAGGGCTACTTAAGAGAAATCAGCTATTGAGGTTTTACTCATGAAGTGATTTTCGAGAAACGTCTATAAATGTCCATCAGCTTTATTTTGGACGTGAAACAAATGAGGTCAATTCAAAATTAGGTATATATATGTACATGCATAAACACAGATACACCAAGACACACACACGTTTGTTTGTTGCCTATAGCGTCCGCAACTTTTGTATGATCACTACCAAACTCGATATGAAAACTTTTTTTGTGAAACTCGTAAAACTTCTTGTAAAGATCTATTTCGATAACGGTAGAAACCAGATGGGAGGGGAGAGGGTCAGGGGATAAAATCGAAAATTCAAAATATCCCTGTTACGATGAATTAAAAAATTGTAAATAACCAAACTTATTGAAAATTTAATTTTTTATAAATGTTGTCTTTCACATGTTTTCTCTATCTCAAATGTTAACCGAGAATTTTGCTTTTTTAAATTTTCAAACCCCTACTTTTTGTCATCGCTTATAACCAATAAGGGAATATATTATAAAACGTCTTATTCCAAGATTAAATACCAAATACTGTTTTCAACAAATCTTTACAAGATGAGATGATACATGCTAATACGACGTGATATGACGTAATCAAATAAAATTCTATTTGCTGCCAAAGATCAGGTTCGATAGTGGCTGACATCAGACCATAAACAGTGGGAGGAGTAGAGAGAGGTGTAACACGAAATTTCAAAATATCTCCGTTTTTTTACAAGCCGGGATGAAAAATGTTATAGAATCGATCTTGTAAAACCATAAATGCTCTACCATTATTATATGCTTTTTTCGTAAATCAAATATTAAGCGAGACATTTGTAATTCCTTGTTTTGAGTCCTCAGTAAAGAATATATATAGGATTTCGATTTTGAAAGAGAGACTACATGGAGAGAAGAAACCAGTAGTAGATACCAGCAAGTATGAAATCTGTATAGTTTACGGAGCTCCTACGCGGCGGACTTTTTCTTCAGAAATAAGAGCCAAAAAGGTAGAACATAGTCACAGATTATCGAAGGAAGTCGTTCAAAAAATGCGTAACAGATTATGGAAGGCTTTAATAATAGCTGTTACAATAATTGACTTACGACTTCTAGGTATACTCTCCATCCGGCCCGGGGTAACATGGGTGACTGGCCACTGCGAACACTCGAAACTAACTGGGCCAGACACCGAAGAGCCCGAACACCTGTTGGACATCTTAGCGAAGCCGCCAATAGTCCTTCGTCACGCCACCATTATCTCTATATCGACTCCCAATATCGGCGATACTCTCGATATCAGACCGCAGAGGGGTATTCATCAGTTATAAACCGCAAGAAAAGAGGTCTGACATTAATAACTCAGGGCGGAGTGAAAAGATCCCTAATGACAATATACATGGCAAAGTTGTTCTGCCAATGGATTAATAAAGAATTGTCCAAGTATTGAATCGGCGATGGAGGGTTCGCCGTCAAGGATACCAAAATCCGTCACGCGGGGGCTGAATAAACTAAGCAGATTTCAAACGGCTGGATGTCACACTAGTGATCTCATCTCAACATATATTTAACATTTTTAAGTAAAACGTATGCCAAGTAAACTAAGCATATTTCCCTCTTGAAGTTTTGCAATAGATAAATCTGCATACTGGTAACACTTAAAACCACCGTGAAGATTAAGTGAATAAATACAAACGCTAATGAGAAATCTTTCAGTCAATTATAAAAACCACTCGACGGAAAGCGTCTGAATTGTAAACAAACAGGTCTTCTAACTTATCAGAGGTGAATTGATAGTGGTAAACACAACATATTTGCATGCATCTCGTGTAATAACGGCATCTTGAAAACAATATTTGGCATTTACGCTTAGAATAAAATGGTTTATTATATAACAGAGTATTGTTTATTTGACAAGAGTAGAAGTGGGGGGTTTGCTAAAGGCTGAAAACTGAAAAATGCTAATATCTCGGTTAATATTCAAGATAGAGAATAAATGTATATAGTAATATTTAATAAGATTAAGATAGTGCATTTAATAAGATTGGTTATTTATGTTTTCGATCCAACGTATAGTAACGAAGATATTCGAATGTTCGAAAATCCCCTGAGCCGTTAACGAACTTGATCTTCATTTTTACATAATAATAATTTATTTATTAAGTAGAGCTCCGCAACTATGGCGGATATTTACATAAAACGTTTAAATATAGAGTTTGGTAGTGATCAGACCAAAATTAAGACCGCTAGAGAGTTAAAATATATATATATATATATATATATATATATATATATATACAATTTTGAACGGACCTCATTTTCGTTATCTCCTAGGTAGTATCGATGGACATTTGTAGAAATTTTTCGAAAGTTCCATAATGAGTACAAGCTCAACAGCTGATTTCCCCTAACGGAAGTTTGTTCATATCCTATGAGTAGTAACGGGAGTTTGTTGAAGGCTGAAAATAATAAGTTAGTAATAACACGCTGAATATTTAAATTACGGGAAAAAATATATAGAACGACAATTCTATAGCATCAATAGTTTAAAAAGATTGGTTCTATAACATTTTTCAATCATACTAATAATAACGGAGCTCATGACCTTGTACAGTACCTTAATACGTATATATTGGCTCTTGTGTCACAAATGTAGTCTAGTTTTTCACCCTATACAGTCTAGTCAATAAACAAATGGGTCGAAGAGGAATAGGTAAAAGAAACTATTCTAATCAAGAATTAAAATCATAATTCATGACGTCATCACACAACCTATTTGCGTGTATTTCATCTAATACAGCATTACTGAAAATTTAAAAAAATGAATGAAAATTAAATTCACAACAAGATTGGCCACATACGATCTTTTGATTCGGCTCCTAGTAACGGAGATGTTTTGAATTATAGATTTTCACCCCCTACAGCCGTTGAAGAACTTGATAGTTAATCTATCATGAAACGCTTATATATCGAAATTGATAAAGGGTCAATACCGTAAAAGACAAGCAAATATATTTATATATAATTTGGAGCGGACCTCATTTTCATCATTATCTATATTGGATGATTGGTGGTCTAAGGAATTTTTTTTTCGAAATTCGTGTCATGAGTTCAACCTCAACAGCTGATTTAAGGGAAACTTGAAAAAGGTATTTAATTTTTAATTTAAAAACACAAACAAAAATACATTGGCAAAAAGAACAATTTTAATCAGAAAAATAAGATTGAAAAAAACCACAAAATATCTTTCATAACAATTACTCCTAAAACTGTCTTTACTCCTGATTTGGGGACTAAACGTAAAGTTATACATTTTATTCCGTTAGAGTTATTCCGAAAGGGAATTTAAACTTTTCTTCTTTACCTTCCTTCCCAAGTGCCTCTCAGCGTGGAGGTGGGAGTTTAAACTCAAAAATGTAAATACCTGCTTTTTTTAAAAGGACAGGTTTAATTCTTTTGTATTCTAAATCGGATATAATGATGGAATTACGTTTTGTTTCCAACTAATCGTGTGCCATTTTTGATAGGTTCAAGATCGTTAGTTTAACCGATCAAAGAAGAAGAAAACATGTTACAAATAGACATTACTACACTAGACACATACGTTAACAGACAAATATATATAACGTTAAAATGGGTAAACTAATATTGGCCATAAATATTTGTTCAATGCTTGCAACTACTGCTCGGTTTTCCAATAAACACGTGGACTATAAGTTATTCAGTGTCAAGCAACGATCTTATTAGTTTTTCCTTATGAAAGGAAATTCTCTCCTTGAATGTAATTTCAAGGTAACTTGAATAAAGTAATACTTTTTCGCAGGATGAATGGGTCCTTTACCTCACAACTGTTCAACCTGAAGGAATCAAATGAAATCGTTAAGACGCTTATTGAATGGTAACACGTCAAGAAATGATAGGTAAACATTCATCTTTAAGTGCAGCATTGAACTCGCTTTCCCCTTCATTAAGATAATGAACTTGGTATACCTTAAGTCACGGGTTCGATTCCCAACCGGTTAATGAGAATTGCTTTAGAGACGGACTCATTAAATAAAATACTTAGCCCCACTCATAACTCGATATTATTTCAAATACATTTCTATATATATAAACCTATTTCTCTGTTTAGCGGTAGCAATTTTCCGTGGAGTGTTAGCAAAATCGATATTTAAGCGTTTTATCTAAAAATAAAGAGAGTGGGGGAAATAGAAAATTCCAAATATCTCCATTATTATGAGCCTCATGGAAAAGCATTACAGAAGCAATCCTGTTAAAATGCACAAACAAAAAATGCATTGTGAATAGTCTCACAATTAAGTTTCTGAAGTGAAATTTTCATTGATGAACAAAATATTTGGGCACGAGGATGGAGTTGCTTTAAATAAAAATCGTAATAATAGAAGTGGACGACTAACTAAAGCCAGAAAACTAAAAAATACAACATGTATAATATGAGTTTCAGCTGTTAACAAGCTCGATCTTTAGTTTTACTCGAAGGACTTAAATATGGAGGTTGGAAACGATCAGTGAGCTTTAACGCGCACACACACACACACACATAAAACATTGAAGAGACTCATTTTCGTCAACTCCTTGGGAGGATAGATGAAAATTTGGAGAAATATTTCTCCTTAAGACAAAAATGCTAAAATAAAGTTAAATAACTCCGGCCTTATAGGTGGGATCAAACAGTGTTATGGCATATAATTAGTATTGTGAACGTGTTTTAGTTCATGATAAATTGAAAAGACCTTACAAATTTTCTGGTTCGATAATACATGAGAAATTTGAAAAATTGTATTTCCGTACCCCTCTAACCTTACCCCCCCCTCTCACCATAAAAAAGTCCGTCACGAAGGGGCTGCGTAAACTAAGCAGATTTCCCACGTGAAGTTTTACAATAGAGAAATTTCACGAGAGCCGAGCAGTCAGGAAACGGCCGAACTAGCTTTTGGCGGGAAGCTTTTGACGGGAAAGTCACTCTCGTCCGTTAGCCGGCCAAATTTAATAAAAATGCAAATATCTCGGTTAATATTCAAGATAGAGAATAAATGTATATAACATTATTTATAGTAAATTTTATTTGCAGTAAGATTGATTCTGTACAATTTTTCGATCCGACGTATAGTAACGGAGATATTTCGAATTTTCAAAAATCCTCCCCGCTAAACCCCCTTTCCCACTGGTCCGATTTCTGCCGTTAACGAACTTGATCTTTCTTTTTTATAAAAACTAAATATCGAGTTTGGTAACGATCAAACAAAAATTGCGACCGCTAGAGCGGTACCAGACAAATATATATATATATATATATATATATATATATATATATATTTATATATATGTCTGTTACCACTCTAGCGGTCGCAATTTTATATATATATATATATATATATATATGTATGTATACAGTTTTGAACGGACCTCATTTTCGTCATCTACTAGGTAGGATCGATGGACATTTGAAGAAAAATTTCGAAAATTCCGTCATGAGTACAACCTCAATAGCAGATTTCCCTTAGGGAAAATGGGGGTGAGATTTCCCTAAAGGAAATCTGCTAAAAACTTAAATATTTACAAATTTCTAAAAAAGCTTGCACTCCAATTTCCAATGGGATGGACACTCCGATCAAGAGTTATGTTGACGGCCACACCCTCTCATATATATATATATATATATATATATATATATATATATATATATATATATATATATATAAAATAAATTGTGTTTTTGAAATCTAATGACCTGTCAAGAGTAGTGTTCGCTAGGTAAGTCAATTGGTTTGTTCTGATATCAGTATTATGTTGATAGGTTTTTAGTCCGGGTACTCAACCCTACCATGAATAAATCGACTTACTGTCTAAAGATGAGCTTACAAATACAACTTTTGACGGTATCGGTGATGGTCTCCCTAGTCCGTGTACTCGATGGCCAGCCAGTGACAGACAAGAATCAAATATACACACTCAAGGATACTCTTTAATTATCATATCAGTTGATTACATACTATTTAAGAGCACTTACAGGTAACGGATGAAACATGGGTTTTGGTCAAATAAAACTCACATTAGCACGGACGCGAACTGGAGAAAAAAATAATATACTGTCCAAACCTTTTATCGGGAAAATTTAAATTAGAAAAGAATAAAGAGAGGAAAAGTGTGCCACTGAGTCTGCCAATCGATTTCTAATCGCGATAGCGATGCTATCTACTGGATCATCCATTAAAAACAAATCGATCAGGCAGAAGCCTTTACTCGTGGCGATATCTAAAGGAATTATATCACACTACATTAGGCTAATTAAAAGTTCCCAATGGAGGCCGCATTTCACATAAGTTCCATGCTTATAATTTTGTTCTTTATTTTCCTACAAAAATTAATTAATTTTATAATTGCAACTTTTTTGAAGTGAAAAATTCTTTAAGGACGTTGTGCACCCCGTAAGTAATAAATTCCGATATTTAAATAAATTCGAATCAAAACTGTTTGTATCTTACTTTAGCAACCATATACCGATTGTATCAGTTTTAGAAATTGGTGATGATGCTGGCAGTGATGATGGTGCAAGAGTTGTTGAAATTATGGATAGAAATTGATTTTTCTGAGTGTACTTAACTTATTTTTGTAAGGCATTTTTTTTTTATCACTATTATTTTTGTCATTTCATTTTTTCATGTAAAATAGAACATAACTGTTACTTATTGATAAATAACTAAAAATATTTTTAAAATAAGACTTCGTAAAAAAAATTTCTCAGCAATGCCAAAATTGAGCGATCAAAGCTAAAGGAGTTTTCACTTCTACCGGCAGTCCCCTGACTGCTTATTTTTTTTTTTTTTTTTTAGCGATTGTCTACCAGCACCACTGGAATTGTTGTTCTTGGAAGTTCGTCGCACTCAATTCATGTTAAGTTGGTCGCACTCAAACTATATTTAGCTGTACGTTTACCGAGCTGTGTGGTTTAAGTAATATCTGGTATCCCGTGCCCACATAACATACCGGGTGCCTCAGCGACAGCACCAGTTCAGGCAGTTCAGTAGTTACCTATATAAAGAAGTACCTATCATAGACCTCTAATATCACTACGATTCTGTAGGGCATCCATCTAGCTCTCCCCCAAAGCCGTGTGTATGGCAGGACTAGGCTCTTGAGAAAAATGTTTGTCATTATTCTTAAGAGTTTCCCTTAAGAAAGATCAGCTATGGAATTCGTAATAATGAAGAGAATTCTGTAAAAATTCTTGAAATATCTTGATAGAAGCGTCCATAATATCTAGCAGATAGTAAAAAATAGGTCGCTAAAAATTTCAACAAAATTTAATTAATTCACACAAAGGCATGGGCTTTAGCATGCAGAAAAGCATATATAATTATGTCAGTCCTAGTGATATTACGGTTCCGTACGTAGTAGTAGTATGTTCCTAGAAAGGGTGGTTACCTGTAGATAACCCGGCCCGATTAGTCTCAGTAGAGCAAAGTGGTTCTTCGTAAATCGTAGTGAAAAATTTCAAGGAACTTTGTTTTTTGCTATAATTTATGGAGATTTCTTCCGTGAGGTTTTTCACAGACCATATTAACCACGGACGAAGCTATTATAATAATACTTACTAAGTGTGTTACCAATAACTAGTCTTCCTATAATTGAAATTCATTCATTATTCGAAATATAATGATTGGATAAAGCTTCAACACGTCCTCCCATTTCAACAATTAGTTAGAATGAAAGACTGATACCTTGGAAAAAAAAATCAAAATTATTTTTATTGTGTATAAAGATGGAACTCATGTACTTAAGAGAATTGGCAAATAATGTCCTGTACTTTAGAGAGGGGAGAAAAGACAATACCTTATTGCAGAACAGAAATATATATTAAGAGGAAAACCCGTGAATAATTTGTGAGTTTCGCTGTGCTTGTTTTGTTGATTATAACTTATTTTTTCCTTGTTTTCGAAATTTATGAAATCCTTGAATTTTGAAATTAAAATGTTTTACAGAATCGTGAAGCGAGGTTTAATACTTTACAGTGCTAAGTAAAATAACGTTCTTTCAGATTTGTTTTATTATTAAGCCCGAAAATAATAGTTTATCTGCAATGAAATAAACACATGAAGTACACCTCACATACGTTTTAAATCTCTGTGAGACTACAACAAGATAAAAAGTTGGTGCCAATGATTAGCATTAATAACATATCGTGTGTTAAACTGAAATTGTAAAAATGAAAACATTCTCCAACCACAATGAAAGTCAAACCACATATTTGATCGTAGAAAACTCATATCAGTTGACAAGAAATAGTAAAACCACATACATCAAATAAAATCAAGAAAATACCACTGAATTCAGTGAAGTTCGTACAAAGCTATAAATGTAATAAACAAAACTATATTAACTTCAAAGGGGTATAAATTTGTACGAATTACTTTTAAAAAAATGTTTTTCTCTATTGTAAAATTTGAATTTTTTTGAGAATAGAGAATTCCATTCTACGCTGACAATACCCTTTCTTTTCTATCATTTTCGAGATATTATCTGTGAAGTATCCAGGACGAATATTGGAAAGTTTATGATTATCTTTACTTTCCAGACCTGTAAACGAGATTATATACATGCCGAAAACAAGGACTGCATTATTACAGTATTAGAACTACATAATAAGAATTTTTTACTGAAGTTATCTTATAACAGCAGTGAAGTACGAAATTCAAAATTCAAAACTCAAGGGAAATAGGCTTTATACATGACTTATCCTCTACTTATTTTTAGCAGATTTCCCTTAAGGGAAATCAGCTATTGAGGTCGTACTCATGACGAGAGTTCCGAAAAATATCTTCAAATGTCCATCGATCCTATACCCAAGAGATGACGAAAATGAGGTCCGTTAAAATTATATATATATATATATATATATATATATATATATATATATAATATATTTGTCTGTTGACGTTCTAGCGGTCGCAATTTTCGTTTGATCGTTACCAAACTCGATATTTAAACGTTTTATGTAAAAATAAAGATCAAGTTCGTTAATGGCTGAAATCGGACCAGTGGGAGGGGGGTTTAGAGGGGAGGATTTTCGAAAATTCAAAATATCTCCGTTACTATACGTCGGATCGAAAAATTGTATAGAATCAATCTTATTGCAAATTAAATTTACTATAAATAATGTTATATACATTTATTCTGTATCTTGAATATTAACCGAGATATTTGCATTTTTCTGTTTTCAGCTTCTGAGATGAGATCGGCTAACTTCGGGTCTAGTCGTGAGTTTCCGTCAAGAGTTAGTTCGGGCCGTTACCGTAACTGTTCGACTCTCTATTCTGAAATTTCTCTATTGTATAACTTCACGTGGGAAATCTGCTTAGTGTACGCAGCCCCTGCGTGACGGACTTAATAAGTCCCCAATATTAACGAGCACACATGTAATAGGATTTCTCAAGTCTATGGGTGCACCTTCATGCAATAGTAATAGTACTTTTGCTTGGCCGAGCAGAACAGGGAAATCGAAACTTAAGAACTGAACCAACTTTATAAATACTCACAATTTCCTAAATACAAGGTACCCTTAACATGTTTGAAATTAAATCCCATATTAAGGGATATACTTTTCAACTTCCAAAAAATTCTCATTGCTAGCAGGAAATGCCAATTCTCATACAGCCTGCGGTATACTTTGAGGAACAGACAGACCATAGTTTGTTGAATGACTTGAAATGTAAAAAGACAAATTTTCTCCACAAACATCAAATAGAATTCCAATGAAACCCTACAGTTTTATCCATATAGATTACATTAATGCTTATGCGACTAAGGCTAATCTGCAGCTTATAGTTTCAAGAGTGATTAACTACACCGTTTGATAATTGTGGTTTTCCCCATGATGTATATTTATTTAATAACTATTATTTATACTAGAATTTTCAAAAATAGAGTTACATATGAAGCTTTTAATATCCAGATTGGTTTTGGGTTATAATTATGAAATGTATTTATCTCTACCGGAAGAATGCAAGCTATCAAATTACGTGTTTAGAAATTACTGTTTCAAATTGGATAGAACATGAAGGACACAACTCCTAATCTTAAAATTTAGAATAAAATAAAATAATCCAATCAAATGCTTTTATATTTAAATGCAATGTCACGCCAAAAAATCTAAGTCGCAATTTAGTGCTGATATTTTAGTCTCAACAGTGAAGTGTGATATGACAGGGCGAGTAAACCTTATTGCCCGTGGAAAATGTTGCGTCTAGAAGGGTAAAGTCAACATTTAACCCTTTTTATTTTAAGCATCAAGTTGCCTTTTCTTCCCCTAAAATGCAAATAGCCACCGTAATCAAGTTAAAAGGGCTCTCTATCTTGTTTTTCAAAGCCTTTATTTTCCTTTCATTCATTAAGGCGTCCATTTTTTTTTCCCACAGCTCATGATTTTCATTAAATTGAGAGTGGACATTCAAGGACTGGGGGATATAAGTAGGTCAAAGTGAAAAAAAAAATTAGAGAAGTATTTTTTTTTTTTAAATATACAGTTTAAACCACTAAAAAATTGCCAAAGAGAGTCCGATAAAATAAAATCTCATGCCATTATACATACGAAATGGTTTACAATTTTCTATGGTTTTATATCTTTAAATTTTACTTTTTAGCAACCAAAATCGTTTCGTCTTCTGAAAATCATATACTTGAAATTATAATAATTGGTAAAAAACCAACATTATTTTTTGTCATTAATTTTAATAATGCGTGATAATTGCAAGGCGCTGTACTACGACAATGTAAACAAGCATTGACTTCCAGCAGATCATCAAATGTGGTGAACTGACAGCGCGAAATTGTTGGTTATGCCTATCACCATGATCAGCACGGTGTATACAAGTGGGAAGAAGGCTTGCCAATGGAGAGATCGTGAATCGAGAAATTTCTCTTAAAAACTGGAAGTCTTACCACCAAATTCTTTATTTAAGCACAAGGCCTTTCGGAAATAACGTATTATCATTTCGCATCAACAAAGTCCTAAAATCAGGGGCTGCCTAAACTAAGCAGATTTCTCACGGGCAGGTATGACATACTACTGGGCCTCAGGTTAGCCATGCGAGTTAAAGCGTTGACCTTTATCTCACATGCCAAACCTAGAGTGGCGAGTTCGATTCTTGCTGGGACAAAAGAAATTATTTATTGACGAAATTCGTTAAATAACATCCTAAAATCCCACCCTTGCTAGAAAAGGGTGGTACCCGGTAGATAACCCGTCCCAATTAGCCTGAGTTGCAAAAAGTGGACGTTAATAAATAATAATAATAATGACATAACCGATCTCATCTCACCATTAACGAAGATTTATTATTATTTATTGCAGATGTCGCTACAATAGCGATTCATCTTTTAGCATGTTTGAATATAATTCTACAAAATTAAATAAATATTACAATTTTTACAAACAAATGTACAAAATAAATATAACCATGCCGTTACAATGGCGATTCATCTTTTAACATGTTAGAATATAATTTTACCAAATTAAATAAATATTAAAATTTTTACACAGCTAAATTTTACAAATGAACAAAATAAATAAGTGGACAAAACTAAATATAAATTGTTAGTATATTTTCATCATGAGGATAAAAACAAAATAAAAATAAAACCCAATAAATAAATAAATAAAAAACTATAAATAGCTAAACTGGAAGGAGGCAAAACTTATATTCAATGTACAGTGCTTGCTGTATACAACTTTCATAATGGTAAATAATAGCTTTTATATTTCATCAAATGATCCATTATTTCTTAAATACTTAAAAACATCATCTATAAATTGGCTACTGTCGGCCAGTAGTTCGCATACATTTTTACTTGTGTGCAGTCAGTCAGTATGTATTTTACAGTTCAAGAAATAAATGAAGATGTCATTGCACAACATATTTGCAAGCATCTCATCTAGTAAAGTTATTAATAAAAGGTGCACAAATAGATGTTGCAAGACTCATAACTATGAATTTCCGACATTCTAAGACTATTTCTTGAGGTCTGCGAGATACCGACATACGTCACGCATTGTTAAAATGGAGGGTCGAAATGCTTAATTCCTTTGAAATCTGAAAAACGAAATTTTTCGCGATTACAATAATTTCCATCACATCGTACGGAAGTAAAAAGGTTTGTATTATACAAAAACTAAAAAACACCCTGGCTCGAATAATTCCTGAAGTAAAATGTCAATTTGAATTTTAAGGCCTCAAGAATGCTTGGTAAATTAATCCAGTGTCCAGTCTGAGTGTTGGAAAATTTAAACAGAAGCAGGGTCGAATTTATAATTTCCAGATGGCTTTGTGCCGGTACAAGCAGTTCTGTGTTGAATTAGCCGAGAGCACGGATGAATCGTAACTCTCCTTGTCGTGGGAAAAGTAACTGCAACTTAGTAAATGGGGAATGTCCAAAAGAATTTGTGCAATTTCCACCAACAGCAGTTAGCAACCCTCCGAACTGTCACCCAGAGAAAGTATTTCCATTATCCCCACCCTTATACTCTGAGTAGCCTAACTTGGAATTGCCCCAAGTAACTTTTGATATATAGCATTAGTAAGGAAGTATTGAAAGGGCGGTTTTCAGATTTCAAAGGAATTTTTTTCGGACCTTTTTGGACCAATTTTGACGAGATGTAAGTACGTATTTCGCGTAGGGTTGTTCTAACGTTTGGTTGAGTACCTCCCCTCTTGATCAAAATCAAGTAAGGTGTGAGGGGGGAGGGGGTCGAGAAGGTCGACAATAAAAAAATGCTGATTTCTCCGTACCCGTTACAGAAACGAAAAAATAGTATAAGTCCTTTTTTCTTACCACAGAAAGATCTGTAAAATATGTTCTCTGACTTTTTTCGATCCATTAAATTTACTTACTTTTTTCGAGCATTAAAACGGAGGTAATGTATTTGTCAACTTCGAATAAAATAATTTTAAATGGAATGCAACCAAGGATATCGAATATTCAATTAAAAAGGAGTACAAGGAAGTACTGTGGTGCCTACATCAGATTTGATATCTTTACGTGAGTTTGCGCCGACGCTTGTACGGTAAAACTTGAATTAATCCACCCTTTTTAATCAAAAATAAACTTTGAACGGGAAAACAATTATTAACATGTTTTTATGGAAAACCCAACAAACCAGTAGTTTCAGGAAACCCAACTTGAAAACTTTGTGATACCCAACTCGTTTTATTCATAAAAGCTGTTAAAAAAAAAAAAAAAAAAATGGCTTAAATGTGACTAATGCTGACTTTAATGTGCCAGAATGTTTACTAAGCAAGTCGAGCTGTGAGAATGAACACATACTTTTGTGTATATGTAACGTATGAATATAATTTGCGTTTGCAGCTGTGGTGAGTTCAACCTGAAATAGTGTAAATCTTATTGGATGCACTTGCAACTATATTAAACTAAAAAATAATTTAAAAAAAAAGATCGGAGGTTATAGTGATTGGATATTTCTAAATATCTTGCTTGGAGACTGATTTTAATAAGAGATAATTGACATTTCTTCAAAAGGTGTACATTAATAACCAACAACCGAATAAGACATTAAACTAATTAAATGTATCCACTGATAGCCAATTACCCCCCCCCCCAATTTCTACGGGCATAATACAAAGAATACTGTAAAATTAATTTACTAAACAGTCAACACAGTACAGCAAATAAACAATTCTTAGTCAATATAATTTACTGTTAAAGAGTTCGTATATTCACATATTCACAAACAAATAAATTAATAAAGCATCATTAAAACTTCCTCTCTAAATGTGTATTTATAATTATATGGTTAAAACAAAAGCAAAAGTTTTCGTCTCAGCGGAGGCAGAGGTCGTGGAAGCTCTTTGTCATATGGAATGAAAATTGTTCCAAAACTCCACTAATTATAATTTCATTTTGAAGCAGGCAATCCTCACGAAACATGAGACAATGCATGGGTGAACTCGTATAGAAAGTGTATATGAATTAAAAAATGAAAAAGACTTTTAAATCGGTCACATAAATACATAAATCAAAGGTTGTATATAAAATTAGTGTAGTGTAAATTAATGTAAGTTTCGTTTGGAGGCTTATTATTCGTTGGAAGGTATTCACAAAAGAAAATATTTATATGAAACAAAATATAAGTGAATGTTAATTATTATTCTGTTGGACTAAAATGGCGGACGATCAAGAGACCAAAATAGGAAATTAATGTTGTGAACCAGAGAAAGAGAGGGAGGGGGAGAGAGAGAGGGAGAGAGAGAGAGAGAGAGAGGGAGAGGGAGAGAGAGAGAGAGAGAGAGAGAGAGAGAGAGAGAGAGAGAGAGAGAGAGAGGGGGGGAGAGAGAGAGAGGAGAGGGGAGAGAGAGAGAGAGAGGAGAGAGAGAGAGAGAGAGAAGAGAGAGAGGAGAGAGGAGAGAGAGAGAGAGAGAGAGAGAGAGAGAGAGAGAGAGAGAGAGAGGAGAGAGAGAGTGCGAGAGTGAGAGAGAGGAGAGAGGGAGAGGAGAGAGAGAGAGAGAGAGAGAGAGAGAGGAGAGAGGAGAGAGGAGTGAGAGGATAGAGAGAGAGAGAGAGAGAGAGAGAGAGGAGAGAGGAGAGAGGAGGGGAGAGAGAGGAGAGAGAGAGGATAGAGAGAGAGAGAGAGAGAGAGAAGAGAGAGAGAGAGAGAGAGAGAGAGAGAGAGAGAGAGGAGAGATAGACGGGAGAGATGATAGATAGAGAGAGAGAGAGAGAGAGAGAGAGAGGGAGAGAGAGAGAGAGAGAGAGACATTTTCGTTACCTCCATGATAGAATTGATCGTATCATTAATACAACCCCAATAGCTGATATCCCATAAGGGAAATTTGCCAAAAGGCAATAATACAATTTTACGACATTGCACAAAAAAAAAAAAAAAAATGTTTCTTTTGTGCTTTCATTTAATTTTTTTTTTCGCATCTAACCCTGGTAAAGTTCTAGAAGGTTGAAGAGTTAGGTTTCGGTAAACATCAAGATAAAACTTGATCGATGGCTGAAGTATTTTTAGAGAATGTGATTTATTCATTGTCTGTAAAGCCCTGGAGAACCTACTTAGAAACACTTCCGGGTGTTGTTTATTAATGCCGGACTCAAAAGGGGTTAAAAATAGCCCAGAATATTGGATTATGCAATGCTAAAACAAGTTGGTAGTGTAAATTTACAATTTTCAGTTTTTTTGTCATTATTTTTCTGCTATGCAATATAAAAGATAAGGAATGAAATTATCTGAAATAAAGGATTTGTATCGCGAGGCTGATATGATTGGATACCTGAAGGATTTGCGGATGCTGAGCCGAAGTATCTGACCTCACCGAATGGTATAAAATGGTGGTGGAAGTCCAGGTCCTACCAGAACTGTAGCGCCTAGTAGTAAGTAACCCCAAAATTTCACGTTCGTACTCATCATATCTGCACTAATCTCCGAATATCTGCATAAATCCATTAAACCGATTTAATTTAACTCAACGCAATCATTAATTAATGTGGCCCCTGACTTTCTCAAGAACTATTTTACGAG
This sequence comes from Riptortus pedestris, assembly GCA_019009955.1. Classification (NCBI taxonomy): domain Eukaryota; kingdom Metazoa; phylum Arthropoda; class Insecta; order Hemiptera; family Alydidae; genus Riptortus; species Riptortus pedestris. Next base: position 228,037,525 of record CM032228.1, on the reverse strand, counting down.
CTAACGATTAACAAAAAATGAGTTGCACACTAAAAAATTACATTAAATTTAGCAATACCAACAAAAAACGTACTGAAAATAAAATCAGTAGACACAAGAAATGCCATAACCTGTGAAATTATGATGATGTTTGAGCAATTAATTCAAATATTGTTTGTTTCTCTCATGAGGTTTTAGGGCGAAAAACTACTAGGTTATCATCGCCCTGTAATATCTATAACTCTGGTTAAGTGCCTGCATTTTTAGAGTAAACTGCGTTTATGTAAATTGTCAATATTGTAATTTTTGTAAATTTCCATCCATGTAATATCCTCATCCATATCGCCATTTTAACAATATTATTATTACTATTATTTATTAACGCCCACTTTTTGCAACTCAGGCTAATTGGGACGGGTTATCTACAGGCATTTTAACATTAAACACGAGAATATAAAAAACGTGTAATTTAAATTTCTTTGTATAAATTCTTAATTTTCACATAACTAAACAATTTTTACACTCTTTGCTGTCATCTCTAACGGCCATCATAGGAAATATTGCATTCGTTTCGAATATCTATATACTTATGCCATTCCATCAATATGTGATAGACAGTCAAGTCTGTGTTACACTTCCCACAAATCAGGGGTTGATCTATTGTCATAAGATAACCATGCATTCATCTCTTCTGTTGGATTCAAATATTGAGCATTACAATCTGAAACCATCGTGAAACAATATCAAACTCAAAGAAGGTTTAATTTCTTAAAAATAAAAAAAATAAAAATGTTTTCTATTTTAACAACGCCCACTTCATGGGATTAACTGCGACTAATGAGGGCGGATTATCTACTGGTTACTACTTTTGTCTAGCCAGGAAGAATTTATTTAAAGAATTCGTCACTAAATAAATCCATTTTGCCGATATGGGAATCGGACCAACGATTGAAGGTTAACTAAGTTCACCAAGACAAATGCTTTAACTCACATGCCTAACAAGAGAACCAACAAACAAAATAAAATAAATTTAAATGGAACTAATAATAAAAAAAAAACCCAACATGTTGAGGTATACTTGTGGAGTAAAAGGAAAAAATAAACACCACCAAATAACCTAAAACTGTACCTACAAAATATTAATAGAGTGTGGTTTTAACTTCAATATTGAACATCATCCCACCTAAAGAGTAAAAGTAATTTGAGGTTTGCATTAAATATTAGATTGTACATAAATGTGGGATGAAGAAGGGTTTTAAGCAGGGAGTAAAACAAGCCTTTATAGAGCAAAGGTCAGCTCTCTAAAGCTCCCTTAGTTGAACACCCACAAAAAGCCCCCACAATGCTCTAGACACCTATAATCCCTTCTCGCTTCAGCCAGCTAACTCAAAGCAAAACCTCTATGGAATTTATGGTTAAATCATACGCCAGGGCAAAACCAGGAAGCGTAAAACCATTCCTTCAAAACGTATAAGTCGTATTTTAGACCACTCATCTCAATAAACTGAACAAACAGTTCGGTCAAATATTTTGATTATTGGATGACGTGTCGCAAGAAACACCGGAATGAATAAATTTATTATTATGATTATTATTTATTAACGTCCGCTTTTTGCAACTCAGGCTAATTGGGGCGGGTTATCTACAGGTTACCACCCTTTTCTATCCAGGGTGGGACATAGGATGTTATTTAATGAATTCCGTCACTAAATAATTTCCTTTGCCAAGGCGAGAAACGAACTCGCCACTCTAGGTGAATAAATTTTGGCATTTTACATGTAATATGTTTCAGGAGACTTAACTTTCGATCTGTGTCCAGGTCTTTTTCAGCCTCTATAAACAGGAGAAAGGAAGGAAGAAATATAATAACCATGAATTTAATGTAATTCGACAAAAATTTGATATATACCGGCCGTTAAAAAAACTATACTGACTATATGAAATGTATAATAACTGTAATGTAGTTAATTGGAAGTATAGAATGATATTAACAGATTTTTTTTTTTGTTTCTACTAAACTTATTTGTTGAGTTGGATTCATGTTTATTATTTCATCACTGGTCTTTTTGAAGAGTTCAAAAGGGATCAAAGTTATTTGTCCCGAAAACATTTGTCCATGTAACTCATAAATGGAGATATTTGAATTATTGATTTCCCCTTCGCGGCCCGATTTCCGCTGATCGCGAACTTTTTTTTTAGTTCTTGTATGAAACGCTTATGAATCGAGTTTCATAGTGACCAATAAAAAATTGCAAAAGCTAGAGCTTTAACTATATCTCACATGACAAATTGGAATTTATTTAATGACGGACTAATTAAATAAAATACCTATTCCCACCCTGGCTAGAAAAGGGTGGTAACCAGTAGATAACCGTCACAATTAGCCTTAGAAGCACAAAATGGACGTTAATAAATAATAATAAAAAAAATAATAAGAATGGTTCTATACATTTTTTTGATCCCACGTATAATAACGGAGGTATTTTGAAATCCCCCCTCTCTAAACCCTCAGTCCCACTGGTTTGATTTCAGCCATTAACGAACTTGACCTTTAGTTTTGTATGAAGCTCTTATATATCAAGTTTGGTTATCAAATAAGGATCAAATGAGAATTGCGACCACTAGATCGGTGGTAGGCGAGAATATATACAATTTTTAACGGACAGCATTTTTGTCATATACTAGATTAGATTAATGGATATTTGAGAACATTTTTCGAAAACCGTAGAGTACGACATCTACAACTGATTTCCCTTAAGAGAAATCTCCTAAAATAGAAAACTAATTTGCTTAAAATAAGTAGGGACCATGTTCATTATTTCATTACTGGTCGTTTTGAAGGGCTGGAAAGAGATCTTAAGTTAAATGTCACAACAAATATTGCATTAGAATTAAAGAACATTTATTCGGGTGTATGTAATGTAATTTCTTTTTTTAACGTTATTCATTTTTTTTTCTTTTTTTTTCGCGCGTTTGAGTTAGTATGCTGCAAATATTTCGGTTAATACTCATATTAGAGAAAACACGTACATAAAAACGCATTTAAATATGCAATTAAATTTATAATAAGATTGTTTCTATACACTGTTTCGATCCATCGTATAATAACGGATATATTTTGAATTTTTGTAATTCTGATTCTTTTTCTCATATTATATCTTGACCAAGCCTTTTTTGTTAAAGCATTCGTGTAGAAAACTACCATAACTCTTCTTGAGCTTCCACAAGCGGTATATAACATATTCATACTCCATTTTTCTAACGGTGATGAAATAATACCCCGAAAAATACCAGTAATTTTGCTAAATTTCAATTTTAAATTCCCAAAAATTTCGTCACGAGTAATATATATAAAACAAATAAGATAAAGAATAGTTTTCCCTATTCGTACAAAGTATTATAACCGTAACATCGGTCCACAAATTTTCAGCACATAAGAGCTAGTGCCAATAGGAACGCCCAAATATCTAAATATTTAAATGTGCTCAAATAACAATTAATGGTTTATTTTATGAAACCACATTGCCATTGAGATAAAATGCAAAATACATTAAGGAATAAACACTATACTGCCGCTCTTAAATGATTGAAACAAGTGACTCTTTGTTCCTTTCTTGGAACAGAAAACAATTTTTTTTTATAAGTAAATATTTCTACATTTCAAAGTAAAAAATTGATATCAGAAAAAATAAATCCATACTTTAAAAGAAAAAAAGGCATATTTAAATTTTAAAAATATTTTTTACTTACTACGCTGGTATGCGACCGATGAGCTCATTTCGCACTTAATAACGAAAAATAATTACAACAGAATGTCCTTACATAAATTAAAAAATGATGTGTTAAAAGTGAAAATAACAGCACAGCGTAGTTTCCCCTTGATATCAGAAGGCAAACTAACCAGCGCAAGGAGATAACATATATCAAAATAAGGATTAGTCATAGTATTAAATACGAAATAAAAAGGCTGGGGATAATATATCTCTTCTCTAAAAAGAGCTTTTAAGGTAAATAAATTTCTTTGTAAATAATTAATTATAACTTGAACTACATTACATACGTGGGGTGACTAAAACTAAGGATTTAATGAAGGATACAAATTTTAGAAAATGCAAATATAAGGATCAATAAAAAGACCTTGTCCTCTATTATGTTTTTAATTTTATGCAAAGTGCACTTTCAGAGTCAGCGCTCCATCGTCAGTGCCTGCTGATTAAAGCACTTTCCATAAAATTAAAACAATAGTAGAGGACAAGGTCTTTTTATTGATCCTCAACAATTGGTTCCTCTACCATCCAGCATATTCCAGAGATTGCAAATATCTCGGTTAGCATTTGAAACAGAGAAAAGTCCGTCACGCAGGAGCAGTGTAAACTAAGCAGATTTCCCACGTGCAGGTGTGACAAACTACTACTAACTACTAATCTTATCTCACCATATATTCTCTATTTCTAAGTAAAACTTCGATGAGTAGAATTAGAAGCTTACAGGAGTCTGAAACAATAAAATACTCTTAATACATGAGTCACGAATAAATGTATATAGCAACAATTGTAAGGCATCAATATTTTAACCAGAACAGTTATGTAATATTTTTTGATCCAACTCATTACAAAGGAGATATTTTGAAGTTTCGAACCTCTCCGCATCTAACCAACCCCCTATTCCTCGTACGATTTCAGTCATTAACGAATACGATGAACATTACAGTTGAACTATACGATTAAATATTGAGTTTTGTAAGGATCATGTTCGAGTCAAGGGAGGAAAACCTTTATTAATGACTTCATCCCACTACATATTTGAATTTATCTACCCAGTGAAAGCTCAATGAAGAGAATATTTGTTATTTGAACAATGTGGTGCATGATACAACAACTTATTATTAATATGACATGGAGGTAGGAGTGGGGTTTACTGAAAGATGAAAACTAAAAAAATTCAAATATTTCGGTTCATAATGAAGAAAAGCCTTTATAACATTTATAGACTATTTAAGTTGCAATAAGATTGCTTGTATTCAATTTTTCAATCCGAAGCATAGAAAAGGAGATATTTCGTTTTGTCGATATCTCCCCCCCCCTATGGTCCGATTTCAGCCAATAACGTTTTTCATAAAACGTTCACATATCGTTGGTAACTATCAAACATATGCTAAAGTGTTAACGTACCAATATATATAATTTTGACCCCATTTTCGTGATCCCTCGGGTAGGATCAATGGATATCCAGGAAATGTTTCGAAATAAGTGTAATGAGTAGGACCTAAACAGCTTAAGGGAAAGTCTGCTAAAAAGTGTATAGGGCAACATTTATAGAGAATTAATTTAGCAATAATATTGGTAAATGCAATTTAAAAATTTCCGTTACGATGCGCTGCATAAAAAAATGTTATATAAGTAATGTTATCAGTCGTGTCATTCGCTACTAATGTTGTCCCTTACGATTTGCAGTAAATTGAATAGGAAAAAGTGGTATTTCAGTCCTAATCATGCGATGCTCAGATAAAGGTAAACTAAAACTAATTATGTCTTATCCGGTTTAAATGTCAAGGATTGTTTTTCATAGAATTCTCAATAAGAAAAAAAATATAGAATAAAATGGAAAATTTCATTTGTCTGTCCTTCCAGCGCTTCGTTGTTAACGCAAGCTGCATATTTAATAGTTTAGTCCCATAAAAGTATAATTTAATGCTGAGAGGGGAAAATGGCTAATTTACCAGAGTGAGATGGATTTTACCACTAATGTCGGAAAAAAGTAAAAAGTCCGTCACGCAGGGGCTGCGTAAACTAAGCAGATTTCCCACGTGAAGTTTTAGAATTGAGAACGGCCTGAACTAGATCTTGACGGAAACTCACGACTAGACCCGAAGTTAGCCGATCTCATCTCAGAAGCTGAAAACAGAAAAATGCAAATATCTCGGTTAATATTCAAGATACAGAATAAATGTATATAACATTATTTATAGTAAATTAAATTTGTAATAAGATTGGTTCTATATGATTTTTCGATCCGACGTATAGTAATGGAGATAATTTGAATTTTCGAAAATCCTCCCCTCTAAACCCCCCCTCCCACTGATCCGAACTTAATCTTTATTTTTGCATAAAACGTTTAAATATCGAGTTTGGTAACGATCAAACGAAAATTGCGACCGCTAGAGCGTTAACAGACAAATATATATATATATATATATATATATATATATATATATATATATATATATAATATTGAACGGACCTCATTTTCGTCATCTCCTGGGTAGGATCGATGGACATTTGAAGAAATTTTTCGAAACTCGCGTCATGAGTACGACCTCAATAGCTGATTTCCCTTAAGGGAAATCTGCTAAAAAACTATCTTGTTGAATGGCTGAATCAAAGTTTAACCCAAGAGTGGCGAGTTAAATCCCCCCTCGGACAATAAGAATTTATTTAGCGACGAATTCATTAGTTCCATCCTGGCCAGAAAAGAGCGGTGACCTGATAACTCAGTCCCAATTTGCATTAGAAGCACAATTTGGGCGTTCATAAATAATATTTAATTATCATCATATCACTGATATTCAAATTGAATATAGGGGCTCCAGGTTAGCCATGTGCGTTAAAATGTCGACCTTAATCTCACATTGTAAACCTAGAAATGGCAAGTTCGATTCCCACCCTGGGCAATAGGAGTTTATTTAGTGACGTGATTCACTAAATAAAATCCTTAGTCCCTGGCAAGAAAAGGGTGGTAACCTGAAGATAAGCCTTAGTTGCAAAAAGTGGACAATAATAAATAATTTAATTTTTAAAGAAAAGGTTTGCTAATAGCAGAACCAGTCAGCGAAGAAGTGAGGGTTTTATAAAGTGGTAATTCGAAAAATACTAAATCCCCCCTTAATAAGAGTGGGATCGGAAAACATCATAATTAATCCTGTAAAAAATAAAATATCCTACAAATGTTGTTTTATATATATATATATCTTTCTCACTTCGGAAATCAAAGGCTTTATTTTAACCCACAGCCCTCTGCATATGCTTTTCACTTAAAACACCTGCAACATTAAACATCCCTAGTACTGCTTAAATTTCATGTGCTATTTTCATACAGGAGGTATAGTGAATAGGGTGTGAGAGCGATATTCCAACAAGGGGGAAAACTTTTTAATAGGGTAAAAAAATAAAATGAAAAATAAATACAAGATTTAAGCGTTCTCGCTCTAACATTAAATGATGGTCTCCATTTAAAATAATACAACTCAGAGACAACAAAGAAAGAGGTACAAGAGTTAATTAATTTAACAACCCAAATACGCAGTCCAAAAGGCAGGCATAAAGAAAGGGGCACTACAATAGCCAGAGAGGTGTATATTATAACTTAAATTAAATTGTTAAATAAAACTCCCAGCAGCTGCTGTATAAAGTTTAAGCCTGCTAATTGGGGCAAACTGTCAACAGGTACTTTATCCAGCAACACCTCACTTCCATTTTCCTCTCACCTACAACTATGCTAGCTGGATCCCTTTGAAATTAATATGACACGTTATAAACTTAAACAACATTTAACGAAGTAAATCCTTTTAATGAACTCATTAAATAAACAAGAGAAAAATATATAAGTACATTGCCACATCACGTCTGCGTGCTTAGCATATTTCCTTCTGTTCTCAATAATTAAGAGATTCACTCACGGCAATGTAACGCCTACAATTTTAGACCCATGCCCAACTAATCTAAAGTTTTAACATTTGCAAGGAGTAGCAAACGACATGGAGATTACTGATAGGAGCACTCTAAGATACAGATTACAGGCCAGTAGCTGACTGGCTGAAGAATTTACCTATTAATGGTTCAGAACGGCTTCAAAACAGTTCATAAACTGACAAAATAATTAAACATCTGTTGGCAGCACATGAGTTCCTTGTATTTCCTTTAAATTGAATATAGAAAATGTTTGGATTATATTAAAAATCCATCCAAATTCATATGAAAGTAACCCTTTCATGATAAACAAAAAAGGTAATATTTTTTGTATCTCTAATAAGAATGGAAAAATATGATTTTTTTATATTTCCACCTCTCTCTAAACCTCCTCCACATAAGTCTATTTTGATCAAAAGAAGAGGTGCACCATTGGACATTACAACAATCCCAAATATGAAATTTCAAAATTCTTAAGCTAGCAATTTTTGAGTTATCTAATATAACTATCGACGACACTAGTCAAAATGGGTACAGTGAGAGACAAAACGGTTAATTCCTTTGAAATCTGAAAACTGAAAATACTTCACTTCTTTTAATATCAATAAAATGTTCACTATAACTATGTATATACACTATTAAGAAAAAACGGTGGTATCCTACTGCTAATACCCATGGGAGAAAAACAGTACGGATTTTTTTTTAATTCTTTTTTATTTTTTATTTTATCTTTTTTTTTTACAACCCATAGGTAACTAAAAATGGGATAATAGAATATAGCGGTTTTACAAAGTTATTTCTCGTGATAGTGATAAGTATCATGAATGGCTAAAATTGTGAAGCAAGGAAAAAACAAAAACAATATATGTGGTGTATGTGTGTATATGTGTGTAGAAACAAACACACATATACAAATATGAAGGGTCAGACAACGAAAAAGGGTACCAATTGAGTGTCTTAAGCCGTATAAAAATCTGTGCCAACTACCTTGAGATGCATCCCGACAACAGCAAGAGAATTAAGTTGTATCACATAAGACACTAACTGAAAATAAAATTCAAATTGGTCATGGGGAAAAATGTTTTGTTTTCTATTTTTTTGTTTCTATGTTTTATAACATTCAATTTTTCATTTCTTGCACAAAGTAAAGGAAAGTATTCTATCGAGAAAAAAAAAAATAGGTTTTCAGATTTCAACTGAATTGTGACGTGATGTTAAACTCAAGAACAACTAGTATTAGAATGTTCAAATTCCATATTTAGTAATGATGTAACATTCAACTGAGTGTCTCACCTTTTTAATTCCTCTGTACGTATTGGATATGCAGCATTTCTATAGAAGCATTTCTGTTGATCATACAAAAAAAAAATAAATAAAAAATAAAAATCTATAAATTATGATTCGATTCATTGATATGGAGATATCATGCACCAAATCAACTGAAGTAGTTATAATTGAAGTGCAGAAAAGTATTTTGTATTTTCAATTTTATAGGAGTGCTAGGAAGTCATGAGATGTCAACATCAGTTTTTTTAATTTAAAACATGTTTCGTTATTAGGCTTAGGTAATATTTAAAAGGAATGTTGTGTATAAGATAGAGAGATTTTTTTCCCATTACCGGGGCTAAAGTATTTGAGTTTTATTTTATTATTAAGTATTTTCCATAGAATTTAACTTGAGTATAAAAGCATTTTTCAGTCACGAATTCATTTAATTAATTTGTAAGCATGAATTCTTTTTTACATATATAGATTCAATACATTCCAGAAGTACTTTATATAGTTTCTCTCGTGGATTTGGAGTCCTGCTAGTGAGTGTAGGCCGATTAAAACCCTTTACTGGCCGTATATAGATATATATATAAAAAGGGTCGTGGGAACGTGAGGGCTGAGGTAGTCCTCTACGTGAGAGGTAATAGAGCTGCTATTTCGGTGGAGCTCTGACCCCGGGCCACACCCTGTTTCATCTCCCAGCTCCCCCGTGCTCTTCTTCCGCTAAGTAGGCTTAGCATAAACCACGGATTATGGAAATTCGCCCAATTTTCTATTTAGGCTCCCTTTAAACTCATCTCCCGTCACAGCCCTCCCCAAAGGGGGGGGGATATAGAGGGACAATTTTCGGGGTAATAAATCCACCCACTCTCCTACCCTCAGGCATTTGGTTACGGCTTAATTGAAAACTTTATGGAAAATATGTCACCTAGGATTTAGGAAAATGAGACCTTTCGACCCCTATAAAATTCTCAATAGTCTCTCTACTCTAGAGATTCGGGGATCAGGGGTTTACTTCGCGAACCAAATTTTAGATGGCCGAGAAACAGTGGTTTAAGTCTGTATTTCCCTAATAGAAAATACAAACAAAATACAAAGATTATAATAACATGCTTTTGTTTATTTTAAAAGGTAAATTAAGCATGTAGACTATTAAAAAAAAGTCAATGAAGTTATTCTCCACAAAAAGTGGTGTTGAAATTGGAAATCATACGGATATTGAAGTTTGCTGAATTAAAGGTGAATGAACGAGTGGTAGAGTACGATGTTCAAATGTGAACAAACGCACCATATTCATATAATTTATTAATAAACTAATAGAATAGATTACATTAAAAAGTATACATTTTTTTTTTTTATAAAAACTGAATATTATTATGCTCTAACTTTAATGAGATTTAAAACTGAACTCAAGTATAGTTATTCTGTATTTATGCTCTGGAGGTGGATAAATTGTCCAAATAGCAATATTCACATATGTTTCCGCATAAGCACTAAAATGATTTAAATTGTAACAGTACCCTTAATTTTCACAAGAACAAATCTGAATTTCATTTGGAGATTTCTGAGTTCCATTTGGGGATGTTATGTTATTAATTGATTTCTTCCATGATTATACCGCGTATTGTTCACATCGGACTTCTACTAAGGAAAAACCTAGAAATGAAGCGTCATTCCAGTAATGAAACCGCATTGCAACGTTCAAACTTTTTGTTTAATATATCAAAGAATGTTTATAGAAGAATCACATGAAAGCTGGCCACCCTTAATACTTCATCTACTACTTAAGACATCGTTTTATAAATTAGAAATATCAAGCTTTTCATATTATTTAATAAAAGAATTAATAACAAAGGGTCTTTTTAACGTGATATTCCTCCAGTGGTGCTATGAAATATGAATTATGTGTAACAAAAAATGGCTCATTTCCTTCCAAAAATACATAATAAAACCTGAAGCAACTGAAACGGTAAATCTGACCAAGCGGAGCGTAAAAATAAAAACCAAATAATGAAAATAATATTGATGATTAAGAAAAGCATGAGTCCATTCACATTTTCCGGTAGAGGGGAGAGGTTTGTAAAGAAGCCAAGAGGAAGCTGTTTTGAAGTGAAGGGCAATTTCATCCCCCTCTTCCCAATACTGCTTCGGGGAAAACTCGGCAGCATCCTTTGTGTCAGTCAAATTTTCCACCCCTCAATGCACCTACTATCACCAGATGAGCGCTATTTTAGGAGCTCTTGCCTCTTCCATCCACAAGATTACCTCACTTTTTAAAAGTTATATTCTTAAACTTTTTCCCAACATTGAATGAATAAAGCAACAATGTTAAAAAAAAGTAAAAAATATAATATACAATGGTGACGAACATAATACTCTATTATAACTTAAGAATATTAGTTACTCTGAAACAAATAAGAATAAAAAGTTTGGAGCTACAAAAACCCTTGATGGGCTCAGCTCTCTAATTTTCGCCGATATCAGATTCAAACCGCAGGAAATCGATGTAGGAAAATCGTGTTCCGCCAACGCTAAATACTGTTTCTCAGGTTAAATTCCCCGAATTTCAACAGCCTACGCAAGCCATTATCCTCTCCGATATATGGTTGTTAGACAGAGAACAAATTTCACCGGCTTTCCTACGTATGCACATAATCTTTCTACTGCTTTTCGTACGAAGTCTTCGACGGACCCAGCCTCCTTTTTACAAATTTCCCTTAAAAGAAATCAGCTATTGAGGTTGCACTCATGAAGCGATTTTCAAAAAAATGTTCGAAAACATTTTATAAATAACCAATTGTCCAATGAGCTTCTACAGACGCAGTTCCATTTTTAAGAAGGAAAAAGAACTTTAAGAGCGGTAACAAGGATTTGGGACAACATTGAGAATCTCCCACCTTCCCATATTGTCTGTCTATTTGCTTGATAAATATTTAATTTTATTATTGCTGGTATTATGATAGAAAACTCTCTGAACAAGACCAGCCACTATTGCAATTTTTTTTGCCTTCCGACTTTTAAATATAAATACAAAGGCCCCTCCATCTTATCAATTTCAACTAAACGAACACTTAAATTCCTGTTTATATAGGATTCATGATATGACAGAATAGAGATTATCGACATGCCATTTCCAACACAACCTTTTCAGTTTACACAGCACTGACAGACTTTTTAAATCAGAACAGGTCTATAGCTAGCACCCATAATTATATTTTTCTTCCTGCAAATGTTAGTAAAATTGATGTGTTCATTAAACACATAATGGTCATTATTTTTGTTCTTGACAAAAACGTTAACTCCTGAGAGGGATGTAGTGCCAATATAACCAATTTGCGTCGCCACCGGAACAACCAATTTAATTAACAAGCTTTTTAGCTGGTACTCAGATGAAAAAAAAAGTCCGTCACGCAGGGGCTGCGTAAACTAAGCAGATTTCCCACGTGAAGTTTTACAATAGAGAAATCTGCCTAATAACAACTGTAGTAGTAAGAAACCTCTAAACCTAAAACATTATTTAGGGCGTAATAACCCAGTAGTTTCTAGCCCCAAAAAACAGTTAACCTAACCTCTAAACCTATTCACGAGGGACGAATAGTTATAGAAACGGCCGCCAGAGCTCTCGGCGGAAAGTCCGAACATAGCCTACTGGTGACCACACGCAGAATACAAATGTAAATATCTCGGTTAATATTCAAGATACAGAATAAATGTATATAACAATATTTATAGTAAATTTACTTTGCAATAAGATTGATTCTGTACAATTTTTCGGTCCGACGTATAGTAACGGAGATATTTTGAATTTTCGAAAATCCTCCCCTCTAAACCCCCCCCCCTCCCACTGGTCCGACTTCAGCCGTTAACGAACTTGATCTTTCTTTTTACATAAAACGACTAAATATCGAGTTTTGTAACGATCAAACAAAAATCTAGCGGTCGCTAGAGCGGTAACAGACAAATATATATATATATATAGATATATATATATATATATATAGATATATATATATATAAATATATGTACAGTTTTGAACGGACATCACTTTCGTCATCTCCTGGGTAGGATCGATGGACATTTGAAGAAAAATTTCGAAAATTCCGTCATGAGTACAACCTCAATAGCTGATTTCCCTTAAGGGAAATCTGCTAAAATCGTATCAATTATATGCCCATTTAATACTCGTATGTGTTTCTTCATATCCCCACCAGTTAAGGAGTTAAGACGCCTTCTTATCTAAAACTAGTACTATGCTGTATTATTTGATACAAAACGTCCTTCCCAGCCCCATTATTACCTTCAATCTGATAAACATACCAGGTATCCCTATTTCCACAAAGTCTAGAACAACTCGTTGTGGGGCATCTCCTGCATTTGCTAAAAGAGGAAGAGATGATAGGTGAAATCCTCTCTGGTACTCTCTCAGTATTTAGTCTCCCCTCTACATTAACTCCAGGCATTAATCAATGGTCCCATTGAAGAAGTAATACACGGGTACGAGAACAGCTATGCCAATACAATTTTCTCATATAAATTTATAACAGTATTTATGTACATGAACAAGGAACGCTACACTTTATTCTACTTATTTTATTTTGCTTCCAGTTGTCAATTATTACGCGATATAACTCTCTTCAGACGCACACTGTGTATGGTCATCAGATTACTGATAAATTAAAATAATGATAGGATAAACAAAAAACCTGAATTAAACCGTTAGAAGAACTAACGTACAATACCGCGAAGAAACCAAAAATACAATACAAACTTAAAGAGAAGTTACGATTTGTTGTTCTCGAGGTATTCCACTCAGTTTTCCCAAACAATCAAGAGTATATCTAGGAGAGAAGTAATATTTCTTCGATGGCACACAGACAGAGATCTTTTAAGAGATATTCGCCTGATTTATGAAACAGAATCAAGATGGGTATGATCCTATTCCTTAGAAACCAGCCAATAAGAAAATCTAACCACACTCTAAGAACACAAATGAAAATCGTAGTCATTGCATTTGGATATAACAGGCAGTCTTTAAAGATATATATAGTCATTTCGACATAAAATTAGACTTTAACAGCAAAGTTGTGTAACAAATCCTTAATTTTATTACATACAAATAATAAGCCTACCCAAGAGAAAAAGAGGAGTTTCCTGCAGGACTGAATTAGGTGGAAAGCGAACAAGAATAAATTTGAAACAAACTTTTCCCATTTATAAGGACGATTCGCCCTCATTAAAAGCCACTTCCAATTTAGTTAGGCCCTCTCTCTCCCTCGTTCAATAGGTTTTTAATTAACTACCACCTCTCAATTCTTGTTCCTCTCGAACTTTGGCCCTTCAGTTATACAAGAGATGAGTTTATAATTGTCACTCCTAAATATCCCCAAACTTTCCATGTATCTTTTGTTGAATATGGTTAACATATCTGCCAATGGAGAACGTTGTTACAAATCGAGCTCGGCGAATAATCGAGTACACCAAACAATCATGGGCTTCTATTGTGAGAGTTCGCCTCAGTTACATTTGAAATTCTTTCACTACCTGTATGATAATCAGACGATAAACCATATAACTATCTAAGGGGTTGTTTAAACTAAGCACATTTCCCACGTGCTGGTATGACACACTGGTGATACATATATTCTCCATTTCTAAGTAAAAATCCGATGAATAGAAGTGGGGGTTTACTCTCGGCTGTAAACAAGAAAGTTCGAATAACTCCCTTAATATTTGAAGCACGGAAAAATGTTTATACCGACATCTGTGGAGAATCAATATTATAACCAGGTCGGTTCTACATTTTTCCATCAAATTCATAGCAGAGATGTTTTGAATTTTCGAATCAGGAGATATTTTGAAATGTCGCCCCCTCCCCCTTCATATTTCTGGACCGATTTGAGCCATTACGAACATGATCATTAGCGCTGAACTGTTGATTGACGAATATAGTAAAGACCAACTAAACATTTTGAGCCAAGAACGCAAAATTTTAAGTGATTCAGCTTTACACTACGTAGTTGTACGTATATCACACCGTAAAAGTAATAGTTCACGAAACAATAGTTGATACTTAAGAATAAAGTGGTTCATCATAAAACAATAAGTGGTTTATTTGACATGGTAGGAAATGGGGGTTCACAGAAGATTGAGAACCCAAAAAAATGCAAATATTGAGATATATTGAGATAGACTGAGGTCTTTCTTCATCTTCATTTGATAATCTTCCTTGAAACTGTAGATTTTTTATGTTTACATTATACGCTTTAATATCGAATATGTAAAAGATAAAACAAAAATTGCAAACGCTAGAGCGCTAACAGACAATCAATAGCTATCTATACCTACATATAGGTATTACAGCATACCTAAAAAGATTTAAAATGGTTAACTTTTATTATATTCTTTGGTCAAAGCACGGATATGAGAAAGAATCAGATATTAAAGAAATATTTTCCATAATATAAAAGTACAAAAAAAAGGTAAAGCACACGAAGGAGTAAATATATCATCCTAATAATGCCAATCACCATCGCTATGGGGTACAAAACTAAATAAATAAAATTTAAAAAATAAATAAATAATAACATAAATGTATATAGGAATAACATATTTTTTTTATTAAAACCATTTTAAATTGTTGTCTTTATTACTAGTCTAATGTTTAGTTATGTTTGTTTATGTATGTTTATCTAATGTTTATTAATTGTCTTTATTACTAGTATTTAATGATTATTTGTTGTATTTAATTTTTTATTTGTTGATTCAGTTTTTGTTATTTTTCTATAATTTTGTTTTCTTTTTACATTGTGAAACTTTGAGCCAAATCGCCAAGATGCGGGTGCTCTGGAAATAAATAAATAAAAAAATATACCTACTAGACCTTGCGGCACACATACAACTCAAAACGTTTTTACACGTATTCTATGACTGGACAAAATTTAATCAAAATAGGACAATCAAATTTAATAATGAACATCATTTTAAAATGATCTCAGGTAAGAAAAAACGCCTCGTTCCTTCACTATTCTTTTTTTGCTTTCAGAGTATACGCTCCATCATCAGTGCCCTGCTGGCAAAAACGTTGTAAAATATGTCATTTAATTGAGAAATTTAGAAAATAATAACCTGAGATAATAATTCCTTCACCATCCAGCACCTCAAAAATGGATTTTAAAATGAGGTAATTTGCCAAAACACCTCATAGATTATTTAATGAATATAACAGAGAACTCATAAAGTTTAACAAAAGTATAAATATTGACTGAAAAATGTCTCTTCAAGTATAAAAATATGTGCATTTATCTATTAAATCTCACGTGGGAACTTTGCTTAGTTTACGAAGCCCCTGCGTGGCGAACTTTTTTGGCTAGCTGAGTACAGTAGCTCATGCAATTAATGTTAATACATTGTTCCAGTATAGACGTAACCTGATATTGATAGGGGATAGATACCATACATATGGGGATAGCATATCAACTCATTGATATGTATAATAAGCCATATGATAAAGCAGTATGTGATATTAGACAACAATATTATACAAAGATCATATCAGTTGAAACTCATGCTGATAAATTGATTGATCCAATTATTTATGAAATAAAAAACAAAATAATTTAATGATATACCTCGAAAGTAGGAGGAAAAATTTAATTTTGAACTACCTAGGCCACTATTATAAATTTAATAGCCTGTCTTCATAATTTGTAGATAGATGATGAGGTAATCAAGTCTATACAAATTCAATTAATAGAATTTATATAGCGCCGTAAAAATAAACTTTTCTGGTTATTAAGGCGCCTAAACCTGGTAATAGTCCATTTTCAAATTATAGCTCGGGGTTTATATTTGAATGGAGTAAACTGACATACAGCTCCATAGGCATTATTAGAACGATGATATTAGAAATTTAACGTTTCCAAAAATAGTTATTTATTATACAAGTGACGAAAGTAGATCATTTTACAACTCGAGTGAAACGTTTACCCACACGAGCGAAGAGAGTGTGGTAGTTTCACGAGAGTTGTAAATTCTACTTTCGTCACGAGTGTAATGCATATTAATTTTTTTCTGTAATCGTGTAATACATGATCAGATCTAACCAGAACAAAATTAGGATGTTGTGAAGATTATGGTATGTTGTTGGTAGGTTATAAGCATGGTTGTGAAAGGTTATAAGCATAGTAATAAAACAACTAGTGATGATTGTGAAGTAGTGCAGTTATAAACAAGTGCAGGTTATAAACAAGGAAGGTAATTATTATTATATTTAAATTTTAAAATATATTGATTATTTCCACCAAAAATTCATTCACATTTCAATTTATTTTGTTAAAATAAATTCTTACAATGTTAAGAAACATTTAAAAGCATTTAATTTCCAACTTCAAATTATTTTTTAATTTATACTTATTACTAATTAAGAAGGAAATTCACTTTCTTCACTCTATTGCAAAATGTTTCACTTTCTTCACTCATTTCAGTTTAGTAATGTTACCATTATTCAACGATTACAGAAAAATGTGTATTTTGCAAATCAAATGACAGTTGTCCTATGGACTTTGGCATAGAGAAAGAGTTATAGATCTAGATAAATTATAGCATATCTCGATACATCACCTGACGCTATTAAAATTAACTGCAGGGGCCCAAAAAACCCTTTAGTTCTATGAAAATAGTTGAAGGAATATACCGTCTATAAATACTACGAGTAACATTTTTTTATACTGGGGAAATATTGTTTGAACTCGGTTTTGAAGTAGACTGTTTAAATTATCCTTTGATCAAATGAAGAGCTTATCAATAACTGAAATGTGCTAGATAGTCGGGAGATTTGGTGAATACCCAGACTTTTTAGCAGATTTCGCATAAGTTCAATCAGCTATTGAGTTTTCATACGCCACGATTTTCAAAATATTTCCTGAAGTGTCCCTCGGTCCTACGTAGGAGTTGAAAATTTCGGTCCTAAATGGGGTTTGGAGTTTCTTCTTTAATATGGGTCAAATTAAAACATGTTATAGTACAAGTATTCTTGTGTATTGATCCTTTACAAATGTTGTTCTGTATATTTTCCCTTAACTCAAAAACTGAGCTATTAAAAATAAAGAATACATGGGGAGATAGTGAAGGATGACATTACTAGTGTGTCATGTGGGAAATCTGCTTAAATTAAACAGCCCCTAAGTAACGGCCTTTTTTATTTTAGTTTCAGCCATCAACTAAAATAATTCAATATGCATGTTTCTCATTAATTTATACTTATCCTAGGCAAAACTGAAAGTCGCCAAGTAATGGGCGTTCAGCACACCTGCGAAAATCACTATAGACCGATCAGTTAGGGCAGAAACTGGACTGAGTCTTGAAATGATGAAGAACGGCAACCAAGAAATCGAGTTTTTATGTTTTATAAGTTTAGATAAATGAATACTCAAGGAATGAACAGGAAACGAAAGAATTCAGCCGGAGATTTTACTCAACAAAACTTGTTAGGAGCCCCCCCCCGCAGTCAATGGGTTAAGGGAAATCTGCTAATAGGTAGGGTCTTGACCATGAGTGAACATTCGTTTAAGAGTTTTCTACAAGAGAGCGTTAGTGTTGCGGCGCTTATGGATAAGCGGGAGCCAAGCGAGTATACGGGTCTGAAGGCCTCCCGGGATGGGTAGCAACTTTGATCCTCATACATCTCGTCCATAAGCTGGACCTCTGATACCTCTGATAATGAGTCCCTCCAGTCTATTGGATACTAATCATTCCAGGTCCTCCTTGGTTATCGGGGTTGAACGCCGAGTTGATCACACTCTACATAACAAACTGATCCGGAATTCCCACAAGTGGGCGGCTAATTATCTCATTGCCAATATACAATGGAAACGGAAATAAAGTATTTATTTATTGTTTATTATCGAGCGTTCGCTGCGAGGTGATATTGCCAAACAAAAAACAATGAATATAAACAAAATACAAAAATGAAAAGAGTAACTAGAAAAAATTAGACAATACAATTAAAACAGAACAAAAAACAGAAAAAAAGCAAGAATCAAAAAATAAACAAAAACGAAACATTAATTTCAAAAACAAAAAAAAATATCTTGTATAGAAACTGGATGATTAAAAAACTATAAAGACTAATAAAATTACGGAAACAATCACATACTTTCAATGGTTAAAATTAAAACTCAAACCAAATAAGTAAAAATTAGTATGTACATTAATAAAATGAAGAGATTCAATTTTCTAATATCTAAATTATTCACAATCATATGCTTCCACTTTCTCTATCACACATACAAACACGCACGCATGCACACACATAGAAACAAATTTTAGATGGAGTTAAAAAGATTTAATTTAAGATGGATTAAAAAGGAATTTAAAACGTAATATTTCTAAATTTGTGAGTATATGTTAATGTCATGTAAATGTTGGAGTATTATGGGAATGTGTGGGCTACCTTCAGTAAGTCGTGTAAGTCATGAGGGATCTTTAGATGGTCACGTCTTTTGCAGTCTGTTAGTATGTGTTTTATTGTAAGCGGAGCATTACACACATTGCAGTTAGGCATTCTTTTCTTTTCAAATAGGTAACCATGGGGAGAAAGACCCATACGTAGACCCGTAAGGACTAAATCTATCCGTGTAAGTGCTTCATATTTATCACTCCATGCCTTAACTGTAGTTTTAATATGTCTCAGTATGTTAGTTTTAATGTAATTTTGTAAGTCGTCCGAAGTTATTTTTTTTAATGTCAGTATTTGTGTTTTTGTCGGTAGTTTTGCGAGCATGTCAACTTTCAGTGCTTCGTCCAATATTCTCGTGTCCTGGTAGCCACACAAATGTTATGTGTAATGATGATTATGAATGTGTTCAAAAATGTTAGTTATAATAGGATGAGTGGAATATATGTTTTTTTAAAGAGAGTAAATAACTTAACGAGTCCAATTTTGAACATTTTGTAGGTTTTCTAGAGATAAGAATATAACGTGTAGTTCAGCTGAATAAATACTTGATGTGCAATTAAATTTTTTGGCATATGTGAGGTCGTCAATGAGTGCAGCAGCTGCTGTTCCAAAGTCAGTCATGGATCCGTCCGTGATTTTGTAAAGTACGTTTGGGTTATTTGCAGTAATGGAGTTAAATGAAGTCATGTAAAAGTTTTAAGAAGAGGATTATTTTTATAAAATGTTCTTCAGGTTAAACCAATATATAAGTTATTTACTCTCCAAGGAGGAAGCGATAGTAAAGTATTGTACATAGGAGTCTGTAAAATGTTCGAGTCTGAGAAATTTTCTAATGTGCGTATAAGAAGTGGTTTGTGTGTTACAATTTTTCTTTATGAATTTTTTGACATGTGGTGTAGTGTTTAAAAATGTGTTGAAGCAAGGTTTATCTAGAGCTGTACATTTTAAAATAAATTTGAAATTGATTATACGCCTTCTATATTTTAATGGAGGCTCTCCAGCATCACATACACACCCCCCTGCTTTCTACAGGGCTTGATCTGAAGGCCCCTGTTGCTATTCTCAGTCCTGTGTTGTGAACAGTGTCTAACATTTTAAGAGCATTTGAGCTGGCAGATGAAAATGCTATACATCCATAGTCAAGTAAAGACCTGGTATAGCAACGGTAAAATGTCAGCATTAAACATCTGTCTGCTCCCCATTTTGTATTGCTAAGAATCCTCAATAAGTTCAAACTCTTTTTGCACTTAACAATGAGTCCTTTTAAATGGGACACCCAAGTCCGTTTTCTGTCGAAAGTCCGTCCTAGAAATTTGAGTTAGTCCGTCTTGTTTATTAGAGTCATATAGAAATAAAATATTTATATATTCATATTTTATATAATATATTTTTATACAATATATATTATATATATATGTTTATATTTTATTTATAAATGAAATATTTATATTTAAGAATAAAATAAATCAGATAGGAACCAGGTTGACCAACAAATACTCCTACCATATTTATCTTGTGAGTTGATCCCTATTATGTGTGGCATAACTTGAGAGAGTCAGTCACGATATGAGGATGCGTAATGTCTACAAGGTAAAATCAATCTTAGGTAGAACAGAGAAAGCATTAGTATTTCATACTAAAATAGAAGCGCTAATGTCAATAATTGATCAAGTCGAAGTGGGAAAACAATATTATAGTGACTTGTGTGTGTATTTTAGCTTTTAATGTCCATTAGAGGATTGAATTTTATCTATCTTTAATACTTTCATAAATATAAATGGATTTTATAAATTTATAAACGATAAACTCCGGCGTAATATTATTACGCCGGTTTTAGGATGAATATTAATTTTCAATAAGGCAAAACAACAATTTTACAAATGGTGTATAAATTAAGTCAAACAAACGTTCAGATAGAATTAATTTCGTTCTTGACAAAGCGTTTCCGAAAATAATCCAAGCTCGAGGATATTATGAATTCACAATTAGATTGAGTGCGTCACATGAATAAAGTAAAGAGCTGTATTTAGGTTTGCTGAGTGCTCTAAATCAAAGCCCACTAAATTCGGCATTTGAATAATCATCAAAAGAGGTAGTGTTTTTGCCCGCCGTTTCCCATTTACCTCTATGGCTGCCAACCAACCTCACACACCACAGACCAAAGGAGGAGATAATTTCAAATTCACGGATAGGGAGTACTAATGAAGAGGCTGGGATTAGAGAGAGAATACATCCAATGATCAATGTTGTACCTGAATGAACAATAGAGGGAGCTTCAGTCTATTCAATACACCTCAAACAGCTGTTGTGTGCGACATCTGTAGTTTATACAGCACAAACCCTACTTGCAAATACTCTGCTCAATGAACCATTATACTACCTCTCCTCATTACATTCTTATTGTTATTTTAGGCATGTTCTTAAGGTCCTGATTCAGTTTACCTACTATACTCAACAAAGCCGGTAAACGCTTTATTTAGCTCCCCAAAATTTTGTTTACTAGTTGTTTGTTGTACCAAAATCGTCTCCTAAACGTTTCATGTAAAACTTAAGATTTAGTTTAGCAATGACTGACATCAGAACCCAGAAGGAATAGTGTTTAAGGGAGAGGCCATTTATAGTTTAAGCTATGCCACTAAAATATAAAATACCTTAAGCCCAGTTTAAATTACAAATCTTGCCTAAGAAGAGTTCTTACTAAAAGAAAAATAGGAAATAGAATATGGGATGGCGTAGTAATGGGCGAGAATTCCATCTTGCCTGCCTTTTTTAACACATTACCTTTATTTTTTTTGATAAGTACCCATTCCATTCTATAGATGACCCTCCTCTTAAGATATTTCAATGTTTGGTCATAGCGGGTAAAGCCAAAATTGCTTTCCGTCAGTGCACAGTATTTGCTTATATCTGTTCCCAACACTGTTTCGAGTTATAGCTCCTAATCAAGAGGTTCCTTTTCTTCTAAAATTACAATGTAGAAGTTTTGGTGCATATGTTACTGTAAAACCCCGGAGTGTGGTAAATGTCCGATTTTGTCTTTCAAATCGGACTTTAGACGGTAAATCTTAGGATTTCCCAAGAGGCTCGGTAAAAGCTAGAACTTTCTTAATCAGGATGCGTCTTTCGGACTTTTACCAACAGATTTTGGTAAATCCTAACATTTCCCAGCGTCTGTTGGTAAAAGTTGGAATAAAGGTTATTTGAAATTAAAATTTTAGAATAAGTTTTATTATTATTTGTTATAGCATGGGAGAGAATTGTGGCACTTTGAATTGCACTTCATATTAGCTAACTTGCACAAACATTTCTTATTTGAACATTTTTTTAAGCAGTTGCATTTTTTGAAACCCTGGCCACCAACCAATGACTGTTGACGAACTGCGGTGCGAAGGCTTATCTCTTCGTTGGGCACTCCATCAGAAGACATGAAAATGAGGTAGGGGGGAGTATCCCTGTCCCACTCCTCTTCACTGGACATTTACCAATGAGCCTTGGGAAATCCGCACATTTACCAAACAGCATTGGTAAAAGTACGAAATCTCACATTTATTTAATGTGTTTTCGGGCATTTACCAAGCTAGACGGTAAATCCGGGGATTGACCAACTGCCAAGCGGTAAAAGCTCGAATTTCATCTAAATTTCGGACTTTAACCAGTGCTCTTGGTAAATCCTAGGATTTACCGGTAAGTCCTGACATTTACCACACTTCGGGGTTTTACAGTAACACATATAAACCATCTCTATATTATTTCATTCGCATATCATGTTTCTTAGTTATTGACTTGTTTCTATACTTTTAATATATTAATATAAAATTAAGAATTTAATTAATTCGTGCATTAAATGGTTTTAAAAATCACAAAAAAACATTCTGACTAAGTTAATTAATCAGTGTTCTGTACTCATACGGAAAGAGAAATTATATTCAAATTTGCTTCAAACCTGACATAATTTTCTTCCATACTGGTTTACTACGGTTTGCGAAGACTAAGAAATTTCGCCATAATTTCAATTGGATATTGGTATTCATTAAAACATGTAAGATGCGTTTTGTACATGTGAAGTGTATTGGGGTTTTGGATATGGTAAGCCTGTGAATCTTGGACATGGTGAAATAATCTGAAGGTCAATAGGTACGATGGAATTGCGAAATGAAAATAAGCCTTTATAACACTAACACATATTCGCGCTAAAATATATTTCCAATATATTATTGTTTATAAAAAAATCATAAACGGTTTTGGTTTGTTATCGAACTCAATGAAACACAATACCATAGTTTTTAAGTAATACAACTACTTTTCCCTCTTTAGAAATGTTGAATAGTAAAAACAAATTTTATTTTCATCCTGTAGCGTAAATTATGCAGATTGAAACGTGATTTTTCAATAAATGTGGGCTTGAGGGTTTATTGACAATTTTAATATATGGTCAGAACAAGATCATATTATATGACTAACCAATGTGGAAAATATTTTTGTTTTGATTTGAGTATTGACCATCTAAAATTAACCATTTCAAGAAAATAGAGTGATATCCCTCTTAGAGCATAAATATTTATTGATAAGCAACCAGAGGAAAGGAACAACTCTAACGAATACAAGATGGCAGTGGAATAAGAAAGAAAAATGAGACAAGACTGAGTTCATGGTAATTTGTTCCAAGGCTGGCTGTAATCTAGCGAGCTCCCTAAAAATACATTATGGAGGAAAACCTCTCGGAGAACTTCATACTGCTTCATATTTGCCAGAAATATTTAATTCCATTTCAACTAATGAACTCATGTGTGATGTGACGGCAAGTATTATAAAATATACAGTTATTTGGAGTCAGGACATATAAATAAACTGAACGTTTTTCCTTGTTAAGCTTTACTCACACATCCTCGAATTGTGTTATAAATAACTTCTTGTGCAACTTGGAAGCAGAACTTCAGCTAAAACTTAAATTGAATGTATTAAATATGTACAGTTGTTTGAGTAAAGGGAGGGAAGCTTTGTATGTAAGTAACCTTATGCTCCACAGCACTAACATTAGTGGAAGTGGCGGATCATCGCGTCAAGTAATAACAAATTATTTGGTAACAGATTGATTAAATAAAATGTGTGTCAACCTGCCAAGAAAACGGTGACAACTTGAAGATATATTGTTTCATCGGAATACAGTTTCCGTGAGGCGTTCCATGGAAACAAGCCCAAGGGAGGAAGTGGCTCTCAAGGAAATGCAATGGCTTCCCGTTACCT
Organism: Riptortus pedestris; assembly: GCA_019009955.1. Classification (NCBI taxonomy): domain Eukaryota; kingdom Metazoa; phylum Arthropoda; class Insecta; order Hemiptera; family Alydidae; genus Riptortus; species Riptortus pedestris. The sequence goes on along the minus strand of CM032228.1, from coordinate 228,012,888 downwards.
TCCACATGATACTGTCCAACAGTAAAGTACGAATGGAAAGAACTCTGCTTCGGCCAAAATTGTTTCAGAACCTTCCAAAAAGTACTCTGTAATCTATTTAAACCGACTAATGATAGACACTACCCAGCGAGCAAACAATAACTTTCCCCCAATCCTGCCTGATTGTACATGTCGTACAAGATAATTTTGATAAGGATTAAACCTGCAGATAATCCGCTTCAATTTATTCGTGGTTGCACAAAGTGTACCCACTTAAAAAACTAAAAAAACTGAATATTACAGTTTTCAGATTTCAATAAAATTATCCGTTTTTGCCCTACCTGGGCCCACATTTCTAGTTTCTCCGTGGTCTGTTCATGTACTTATCTCGCATAACTCAAAAACGTCTAGCCTTGGAATGTTGATATTTCGTATTTAAGACGGTTGTAGCATCTTGTTGTGTCCCTTCCCTTTTGATGGAAATCAATTAGAGAGAGAAGGTACTTGGACGAGGGTGGATATACATCAAATTAATCACAGGAAAAGAAACATGGTATATCATTTTCAAATGAAATAATTTTAAATAAGTATAACAAAACATTGGGTTTACTTAACTTAACAAGAGTACAATAATAAGTAATGTTGTGTAGATGTCAGATTTTTAAAATCCATTGATTCCATATACATGAGTACTTACTTTTTAATAAGGTTATATTTCGGAAATTATTTTGCTACTATTAAGAAGTTATTGGAAACATTTGTAAGTTTGAAGGCTTTCGTTGTGTTGATATGAATTAAAACCGGTTTAAAAAAATTTATAAGGCATTCGGAATAAATGCTACACGTGAAAATTGCTTAGGGTTGTAGTTTGTTTGAAATATTATTATTATTTGTTTGAGATGCCGCTACAATGGCGATTCATTTTTAACATGTTGGAATTAGTTAGTTTGGAGCTTGGTTCAAGGTGGACCTACAGAGATTAGGCTAGCGTAATTACAAAAATCCGTCACGCAGGGACTGCGTAAACTAAGCAGATTTCCCATGTGAAGTTTTACAATAGAGAAATCTGCATACTGGTAACACAACACCACCGTGATTAAATACAAATGGTAATGATAAATCTTTCAGTTAATTAAAATAAATTCCCAATTGAAACGGCTTCTGAATTTTAAGAATAATTTATATTTTAATAACTCAAATTTTAGTAGTCCAAGAACTAAAGAAGGGGGGGGTGGCGGATGAACAGAACGTATTTGCATAAATCTCACAAAGTAACGAAGGTAAGGTAAGATTAGGAACGACAGGTAAGGTTAGAAGCAGCTTCCACCTGAGCCGAGCAATGACGGAAATGGCCGACCTATACCCTACCACATGCCTCACAGACTTCATAAAAATGCAAATATCTCGGTTAATATTAATGATAAAGAATAAATGTACATAACAATATTTATAGTATATTTAATTTGCAATAAGATTGATTCTATACAAGTTTTCGATCCAAAGCATAATAACGGAGATATTTTGAATTTTCGAAAATCCTCTCTCTAATCCCCCCCTTCCTGAAGTCCGATTTCAGCCATTAACGAACTTGATCTGTCTTTTTACATAAAACGGTTAAATATCGAGTTTCGTAACGATCAAACAAAAATTGCGACCGCTAGAGCGTTAACAGACAAATATATATATATATAATTTTGAACGGACCTCATTTTCGACATCTCCTGGCAAGGATCGATGAACATTTGAAGAAATGTTTCGAAAATCGCGTCATGAGTACAACCTCAATAGCTGATTTCCCTCAATAGGTAAATAAGGGAAATCTGATAAAAGCATAGCTAGTCAAACACGATGGCAGCTGCCTTCAAGAAATGTAGTGATCCATAACTGTCAATAAATAATGAGAATTTACTTGCATAAATTTAAATTATCTACTAGGGAGTATCACGAACAGAATTTAACATTAACAGACCATGGTTCAAAACTACAGGACAGCTGTAAACGAAAGGTTTTGTGACTATGACTGTAATAAAGAAGGTTTACGAGGAAGCTCTAGAAGAAGATAAGACAAGTTCGCTAGCTTTTCAGCAGCCCATACATCATTTTATCTAAGGAACGACTGGGCCCATTCGCCCTGAAATATAGAGCATAAGGCTGCCTTTTATAGATGCCCGATATTGTTAACAGCCACAGCGGGAGTCACGAGATAATAAACTCTCATCAGTAGGGACACATAAGTCTAGCCTTTAAAGTGATCATCACAAATAAAAGGTTTTCTTAAGTATTTCTTTTTTAAAAAATTTTATTCATATATAAATAAATAAAACTCAAAGGTACTCCTCTGTCAAAAATTATATTAAAATAAGAGATACAATTTTTTCGGGCAATTTTATGAACAATGACGTCAAAACTGAAATTCTTGTTTGTCCACCCTTTGTTACCCAATGATAAAAACAACTAGAACGATTTCAATGAAATATAATATTGATGGCTGACAGTGTTGATGAGCTGTCTGGATTAACAAGAGGCCGAATATTTTAACACTGGAGGATCTAACTGTAATCATGAAAGCTGTGCAATGTTACTGAATAAGAGAAATACTGATACTGCGTAGTAAAACTATATAGATATGATAGCATAAAGTGTAAATCACAAGAGCAGAAGTAGGGTTAATCTAAGGCTGAAAAAAATAAATCCCTTCATACTACAATTTCTTAAAAAAGTACAAAACCATAACAATATAGCCAAATTATATATTTCCAGATCCTACCCAAAATAACAGATTTATTTATGATTTCCAAGTTATATTTTGTGTTAAGTTCTCTAATACCTACTCCTCATCAATTCTGGGTGATTTCGGCCAATACATTTCACTTGAAACGTTTAAATATCGTGTTGGCTAATAACAAACAACATTTCGTACTTTTAGAGCGGGAGTATGGCAATACAACTTTTCTAGATTTTTTTAAGACATCTTTACTCCTTGATTCTTCGGCGGACACAGTTGTAAACGTTCGAAAATAAACGTCTTCCTGCTGGTGTCTATTTGTCTGGGCTTTGAAAGGTGGACCAACCTAACGGTCATGCCAATCCATTCTGACGATGGAGAGATTTGAAAAAGCTATAACAAGAAATCAAACATCTCTATCTCCGGGAAGTCTCGGGAATCTTGGTGCCTGACTAATGAAAAATTAAGAATCATCAAGAAGCGGGCAAATTTTGAACTATAAAAAATTAAAAACCTCAAGATAAAAATGAATTGACCTTGAGATGTACATTACTTCTTCCAGAGTCGCAGTGAATTTTCCACACCGTGCAGTCTGATGAATTATGCACGAGTTCTATTCTAGTTCTATTTTAAGACAATTACATTCTGCATTTAAATCCATTTGGTAATGAGACTCAGTACAGTCGTTCTCCATCACTCTCGACAGAAGCTACATCCCTTCACCACAATGAGAGGAGCTTCTCCCAGCCTGGCAAGGAAGTCTAAGGAGGAATATGAAATTTGAAGAAAATAGCCACTGTTATCACTTCACTTAACTTCTAAAGGAGATCTCTGGGCCATTGTCTCTTAAGGCGTCGCAGAGGGGAATATGGATGAGTGGTACTGGAAAGGACTAGGACTTCTGGATTAGGATGATTGGATAGCCTGATGTGGAATTTTCTGAATCTTAAGGGAATTAGGTCCTTTACAAATGCGACATTAAGATCTTTATGGAGGGTGCGGCCTCTTATATAATATGGAGCATTTACTATGGTCCGCAGGACTTTGGATTGGAAAGTCTGGATGCGTCTGGTTTTCGAAGGTTTTGCTGCACCCCACACTTCTATTCCGTATGTCCATATTGGTTTAAGTAATAACTAGTATATTGTTAGTTTGTTATCGGTAGACAAGCGAGATCTCCTATGTAGCAGTCCGTAAAGTTGTCCGAATCGGTTGTTAAGTTCGCGTCTTTTAATTATTGTGTGGGTTTTCGAATAATAAAATCTGGAATAAATCTCCCCTGCGAGTATTTCCTTTAGCCAACAATATTGTCCATCATTCCTAAATATTTCGCTTTCAATAAATTCAATGTCCATTTTTACGTGATTTATAAAGTGATACTGAATAGAAAGGCGCTTCTGCAGAATTTCGAGTAACTACTATTACTGTCAGTAGCCAAAATTTCAATTTATCTTGCCATCAATGGAATGCCTTTAATTTAAAAAACTTACTTTTCCTTTTCAAAATGTGCCACGGCCAAATACAGCATAAATGTATTTGCTATCACAAATTCGAAAATAGTTCTCTGCTTTTATTAAGCGTCGACCACTCAAGGAGATTCTTCTTGATCGCTAATAGAGAGAACTAGTAAGGCCATGCTTTTTTTTTTGTGTACGAAAGCTGCCTGGAGTTTTTCTAGCTTCACCGCCCAAAGGAAAAATTTAAAAGAACTGCTGATACGTTGCTTCCTAGTGTTGCTTTAAATAAGCACTTTTTAACAGGAGTAACAAAATTGTTGCATACGAGGCAAAGGGGAAAAAATCCAGGCAAAGCAGGCAGCAAAAATGAATATTGTTTGGTCCACTGAAACAAACTTTTCAGGAACTGGCTTCCTGCTGAAATGTATGAAAACGCACCACACAGGAGCTGATTCCGAGTGAAAGAGTGTCAGCATCTGAACGTAAATCAGCTAGTAATTCTATAAACGATGAAAACATTCAGAACATTTGGAGTAATTTTATTGTTATGATCGTAAGCTCTTGAAATGGGTTTTAAATATTACTGACCTTACGCCATTTTTTTTTCGAGGTGAATAATGCTCTTTAATAATAAAGCTCAATTTATTATTTAATATCATAAAATTTAGCTTCTTTGGAGGAGCTCATATATATTCCAAATAAGTTAGCTTTAGTGTGAGCCAAAGTTTGACTTAAGGCGAATAAAAGAGAGAAACTGAATGGATAAAAATAGCAAGAAGAGAGAGTGGACTATCAATTCCAAAGGCGGGCTTGAATTATTCAGAAACCCCCCCCCCCCATTCGAGGAGGAGGAAACCCGAGAAAAACCACCGAGCTAAAATGGGGACCCATTGCCCTTCAATTTACTACTCCCCTTTTCGCTGCAGGCATTACTGAGGCCAACACTGGCTTCTATTAACTTCGAATTTTGTCAACGACATTTCTCCATGTTTTTTTTTAGAGTTACAAACAGGTTGAACAGAAGAAACCCTAATATTGACTCGACCACCCTTCACAGTGCCCATTAATCGAACATCGCTCAGTCCTTTCGGGGCTATATCGAGATGAAACCACTCGATTATACAATGTTAGAAAAGAAAATCAACTTTTAGCAGATTTCCACTAAGAGAAATTCCCTAGAGGCCATGTGCACATGGCGCTATTTTCTTCAAACATCAAAACGTCCGCCAAACAGGGGCTGCGTAAACTAAGCAGATTTCTCATGTGAAGTTTTACAATAGGGAAATCTCCATACGGGAGCCGAGCAGTTACGGAAACTGCCGAACTAGCTTTCGGCGTAAACTCACGAAAACAACCGACATTAGCCGATCTCAACTTGTCCGTTATCCGCACACACTTAATAAAAATGTACATATCTCGGTTAATATTAAAGATAGAGAATAAATGTATATGACAATATTTATAGTAAATTTAATTTGCAATAAAAATGGTTCTATACAAGTTTTTGATCCGACGTATAGTAACGGAGATATTTCGAATTTTCGAAAATCCCCCCTCTTAACCCCAACCCTCCCACTGGTCTGCTTTCAGCTATAGCCGAAGCTGATCTTTCTTTTTGCATAAAACGAATAAATATCGAGTTTGGTAATGATCAAACACAAATTACGACCGCTAGAGCGTTAACAAACAAATATATGTATATAATTTTGAACGAACCTTATTTTCGTCATCAATCCTAGATGGACATTTGAAGAAATTCTTCGAAAATCGGGCCATGAGTACGACCTCAATAGCTGATTTCCCTTGAGGGAAATCTACGAAAATGAGGTCCGTTGAAAGCTGTATACAGAAATACATATATACACATACGTATGTAACACATGGTATGTCCTGAAATTAATGAGTATTTTTTTTCTGATCTTACGTGACGTGATCCCGACCCTCATCAGTTGGACCCCAACCTTCATGGGAAGCACCTGATTGTAAAAGTGCGGTCGTGTAAAAGTTGCAGCCAAAATGCCTGAGTTCTCATGAGCAATCTTATGCACCAAAGTTTCTGTAAACATGTCTTGATAAATCTCGTCCGGAAACGGTCGAATTATGGAGGAATGCTTACAAGGAAAAAGCGCTTTTGCAGACACAAATTTGCCATTCAAGGACGGAATTGAGAGTGCTGAAAGAACAGCGATGTCGGCATCCGTCAACGTCAAGAAAGGATGCCCAGATCTTTTCATCACACAACACGAAATGTGCTGTAATGTGGGCACGTGACTAATACAGTCATTGACTCGTTATACCCGTGTTGTAAAAAGTGGCATTTGGATGAATTTATGTTTAAAATGGCTATTGTCCCTAAATTAAGTGAAATAATAATGGTTTCCCGTCGAAATAGAAAATTAGGATTCACGTAAACAGTGATTAATACCTTTATTTTCATCAGCGATATTATTGTTTTACGCTTAATTCGTGGAATTATCGCATCAACTGAAAATTACCAGAAATTTGAGAAACTTTTGTTCCTACAATCTGCTATAGTAACATAGAAATATGAAATGGAGCGAAAAGCGATAATAATCGCCCAAATGTTTTCCGACATTGGAGGTTTTTTACAAAATGTCACCGGGAGTCGGAAGTAGAGGAGTGACAAATACAATTTGTACAATACTAAACACAATTTGTTACTTACAGTTTTTGATAAAATTAGTGTTGAGGAAGATATTGAAGAATTTTTGGAATCTAAGTAACTCCCCATTCCTGCCAATAGTAGATAATTATAAAATATTAAGCTCACAATAATACACAAATTACAATGACAATATTAATTCTATACAAAAGATTTCTCTGTTCAGTGGAATCGCCCCGGGAAACATAAATAAATTCCCTTCGTCGACTGAAAATCTGAAAATCAAATTTGAAATTCGTAGTTTGCATTGCCGTTTTACAACCGAAATCAGTATTAAAAGCAATTTTTTCTTTACATGTTCTTGATAAAACTAACATTAACGATGGCATAGACGAATATAATATGCGTTTAAACCTCGAAAGAAACCTACAATAGTAGTTGAAAATGGAAATTATCATACAGAATATGTTGTACCTGGGGAAGTCGACTGCAGTCATTATACTTTTTGAGACATGACATATACGCAGAGCACATTTATTCTCGTTTAAGGGTTCAGTTCGCTCTTAACATTTTTCCGGTAAAACAAATATATTTATGTATGTGTTTTGAATCCTATCACAAAATAAAATAGCGAATGTTAACAAATCACATCCCAATAATGAAAAACACAAAAAAAAAAAAATAGTCAATCCTATTCAGCCTTTTTCATGGAACAAGAATACCCTTTGACATCCAGAAAATGAAAGTCAAAACTTCGAAATTCACTAATGTAAATAACGATTTACGATCATAATCGTTATATTCTAAACACAATTAGTTCTTTAATTTTCTCGATGAAACTACTATTAATGAAGACATTGTCGAATACGTGTTTTCACGTCTAGAGTACCCCCCCTCCACTTCTTGTTGGAAATTCGAATTGTCATGTAGCTTGTGTGCCTTGGGATAGATGGCTCCCAAGAATAAAACTCCATAGAAATCTTCGGATCCGTTGTTGAGTTATTAACAATCGGGCGGGGAGTCAGGCAAGATTTTTAATTTTGCTGTCATTGTTTGTAGAATATTCTAAAAGAAAAAAAAATATATCTACCAGATTTAAATCATGCAATTGTTAAGCCTAAATTTAATTTTGATTGTCTAACCAACTAAGAGTGTACATAGCTATGGAAAGAGAAATCTATGGACGCAATTCAACAACAACGGAAACGTAAATGCTATATGTCGGAAAAAAGGGTGCAAGGATGAATTACTACAATGAAGGGAACAAGAGTGGTTTGTAAAGCTCTGATTAAAGGCAAACGCGGGGAACGCATAGGGCCACTGCAAAAGGCTTTTGAGCAAACTTTAAAGGTAGGAAAGGGAAAAGTAGGGAGTTAGATGATAAAACGTCATTATTCGTGTCATGCAGCAACGGGACTTGACGGAGCAAAACAGGGACTATGACGGAATTTGAGGGGAGAATTGAGCAGACGAAGAGGGAAGACAGGTGACAGGGCGGCCGATACAACAGCAGGGGGTTGACTGATAACGGGGCTAGTATCAATGGGATATTGTCCCCTCAAGCCCTATCTCTCCAGTCATTGTCTCAACAACGCGCCCTTTACAGGGAGTGGTCGACAACTGGCAACACCAGCCCTGCAACACAAACACCTATCTTTTGGTTACAACCCCATTGATGTCTAATGACTACAGTGTTCCCCAAATAAGGAAATCGTCAATGATTAAATAAATAGCTAGACAAAGTAATCATATCCTGTCAAAAATCATTAAGACAAATCAAGAGTTACGTTTGACAGTGAAACGCGAATTCTCATGAAGGAAAACTACACAGATCTCGCGGTTCGAAGGAAAATAAGCCCAAAATGGATCGTTGCGGGCTGTGAAATAAGAGCACAGGAAAAGGAATCATAAGTAAAGCTAAACCGGCGGATTTGTACGACGAAGCGGACTTCATTATTATTCTCTATCTGGCAGAGCAGATTGCATCATGGTACAAAGCAAAGCACGATAGAAGAGAGGCAGGTCCAGGCAGTTGTGGCTAGATGACCTAAGAGAGGACGCACATAGGACGGGGGTCCAAGGTTGGAGGATCTAAACTAAGTCGCCTGGTAGCTAGACCGGGTGTTAAAATATCTCAGTTTCGTCGATGTAGATGCGGTCAAGAGTTCTCTGAGAGCTGTAGAAGCTTCAGCAACCAATAATACAAAAATGGGGTAATTCTACGTATATCATTTCTACACCTCTATTTATAATTTCAAATATTTAGAATGTAATTTTCAAATAGCACTAACGTAGCAGAAAATCGCGATTTAATTTATTGTTCGAAATGATGATCAATCCGAAAACCACTGCACTTTTCTATTCAATCCAACAAACAACTAAAAACCTTTTCATGTTTATGTGTGTGTGATCCCCTCACCAATTTTAACTTCGGGTCATCGTATTATAATTAGAATCGAGTACTAACAGGAAAAAATCTATAATCAACAAATTACACCAAATGTCACATTTGTTACACCACTACGTGAATACGAATAGTATTATCGAAGTTATGCATGTCGAAGAAACTTGTGTACAGCGGAGAGGAGCGGTTTAATATTACAGAGTCCAATCTACGAGTCATGAAACGTGAATAGCTAAAGACTGGTTACAAAAAAATTGTTTTTTCTTAGTTTTGAGTTGATTCACAGATTTATTAAGGAAATAATAAAACAATAATATTAAGTACATCACGGTGCTACATGAGCATCTATGAAAACACTCAATAGGGCAATGGAACAACAACATCGTAGTTCGGGCCAGGGTTTACATCCAGTAAACCAGCAGCTAGCATATTGCGTTCTTTTGTTAAATACTCCAAAGGCTTCCATGATTCAGGTGTATCCAAGCAGCCTGAGAAGGAGGTTAATTATTCTTTTCTTTGGCAAAATCATTTAATCACTTGACCTTTACATAACCAACATTCAACCATTTGACCTTTAAATAAGCAACGTACAATGCGTCGAACTTAGCATAACCCACATTCAACCCCTTGACCTTTGCATAGCCAACATTCAACCACTTGACCTTTACATAACCCAAGTTCAACCACTTGACTTTTAGATAACCAACGTTCAATCACTTGACCTTTACATAAACAATGTTGTACCATCTGATCTTTAGATAGCCCACGTTTGATCACTTGACCTATTCATAACCAACGTCCTATCACTTGACCTTTATATAACCAATGTTCTACCACCTGATATTTAGATAGCCAACGTTGAATCACTCGACCTATTCATAACCAACGTCCAATCACTTGACCATTATATAACCAATGTTCTACCACCTAATCTTTGGATAACCAACGTTGAATCACTTGACCTTTTCATAACAAACGTCCTACCACTTGACCTTTATACAACTAATGTTGAACCACTTGTCTTTTACATAAATCATTGTTACATTACAGCAATTTTGAATATGGCTCGGATAATGGAAAATCTGACTCGGCCTTGTCTGTCCCGAAGAGCAAAACGAGACCTCATAGAACTATTCAAGTTGCGTATTACTTGTTAAAGAGTGGTAGTTCCCACCAAAGACTGCCTAGTGAATCACTTACTGATAAGATTTACTAAGCCAAATATCCTTTCATTTTAATGGCGGATCATCGTATTGACCCGTTAGCTCATAGAGAAGTTTTTATCATAACTTATGTTAGATTTTATCATTAAGTCATCAAAATTCTTGAATAAACCTTCCCCTTTAGTCTTCCTTTAAAACGGCAATTTTTGTTAAATGCTTTAATCTGTAAATTCAGCAGCAGTGACAATTACAAATACTTTTTTTTTTTCTTTTTTCGGAAACCGTTGAATTCTAGTTTCTATTGAATAAATAAACTAACCTCTAGAAGCAGCTGTTAACCTTCTGACGTCTTTCCATAAATAATCAGGGAATCTGTCTGAAAGGCAAAACCCTGCTGACATGTTTTCCTCACCCTCCGTTACTCCTCCCTTACTCCATCACCATAAATCTTGCCAGATAGCCCCCATTCCTGCAAGATTCTTTTCCTATCCATTGTAATATAGTAGTACGAAGAAGAACCTTTACACGTTTAAAACACATAGACGGCCTAGTGGGAATATCAAAGGCCATCGTGCATTAATGAACATGAGTACAAGAAGCTGTCAAATTCGTACTTGTTATATGATACTTCAACGAGGAGTCCAACAATTCAGTTTAACACAAAACTGTATTCGAAATTCATCATTTGATACAAAATCTGTCAAAATCGTCATCTCAATTTGGAGTATTTTTGCTATTTGGTTATTTGATGAAGGGTGTAAATCCAAATTGCGTGACACCAAACAAATAAATAACAAAATTTTCATCTGTTAGTTAATGGAAAATTCAAAATACCTCCGTTGATACGAACCGGATCAAAACATGTTATAGAACCAATTTTGTTAAAGTAATGATGCTCTACAATTTATGTTATATTTATACATTTTTTCGTAACTCAAATATAAGCGAGTTATTCGTAATTTCTTGTTTTCAGTTGTCAGTAAACCCCCACTTCTACTGATTGGGTTTTTATTTATTTAGAATTAGTTAGAGAATATGTGGTAAGGTGAGATCAGTAGTGCCCATAACAACACGTGACAAATCTGCTTAGTTTACCCAAACTTGCCTACTTCACCTAAACTTTTCCTTAAACTTTACATTTTCCTTTTTACCTAAAATGTAGTTAACTAGATTTCATACCCAAACCACAAACTACTTAGTTTAGCTTTTATAGTGCCCTGTATTTCATTATTTTTTCAAAACCCTATCAAAAAAGTTTCTCCTTCGTAAAATTCGAAGCAGGTCCTTCTGCTATCTTATTGGTTTTTATAAAATCCAGATCTTCCCATCAACGCAAATAGAACTCCAAATGCGTGTATTATCTTTGAAGGAAAGTGGGGAAGAAGAATTTGTCTATTTCTTTCACAGCAGTGTTGTTGGAAGTGAATAATATTGTGTACTTGGAAGAAAAAAAAACTCCAATTCTTCACAAGTTTTTTATTTAATCGCTAAGCGCTTTCGAAGACTATTGTTTCATCTTCAGAGCTACTTGCATACGCTCATAGGGAATGACAGCCAGTGAGTCACTGCAATTGGACGTTTTTTTTTCTCCAAGATTTATGTCTACACGAATAGTATTACCGAAGTTATAGCATGTTGATGAAACTTTAGTGGATGGGAATATTTTTGTAGAGCAGATTCGGGTTCTAAGGTCTTGAAACGTGAAAAAAAAAAAATTGCTTGAGGTGGGTTAAAGCAATTTTTCTTTTTTTCTTTTTTTTTGTCGATTCCATGAAAAGTTCATCACATCAACATGGACAGCCAAACGCTCAGTGTACCAATTGAAAAACAAACAGAACTCGCTACAAAACTGTTACTTTCTTACTTACTTTATACCTAGACGTGAACAAGCATTAACAGTTGACTCAATGTCTCAGTTTATGGCAAATAGAACGGCTAAACTCTGAATGCAAACCAAGAAAGATTAAAACAACTAAAAAATGCAGGAATGGTGAATAATTTAAAAGGAAAAAACAGACCGTTGTAACTAGATTGCATCAAACTTTAACTGGCCACACATACAATGAAAGCCTAACAGAAGAATTTCAAAGGTTTAAAAGACATAAATATTTTGCACAACTAATTATAAAATAAATATGATGGGATGTTCATTAGTAAAATGACTTCAAGTAAAATGCACTTAAATTGTTTTGATTATAATGACAAACAAAAATTATGCTGAGGTCTACTAATATTTTTGTCGAATCAATCAATGGAAAATGCAAAAATACAATCAATTGTGAGAAAATAATTTAACTTTTCTTAAAAATACAAGTCTGGTTGCTTTACCGATCATCTTAACAATCTTTTACTTGCAGTTCACCAAATAATACAAGCTGCTTAGGGTGCAATTTTTATTTTAAAAGACATGGTTATTCATTTCCACACTCATGTCTTTAGGTGAGTGATAACAAAAATAGTATTCTCTGGTCTGTCAAAGATTTGACAGAGTGTAAATATACTCAAAGGAAACCCAATTAGAAAACAAACTTCCCCAAAAATTCCTATTCTATCTAAAGGCCGATGTATTCTCATATATATTAATTCATTGCAACTTGCTTATTTCAGATCTGTGCTGATATTCATGAAGTCGTTCCGCAATTACCGAACCAAACTCGATTATTTTTTATGGCGCAATCTCCAATTTATCCGTGAATAATATTTATTCACATTATTGTTAATATGTGATAAATCCTACGGAATCAAAATAAATTCTCTTGCTTCGTGGCAAGGGGAAGGAATATCTTTAGAGGTAAAATCATTTCAATGGGGGTGAAGGAAAGAGAAATTAGCTAATAAAAACAAATTCTATATTACTTATCTTTATTTCAAGAAAAATAAAAAAGGGGCAGAAGTATTCATCTCTAGTCAATAATATATGTGTATTATATTATATAAATTGTTTTCCAATTGCTATGACTCATGAAAAACAAATAGAGGACGGAAAATGAAATACGACAAACACTGAAATACTATAGTAAACATAGGCGCTAACATATTAAAGAAAAGACCCATTTAAGGAAAACCTGGGCATTTAATTAGTTTAATGCACTTCTGTTGAACATATATCAACCAATACTGAACAGCAATTAAGATAATCAGTTGAGCCAGTTTGTCTAAAACAAATACAGAGCCTGACAACCCTCTGAGAAAAACATGACAGCCATCAACAAATATTCCAATTTACAAATTGTTCAAAGAGAAGTGGCAAAAAATAAATTCAGTAAGATCATTTCAAAAAGGCTTATAAAAAACATAAAAAGAAAAAACTATCTACAATTTGCCAGAAGTACTAGCTTACCATTAACTTAACACATTCATTAAATCCAAATATTTTGAGTAGAAATCATAATTATGAGCAATTATTTTACATTAAAAATAAGTAGCGTGAAATTCTTAGTAAATTATTCCCAAGTGTAGAAAAATATACCTGGAATAAATATATAAAATTTGTTTTATTTGCTAACCAAAATAAGGCTATAAATTATTTATTTTTCCGTTGTTCTATAAATAAAAACATAAAAACAAAGCAATATAGCACATGACCATAGGGTTAATAATTAAATTATTTTATGAACATTAGACATTTTATATCAAATAAACTTTGTTTTTGTGTTTTTTTTTTCTTCATTCATTGATGAGCTTTAAAATTAATCAGGGATAAAGTTAAAGATAATTCATAAATTTATCTAACAAACTGTGTAAATACAATGAAATGTTTCATATTTTATCACGTGCCTTGTTGAAAGTTCTGGAGTAGAAAAGCCCAGGTCAAAGTATGGGCTATCCCGTCTGTAATGAAAATGTTTTCATATTAAGAGATATAAAATAGGATCAAGCTTTATAATTATGAAAGAAACATATAAAATGAAGATGAGATACACAAACAGCTAGTCAGATAATGAGTTTATCAAATCACTGAGAAAAAATATTACAATATACAGGAATAACAGAAGAGTACAGAACTTCCTCAATCGTATCTACATTTAAATTAGATAAGGGAACTGGACACTCAATTGACGGGTGGGATATGAAAAAAATATGATCTAATCTGAATTATTGCTTGATATTCTGTGATCTAAAAATGTCTTCATTGATCTTGTTAGGGGTATTTTTAGCTGGCACGATTACAATGAAAGCCTAATATAAGAATTTCAAAGGTTTAAAAGACATAAATATTTTGTACAACTAATTATAAAATAAATATGAAGGGATGTTCATTAGAAAAATGATTTCTTATAAAAGGTACTTAAATTCTTTTTATCATGATGACAAACAAATAATTATGATAATAATAATAATTTTTGTCTTGAGTCAATCATTGGAAAATGCAAAAATACAATCAATTGTGAGAAAATAATTTAATTTTTGTTAAAGATACAAGTCTGATTGCCTTAATGATCAGCTTAACAATCTTTTACATGCAGATCACCAAATAATACAAACTACTTAGGGTGCAATAATTTTTTTTAAAACATATTGCGCTTCAATAATAATAAAATGAGTCAACATATGAATCAAGCAAAAAATAAAAAATAACAGTGATTAAATTGAAAGTTGCCAGAAGTCTTCAGAATCTGTAGAATTTTGCTATCTGACAAGACTTTCCAAATAAAAGTGATAAAGCAAACGGGAAATTATAGGCTGTAGAAATAAACAGTCAAAAGCACAGTCGAGATGTGCCGTTCAAAAGATAAAAACACAGATTCTCAAAGTGAAGTAGGAAAAGAATCACTCTCTTTTAGTACCAGGAATCTGCAGAAGTGGATCCATGCCAATAAGGCGCGAGAAACTCGGCCTCCTCGTAGACTCAGTAGTCGTTGATGAGGTCAACGGAGGAGATCCGTGTCCCCGGTTGTTAAGCGATACACTCTCCACCATCATGGATATATTTTCATATAATCCTAATTTGACGCTGCCAACATATCAAAGGTGAAGTCAATTCTTTGTTCGGGTATATATTAAGAATGGTGCAAAATGGCCACACATGTTAAAACAAAAAAAAAATTAGCTGTGCATTCCAAACCAAAAGCTATGGCAAATCTTGTTCACTCTAAAGACCAGAAAACTACAAGTACAAAAATAGTTAGAGGTACCAAAACATAAATCAATATGCAAAAAGTTACAAATAATTGTAAACAAGTATAACACCAAGTGCTATTTAATTTCTTCTCTTTTTTTAATTCCATTGCAATAAATTATTATTTCCTGCTTTATTAATGCTACTATTAAATCTCTTTCAGAACCTACAATTAAAACAATGCTTAAAAATAAATGAAAAATTACAATACTCAATAGCTAAAATTTAAATTCTAAAAGCCAAGAGATATACAAAATCGGTTTATTCAATATGAATTACAATAAAATACATGGTAGAAAAGAAATTAGTATGACTATAAAAACAAATTATTTTAAGTATCAATCATTTATATTTTCCATCTAACAGTTATAGTGTCTTTAATTAATCTATAAATTTCACTCACTTCACTTCAAAGCCTAATTAAATAAAAATTTTAATTGGATGCAGAACAGAATAAATCTACATAAACTAAGGGCTGTGAAGAGCACTAAGTGAACAGACCTAAAGCAGATGCAGAAGGCAGTAACCTATGATCCATTAAGACATTTGTGAGGGCTCCTATCGGCTAATATTGAATAGCGTCGTGGAGGACACTATGACAACGGAGGGTCAAAACACATCTTATCTGATTGATTATCCCTCCATTTGCTCAACAATATTGATGCTTAACAACACTCCTAAATATATATTAAAAGATTAAGGATCAATATTCACGTGTATTGAAGTAATGGTCACAAATTACAACTTATTCCATGAATATTTAATGTCAGCTTATTATTAATTCTTAATAATCAATGGCTGATACATAAACAAACCATTTAAAAAAATGGTATAAGTTTTATTGCAGAAAATGTATTAACTTGTAGTTAATACAAATTATGGCCCGACCAAGAAGCATATATATTGATATTGATACAAAATAAAGCAGATTGAAAAATGAGTGGATCAAAGTTATGGCCAAAAAGCAAGACACCCACATAATTTCCCCATAATAATAGGAAACCCTATACTTTCACACAAAAGGGAAGATAAATCCTTAAGGAATCAAATAAATAATCATATACGAAATATTAAACATAAAAAATACGAGTTGGTATTTGAACTATTGAAAGGGAGCTAAATCGAAAATTGCAAAATTGATTCTCCAGATGTTTAATAATATGAACTTTTCTTCGAGGACCTCTTTTTACTATATGGTGTCAATATTTCATTTATGAACCTCATCCTTCATCTCTCCTGCTCTTGAATACACCTGAAAACCTCCTTGTATATATAAAGTACACCTGGTAATTATTTGTGAGTAGGACATTGAACAAACAAGGTCAGGAAAGTACAGGGTCACAAGGACATTTTGTGGTTTCCCATTGCCTTCTGCATCCTCACAACCTACAATGAAGGCAACAGGGCAGAAAATCCAATCACGCCTACAAGCTGTATTAATAAAAATATCATGTTCAGCTTAATAAGTCATGTTTAAATATGGTTTTCACTAAGAGATAAATAAATGAGTTATTCCGGTAAAAGGAAATTCAGCTATGTTTAGCTTATATTCCCTGTATTATTAATTTCATTTTATTGTGCCACCAGTTGCCAGTTGAAGTTGTACTTGATGAGAATAAAATGTTGGCCTCGGAAAATAATCCCAGAAAAGGAGGCAGTTTTACCAAAGCTATAAAACATCATAGCAGCAGCATAACTAATGTATTGAGGGCTCCCTCATAAGTATTTCATGGGAGCTCATATCTCACAAAAAAATAAAAAAAGTATCATGTTACCAGTCTGATTATTGCTACTATTTATTAACATCCACTTTGTGTTACTACTTGCGACATGTCATCTACAGGTTACCACCTTAATAATTGTACTCGGAGAAAATAAATTTTACTTTTATTTACTTGCACAGTATTGATTGTATAATTGTACTTATTGTAAATAAAGAACTTTTTTTTATAAATTTAACTTAAACAGTGTACAAAAATAAAATAAAATGGGGCATTTAAGATATTCTTTTCTTATCTAATATATTTTAATTTTTGACTATAGTCCCTCTATACTTCTATACCACAGAACCAGTGGACCTGTTATCATTGCTAACATCTTTAACTCCATACATAAAACTTGCCTGAGGAAGGGCACATAACCTCAAAGTATTTTTAAAAAAAGGAAAATTGTACTAGGAGTGGAGGGTTGGAGAGGGAATAAAATACAAAATTCATACATATCGCTACAGAAACCGAATTGATTGAACTTTTATTTGGAAATACATCTCCTTAATATCACCTCCGAAAGCAATTCTACCCCGCTGGAAATGCATGAGCAAATCAGGAATGCAGTGATATAAATCAGGACCTTTCAGAAGCTGATTCTTTAAACTTAGGCCACCGAACTTGGCTGACGCGTTAAAAACAAGCTTGATTTTGCTGGGCTTATTATGAGTAAAAACAGTGAGGTGATGCGGGTACCACACCAAATAAGGTCAGCTTTTGCATTTATTCCATCCCTAGAAAGCTAATAGGCGGTAGGATCATTTTGTTACTCACTTATATGCGAAAACTTTCTGAAAAAAATTGTATGTTGCAATCTTCATCGGACATTCAAATACATGTTTGTTTGTTTTTTTTTTGAAAAGAAAAGTAATAATGAATAATATTAAATAAAAAAGTCCGCCACGCAGGGGCTGCGTAAACTAAACAGATTTCCCACGTAAAATTATACAATAGAGAAATCTCCATACGAGTGCCAAAGAGTTACGGAAACGGCCGAACTAGCTCTTGGCAGGAAGCTCACTCCCGTCCGTTACCCGCCCACATTTAATAAAAATTCAAATATCTTGGTTAATATTCAAGATAGTGAATAAATGTATATAACAATATTTATTTAATTTTCAATAAGATTGGTTCTATACAATTGTTCGATCCAACCTATGGAACAAAGATATTTTGAATTTTCGAAATCCTCCCCTCTAAACCCCCCCTCCCTCTGCCCTGATTTCAGCCGTTAACAAACTTGATCTTTCTTTTTACATAAAACGACTAAATATCGAGTTTCGTAATGATTAAACAATAATTGCGACCACTAGAGCGGTAACAGACAAATATATATATATATATATATATATATATATATATATATATATATATATATATACAGTTTGAGTTTTGATACCCCTTAAGGGAAATCTTCTAAAAGTTAACCGCTATATCAAGAGTAGTGGCAAACACCCGTTACTATTGGTTGAATTAAAAACATTATATATAAGCAAATTTATTAATAAATTGTTGTACTATACATCTTTCTCTAACTTGAAAATTAACAGAATAATTCAGTTTTCATCTTTTGGTTAGCATTCACTC
This sequence comes from Riptortus pedestris, assembly GCA_019009955.1. NCBI lineage: Eukaryota > Metazoa > Arthropoda > Insecta > Hemiptera > Alydidae > Riptortus > Riptortus pedestris. The sequence continues at coordinate 227,994,065 of CM032228.1, read as the reverse complement.
CTACTCATGGGTTCTTCACTTACAGTAACAGTATACACATCATCTCATGTCAAATTTACATTCACTGCCATTGGTTGTATACATATACATTCTGAACAGATTAAATTTGTGCCCTCTCCTAAATAAGAGTAATGATCATTCGATGAAATTCTTCAAAAATTGTATCACAAAAACAATTTCATAGGAGAATCTACTGACAACTAGACAAAGCTTAAGATAAAAAGACATTTAGCTTCTATTGCACTACGGGTTTCCATTCCAGCAGTCCGTCAGTTAAAATGAAAAACACTAATTCGTTATCAATAGCTCTTCGGCTATCTTCATCAGGCTACTCATCGGTGCTACTGTTGATCTATCTATATTGGTCAAAGTCTAGGGACTTGGTAGTCTACTTTGTCCATTGGGAGTGGGGTAACTAGATCAACACTAAAGGTGATAAGTCGCCTGATGAAGGTAGCAGAACTGCTAACTAAGGAAATTAGCATTTTAACAAATTTCCCTTTAAGGAAAATCAGCTATTGAAGTTGTACTCAGAAAACTATTTTCAAAACATTTCTTGAAATGACCATCAATCCTGAAGTTTGTTCAAAGCTGTGTATATATATATATATATATATATATATATATACTAGCTCAGATACCCGGCTTCGCCCGGGAATTCATTTGAGGCTGAATGGTGATGGTATTTTTTTGGCAGGCTTTACATTGCACAATATTTTGACATTTACCCGTCCCAGTGTTTAGGATTGATACCCGTCTTTGCCGTGGATTTGCTAATAATAGAATTATTTGTTCGATAAGGCTTCACAGTCTTCGATATTTTCATATTTCCCGTCTCTTATACATGTAAATATGGTGAATTTTTATTTCAGGCCTCCCTTATAACCCCCCTCCCGTTCGAACCTAAAAATTTTAATATAACTTATAATCATGGAAGAATTAATGCTAATTGACATACCGAGCTTTGTTAAGTTCGGATCAGCCGTTAGTGCCCGCTAAAGTTTTAACGTATAACTCATTTATACTTAGGTATACGACAAAAGTGTATATAACAAAAGTTACTCCAAATAACAAAATAAACAACTTTTGTTTTGTTTATATTTGCGGAAAAACCAATAGGAAACGAAATATCACTATTATTAATTTCAGGCCTCCCTTATAACCCCCACTCCTGCCCGTCCCTAGAAATGTTAGTATGGCTTATTATAAGGAAGGCGTTGCTGCTAATTCACATACCGATTTTGGTTTAGTTCGGTTGAGTCTTTTGTGCCAAATAAAATTGTGGACTCCCGCAATAGTTTTTAGCGTATAACTCATTTATACTTCCGTTTACGGCAAAAGTACATATAACAAAAGTTACTCTAAATTACAAAATAAATAACTTTTGTCATGTGCATATTTGCTGAAAAATCAATAGGAAACGAAATATCGCTATTTTTAATTTCAGGCCTCCCTTATAACCCCCACTCCTGTTCGTCTCAGAGGATATTAATATAGCCTAAAGTCTAAGTTGGGTTAGTAGTAATATACATACCAAGTTTCATAAAATTCGGTTCAGCCGTTTATGCGTGAAAAGGTAACAAACAAACAAACAAACAAACAAACAAACAAACAGACACCAAAGAAACAAAATGCAGTTATGGTGTCTGTGACATGTGAAACGAAAAGTTATCGTGAAATTTCGCGAAAAAAATCAATGTACAGACAGAGGTTACAATTTTATATATATATAGCTCAGATACCCGGCGTCGCCCGGGAATTCATTTGAGGCTGAGAATGGTGATGGTATTTTTTAGCAGGCTTTACATTGCACAATATTTTGACATTTACCCGTCCCAGTGTTTAGGATTGATACCCGTCTTTCCCGTGGATTTGCTAATAATAGAATTATTTGTTCGATAAGGCTTCACAGTCTTCGATATTTTTATATTTCCCGTCTCTTATACATGTAAACATAGTGATTTTTTATTTCAGGCCTCCCTTATAACCCCCCTCCCGTTCGAACCCAAAAATTTTAATATAACTTATAATCATGGAAGAATTAATGCTAATTGACATACCGAGTTTTGTTAAGTTCGGTTCAGCTGTTAGTGCCCGCTAAAGTTTTAACGTATAACTCATTTATACTTAGGTATACGACAAAAGTGTATATAACAAAAATTACTCCAAATAACAAAATAAACAACTTTTGTTATGTTTATATTTGCGGAAAAACCAATAGGAAACGAAATATCGCTATTTTTAATTTCAAGCTTTCCTTATAACCCCCACTCCTGCCTGTCCATAGACATGTTTGTATGGCTTGTTATAATGAAGGCGTTAGTGCTAATACACATATCGAATTTTATTTAGTTCGGTTGAGTCCCTTGTACGAAATAAAATTATTGACTTCCGCTATAGTGTTTAGCGTATAGCTCATTTATACTTAGGTATACAACAAAAGTGTATATAACAAAAGTTACTCTAAATAACAAAATAAACAACTTTTGTTATGTGCATATTTGCCGAAAAACCAATAGAAAACGAAATATCGCTATTTTTAATTTCAGGCCTCCCTTATAACCCCCACTCCTGTTCGTCTCAGAGAATTTTAATATAGCCTAAAGTCTAAGTTGGGTTAGTAGTAATACACATACCAAGTTTCATAAAATTCGGTTCAGCCGTTTATGCGTGAAAAGGTAACAAACAAACAAACAAACAAACAAACAAACAAACAAACAAACAAACAAACAAACAAACAAACAAACATACACGAAAGAAACAAAATGCAGATATGGTGTCTGTGACATGTGAAACGAAAAGTTATCGTGAAATTTCGCGAAAAAAATCAATGTACAGACAGAGGTTACAATTTTATATATATATAGATAGACTAGCTCAGATACCCGGCGATGCCCGGGAAATTATTGTTGACTGACTAATGATGATATTTTGATAGCAAGACTTCAATGTGTACAATTACACTTCCCTCCACGACGTAATGATTTTCCGAAATAGCCAACCCTGAAGGGTAACTTTTGGGGATTAATAGAATAGATATTTTAGTTTTGAAGGATAAATGAAAATGTGTTCCTAATTAATCCTTCTACACTTTATGACTCACCGTTTTTCAATAATTCAAACCATATTCATGGGTAGCATTTATTACAATTAAATATCATCCATAATGAACATATTTTCTTTCAAAGGCCTACCCGAGCTCAAATAGTTCAGGCAAAGTTTTATACGTAAGATTATATTTGTAATAGTGAATCTCACTGGAAATCACTTCCAGCAATGCCAGACGGGAGTAAACTCAATTAACTGGTAAGGCTGCCGTCATCTTCCGCTCCCGCATTAGATTTCTCGCTTTTCAGCCTCTTTTATAATCCCCACTCCCGTTTGGACCTAAAATTTTAATATAGCTTATGATCATGGAAGATTTAATGCTAATTGACATACCGAGTTTTGCTAAGTTCGGTTCAATCGTTAGTGCCCAACAAAATTGTTGACTCCCGTTTTAGATTTTAGTGTATATCACGTTTATACTTCTCTATACGACAAAAGTGCATATAACAAAAGTTACTCTAAATAACGAAATAAACAACTTTTGTTATGTGCATATTTGCTGAAAAAGCAATAGGAAACTAAATATCGCTATTTTTAATTTCTGGCCTCCCTTATAACCCCCACTCCTGCCAGTCCCTAGAAATGTTAGTATAGCTTATTATAAGGACATATTTCCCGTCTCTTATACATGTAAATATGGTGAATTTTTATTTCAGGCCTCCCTTATAACCCCCCTCCCGTTCGAACCTAAAAATTTTAATATAACTTATAATCATGGAAGAATTAATGCTAATTGACATACCGAGCTTTGTTAAGTTCGGATCAGCCGTTAGTGCCCGCTAAAGTTTTAACGTATAACTCATTTATACTTAGGTATACGACAAAAGTGTATATAACAAAAGTTACTCCAAATAACAAAATAAACAACTTTTGTTTTGTTTATATTTGCGGAAAAACCAATAGGAAACGAAATATCACTATTATTAATTTCAGGCCTCCCTTATAACCCCCACTCCTGCCCGTCCCTAGAAATGTTAGTATGGCTTATTATAAGGAAGGCGTTGCTGCTAATTCACATACCGATTTTGGTTTAGTTCGGTTGAGTCTTTTGTGCCAAATAAAATTGTGGACTCCCGCAATAGTTTTTAGCGTATAACTCATTTATACTTCCGTTTACGGCAAAAGTACATATAACAAAAGTTACTCTAAATTACAAAATAAATAACTTTTGTCATGTGCATATTTGCTGAAAAATCAATAGGAAACGAAATATCGCTATTTTTAATTTCAGGCCTCCCTTATAACCCCCACTCCTGTTCGTCTCAGAGGATATTAATATAGCCTAAAGTCTAAGTTGGGTTAGTAGTAATATACATACCAAGTTTCATAAAATTCGGTTCAGCCGTTTATGCGTGAAAAGGTAACAAACAAACAAACAAACAAACAAACAAACAAACAAACAAACAGACACCAAAGAAACAAAATGCAGTTATGGTGTCTGTGACATGTGAAACGAAAAGTTATCGTGAAATTTCGCGAAAAAAATCAATGTACAGACAGAGGTTACAATTTTATATATATACTAGCTCAGATACCCGGCTTCGCTCGGGAATTCATTTGAGGCTGAATGGTAATGGTATATTTTTGGCAAGGCTTTACTTTGCACAATATATTGACATATACCCGTTCCAGTGTTTAGGGTTAATACCCGTTGTTGGCATTTGTTAATAATAAAATTATTTTTTTATGTAAGACTTCACTATCCTGCATATTGTCATATTTCCCGTCTCCTGTGCATTATGCATAGATTTGAATTATTAAGGAGAAAATATTGCATTCATTTGAATTAATTTTTTCAGGTGAGGTACCTGGTAGTTCATATTGAAAAGAAGTGTTGAGCAAATTTCTCTAAATAACAAAATAAACAACTTTTGTTATGTGCATATTTGCCGAAACCCCAATAGGAAATCATTATTATTAATTTCAGGCCTCCCTTATAATCCCCACTCCTGCCCGTCCCTAGAAATGTTAGTATGGCTTATTATAAGGAAGGCGTTAGTGCTAATACACATACTGAGTGTTTTATTTAGTTCGGTTGAGCCTTTTGTGCCAAATAAAATTGTTGTCTCCCGCTATAATTTTTAGCGTATAACGCCTTTATACTTTGGTATACGATAATAGTGTATATAAAAAAAAGTTTCTATAAATAACAAAATAAACAACTTTTCTTATGTGCATATTTGCCGAAAATGCAATAGGAAACGAAATATCACTATTATTAATTTCAGGCCTTCCTTATAACCCCCACTCCTGCCCGTCCCTAGAAATGTTAGTATAGCTAATTATAATGAAGGCGTTAGTACTAATTCACATGCCGAGTTTGGTTTAATTCGGTCGAGTCTTTAGTGCCAAATAAAATTGCTTTAGTTTATAGCGTATAACTCATTTATGCTTCCGTATACGGCAAAAGTGCATATAACAAAAGTTACTCTAAATAACAAAATAAACGACTTTTGTTATGTGCATATTTGCTGAAAAGCAATAGGAAACGAAACATCGCTATTTTTAATTTCAGGCCACCCTTATAACCCCCACTCCTGCCCGTCCCTAGAAATGTTGGTATGGCTTATTATAAGGGAATCGTTAGTATTAATTCACATAGCGAGTTTGGTTTAGTTCGGTTGAGTCTTTTGTGCCAAATAAAATTGTGGACTCCCGCTATAGGTTTTAGCGTATAACTCATTTATACTTCCGTATACGGCAAAAGTGCATATAACAAAAGTTACTCAAAATAACAAAATAAACAACTTTTGTCATGTGCATATTTGCCGAAAAACCAATAGAAAACGAAATATCGATATTTTTAATTTCATGCTTCCCTTATAACCCCCACTCCTGTTCGTCTCAGAGAAAATTAATATAGCCTAAAGTCTAAGTAGGGTTAGTAGTAATATACATACCAAGTTTCATAAAATTCGGTTCAGCCGTTTATGCGTGAAAAGGTAACAAACAAACAAACAAACAAATAAACAAACAAACAAACAAACAAACAAACAGACACGAAAGAAACAAAATGCAGTTATGGTGTCTATGACATGTGAAACGAAAAGTTATCGTGAAATTTCGCGAAAAAAATCAATGTACAGACAGAGGTTACAATTTTATATATATATAGATAGACTAGCTCAGATACCCGGCGATGCCCGGGAAATTATTGTTGACTGACTAATGATGATATTTTGATAGCAAGACTTCAATGTGTACAATTACACTTCCCTCCACGACGTAATGATTTTCCGAAATAGCCAACCCTGAAGGGTAACTTTTGGGGATTAATAGAATAGATATTTTAGTTTTGAAGGATAAATGAAAATGTGTTCCTAATTAATCCTTCTACACTTTATGACTCACCGTTTTTCAATAATTCAAACCATATTCATGGGTAGCATTTATTACAATTAAATATCATCCATAATGAACATATTTTCTTTCAAAGGCCTACCCGAGCTCAAATAGTTCAGGCAAAGTTTTATACGTAAGATTATATTTGTAATAGTGAATCTCACTGGAAATCACTTCCAGCAATGCCAGACGGGAGTAAACTCAATTAACTGGTAAGGCTGCCGTCATCTTCCGCTCCCGCATTAGATTTCTCGCTTTTCAGCCTCTTTTATAATCCCCACTCCCGTTTGGACCTAAAATTTTAATATAGCTTATGATCATGGAAGATTTAATGCTAATTGACATACCGAGTTTTGCTAAGTTCGGTTCAATCGTTAGTGCCCAACAAAATTGTTGACTCCCGTTTTAGATTTTAGTGTATATCACGTTTATACTTCTCTATACGACAAAAGTGCATATAACAAAAGTTACTCTAAATAACGAAATAAACAACTTTTGTTATGTGCATATTTGCTGAAAAAGCAATAGGAAACTAAATATCGCTATTTTTAATTTCTGGCCTCCCTTATAACCCCCACTCCTGCCAGTCCCTAGAAATGTTAGTATAGCTTATTATAAGGACATCGTTAGTATTAATTCACATAGCGAGTTTGGTTTAGTTCGGTTGAGTCTTTTGTGCCAAATAAAATTGTGGACTCCCGCAATAGTTTTTAGCGTATAACTCATTTATACTTCCGTTTACGGCAAAAGTACATATAACAAAAGTTACTCTAAATTACAAAATAAATAACTTTTGTCATGTGCATATTTGCTGAAAAATCAATAGGAAACGAAATATCGCTATTTTTAATTTCAGGCCTCCCTTATAACCCCCACTCCTGTTCGCCTTACAGAATATTAATATAGCCTAAAGTCTAAGTTAGGCTAGTAGTAATATACATACCAAGTTTCATAAAATTCGGTTCAGCCGTTTATGCCTGAAAAGGTAACAAACAAACAAACAAATAAACAAACAAACAAACAAACAAACAAACAAACAGACACGAAAGAAACAAAATGTAGTTATGGTGTCTAGGACATGTGAAACGAAATGTTATCGTGAAATTTCGCGAAAAAAATCAATGTACAGACAGAGGTTACAATTTTATATATATATAGATATATGCCATATATATATATATATATATATATATATATATATATATATATATATATATATATATATATATACTAGCTCAGATACCCGGCTTCGCCCGGGAGTTCATTTGAGGCTGAATGGTGATGGTATTTTTTAGCAGGCTTTACATTGCACAATATTTTAACATTTACCCGTCCCAGTGTTTAGGATTGATACCCGTCGCTGCCGGTGATTTGCTAATAATAGAATTATTTGTTCGATAATTCTTCACAGTCTTCGATATTTTTATATTTCCCGTCTCATTTTCTCTCCTAAATATGGTGAATTTTTATTTCAGGCCTCCCTTATAACCCCCCTCCCGTTCGAACCTAAAAATTTTAATATAACTTATAATCATGGAAGAATTAATGCTAATTGACATACCAAGTTTTGTTAAGTTCGGTTCAGCCGTTAGTGCCCGCTAAAGTTTTAACGTATAACTCATTTATACTTAGGTATAAGACAAAAGTGTATATAACAAAAGTTACTCCAAATAACAAAATAAACAACTTTTATTATGTTTATATTTGCGGAAAAACAAATAGGAAACGAAATATCGCTATTTTTAATTTCAGGCTTCCCTTATAACCCCCACTCCTGCCCGTCCATAGAAATGTTGGTATGGCTTATTATAATGAAGGCCTCACTGCTAGTACACATACTGAGTTTTATTTAGTTCGGTTGAGTCTTTTTTGGCAAATAATATTGTTGACTCCCGCTATAATTTTTAGCGTATAACGCATTTAAACTTTGGTATACGACAAAAGTGTATATAACAAAAGTTACTTTAAATAACAAAATAAACAACTTTTGTTATGTGCATATTTGCCGAAAAACCAATATAAAACGAAATATCGCTATTTTTAATTTCAGGCTTCCCTTATAACCCCCACTCCTGTTCGTCTCAGAGAAAATTAATATAGCCTAAAGTCTAAGTTGGGTTAGTAGTAATATACATACCAAGTTTCATGAAATTCGGTTCAGCCGTTTATGCGTGAAAAGGTAACAAACAAACAAACAAACAAACAAACAAACAAACATACACGAAAGAAACAAAATGCAGTTATGGTGTCTATGACATGTGAAACGAAAAGTTATCGTGAAATTTCGCGAAAAAAATCAATGTACAGACAGAGGTTACAATTTTATATATATATATATATATATATATATATATATATATATATATATATATATATATATTTGCCTCTTAATGTTCTAACAGTCCAAATTTTAAACATTTTATGTAAAAATAATGATCAGTTCATTAACGGATGAAATCAGAAAAGTGGGAGGGGGTTTAGAGAGGGCTTCCTCTTGGAGTTGAATAGATAAATAGAAATCTTCTAGACCGGAAAGAAAAACAATTACTGAAATACATCTGAATATAAGATATAAGTTTTATTGAAAAGTGTGTACTCTATCAAGTTCTGTAATTTATGATGAATTTCTTATCACATTCACTCAAATTTTAGTAATCCAAGAACAAAAGAAGGAGGCGGAGGACCGGCAGAACATATTTGCATATATCTCACAAAGTAAAAGTTCAATGAAAACAATATATGGTATTTAACCTTGGAATAAAGTGGTTCATGATATAACAGCTTATTATTAATATCACATGAGTAGGAGTAGGGGTTTATTGAAAGCCGAAAACTATAAAATCCAAATATCTCAGTTAATATTCATGATACAGAAAATATAAATAGAATAATATTTATAGAACATTCAATTTTCAATAAGATTGGTTATATGCGATTTTTCGATCCATAGCAATGAAGATATTTCCAATTTTTGAAATTTCTCCCCTCTAAACCCCACCCCTCCCACTGGTCCAATTTCAGCCATTAACTAACTTGATCTTTCTTTTTACATAAAACGATTAAATTCCGAGTTTGGAAACGATTAAAACAAAAATTACGATAGCTAGAGCGTTATCAGACAAATATATTATAATTTTGAAGGTATCTCATTTTTGTCATCTCCTGGGTAAGATCGATGGTCATTAAAGGAAATTTTTCAAAAGTCGTGTCATGAGTACAACCTCATTAGCTAATTTCCAGTAAGGGAAATCTGCTAAAAAGTTTAAATAACTCGGTTAATATTCAAGTTAGAGAACACATGTGTAAAATAATAGTTGAAGAAAATTATTTATTCATCAAAGTTAGTAATATAACATTTTTTGAACCGACTCCTAATGGCAGAGATGTTTTACATTTTTAATTTTCCCACCTCTCGAACCCCCTTTCCCAGGCTGATTTTAGCCATTACTTAATGACATCTTTAGTTTATAAATATTGATTTGTTAATATTAAGAGTAAGACTGAGGGTTTATTGAGTGCTGAAAACTCAAAAATGCAAACAGCTCAATTAATAGTCAAGATTAAAAGAAAAAAAATATTAAAGAAAACTACATTTAGAGGAAATTAAATTTGCTAAAAACGATGCATACAATTTTCTGATCCAACTCAATAATGGAATTATTTTGTATTTTAGATTCCCCAACCTCACAATAAACCCTCCCCCCCCCCACCCAGAGTTATTTTAGCTATTAATGAATTTGATCTTCAGTTTTACATAAAATATTACTGAGATTGTGAGTGATCGAAAATTGTGAATGCTAGAACTTAACAAGACAATTAAATATATATATAAAGTTTTAAAAGGACCTTATTTTAGTCATATCCTATGTAGGAGATATGAAGAAATGTTTCAAAAATGATGTCACGAGTACAATCTCAACAGCCGATTTATCTTATGGGAAATCTGCTAAAATGAGTTATAATAACCTCACACTAATTTAATTTTAAATAAAATTTAATGTTATTACATGTTCAAAGAAATTAAATTACATATTAAGAATTTATAGTGAATAATATAAGTGAGGAAGGATTTGGTATAAACATGGCCTTTATTTGAATGAACAGATAAGCATTAGAAAATTTCTAACAAATTTGGAATTAGTTCTTTAATTATATATTATTATAAATCATATTACAAATATTATAGCTATTTTATTTTTACAAACAAAATCGATTTAAATTCATATTATATAATTAAAAATTTGTTATTTTTCCACATTATCTTTAAACAATTTTAGCAGATTTCCCTTAAGGGAATTGAGGTCATACTCATGACGCGATTTTAGAAGAACTTCCACAAATGTCCATCGATCCTACACATGAGATGACAAAAATGTGGTCCATTCCAAAAAAAAAAAAAAAAAAAAAAAAAAAAAAGTATATATATATATATATATATATATATATATATATATATATATATATGAAAATTGTATAGAACTAATCCTATCAAATGTAATGTGTCTATAAATGCGGTTAAGATGTTTTTTTCTATATTGATTATTAACCAAGATATTAGCATTTTTAAATTTTCAGACATCAGAAACCCCTCCCCTCCTACTCATGTCATATTAACAATAGGCAGTTATATTATGAAGCACTTTATTTGAAGCCTAAATACTACGTATTGTTCTCATTGAATGTTTTGAGATAAATGAGAAAACATGACGCACGTGGGAAATCCGCTTAGTTAATGCAGCCCTTGTGTGACGGACTTTTATATTATACAAACAACTGGATTGTGCTCTGATGTAAAATTGAATTCTTCAGGATGAGTCATTTTATTTTTTTTTATTTCAGTGACTTTTGTTACTGGTGTAAAATAAATGTACTGTTCTTTCTTTTCCTCTCGCACTATTGTCTGACAAAATATTTCCTTCTTCCCTTCCAATACAAAATTTATTATTCTTTTTACACCCTATACTACATTGTCCTTTTTCCGGGAATGAATACAAAATTGGAGGTCTTTTATAAATGTTTTTAATGGAATAAAAATTCAATATAAACTGAAAGGTAGTAATTTAAATAAATTAATGTTATAGTAAATTTTATTATTATTTAACGTTCACTTTTTTTATAGTAAATTTAAACGATTTAATAAATTATTAATTAAATTAAAAGTAAATAAATAAATAGCTTTTTACAATTTATAAATACATTTAATTTTCTCTTTATTAATTTCAGTGATAAAAGGGTATAATGGATGGCAGTCAATCTCCCTATTTGAAAGCGAGTGTAAACAAAGCTCGAAACATTGGCTATAAATGTGATATTTATAACGCAATACTTTATTGTGAAGTAATCAACTATAAGCTCCAGCGGTCTGATTTTTTTTTTTGTTAATCACAAATTTTTTATGGCACTCCGTCCATCTTCATCAATGAATGGATTACCATGGAAATGGATGGAGGATATAGGCCACTACTCCAAAGGAAAAATATTTCCCGGCAATGTGCCTTAATAATTAAAATAATAGCTTTATGTGAAATTTCATGAGTACGAGAAGAGCATATAACATTTTTAATTCATGCATTCGAATTAAAAATGTTATAATAGCAGAGATATTTATGATTTTACTCCTTCTTTAAACCTCCAATCCACCTGGTCCTAATTTATCCATTAACAACCTTGATCACTTAAATCAATCAATTAACATTTAAATTAAAAAAGTTCGTCACTCTGAGGCTGCGTTAACTAAGCAGATTTTCCATGTGCGTCATGTATATGCATTTATCTCAAGGTGTATAAGTTCAATAAAAACAATATTTGGCATTTAGGCTTCAAATAACATGCTTAATAATATAACAGCATATTGTTAATATGACATGAGTAGGAGTGGAGGTTTACTCAAGACCAAAAACTAAAAAATGCAAATACCTCGGTTAATATTAAGGATAGCAAAACAAAATACATGACAACATTTATAGGCAATTATATTTACAATAAGATTGTTACTATACACTTTCTCGATCTCACGCAGAATAACGAAGATATTAAGAATTTTCGAAATTGCCCCATCTAAACCCTCCCCCTCCACCCAGTCCATTTCAGCCATTAACGAACATGATCTTTATTTATGAATAAAATGTTTAAATATAAAGTTTGGCGGTGATCAAACAAAAATAATGACCACTAGAGCGTTACAAATATATATATATATACAGTTTTGAACGGACCCCATTTTCATCATCTTCTAGGTAGAATCGATGGACATTTGAGGAAATTTTTCGAAAATCACGTCATGAGTACAACCTCAATAGCTGATTTCAAGTAAGGGAAATCTGATAAAACAACAAAAAAAATCCTACCACTAGAGCATTAACAGCTTATGCTATGCAAACCCATGTGGCAACCACTGGCTTTTCACGGGCTGTGAGGGAAAGAATATTTTTTTATTCTTCTAAAATAAATAAATTTGCACATTCAGAATCATTGATTGCGTTGTTTCAACAAGACTTGTGAAGAGATATATAACTTAAAAAACAAAGTAGGTTTTTCATACACTAAGTTTATATGATGTAATGAATTTATTATAAACATGATATTTTAGATTTTGGATTTTACTCTTTGAAAAAAATAGTGTAATATTTACTCCTTCAGTTATTAAATAGTGTAGTGTACAAAACACTTTTTTACCTAGAATCCTGCCAAATAAACTAAATTCTTATTTAAATGGTTTAGCAAGTTATGAATTGAATAATTTTCTATAAAGAGCTACTTAAGTAATATAATGACAGCCTAATTTGAACATATGATTATATATATATATATATATATATATATATATATATATATATATTATAATTATATATTTGAAGTATTAATAAATTACATTTACATAAATATTTTACAAGAGCCATGTTGGGCTCATATACAGTTATTTTCCTTTCACTATATTCTTTTTATGTAGTTAAACCTTGTAAGACCTCTGTCTCATTCCTGCCATAGGAAATTCATGTTTTATACCAAATCTCTATATTAAATGTCATTTTTGTAAATATCGATTAGTGAGGCCTATTGCCCTAATCATTCTATGCTTTTTTCCTATGGAGATGAATAGCATACAGCATGTTATCCTTTAGGGGATCTCTAATGTAGATCCTTTTATTTTATGTTATTCCCTGAGTCTGAGTCTTATCGGCTTGTCAGTTAGTACTAGTTGTACAATATCTAGTGAATTCCATTGAAAGAAACGAGGGAGCAAAAATCATCAAATTCTTCAGGAAGAATGGAAAGAATTTTACTCTTACACCAAATTACAACTGTATAAATAAAATCCGTAACCCCTATGAGATTTGATATCACGAGAGGGAAGGAATGTTTTTTTAACTCACCCCTGATTACTTGATGAATTTTACACAAGTTTGCAGTCTGGGTCAATGTTCTAACTCATTATACGATCAATACTTATTTTTGTTTATCATCCTTTTAATCTTCCAGACCCCTGATGGAGTGTAGTAGAGATTAAGTCGAGAGTCATGTGGTCAATAGGTATTTACTTAGTGATAAACTCACAAAATAAAATCCCCAGTTCCATCCCGGCTAGAAAAGGGTGATAACCTGTAGATAACTAGTCCCGATTATCCACAAAGTGGACATTAACAAATAACAGAACCCATCATATTTTGCTAGATAAATTATCTCCTGGCTTTAATCATTCTCAGCCTGCATAGGAGTACAAATTTATTAAGCAAGGCCCTTCACTTTTTAAATATCTACGATTAACCACAGTGCAAAAATTGTTAAGCCCTATACCTTAAGGCTTAAAGGTACTTGAGAAGTAGACCCAATTTAATTAATATGGGAAATTATTAAAGTAAAAGAATTAATTTTTGAAATATTTTTTTTAATTGCCACCTTTCTTTAGAGCATGTTTTCAAAAAAATAAAATAAATACAATCTTTACTTGAAAACTTCATAGAAGTTGGAAAATGATATGCAAAGTAAATCACTTTACCTCTAAACTACATAAATATAGCAATATATGTAGTTTTATATCTGGCTATGAAAACAAAAGTAGTTTCCTTGACAGTTGTGAAGTCCTCCAATTGCTCAGAAAATTACCAAAATTCTGGGAATATATGTAAAATAATGTGCACAGTAATACAATGAATTTTTAACAATGAAAACACTGTATCAGATTAAAAAAAAATGTGAGTTAACAGTAATAATTTAATGCATTTCAATGGCTTACCTGTACTGTCATGCCGAGAAGATCCCTGTTCGATATCAATCTTAGGACTTTTTCCAGGGTCACCAGATGCCATTTTACTGAAAATATATAAACTTATTAAAATAAAAACAAGACAAAGCCCTCAAAAACATTATTTAATTTAATATTAATATAAAGCTAGGGTATTATGAACTTAGAGTAGAGGTTTACATAATCAACTCTGATTGACAACTGTGTTTACATAAAGATTAATGCATTATTTCAACCAAAGCAAAGGGTAATTCTGCTTTGACATAGGTTTTTTTTTGCTCTATAAATTTATTATATGTTAAAATTTTGTATATAATAGCTGAGTAGTAAATTAAAATACCTGTAGATGTGAGATGAGAAGAATTTTGGAGGAAAATGAGAGATCGACAAGGGAGGATGGAGCTGGGTCACGTGACAACGAGAGAGACCCGAGCCGGCGTTGACAGGAGTCCTGACTGATCGGACAAAAATAGAGGGAAGCTGGGATGGAGGGCGGGCTGCGCATGCGCCCCCACTTACTACCGCCGCCGTTTGAATCGGAGCCCGGCTCACGCAGGTTGGCCCCGAGGCTCGGGAGATCTGCGATCAATAGCCTCGCTACATTCTCCTCCCGACACACTCACATCTGGCCAATTTTCGCTAGCTTCTGGGGCCTGCTCTCTATTAGCTAATTTTCCACAAGGGAAATCAGCTATTGAGGTCTTACTCATGACGTGATTTTCGAAAACTTTCTCCAAATGTCCATCGATCCTACCCAGGAGATGACGAAAATGAGGTCCGTTCAAAATTATATATAAACTGCTCAAAAATGAATAGGAATATTGGCTGTTTTGTGGTATGTATGGGACAGAGCATATTTTTTTTTATTATTATAAATATCATTAATATTTATTAGACATTATTGTCTTTTTTCCCCCATAAAAAAGAAATTTAATTAAGATCGATTTAATTAAAATTAATAGGATAAGAAAAAATAACCAATACCCCTATTCATTTTTGAGCAGTATATATATATATATATATATATATATATATATATATATATATATATACAGTAGGGACCCGATTAACCGAGTCGATCGGGACCGCTGTTACCTCGGTTAATCGAAATTCTCGGTTAATCGGAACCTACTAATACCAGCTGAAAATGTAAGGTTTTTAGAATAAAAACTAGTACCTACCTATAAGTTTAATAATTATATTCATATTTACATTTTTTAATCATAAATTAATAATAGAAGTAGAATGTATGCACATACATACATATGTAGTATAAAATAACATCGGACACAAAAAAAAATTAATGGAAAATCGGAAAACTATTTTGATTTAAAAAAATCATTTATTGTTGTTTGTTTTAAACAACTGCTTCTATCAGCAGCTGCAGTGTCTCTCCACTTCCTTAACATCATGAGTTCATATGAAAGCACATCACCTCTGCCTTCTAAATAGAGTCAAGTAGGTTGAAACCCTCCTCATGGCTTACTTTTGTGGGGATAGATACCTCGTCTCCTTCAAGCTCTTCTTCGTTAGTTGTTTTCATTATTTCATTAATGATTTACCCTTGCGTTAGGACCGCTGATCTCTTTAATGATACTTCATTGACTCAATCCGTAACTTCGAAGTCCATTACATCTTGGGAGTTAACAGCTTTTAATAAAGAGCACAACTCCAGATTTGTTGGTGGCAGTTTTTTTCGTCAAGAAAATTTTTGACGAGTGGTACAAAATTATGTTTGAACCAATGCTCGAAAATTTCAACACTCATCCCCGCAGATTTTTGATGTTTATAAACAACCGGCAGGTTATTAAAATTGACGTGTTTGAGGGCTCTAGGTTGGTCCTTTGTCCAAGCGATGAATTGCTTCTAATTTTTTTTCAAGCGAAATAACCACTCTTTTACAATTTTTAGCCGGGTTGTGACAAGTAGAGATGTAAATACAATATTCCCGGAACAGGGGAAGGAGGGTTGGACGGGGTGCAAGAGATGCATTTCTCAGAAGGCAATTAACGACTGTCCTAGAGCTTCCTTTTCAATAACCGCTTGCTGAACACCTGCATCCGGCTTAGGGTTTTGAGGGGTTTAAAAAGGTTCATAATCACTTCCAAAGGTTACCGCACCTACTTATTTTTTTTTTTTTTTTTTTTTTTTTAAATGTTTGGCACCTCGGTTAATCGGGACCTCGGTTAATCGAACCTCGGTTAATCGGGTCCATACTGTATATATATATATTTGTCTGTTACCGCTCTAGCGGTCGCAATTTTTGTTTGATCGTTACCAAACTCGATATTGAAACGTTTTGTGCAAAAAGACAGATCAAGTTCGTTAATGTCTGAAATCGGACCAGTGGGAGGGGGGTTTAGAGGAGGATTTTCGAATATTCGAAATATCTCCGTAAAGATACGTCGGATCAAAACATTGTATAGAACCAATCTTATTGTAAATAAAATTTACTATAAACATTGTTCTATACATTTATTCTCTATCTTGAATATGAACCGAGATATTTGCATTCTTATTAATTGTGGGCCGATAACGGATGACTGTGATTCCCGCCAAAAGCTAGTTTGGCCCTTTGCCTTAACTGTTCGGCTCTCGTATGGAGATTCCTCTGTTGTATAACTTCACGTGGGAAATCTGCTTAGTTTACGGAGCCCCTGCGTGACGAACTTTTAGCTGATTTTCCACAAGGGAAATCACCTATTGAGGTCGAGTTATGAAAAATGTCTTCAAATGTCCATCGATCCTACCTAGGAGATGACGAAAATGAGGTCCGTTAACAATTATATACATAGATATATTTGTTTGATCATTACCAAACTCCTTATTTAATCGTTTTATGTAAAAAGGAAGATCAAGTTCGTTAATGGTTGAAATCGGACCAGTGGGAGGTGGGAATTTTTAAAACTCAAAATATCTACGTTACTATAAGTCGGATCGAAAAATTGTATAAAACCAATGTTATTGCAAATTTAATTATTTATAAATATTGTTCTATACATACTTTCTGTATCATGATTATTAACCGAGCTATTTGGATTTTATAGTTTTCAGCCTTATGCAAACCCCTACTTCTACTCATGTTAAACTTACAGTGCTCGGTTATGTAATAAACCACATTACTCTAAGCTTAAATACCAAATATTATTTTCAAGAGACCTTTATTATACGAGATACTGCTAAGTTTACAGAGCCCCTGCGTGACGAACTTTTTAATGTATGGAATAGTGGTGTTCTTTAGGACTAAAGCCCTTTTCAAAAAGCCCGCCACGCAAGTTCTGCGTTGACTAAGCACATTTCCAACGTGTGTCACGTATTTGCCTTTATCTCAAAACGCAAAAGTTTAATGAGAACAACATTTGGTATTTATTATAACCGCTTTTTTTTTTAATAAGACATGATTAGGAGTGGTGGTTTACTGATGGCCGAAAACAGAAAAATGCAAATATCTCGGTTAATAATCAAGATAGTAAAACGATAGATATAACAACATTTATATAACATTAAATTTGCAATATGATTGGTTCTATACAGATTTTCGATCCGACGCATAATAACGGAGATATTAAGAATTTTTGAAATTCCTAAGTCTAACCCCCCCCCCCCTCACCAACATATTAACCGAGATATTTTCATTTTTCAGCCTTCAGCAAACACCCCCCCCCCCTTCTATTCAGGTTAAATAAACAATAGTCTGATATACTATAATAATAATAAACCACATTATTCGAAGCTTAAAAACCAAATATTGTTTTCGAGGAACATTTATTATAAGAGATACATGCAAATATGTTCTGGTGCCCCCCTCCCATCTTAAGTTCTTGGACTACTAAAATTTGATTGATTGAGATAAAAATTATTCTGATTCATTATAAATTACAGTACTAGATGCAGTAAATAGCTTTCAATAAAATAATAAAATGAATAAGTATATTATATTCTGATATGTTTCAGTTATTGTATTTTTTTTTTTTTGGTTTGTCGTTGGTAGGCCTGTTTGTTTATATTTGAGACGTTTCCGGAGGGGAAAGGTTTCTTATTACTGTGTGTATTTGTTCACTTAATATTCACGGTTGTGTTGTATTAGCAGTTTGTAGGTTTATCTATTATTAAACTTCAAGAGGGAAATCTGCTTAGCTTATGCAGGCTAAGTCCGGCAAGCAGGGGCTGCGTAAACTAAGTAGATCTCCCTCGTGAAGTTCAGTAATAGATAAATCTACATATTGGTAACACAACACCACCATGAATAAATACAAACGGAAATAAGAAATGTTTCATCCAATTTCAAGAACCTGCCGACAGGAAGCGTTAGGTTAGAAATGTAAACAAACTGGTCTGCCCGCCTCACACCGGAAAGAAAAACAACTACTGAAATATATCAGAATATAACATATTAATTTCATTGAGATTACTTACTATATTTAGTACTGTTATTAATAATGAGTCGGAATAATTGTTATCTCAATCAATCAAATTTTAGTAGTCCAAAACCTTAAGGCGGGGGAGGGGGGGGGGGCTCACCAGGACATATTTGCACGTATCTCGTATAATAAAGGTCTCTTGAAAACAATTTTTGGTATTTAAACTTCGAAAAATGTGATTTATTATGTAGCAGAGTATTGTTTATGTAACATGAGTAGAAGTGGCGGTTTGCTGAAAAATGCAAATATCTCGGTTAATATTCAAGATAGTGAATAAATGTGTATAACAATAATTACAGTACATTTAATTTTCAATAAGATTGGTTCTATACAATTTTTTGATCCGGCATATGGTAACGAAGGTATTTCGAATTTTCGAATTTCGTTAACGAATTTGATCTTTCTTTTTACATAAAACGATTAAATATCCAGTTAGGTAACGATTAAACAATAATTGCGACCGCTAGAGCGGTAACAGACATATATATATATATATATATATATATATATATATATATATATATATATATATGTATACAGTTTTGAACGGACCTCATTTTCATCATCTCCTGGGTAGGATCGATGGACATTTGAAGAAAAGTGTCGAAAATCGCACCATGAGTACAACCTCAATAGCTGATTTTCCTTAAATCTGCTGAAACTGAGGTCTGGACAAGTTTATATAACTGAGGTAGACGGCTTTGCATTGGAAATATTTAGGATGAATAATCGGTGTATATGTTACTCATTGCACTCCTTCACTATAAACAAGTATTTATGTGTATGTCTAGTATTTTGTAGAGTTTTGGAAGATAAAATTAAAACATTTTCTAACAATCTCCTTTTAGCAGATTTCCCTTAAGGGAAATCAGCTATTGAGGTCGTACTCATGACGCGAGTTTTGAAAAATTTCCTCAAATGTCCATCGATCCTACCCAGGAGATGACGAAAATGAGGTCCGTTCAAAATTATATATATATATATCTATATATATATATATATATATATATATATATATATATATATATATATATATATATATATATATTTGTCTGTTAACGCTCTAGCGGTCGCAATGTTTGTTTAATCGTTACCAAACTTCATATTTAAGCGTTTTACGTAAAAAGAGAGATCAAGTTCGTTAATGGCTGAAATCGGACCAGTGGGAGGGGGGGGTTTAGAGGGGGGATTTTTGAAAATTCAAAATATCTCCGTTACTATACGTCGGATCGAAAAATATTATAGAATCAATCTTATTGCAAATTAAATTTACTATAAATATTGTTATATACATTTATTCTCTATCTTGAATATTAACTGAGATATTTGCATTTGTATTCTGCATGTGCTCGGCAGGCTATGTTCGGACTTTCCGCCGTGAGTTCTGGCGGCCGTTTTTGTAATTATTCGTCCCTCTCGTGAATAGGTTTATAGGTTACTTACTACTACAGCTGTTATTAGGCAGATTTCTCTATTGTAAAACTTCACGTGGGAAATCTGCTTAGTTTACGCAGCCCCTGCGTGACGGACTTTTGTATTATTATAGTATTCCATTATCATGAACCAGTCAACACTTATTCATCATTATGTAACAATGACTACCTATTTCCATCTAAGAAAATAGGTCTCGTGTTCAACAATGGTAGCTTTTGTATCTGCCTGTCTTATAGCTTTTCTCCATTCCCATCAATTTAAAAAAAAAAAAAAATTATTTCTATGTATGAAAAAATATATAGTATAATCATTTATATTCATAGTGTTCGTACAAAATAAACAAGCTAATCGGGATTGATTATGCCACAGGTTACTACCCTTTTCTAACCAGGATCCATTTAGTTAGTTCCTCACTAATTGACCATTATAAAAACATACAATATGTATGTAGTGGACATGAAAACTGAGATAAGGAATTTACGTGGCATATTTATCAAATACTTGAATAAGCAACAAGTTCATAAGATGTAGATATAGTTATGCTTCTTCCGGAATAGAGTTTTAACTCAAACCTTTTATGTAATCGATGTTTACACAGTTCATCGTTTCAATGTATCGATGTTATCTGCTGATTGGTTTTGTACATATCCACTTTTAGCAGATTTCCCTTGAGGAAAATCAGCTATTGAGGTTGTACTCATGACGGAATTTTCGAAATTTTTCTTCAAATATCCATCGATCCTACCTAGTTGGATTCGTAGTAATATACATACCAACTTTCATAAAATTCGGTTCAGCCGTTTATGCGTGAAAAGGTAACAAACAAACAAATAAACAAACAAAGAAACAGACGCCAAAGAAACAAAATGCAGTTATGGTGTCTATGACATGCGAAACGAAAAGTTATCGTGAAATTTCGCGAAAAAAATCAATGTACAGACAGAGGTTACAATTTTATATATATATAGATATATTTGTCTGTTACCGCTCTAGCGGTCGCAATTTTTGTTTGATCGTTACCAAACTCGATATTTAGTCGTTTTATGTAAAAAGAAAGATCAAGTTCGTTAATGGCTGAAATCGGACCAGTGGGAGGGGGAGTTTAGAGGGGGGATTTTCTAAAATTCGAAATATTTCCGTTACTATACGTCGAATCGAAAAATTGTATAGAATCAATCTTATTGCACATTAAATTTACTATAAATAATGTTATATACATTTATTCTCTATCATGAATATTAACCGAGATATTTGCATTTTTATGAAATCGGGGCGGTTAATGGATGAGAGTGAGTTTCCCGCCAAAATCTAGGTCGGCCGTTTTCTTATCTGTTGGCTCTCATGAAATTTCTCTATTGTAAAACTTCACTTGGGAAATCTGCTTAGTTTACGCAGCCCCTGTGTGGCGGACTTCAGTCATTCATGGCGTGACCACCTCAGTGGTTAGGTCGAAACCTTCTTAGCTATTGAGATTGTACTCATGACGCGATTTTCCTAAATTTTCTTCAAATGCCCATTGATCCTACCTAGCAGATGACGAAAATGAGGTCTTTTCAAAATTCTGGTTTAATCGTTATCAAAATCGATATTAAATAGTTCTTTGTAAAAAGAAAGATCAAGTTCGTTAATGGCTGTAAGCCGGGGTTAGAGATAATCTACCATACCCAACTATAGCTCATCCGAGAGGTTATCCCCTTTATAAACCTGTATCTATGCCATTAGCTGATAATGTTCCCAATATGATAAAGTAGCAGAAATAAGCGATAAAACCACTCGAGACTCGTATACAATTTAAAGCTATCGGCTGTAGAGGTTTAAAATTTGCTCCCTGAGTAAAAGTTAGTCACGCAAAACGGCTTAATCTAAGCTCATATTCCACCTGCTGTAATGACAAACCTGCCCACTCATCTCACAATCTATACTGTATTTATTTCATAGTAAGATAGTAGTAGTATGTAAACAGGAATTGAAAGGAACGATGGAGTTCGTTAGTTTTCACTAGCTCAAAGCCAAAGAAGCCTACATTCTCATCTTAAGTCATTAGGCAACGTTGTAGAGGTCATAAGTATAGGTAATATTTGCGATAGAGAAAAATCTGTCACACAAGGGCTGCATAAACTATGCAGATTTACCACGTGAAGCTTTACAATGCATAAATCTGCATATTGGCAACACTTAACACCACCGTCAATATTAAGAGAGCAAACACAAATTATTATGAGAAATCTTTCAGACAATTTACATTTAAATAATCTCCACAAAGGAAACAATTGTAAACAAACAGGTGAGACACCTCTCAGAGCTGAAAAGATAGACAGAAATATTCCAGACCGGAAAGAAAAACAATTACTGATATATATCTGAATATAATATATTAATTTTGTTGAGAACTATTTACTATATGTAGTACTGTAATTTATAGTGAACCAGAATAATTTTTA
Source organism: Riptortus pedestris (assembly GCA_019009955.1). Classification (NCBI taxonomy): domain Eukaryota; kingdom Metazoa; phylum Arthropoda; class Insecta; order Hemiptera; family Alydidae; genus Riptortus; species Riptortus pedestris. The sequence continues at coordinate 227,971,077 of CM032228.1, read as the reverse complement.
TCGTAATCACTGTAAATTTAGTAATCCAAGAATAAAAAGGGGTTCATCAGAACGTATTTGCATGTATCTCAACTAAAAAAGATTTGTTAAACACAATATTTGGCATTTCGGCAGTGGTAGTAGGGAATGAAACTCTTTGATTTTGGTAATATATTATCTTATTTCTGATATCTTCATGATATTGAAGCAAATATGTACTATCATAACAATTAAACATTAATGGTAATGCCATAATGACAAAAGACAATATGCGTTTAAACTCGATATGATTGTTTAAAGTATTACTTAGGTAGCAGGGACGGCTACGATCTCTTCCCCTCGACTAGCTTTTTGAATATAAATGAAATTATTTTTAGGGTAATACTATTATTTAATTCCATCAGGTAGATAAATTATTACAATAATGTTTTGATTCAATAGTTTAAGGAGAAGAATGTTGATAACTCTAATGCGAGAGCGGAAATAGACGGGAGGCTAATAAAGTTAATTGAGTTTACTTATTTCCTGTCAAATGCTGGCATTACGGGAAGTGATTTCCACTGAGATCTACTATTACGAATATAACCTTACGTGCTAAACTATGCTTTATCTATATGTGCACGGATTGGTTTTTGAAAAGAAATATGTTCATTATAGATGATATTTAATTGTAATAAATGCTATTCATGATAATGGTTTGAATTATTCAAAAACGGTGAGTCAAAAAGTGTAGGGATACATTAGGAACACATTTTCATTTATTCTTCATAAATAAAATTTCTATTCAATTAATACCCAAAATTTACCCTTTAGGATTGGCTATTTCGCAAAAACATTACGTCGTGGAGTGAAGTGTATTTGTACACATTGAAGTCTTGCTATAAGAATACCATCATTAGTCAGTCAACAACGATTTCCCGAACACCCCCTAAGGGAGTGTATATATATATATATATATATATATATATATATATATATATATATATATATATATAATTTTGACCGAACCTCTTTGTCGTGATCTCGGGGGTAGGATCCATGGACATTTGAGGAAATTTTTCAAAACTCGCGTCATGAGTACGACCTCAATAACTGACTTGCCTTAAGGGAAATCTGCTAAAATACAAATATCACAGTTAATATTGGAGATAGAAAAAGACAGAACATTAAATTGTGTATAAGATTGATTCTATACTTTTTTCGATCCGACGTATAACAACGGAGGTATTTCGAGATGTCCCCCTCTAAACCTTTCTTCCACTGACTAAACCCTTCTTTCCGATTATAGCCGTTAACGAACTTCATCTTCACTTTTAGCAGATTTCCGTCAAGGAAAATGAGCTATTGAGGTCGTACTCATGACGCGATTTTCGAAATATATATATATATATATATATATCTATATATATATAGATATATATATATATATATATATATATTGTTGCAAAAAATTAAATACATGAATAATCCATCCTTCAGAGAGAGAGTCGCGTATTTAGGAAGTACGATATAGATCAAAGAAGCCGACAGAATGTCCTAGGTCCTACCAGTACCTTCCAGCCAGACGCTGAGGGGTCCAGACAATTCCCCTTTGATGTATGCCGACAAGCTATATAAAGAAGGGCCAGCCGCGAGCGAGTCAGTTGTATTCTCACCTGTCTTGATGTTCACATCAATGCTACAGTGCGACTTAGTGCAGTGCGGTAAAGTGTTTTTATAAGAACAGTGTTGTGCCGTGACTGTAAGTAACAGTTTAGTGCCGTGTTTAAGACAGTGCAGTGCCGCGAAGTAAAGGACAGTGCAGTGTGTCTTTCTGTGAATTTCTGTGACCGTGAGTAAATTATTCGACTGTGTCATCTGAAGAACAGTGACGCTATCAGTGTATACTGTGAGTACTAATTAAAACTAATTACCAAGTGCATTGTGCATTGTGAAATAAATTGTGCAGGGATAATAACTGTGAAGCGTGCGTGTATTGAATTTTGCAATCCTAAATGAATATCTATATATATATATATATATATATATGTATAGCTATATTGATAGATAGATAGATTTATATATTACTCTGTTAAAACTCTAGCGGTCGTAAATTTGGTTCAATCCTTATGAAACTCGATATTTAAACGTTTTATGCAAAAAGACAGATCAAGTTCGTTAATGGCTGAAATCGGGCCAGTGGGAGGGGGGGGGGGTTTAAAGGATGGATTTTCGAAAATTCGAATTTATTTATTTTTCATAAAAGGCCTATGTATACAAAAATTATATATATTATAGTATAATATATCTCATTATTCGAAGTTTAAATACCAAAAATTGTATTGAAGAAACCTTTATTATACAAGATACATGCAAATATGTCTGGTGCCCCCCCCCCGTGTTAAGGTTTTGGACTACTAAAATTTGATTGATTGAGATAACAATTATTCTGACTCATTATTAATTACAGTACTAGATATAGTAAATAGTTCTCAATAAAATTAATAAGTTATATTCTGATATATTTCAGTAATTGTCTTTCTTTCTGGTGTGAGACGGGCAGGCCCGTTTGTTTAAATTTCTAACCCAACGCTTCCTGTCGGCAGGTTTTGAAATTGGATGAAACATTTCTTATTTCTGTTTGTATTTATTCACGGTGGGGTTATGTTAGCAGTATGTATATTTATCTATTACTAAACTTCACATGGGAAATCTGCTTAGTTTACGCAGCCCCTGCGTGACGGACTTCTTGAATTGCCCTCATTTTCGTCATAACATAGGTAGGATTTCTGGACATTTGAGAAAATTTTTCTTCATGAGCACAATCTCAATAGCTGCCCCTTTCGAATTGAAACGCACTGTAGACTCCTTCCCAGTCTATTTACTGGATGTTCTTTGTCCGTAATATTGCACGCTGACCTGGGGCCGTTTTCGAAGCTCATTGAATGCTGACTATCTGGTTGGCATTCGGTTTCATGGACGCCCTTAGCCACTACATCCCCAAATAGCATACCAGTGCAACTAGATGCTTCAACTAGGCAGCAATTCATGCACACACACGTCATTGTGTTGTCTACGGTATGCGGTCTATGTATAAGAATAGATGCTAACATAGTGCTCTGGTCATGGTTGAATTTCGCTGGGAGTGAATGAAATGTTGATCGAATTTAGTGATGAGGCATCTGGCTCTTCAAGAAAAATATTTATAGTGCTTTCACATCGTTTAAACAGTAATTTCGAATTACAAAAAAAAAATAAAATCCGTAAACTAAGCAAATTTCCTACGTGAAGGTTTACAATAGATAAATCTACATACTGCTAACACTATACACCACCCCGAATATCAAGTGACTTAAAATAAATGGAAATGAGAAACCTTTCAGTCGATGTTCTGATATGTTTCAGTTATTTTTTTCTTCCCGCTGAGCCGTTGGCAGACTAGTGTTATGTTACATTTGTGACGCTTCCCTCCGGCAGGGGAAATATTTCTTATTACCGTTTGTATTTACACACTTAATATTCATGGTGGTGTTTTTTAGCAGTATGTAGGTTTATCTATTATTAATCTTCACGAGGGAAATCTGCTTAGTTCACACAGCCCCTGCGTGACGGACTTTTATTACATAGAAACGGGGAATTTGTGGTGAGATGAACGAGGGAAATCTGCTTAGTTTACGCAGTGGTCGGACTTTTTCTTTTTGGTCCAGTTCATAATAATGGAAATATTTTGAATTATCGAATTCCCCCTTCTAAACTCTCCAATCCCAGCCATTAATGACTCAGAGCTTAAGTACGTATGAAATTGGTAAATATTGAGAATGGGATAGATTGAATTAAGAACGTAAAATCTTAAAGTCATCGCACTTCTTATTTGCATAGTAAAGGTTCATTTAAAACAATATTTCAGCTTGGTTTAAAACGTTTTATGATTTAACAGCTTATTGTTAATGAGCATGAGTAGAAATGGGGGTTCATTGAATCCAGAAAACTAAAAAATCAAACTTCCTTGATTTTCTCAAAGGAAATCTACTGAAAGTAAGGAAGCATCTACTACACAAGCGTAGCATACTTGCAGATTAGCATACTTACATTTATAATTTTTTAAAAAGCTTATATTACCAGCTTCATAGATATTAAGCATTCTTTTCGATAGTTAATAGAGATAGCTTCGTACCCGGGCTTGGTATTACTATGAGACATACACTAATGCATAAAACCCACTAATCTCATAAAAGGTGATTCACTAAAAATATATATATGTACTAGCTCAGATACCCGGCTTCGCCCGGGAATTCATTTGAGGCTGAATGGTGATGGTATTTTTTAGCAGGCTTTACATTGCACAATATTTTGACATTTACCCGTCCCAGTGTTTAGGATTGATACCCATCTTTGCCGTGGATTTGCTAATAATAGAATCATTTGTTCGATAAGGCTTCACAGTCTTCGATATTTTTATATTTCCCCGTCTCTTATACATGTAAATATGGTGAATTTTTATTTCAAGACTCCCTTATAACCCCCCTCCCGTTCGAACCTAACAATTTTAATATAACTTATAATCATGGAAGAATTAATGCTAATTGACATACCGAGCTTTGTTAAATTCGGTTCAGCCGTTAGTGCCCGCTAAAGTTTTAACGTATAACTCATTTATACTTAGGTATACGACAAAAGTGTATATAACAAAAGTTACTCCAAATAACAAAATAAACAACTTTTGTTATGTTTATATTTGCGGAAAAACCAATAGGAAACGAAATATCGCTATTTTTAATTTCAGGCTTCCCTTATAACCCCCACTCCTGCCCGTCCATAGAAATGCTGGTATGGCTTATGATAATTAAGGCGTCAACACTAATAAACATACCGAGTTATATTTAGTTCGGTTGAGTGTTTTGAGCCCAATAAAATTAATGACTCCCGCTATAGTTTTTAGCTTATAACTCATTTATACTTCGGCTTACGACAAAAGTGTGTATAACATAAGTTACTCTAAATAACAAAATAAACAACTTTTGTTATGTTCATATTTGTCGAAAACCCAATAGGAAAAGAAATATCGCTATTTTTAATTTCAGGCCTCCCTTATAACCCCCACTCCTGTTCGTCTCAGAGAAAATTAATATAGCCTAAAGTCTAAGTTGGGCTAGTAGTAATATACATACCAAGTTTCATAAAATTCGGTTCAGCCGTTTATGCGTGAAAAGGTAACAAACAAACAAACAAACAAACAGACACGAAAGAAACAAAATGCAGTTATGGTGTCTATGACATGTGAAACGAAAAGTTATCGTGAAATTTCGCGAAAAAAATCAATGTACAGACAGAGGTTACAATTTTATATATATACTAGCTCAGATACCCGGCTTCGCTCGGGAATTGATTTGAGGCTGAATGGTGATAGTATATTTTTGGCAAGGCTTTCCTTTGCACATTATTTTGACATTTACCCGTTCCAGTGTTTAGGGTTAATACCCGTTGTTGGCATTTGTTAATAATAAAATTATTTTTTTATGTAAGACTTCACTGTCCTGCTAATTGTCATATTTCCCGTCTCCTGTGCATGATGCATAGAATGGAATTCTTAAGAAGAAAATATTGACATACATTTGAATTAATTTTTTCAGGTGAGGTACCTGGTAGTTCATATTGAAAATAAGTGTTGAGCAAATTTCTCTAAATAACAAAATAAACAACTTTTGTTATGTGTATATTTGCCGAAACCCCAATAGGAAATAATTATAATTAATTGCAGGCCTCCGTTATAACCCCCACTCCTGCCCGTCCCTAGAAATGTTAGTATGGCTTATTGTAAGGAAATCGTTAGTATTAATTCACATACCGAGTTTGATTTAGTTCGGTTGTGTCTTTTGTGCCAAATAAAATTGTGGACTCCCCCTATAGTTTTTAGCGTATAACTCATTTATGCTTCCATATACGGCAAAAAGGCATATAACAAACGTTACTCTAAATAACACAATAAACAACTTTGGTTATGTGCATATTTGCTGAAAAAGCAATAGGAAACGAAATATCGCTATTTTTAATTTCAGGCCTCCCTTATAACCCCCACTCCTGCCCGTCCCTAGAAATGTTAGTATGGCTTATTATAAGGAAATCGTTAGTATTAATACACATAGCGAGTTTGGTTTAGTTCGGTTGAGTCTTTTGTGCCAAATAAAATTGTGGGCTCCCGCTATAGTTTTTAGCGTATAACTCATTTATACTTCCGTATACGGCAAAAGTGCATATATTAAAAGTTACTCTAAATAACAAAATAAACAACTTTTGTTATGTGCATATTTGCTGAGAAAGCAATAGGAAACGAAATATTGCTATTTTTAATTTCAGGCCTTCCTTATAACCCCCACTCCTGCCCGTCCCTAGAAATGTTTGTATGGCTTATTATAAGGAAATCCTTAGTATTAATTCACATAGCGAGTTTGGTTTAGTTCGGTTGAGTCTTTTGTGCCAAATAAAATTGTGGGCTCCCGCTATAGTTTTTAGCGTATAACTCATTTATACTTCCGTATACGGCAAAAGTGCATATATTAAAAGTTACTCTAAATAACAAAATAAACAACTTTTGTTATGTGCATATTTGCTGAGAAAGCAATAGGAAACGAAATATTGCTATATTTAATTTCAGGCCTTCCTTATAACCCCCACTCCTGCCCGTCCCTAGAAAAGTTTGTATGGCTTATTATAAGGAAATCGTTAGTATTAATTCACATAGCGAGTTTGGTTTAGTTCGGTTGAGTCTTTTGTGCCAAATAAAATTGTGGGCTCCCGCTATAGTTTTTAGCGTATAACTCATTTATACTTCCGTATACGGCAAAAGTGCATATATTAAAAGTTACTCTAAATAACAAAATAAACAACTTTTGTTATGTGCATATTTGCTGAGAAAGCAATAGGAAACGAAATATCGCTATTTTTAATTTCAGGCCTTCCTTATAACCCCCACTCCTGCCCGTCCCTAGAAATGTTTGTATGGCTTATTATAAGGAAATCGTTAGTATTAATTCACATAGCGAGTTTGGTTTAGTTCGGTTGAGTCTTTTGTGCGAAATAAAATTGTGGGCTCCCGCTATAGTTTTTAGCGTATAACTCATTTATACATCCGTATACAACAAAAGTGCATATAACAAAAGTTACTCTAAATAACAAAATGAACAACTCTTGTTATGTTTACATTTGACGAAAAACCAATAGGAAACGAAATATCGCTATTTTTAATTTCAGGCCTCCCTTATAACCCCCACTCCTATTTGTCTTAGAGAATATTAATATAGCCTAAAGTCTAAGTTGGGCTAGTAGTAATATACATTCCAAGTTTCATAAAATTCGGTTCAGCCGTTTATGCGTGAAAAGGTAACAAACAAACAAACAAACAAACAAACAAACATACACGAAAGAAACAAAATGCAGTTATGATGTCTATGACATGTGAAACGAAAAGTTATCGTGAAATTTCGCGAAAAAAATCAATGTACAGACAGAGGTTACAATTTTATATATATACTAGCTCAGATACCCGGCTTCGCCCGGGAATTCATTTGAGGCTGAATGGTGATGGTATTTTTTAGCAGGTTTTACATTGCACAATATGTTGACATTTACCCGTCCCAGTGTTTAGCATTGATACCAATCTTTGCCGTGGATTTGCTAATAATAGAATTATTTGTTCGATAATTCTTCACAGTCTTCGATATTTTTATATTTCCCGTCTCTTATACATGTAAATATGGTGAATTTTTATTTCAGGCCTTCCTTTTAACCCTCCTCCCGTTGGAACCTAAAACTTTTAATTAACTTATAATCATGAAAGAATTAATGCTAATTGACATACCGAGTTTTGTTAAGTTCGGTTCAGCCGTTAGTGCCCGCTAAAGTTTTAACGTATAACACATTTATACTTAGGTATTCGACAAAAGTGTATATAACAAAAGTTACTCCAAATAACAAAATAAACAACTTTTGTTATGTTTATATTTGCGGAAAAACCAATAGGAATCGAAATATCGCTATTTTTAATTTCAGGCCTTCCTTATAACCCCCACTCCTGCCCGTCCTTAGAAATGTTGGTATGGCTTATTATAATGAAGGCCTCACTGCTAATACACATACCGAGTTTTATTTAGTTCGGTTGAGTCTGTTTTGGCAAATAATATTGTTGACTCCCGCTATAATTTTTAGCGTATAACGCATTTAAACTTCGGTATACGACAAAAGTGTATATAACAAACGTTACTCTAAATAACAAAATAAACAACTTTTGTTATGTGCATATGTACCGAAAAACCAATAGAAAACGAAATATCGCTATTTTTAGTTTCATGCTTCCCTTATAACCCCCACTCCTGTTCGTCTCAGAGACAATTAATATAGCCTAAAGTCTAAGTTGGGTTAGTAGTAATATACATACCAAGTTTCATGAAATTCGGTTCAGCCGTTTATGCGTGAAAAGGTAACAAACAAACAAACAAACAAACAAACAAACAAACATACACGAAAGAAACAAAATGCAGATATGGTGTCTATGACATGTGAAACGAAAAGTTATCGTGAAATTTCGCGAAAAAAATCAATGTACAGACAGAGGTTACAATTTTATATATATACTAGCTCAGATACCCGGCTTCGCCCGGGAATTTATATGGGGCTGAATGGTTATGGTATTTTTTTGGCAAAACTTTACTTTGCACAATATTTTGACATTTACCCGTCCCAGTGTTTAGGGCTAATATCCGTTGTTGGCATTTGTTAATAATAAAATTAATTTTTTATGTAAGTCTTGACTGTCCTCCAAATTGACATATTTCATATTTTGTTATAGGGACAAAATATTAACATAGATTTTAATTAATTTTTCCAGGTGAGGTACCTCATAGTTCAAATTAGAATGAATTGTTGAGCATATCAATATTTCTACGCAAATTACTTGCTCCACACATTGTTCCTGGAGAAATGTATAAAACAAAAGTTAATCTAAATAACAAAGTAAACAACTTTTGTTATTTGCTTGTTTGTCAAAAAACAAATAAGACAATGAAATATCACGAATTTTTATTTCTGGCCTCCCTTATAACCCCCACTCCCGTTCTAACCTAAAAATTTTAATATAGCTTATAATCATGGAAGAATTAATGCTAATTGACATACCGAGTTTTTAAGTTTGGTTTAATCGTTAGTGCCTAATGAAATAGTTGACTCCCGCTTTAGTTTATAGTGTATATCTCGTTTATAATTCGGTATAAGAAAAAAGTGTATATAACAAAAGTTACTCTTAATAACAAAATAAACAACTTTTGTTATGTTCATATTTGCCGAAAAATGAATAGAAAACGAAATACCGCTATTTTTAAATTCAGGCCTCCCTTACAACCCCCACTCCTGCCCGTCCCTAGAAATGTTGGTATAGCTTGTTATAATGAAAGCGTTAGTACTAATACACATACCAAGTTTTATTTATTTCGGTTGGGTCTTTTGTCCCAAATAAAATTGTTCACTTCTGCTATAGGTTTTAGCGTATATCTCGTTTATAATTCGGTATAAGAAAAAAGTGTATATAACAAAAGTTACTCTAAATAACAAAATAAACAACTTTTTTTATGTTCATATTTGCCGAAAAACCAATAGGAAACGAAATATCGCTAATTTTAATTTCAGGCCTCCCTTATAACCCCCACTCCTGTTCGTCTTAGAGAATGTTAATATAGCCTAAAGTCTAAGTTGGGCTAGTAGTAATATACATACCAAGTTTCATAAAATTCGGTTCAGCCGTTTATGCGTGAAAAGGTAACAAACAAACAAACAAACAAACAAATAAACAAACAAACAAACAAACAGACACCAAAGAAACAAAATGCAGTTATGGTGTCTATGACATGTGAAACGAAAAGTTATCGTGAAATTTCGCGAAAAAAATCAATGTACAGACAGAGGTTACAATTTTATATATATATAGATACTAGCTTAGATACCCGGCTTCGCTCGGGAATTCATTTGAGGCTGAATGGTGATGGTATATTTTTGGCAAGGCTTTACATTGCACAATATTTTGACATTTACCCGTTCCAGTGTTTAGGGTTAATACCCGTTGTTGGCATTTGTTAATAATAAAATTATTTTTTTTATGTAAAACTTCACTGTCCTGCATATTGACATATTTCCCGTCTCCTGTGCATTATGCATAGATTTGAATTATTAAGGAGAAAATATTGATATACATTTGAATTAATTTTTTCAGGTGAGGTACCTGGTAGTTCATATTGAAAAGAAGTGTTGAGCAAATTTCTCTAAATAACAAAATAAACAACTTTTGATATGTGCATATTTGCCGAAAACCCAATAGGAAATCATTATTATTAATTTCATGCCTCCCTTATAACCACCACTCCTGCCCATCCCTAGAAATGTTAGAATGGCTTATTATAAGGAAGGCGTTAGTGCTAATACACATAATGAGTGTTTTATTTAGTTCGGTTGAGTCTTTTGTGCCAAATAAAATTGTTGTCTCCCGCTATAATTATTAGCGTATAACGTCTTAATATTTCGGTATACGATGATAGTGTATATAAAAAAAAAGTTTCTCTAAATAACAAAATAAACAACTTTTGTTATGTGCATATTTGCCGAAAATGCAATAGGAAGCGAAATATCACTATTATAAATTTCAGGCGTTCCTTATAACCCCCACTCCTGCCCGTCCCTAGAAATGTTAGTATAGCTTATTATAATGAAGGCGTTAGTACTAATTCACATAACCAGTTTGGTTTAATTCGGTTGAGTTTTTAGTGCCAAATAAAATTGTGGACTCCCACTTTAGTTTATAGCGTATAACTCATTTATGCTTCCGTATACGGCAAAAGTGCATATTACAAAAGTTACTCTAAATAACAAAATAAACAACTTTTGTAATGTGCATATTTGCTGAAAAAGCAATAGGAAACGAAATATCGCTATTTTTAATTTCTGGTCTCCCTTATAACCCCCACTCCTGCCCGTCCCTAGAAATGTTAGTATGGCTTATTATAAGTAAATCGTTAGTATTAATTCACACAGCGAGTTTGTTTTAGTTCGGTTGAGTCTTTTATGCCAAATAAAATTGTGGACTCCCGCTATAGTGTTTAGCGTATAACTCATTTATACTTCCGTATACGGCAAAAGTGCATATAACAAAAGTTACTCTAAATTACAAAATAAACAACTTTTGTTATGAGCATATTTGCTGAAAAAGCAATAGAAAATGAAATATCGCTATTTTTAATTTCAGGCCTCCCTTATAACCCCCACTCCTGTTCGTCTTAGAGAACATTAATATAGCCTAAAGTCTAAGTTGGGCTAGTAGTAATATACATACCAAGTTTCATAAAATTCGGTTCAGCCGTTTATGCGTGAAAAGGTAACAAACAAACAAACAAACAAATAAACAAACAAACAAATAAACAAACAAACAAACAAACAGACACCAAAGAAACAAAATGCAGTTATGGTGTCTATGACATGTGAAACGAAAAGTTATCGTGAAATTTCGCGAAAAAAATCAATGTACAGACAGAGGTTACAATTTTATATATATATAGATATAGATATAGATATAGATAGATATAGATAAAATTGTAACCTCTGTCTGTACATTGATTTTTTTCGCGAAATTTCACGATAACTTTTCGTTTCACATGTCATAGACACCATAACTGCATTTTGTTTCTTTGGTGTCTGTTTGTTTGTTTGTTTGTTTGTTACCTTTTCACGCATAAACGGCTGAACCGAATTTTATGAACTTTCTTATGACTTAGTATGTATATTACTACTAACCCAACTTAGACTTTAGGCTATATTAATATCCTCTGAGACGAACAGGAGTGGGGGTTATAAGGGAAGCCTGAAATTAAAAATAGCGATATTTCGTTTCCTATTGGTTTTTTGGCAAATATGAACATTACAAAAACTGTTTATTTTGTTATTTAGAGTAACTTTTGTTATATACACTTTTGTCGTATACCGAAGTTTAAATGCGTTATACGCTAAAAATTATAGCGGGAGTCAACAATATTATTTGCCAAAAAAGACTCAACCGAACTAAATAAAACTCGGTATGTGTATTAGCAGTGAGGCCTTCATTATAATAAACCATACCAAAATTTCTATGGACGGGCAGGAGTGGGGGTTATAAGGGAAGCCTGAAATTAAAAATAGAGATATTTCGTTTACTATTGGTTTTTCCGCAAATATAAACATAACAAAAGTTGTCTATTTTGTTATTTGGAGTAACTTTTGTTATATACACTTTTGTCGTATACCTAAGTATAAATGAGTTATACGTTAAAACGTTAGCGGGCACTAACGGCTGAACCGAACTTAACAAAACTCGGTATGTCAATTAGAATTAATTCTTCCATGATTATAAGTTATATTAAAATTTTTAGGTTCGAACGGGAGGGGGGTTATAAGGTAGGCCTGAAATAAAAATTCACCATATTTACATGTATAAGAGACGGGATTATAAAATTATCGAAGACTGTGAAGCCTTATCGAACAAATAATTCTATTATTAGCAAATCCACGGGAAAGACGGGTATCAATCCTAAACACTGGGACGGGTAAATGTCAAAATATTGTGCAATGTAATGTGTATTTTTTAATGCTAAAAAATACCATCACAATTCAACCTCAAATGAATTCCCGGGCGAAGCCGGGTATCTGAGCTAGTATATATATAAAATTGTAACCTCTGTCTGTATTGATTTTTTTCGCGAAATTTCACGATAACTTTTCGTTTCACATGTCATAGACACCATAACTGCATTTTGTTTCTTTCGTGTCTGTTTGTTTGTTTATTTGTTTGTTTGTTTGTTTGTTACCTTTTCACGCATAAACGGCTGAACCGAATTTTATGAAACTTGGTATGTATATTACTACTAACCCACCTTAGACTTTAGGCTATATTAAAATTCTCTGAGACGAACAGGAGTGGGGGTTATAAGGGAAGCCAGAAATTAAAATTAGCGATATTTCGTTTCCTATTAGTTTTTCGGCAAATATGAATATATCAAAAGTTGTTTATTTTGTTATTTAGAGTAACTTTTGTTATATACACTTTTTTCGTATACTGAATTATAAACGAGATATACGCTAAAACCTATAGCCGAAGTGAACAATTTTATTTGGGACAAAAGACCCAACCGAAATAAATAAAACTCGGTATGTGTATTAGCACTAACGCATTCATTATAACAAGCCATACCAACATTTCTAGGGACGGGCAGGAGTGGGGGTTGTAGGGGAGGCTTGAATTTAAAAATAGCTGTATTTCGTTTTCTATTGGTTTTTCTGCAAATATAAACATAACAAAAGATGTTTATTTTGTTATTTAGAGTAACTTTAGTTATATACACTTTTGTCGTTTACCTAAGTATAAATGAGTTATACGTTAAAACTTTAGCGGGCACTAACGGCTGAACCGAACTTAACAAAACTCGGTATGTCAATTAGCATTAATTGTTCCATGATTATAAGTTATATTAACATTTTTAGGTTCGAACGGAAGGGGGGTTATAAGGGAGGCCTGAAATAAAAATTCATCATATTTACATGAATAAGAGACGGGAAATATAAAAATATCGAAGACTGTTAAGCCTTATAGAACAAATAATTCTATTATTAGCAAATCCATGAGAAAGACGGGTATCAATCCTAAACACTGGGACGGGTAAATGTCAAAATATTGTGCAATGTAAAGCCTGCTAAAAAATACCACCACCATTCAGCCTCAAATGAATTCCCGGGCGAAGCCGGGTATCTGGGCTAGTATATATATAAAATTGTAACCTCTGTCTGTACATTGATTTTCACGATAACTTTTCGTTTCACATGTCATAGACACCATAACTGCATTTTGTTTCTTTCGTGTATGTTTGTTTGTTTGTTTGTTTGTTACCTTTTCACGCATAAACGGCTGAACCGAATTTTATGAAACATGGTATGTATATTACTACTACCCCAACTTAGACTTTAGGCTATACTAATATTCTCTAAGACGAACAGGAGTGGGGGTTATAAGGGAGGCCTGAAATTAAAAATAGCGATATTTCGTTTCCTATTGTTTTTTCGGCAAATATGCACATAACAAAAGTTATTTATTTTATTATTTAGAGTAACTTTTGTCATGTACACTTTCGTCGTATAAATGTATAAATATAAATGAGTTATTCGCTAAACATTATAGCGGGAGTCATCAATTTTATTTGGCACAAAAGAATCAACCGAACTAAATAAAACTCGGTACGTGTATTAGGACTAAGGCCTTTATTATAACAAGCCATACCAAGATTTCTAGGGACGAGCAGGAGTGGGGGTTGTAAGGGAGGCCAGAAAATAAATATAGCGGTATTTCGTTTCCTATTGTTTTTTTGGCAAATATAAACATAAGAAAAGTTATTTATTTTGTTATTTAGAGTAACTTTTGTTATATACACTTTTTTCGTATACCGAATTATAAACGAGATATACGCTAAAACCTATAGCGGAAGTGAACAATTTTATTTGGGACAAAAGACCCAACCAAAATAAATAAAACTCGGTATGTGTATTAGCACTAACGCTTTCATTATAACAAGCCATACCATCATTTCTAGGGACGGGCAGGAGTGGGGGTTGTAAGGGATGCCTGAATTTGAAAATAGTGGTATTTTGTTTTCTATTGGTTTTTCGGCAAATATGAACATAACAAAAGTTGTTTATTTTGTTATGTAGAGTAACTTTTGTCATATTCATTTTTGTCTTTTAACAAAGTATAAACGAGATATACACTATAAACTAAAGCGGGAATAACTAAAATCTAGGCATAATGCACAAGAGACGGGAAATATACCAATTTGGAGGACAGTGAAGACTTACATAAAAAATTAATTTTATTATTAACAAATGCCAAAAACGGGTATTAACCCTAAACACTGGGACGGGTAAATGTCAAAATATTTGCAAATTAAAGCCTTGCCAAAAAAATACCATCACCATTCAGCCTCAAATCAATTCCCGGGCGAAGCCGGGTATCTGAGCTAGTATATATATATATATATATATATATATATATATATATATATATATATATATATCTATATATATCTATATATATATAAGCAAAGTAACTAATTAAATAATACTATTTTTTGCTTATTATTATTTTAAATAATTACTATTTATTATTTTTATAAATGTGCTATTTGTTTTCAGCGGATTCCATTTAGGGCACTCTGCCAAAAAAAATTGGCAATTAAAGTAAAAAGATACTTGTTTGAATTTATTGACAGGGCTGGTGAGAGGGTCCCACTCACGGGCGCGGTCCCTCTTAATAAAACAAGTTAATCTATTACACCTAGAAGAAAATAATAATGGTAATTTCTATAACGCAGGTAACCCTGTAGATAACCCATTCCATTTAGCATTTGTTGCAAAAAAGTGGACGTTAATAAAAATAAACAAAACTTTTAAATAAAGATACAACTCCAAAAGAAAATATTCAACCACCGAAATGTTGATAGTAATAGTTAATTTGAATTGTCAACACATAAAAAATTGGCAATCAAAGTAAAAAATAGCAAAAAGATACTTGTTTGTATTTATTGACAGGGCTGGTGAGAGGGTCCCACTCACGGGCGCGGTCCCACTACTGCTATCCACGGAGACTTTTGGCTGCTGGGTTTCCCCCCTGGCCCGGTACGCCTCTCCTTAGCTAACCTGGTGAAGCCAAGCTCCCTCGGCCACACCATGTTGATGGTCAGCTTAGTGCGGACGCCTGGTCGACGCAGGAACACCTCTCTCCAGTTGCTCCCCATCTCAATCCATCCTAAGTACCCGACCTCCAAGTAGCTGGATTACAGGAGGCTGCCAAACCTCCCAGTCGAGCTTATAGCATTTCCCTTGGATTCATAACTATACACCTGTTGACTGTTATTACATTTTGTGTTCTGTTCAACGTATGTTGCAAACTTCAATTGTAATCATTGGGTAATATTTTGAATGGATATTAAAAACCCTAAAAGATAATTACGAAGTTACTCAAACTCTCGGCAGTTTACGTAGCATAGCAACCTAGAACTTCTACAGCCCGCTAATAGATAGCGCTGGATGTAATCAATAGAGGTTTGGCGGAACTTTTCACACGTTGAATTGCTCCATGCAATAAATCATGTTTTATTTGGAACAGTATTTTGAGGCACATTACCACATTTAATTAAAAAACACAAGTTGTGCTCATTCAATAGTTGCATTATTCACCTTCAAACCAATAATATAAAATTATTAATTAATATGAAATTATTTTCTTTAAAAAGCAAATAATGAAAAAAAAAACATTGGCCACTCTATTGCTGTCAGCTGAACTAATAATTGTCATGAGGTTGTATTAACAACTGAGTTATACTGATCTGTAAAAATAATGGGAACATATCAGGTTCTCATGAGAAGTCATCAAGTGGAAAAACCTTGCAAAGTTCCCAACACTGTAACCCAGCTACAGAAAGCTAGATAAAATAAATGGACAAGTAGAGACATTTATTCTCCACATTTTACATTAGGTAAACTACTATTGTTAAATGGACAGAATAAATTTCTGATAACAAATACCTTTTATGAAATTTCAAAAGGATGGCAGTTTTTTATTTATTAAGGTCCACTTTTTGCTAAAATGGCTAATTGGGATGGGTTATCTACAGGTTGTCTGCCACCTTTATAAGGAAGGCATAAACCGAAGTATACAAAACAAAAATATTTCAAATAAAATTATGCTTAGTTATCAAGGAAGTTGCCAGTGACCATCAATAGTTGTAGATAAATGATGAATATGTACACACAAATAGGGATGCTCATTAATAAGAAATTAAAGGAGTATTTCAGGAAACACAAAAAGGTCTCGCAAGAATTCAAACAAGTGGCTGAAAATAGGGAATATTAAACCTCAAAGTATGTGAGATCTTAAAATACACCATAGGGGCTAAATTAATTAAACTCATTAAGTACTCTAAAACCAGACAAAAGCAACGAAGAAAATGTTTGAGTGTGAGATATTGATGGGGAAATTTAGCTTTGCAAGTAAAAAAGTCCGTCACGCAGGGGCTGCGTAAACTAAGCAGATTTCCCTCGTGAAGTTTAGTAATAGATAAATATACATACTGCTAACACAACACCGTGAATAAATACAAACGGAAATAAGAAATGTTTCATCCAATTTCAATAACCTGCCGACAGGAAGCGTTAGGTTAGAAATGTAAACAAACGGGTCCCGCCTCACACCGGAAAGAAAAACAATTACTGAAATATATCAGAATATAACACATTATTTTATTGAGAACTAGTATTTACTATATCTAGTACTGTAATTCATAATGAGTCAGAATAATTGTTATCTCAATCAATAAAATTTTAGTAGTCCAAAACTTTAAGATGGGGGGGGGGTCTCTCGTATAATAAAGGTCTCTTGAATACAATTTTTGGTATTTAAACTTCCAATAACGTGATTTATTATGTAGCAGAGTATTGTTTACGTAACATGAGTAGAAGTGGCGGTTTGCTGAAAACTGAAAAATGCAAATATCTCGGTTAATATTCAAGATAGAGAAGAAACGCAAATAACAATATTTATTGTACAACGGAGATATTTGGAATATTCGAAAATCCCCCCCTCCCTCTGGTCCGATTTCAGCCATTCACGAACTTGATCTGACTTTTTACACAAAACGGTTAAATATCGAGTTTCGTAACGATTAAACAAAAATTGCGACCGCTAGAGCGGTAACAGACAAATATATATATATATATATATATATATATATATATATATATATATATATATATATATATACAGTTTTGAACGGACCTCATTTTCATCATCTACTAGGTAGGATCGATGGACATTTGAAGAAAAATTTCGAAAATTCCATCATGAGTATGACCTCAATAGCTGATTTCCCTTAAGGGAAATCTGCTAAAAAGATAAAGTAAAATTTAAGAAAAAATTATGTTAACAAGATATCAGCAGGCATCATATAATACACAAGCTCGTATCAGGCAGCCCCCCCCCCCCACTTTCCTAACAAGAAATGGGGGGGGGGGGGGGGGAGTAATTGATGATTAAGAAAATAAGAAAGGATTCACATTATTAACTCTTGTTATAATTTTAAATACATAATTAAATACTTTCTAACATAATACATATAACAATGCTTTGAATTTGAGCCATCCAGCAGGGTTTCTCCACTTTTAGCAGATTTCCCTTAAGGGAAATCAGCTATTGAGGTTGTACTCATGACGGAATTTTCGACATTTTTCTTCAAATGTCCATCGATCCTACCTAGTAGATGACGAAAATGAGGACCGTTCAAAACTGTATATATCTATCTATCTATATATATATATATATTTGTCTGTTACCGCTCTAGCGGTCGCAATTTTTGTTTAATCCTTACCAAACTTCATATTTAAGCGTTTTATGTAAAAAGAAAGATCAAGTTCGTTAACGGCTGAAATCGGACCAGTGGGAGGGGGGGGGGTTTAGAGGGGAGGATTTTCGAAAATTCGAAATATCTCCGTTACTATACGTCGGATCGAAAAATTATACAGAATCAATCTTATTACAAATTAAATTTACTATAAATATTGTTATATACATTTATTCTCTATCTTGAATATTAACCGAGATATTTGCATTTTTCAGTTTTCACCAAACCGCCACTTCTACACATGTTACGTAAACAATACTCTGATACATAATAAATCACATTATTGGAAGTTTAAATACCAAAAATTGTATTCAAGAGACCTTTATTATACGAGATACATGCAAATATGCACTGGTGACTCCCCCCCCATCTTAAAGTTTTGGACTACTAAAATTTTATTGATTGAGATAACAATTATTCTGACTCATTATTAATTAACGAACTAGATATAGCAAATAGTTCTCAATAAAATTAATGTGTTATATTCTGATATATTTCAGTAATTGTTTTTCTTTCCGGTGTGAGGCGGGACCCGTTTGTTTACATTTCTAACCTAACGCTTCCTGTCGGCAGGTTATTGAAATTGGATGAAACATTTCTTATTTCCGTTTGTATTTATTCACGGTGTTGTGTTAGCAGTATGTATATTTATCTATTACTAAACTTCACGAGGGAAATCTGCTTAGTTTACGCAGCCCCTGCGTGACGGACTTTTTTTAGTAGATTTCCCTTAAGGGAAGTCAGCTGCGAGGTCATACTCACGTGATTTTCGAAAAATTTCCTCAAAAGTCCGCTCTACTAATGTCAAATTAACAATAAGCTGTTTTATTATGAAACTCAGTATTTGAAGCCTAAATACCAAATATTGTTCTCATTGAACTTTTACGTTTTTAGATAAATGCAAATACATGATGCACACATAGGAAATCTGCTTAATTAAGGCAGCCCCTGCGTGACAGATTTTTAATATATACAAAGGATGTTCATGCTAAAGCACCTTTAATATAGTATTGTAAAGATGTTATTTATATAAACAACATTTATTTGATATAAATGGATAATGACCCAAAATCATCGTTCTAAATAAAAATTAATTTTCTCATGGGATTATGGAAAGTAGTAGTTACTCATCATAATCAGTTTGGTGAATTTTTGAGATTTTCTGAGAAATTTTACCAATATTCTTTCCTTAGTAAAAGAAGTAAACTTAATCTATTACACCTAGACGAAAAGAGGTAACCTGTAGATAACCCTTCCCATTTAGCATTTGTTGCAAAAAAGTGGACGTTAATAAAAATAAACAAAATTTTTAAATAAAGATACAACTCCAAAAGAAAATATTCACCCATCGAAATGTTGGTAGTAATAATTTGAATTATCAACACATAAAAAATTGGCAATCAAAGTAAAAAATAGCAAAAAGATACTTGTTTGAATTTATTGACAGGGCTGGTGAGAGGGTCCCACTCACGGGCGCGGTCCCACTACTGCTATCCACGGAGACTTTTGGCTGCTGGGTTTCCCCCCTGGCCCGGTACGCCACTCCTTAGCTAACCTGGTGAAGCCAAGCTCCCTCGGCCACACCATGTTGATGGTCAGCTTAGTGCGGACGCCTGGTCGACGCAGGAACACCTCTCTCCAGTTGCTCCCCATCTCAATCCATCCTAAGTACCCGACCTCCAAGTAGCTGGATTACAGGAGGCTGCCAAACCTCCCAGTCGAGCTTACAGCATTTCCCTTGGATTCATAACTATACACTTATTGACTGTATAAAATTTTGTTTTCTGTCCGACGTATGTTACTAACATAAATTATAATTACTGGGTAATATTTTAAGTGGATATTTAAAACATTGAAAGATATTTACGAAGTTACTCAAACTCTCGGAGGTTTACGTAGTATAGCAACCTAGAACTTCTACAGCCCGCTAATAGATAGCGCTGCATGTAATCATTAAAGGTTTGGCTGCACCTTTCTCCCGTTGAATGGAGAATTTCTTTGGGAATTACACAAACTTTTTGGGTTGATCATAACATTGCTCCATGCAATAAATCATGTTTTATTTGGAATAACATAAACCTTCTTAGTTTATCATAGCGAGAAAAGCTCCTAATGATGATTTAACCTTTTTTTTAAGAGTCTTTGTTAACAATGTCACATTACCAATGTTGTGATTCCCTTAAAAGACATTCCATTATAAATTGAGGAAGACCTTCTGTAAAAGTTCTGGCATTTTGAAATATTTTAGCAATTATTCTAAGGGATATAAATTTCCGGAGTGACTTAATTCTTTCCATCCTGTTAGGTCATAATCACCTTTAAAGCAGACCAACAAAAAGAATTACGACGGGTGATAAATGGTTTGTTGAATTTCTTCTTTTCTTTTTTTTATCTGAGACTCAGTTTTCCAGATAATTCTTTTGGTGAAGTTCCTTAGTTGGAACCTTTTTAAAGGAGCTTGTCAATCGTTTTAAAGCTAGAATTAATATAAAAATATTTCAAGTTAGTCCTTCAAACACTCGCTAGATTGCTCCATCTGCAATAACCTGAAGGCTGGACTCATTTCTCTAAATCCGTTGGAATTCTTTACATGATATTATATTTCTACATCCTATTTTTTTTTTATACTTCCACACCCGCCCCATTTCTTTCTATTTTGGCTACCTTTTCCATTTAGCCAGGAGAAATGGAATGGAAAACAGTTATTTCACACAGATTTAATCATTTTAAGAAACTATATCAAATAAAGGAGTATCTCAGAATATTATGAAAGTTCAATCTAGATAGAATATAGAGGTTTGGCGGCACTTTTCACACATTGAATTGCTCCATGAAATAAATCATGATTTCTTTGGAATAACATAAACCTTTTTTGTGTCATAGCAAGCAGATCTAAAGATGGTGATTTATCCTTTTTTAAGAGTCTTTGTTGTGTTGATTCTCTTTTATTGAAGAGAGAAGGATTGTATTATATACTGGGTAATATTTTAAGTGGATATTTAAAACATTGAAAGATATTTACGAAGTTACTCAAACTCTCGGAGGTTTACGTAGTATAGCAACCGAAAACGTCTACAGTCCGCTAATAGATAGCGCTGCACGTAATCAATTAATATAAAAATATTTCAAGTTAGTCCTTCAAACACTCGCTAGATTGCTCCATCTGCTATAACCTGGAGGCTGGACTCATTTCTCTAAATCCATTTAAATCAGTTCGAATTCTTTACATGATATTTTATTTCTACATCATATTATTTTTTGTACTTCCTCACCCACCCCTTTTCTATCTATTTTGGCAATCTTTTTCAGGTGCCTTCCGAGAAGTGGAATGGAGAACAGGAACAGTTATTTCACACAGATTTAATCATTTTAAGGAACTATGAATTTCAAATAAAGGAGTTAATCAGAACATTATGAATGTTCAAACTAAATTACAAAGATTAAAAGACTTCCAAATGACAATGTAATCAATGAAAGGCATATTGTTTCTATGAGAAAACTCGTAATAATAGTAAGTTTAAATGTGAGTTGTTGAAAGAAGGCTTAACAACTCTAGAAAGGATATAAAAGCTCAAAACAGGATGTAATAATGTATTTCCGGACTCAAGACAATTTGAATATAAACCAAATATAGTATCTATTGAATAGGTTGGTCACAATTACTTTATTTCTGAAGTTGACTGAACAGATTTTTATAATTTCATTTCATCTTCAGATTTACAAGTATTTATTAATTTTAAAATTCTTTGCATGCTGCACCACTCCTCCCGAAAAAATATTTTTAACTAAAGAGTTAAGTAATTTCAGAATACATAAATGTTCAAAATAAATAATTCAAAAACATGAAGACTGGAGATACATTTGTTAACAAATTGTTGGGACCTCCAACCCAATATACAAATAACCCATTGCAGTATAATTATTGTGTGCATAGTATAAAATTAAATCAAATTCTGGTAAAGAAACGCAAGTCAAAAAATATTCTTAAAGGAGAGGAAATATTGAATTAATGTACACTCAAATATACTGTTTTTAGTGTATCATATATCGAGTATAGAATTATTTGACTATATCATGTGTAAAAGTGGACTGAAAAGTAATATGTATTTGATATTTAAGCTTGGAATAGAACTTTCAGCTTATTAATAATAAGAGATTAGAGAAGACTGAATACTAAAAAATGCATAGAACAACATATATAGGAAATTAAATTGGTAAGAAGACTACACTTTTCCCACGAATCTCATAATATGAAAATATTTTGAATTTTCGATCCCACTGGTCCAATTTCTTGATCTTCAGCTTTACAAAGAATGTATATCTTGGGTCCGCTTGAACTCCTAGTAACGATAGGTGAACATTTGAAGAAATGTTTCGAAAACCGTATGAATGAGTACAATTTCAATGGCCGATTTCCATTAATGGAACACAGCTGACACCAACTTGCTTTTTATACATACTTTGACAACACTACCATAGCTGGCAGGAAATTTGTTTATCCCCACTTCCTGTTGGCAGCACTTAGCCCGAAGTCTATTAGTTCTTGGGACTACGTTTTCTTCCGAATAGAAGTTTGCTCTCCTAAAACTTACGTTGTGAGTTCCTATTTACTTCTATATATCTTTCTTTGAACCATTTATCTAGTACCTCGACTACAAGTGACATACAAATACACATACATACATGCGCGCACGTGTATGTTTAAGGCAATGTGAAAAAAAAAAAATAATTGAGTTTCTGCTGCTCTTAAGCGTTTAGTTATTCTCACATGAAAATATTATTCACAGTTACTAGCAATACACCAGAGTTCCATAACAAAGTTTAATAGTACTACTTCAAACACTTGCCAGTTAGCACTATCTGCTGTAACCTGGTCTAATCTTGCTAGTCCGATCATTTTTTAAATCGCACCTTGGAATTAATTTTTAGCTATGAGTTATTTCTATAAGTAAATGGGGTTTGCAAACTGTAATGAGTTTATTTGAATTTAAAATTAACTCCTTCTTACCTCTCCTTTTAGAAGATTTTTTAATTACCAGAATTTGATTGCATTTTCTAATGCACAGTATATCGCTGCAAGTAAGGGTCTCTTTTAGATAACATTTTTAATTATTTAAGCTTTTGTTTGCTATTTTGCTGTGAAAAAAATGAATTTAAAACAAAAATCCAGAATTACTACGTGAGATACATGCAAATAAGTTTGTGACGGTGCCAATTAAGGCGTTTTGGACTTTAAAATGTTTATTTTGTCTATACTATACTCGATATATAAGAATTTCATTAAACACTAAAGGTCATATCCCTTAATTGCTGCAATCGAGCAAGGAATAGGGGTTTTAGAGGGGAGGGGCTCGAAATTTGAAAATATTTCAGTTATTGAGTTGAAGAGAAAAATATTAAAGAACCAATCTTGTTCTATTGTAATGTTGATGCTCTACTATTGTTGTTTGATACATTTCCTCGTAACTCAAATATTAAGGGAATTGCTTTCAATAAATCCCCACTTTATCTTATCAGATTTTTAGCTTCAGTAATAAGGGAGGTTACTCAAGGAAAGGTTTTACTTTGAGGAAATAATCTTGGCGGGAGTTTCATTTTTGATGATGGAGCTTTGTATAGTTTCCGAAAAACCGTTCTGAAGTGATACTAACTGGACTACTTGGAATTCTATCGGCGCTAAAAGTGTGTTTACTGGAAAATTTAAACATAATTAGATCCACTCACCACTTCACGGGAAAGAAATTACTTGGTAAGCAATTAATATAAATGGATTATTTAGTGCTCATGTCAATCCAATCTTTATATTTCGCAGGGATCCATGTTTTTTTCCGACCATCAACTTTGAGCATTGAAAAGAAAACAAATGTTAGCTTCCAATTCAATAGCAATATATACTAAATTTAATTTGTATCCTGTTTTCTGGACCGGAAATACATTATGACATCATGTTTTGGACATTACATCCTTTCTTAAGTTTTCCTTCGGCTTT
Organism: Riptortus pedestris; assembly: GCA_019009955.1. NCBI lineage: Eukaryota > Metazoa > Arthropoda > Insecta > Hemiptera > Alydidae > Riptortus > Riptortus pedestris. The sequence goes on along the minus strand of CM032228.1, from coordinate 227,946,624 downwards.
CAATAGCTCTTAGCACTGATTTTTACTACAACAATATACTACATTGTATTTTAGCAGATTTCCCTTAAGAGAAATCAGCTATTGAGGTCGTACTCATGACGCGATTTTCGGAAAATTTCTTCAAATGTCCATCGATCCCTACCCAGGAGATGACGAAAATGAGGTCCGTTCAAAATTTTATGTATATGTGTGTGTGGCAGTTAACGCTCTAGCGGCCGCAATTTTTGTTTGATCGTTACGAAACTCGATATTTAACCGTTTTATGTAAAAAGACAGATCAAGTTCGTTAATGGCTGAAATCGGACCAGAGGGAGGGGGGATTTTCGAAAATTCGATATATCTCCGTTATTATGCATCGGATCGAAACATTGTATAGAACCACACTTATTGCAAATTAAATTTACTATAAATATTGTTATATACATTTATTCTGTATCTTGAATATTAACCGAGATATTTGCATTTTTATGAAGTCTGTGGGACACGTTGTCGGGTATAGTTCGGCCGTTTTCGTAACACCTCGGCTCAGGTGGAAGCTTCTTCTAACCTCACCTTACCTTTGTTACTTTGTGAGATTTATGCAAATACGTTCTGTTCATGCGCCCCCTCCTTCTTTAGTTCTTGGACTACTAAAATTTGAGTTATTAAAATATAAATTATTCTTACAATTCAGAAGCCGTTTCAGTTGGGAATTAATTTTAATTAACTGAAAGATTTCTCATTATCATTTGAATTTAATCACGGTGGTGTTGTGTTACCAGTATGCCGAATTCTCTATTGTAAAACTTAACATGGGAAATCTGCTTAGTTTACGCAGCCCCTGCGTGACGGACTTTTCTAGTCTTTAATCCCTATAATTTATTTTAAACTTTCATAATAATTCTAAGAATATTTGAAATTCTTAGTCACTTAAAATTATGATGCCTATGTTTGAAATAACTTCTTATAAAAAGTAGTGTCACATTTAGGAAGACACCTAAAAAAGGAAATGATTATTCGACCGGTGAGAATGGAGAATTTAATTGAAATTATTCTTACGTACAAATAAAAGCTTAAAAATATACCGTCATAACTGCTTTTATGAAATGAAAATAATAGAACATGGATTTAGAGAAATGAGTCCAGCCTTCAGGTTATAGCAGACAGAGCATTCTAGCGGGTGTTTAAAGTACTATCTTAAGATATCCTTATATTAATTTTTACTTTCAAATAATTGAAAGGCTCCTTTAAAAAGGTTTCAGCAAAGTCCTTTCACCAAAGGAATTAACTGGAAAACCGGGTCTCGGATAAAAACAAATAAAAAATTGAACAAGGCATTTATCACCCATCATGTCTTTTTCTTGGTCTACTTTAAAGGTGATAATGACCTAACAAGACGACACAATTTAGTTTCTGAGGGAAATTTATATCCGTTAGAATAATCCCTAAAATATTTCAAAATATCAGGCCTTATAGAAGGTCTTCCCCAATTTATAATGGCATGCAATTTAAGGAAATCCCACCATTAGCAACGTGTCATTTTAACAGATACTCTTGAAAAAGGTTAAATCACCATCGTGAGATCTGTTTGTTATGATCAACCCAAAAAGTTTGTGTAATTCCCAAAGAAATTCTCCATTCAACGGGAGAAAGGTGCAGCCAAACCTTTAATGATTACGTGCAGCGCTATCTATTAGCGGACTGTAGAAGTTCTTGGTTGCTATACTACGTAAACCTCCGAGAGTTTGAGTAACTTCGTAAATATCTTTCAATGTTTTAAATATCCACTTAAAATATTACCCAGTAATTATAATTTATGTTAGTAACATACGTCGGGCAGAAAACAAAATTTTATACATTCAATAAATGTATAGTTATGAATCCAAGGGAAATGTTGTAAGCTCGACTGGGAGGTTTGGCAGCCTCCTGTAATCCAGCTACTTGGAGGTCGGGTACTTAGGATGGATTGAGATGGGGAGCAACTGGAGAGAGGTGTTCCTGCGTCGACCAGGCGTCCGCACTAAGCTGACCATCAACATGGTGTGGCCGAGGGAGCTTGGCTTCACCAGGTTAGCTAAGGAGAGGCGTACCGGGCCAGGGGGGAAACCCAGCAGCCAAAAGTCTCCGTGGATAGCAGTAGTGGGACCGCGCCCGTGAGTGGGACCCTCTCACCAGCCCTGTCAATAAATTCAAACAAGTATCTTTTTGCTATTTTTTACGTGTGACAATTCAAATTAATTATTACTATCAACATTTAGGTGGTTGAATATTTTTTCTTTTGGAGTTGTATTTTTATTTAAAAATTTTGTTTATTTTTATTAACGTCCACTTTTTTGCAACAAATGCTAAATGGGGCGGTTTTCTACAGGTTACCTACCTTATAGAAATTACCATTATTATTTTCTTCTAGGTGCAATAGATTAAGTTAACTTGTTTTACTAAGGAAAGCATATTGATAAAATTTCTCAGAAAATCTCAAAAATTCACCAAACTGATTATGATGAGTAACTACTACTTTCCATAATCCCATGAGAAAATTAATTTTTATTTAGAAGACGATTTTGGGTCATTATCCATTTATATCAAATAAATGTTGTTTGTATAAATAACATCTTTACACTACTATATTAAAGGTGCTTTAGCATGAACATCCTTTGTATATATGAAAAGTCTGTCACGCAGGGGCTGCCTCAATTAAGCAGATTTCCTATGTGTGCATCATGTATTCGCATTTATCTAAAAACGTAAAAGTTCAATGGGAACAATATTTGGTATTTTGGCTTCAAAATAAAACAGCTTATTGTTAATTTGACATTAGTAGAGAGGACTTTTGAGGAAATTTTTCAAAAATCACATCACGAGTACCTCAATGGATGACTTCCCTTAAGGGAAATCTACTAAAAAAAGTGGAGAAACCCTGCTGGGTGGCTCAAATTCAAAGCATTGTTATATGTATTATGTTAGAAAGTATTTAATTATGTATGTAAAATTATAACAAGAGTTAATAATGTGAATCCTTTCTTATTTTCTTTATCATCCATTACCCCCCCCCCCCGCCCATTTCTTGAAAAGGGAAGTGGGGGGGGGGTGCCTGATACCAGCTTGAGTATTATATGATGCCTGCTGATATCTTGTTAACATAATGTTTTCTTAAATTTTACTTTATCTTTTTTTACTTGCAAGGCTAAATTTCTCCATCAATATCTCACATTCAAACATTTTCTTCGTTGATTTTGTCTGGTTTTAGAGTACTTAATGAGTTTAATTAATTTAGCCCCTATGGTGTATTTTAAGATCTCACATACTTTGAGGTTTAATATTCCCCATTTTCAGCCACTTGTTTGAATTCTTCTGAATTTTGGCGAGACCTTTTTGTTTTTCCTGAAATACTCCTTTAATTTCTTATTAATGAGCATCCCTATTTGTGTGTACATATTCATCATTTATCTACAACTATTGATGGTCACTGGCAACTTCCTTGATAACTAAGCGTAATTTTATTTGAAATATTTTTTTTTGTATACTTCAGTTTATGCCTTCCTTATAAAGGTGACAACCTGTAGATAACCCATTCCAATTAGCCATAGTAGCAAAAAGTGGACCTTAATAAATAAAAACTGCCATTCTTTTGAAATTTCATAAAAGGTATTTGTTATCAGAAATTTATTCTGTCCATTTAACAATAGTAGTTTACCTCTCTTGTTTATGTATTCAGAACAAATAATCCTTCCATATTTGTGATGTCTTCCAAATGAATCCAACTATTACAGAATTAAAGTCACTATAATTGAACATTGTCTTCAGATGTTCATTTGAATTAAGAACCATAAATAAGTTCAATGAAACATTTAACTGGCACTTGTTGAATACTGTCTAAAATTTTTCTATTTACAATTTATGCAGCACCATTCATCTTATCTCGCCTTGGATGTTGATCACTGAAATTATATGAATAGAATGCTCCCTGTGGTATCAAGTTGTTTTTTCAAACTTGAAATGTCTGTACTTGTCCATTTATTTTATCTAACTTTCTGTAGCTGGGTTACAGTGTTGGGAACTTTGCAAGGTTTTTCCACTTGATGACTTCTCATGAGAACCTGATATGTTCCCATTATTTTTACAGATCAGTATAACTCAGTTGTTAATACAACTTCATGACAATTATTAGTTCAGCTGACAGCAATTAGAGTGGCCAATGTGATTTTTTTTCATTATTTGCTTTTTAAAGAAAATAATTTCATATTATTGGTTTGAAGGTGAATAATGCAACTATTGAATGAACACAACTTGTGTTTTTTTAATTAAATGTGGTAATGTGCCTCAAAATACTGTTCCAGTTTGAACACTGATTAATTATTAACTTTTAAATACTGTTTAAATGTTTTTAATAGTAGTTTTATGTTTATTAATCTGGATAATGACTCTGGATCACCTACCATGTTTTAAAAGACAATAATCCTCTTGAAGGATTAGTGATAAGTCCCTGTTAAACTTCAAATCGGCTGAACTGAGATAATTCACGAGAAAACATTTCTCATTTGTCAGTTTCCTGTTGTCAAATTATGATCTGGGAAGTTATGAATTAAGAATTTTGTTGTTTTAAGTGAATGTTAGTGTGGAATAATTGTGAAGGCAGCTTGCTGAATCTGGGCTGGATTAAGTTTGGTGATAGCAGCCATCCTACTGCTGTTAACACTAGGGTGCCGCATAGACACACCTATATTAAACTATACAGACTGATTGAGCTAATATAATATTCACAGGAGAAAATAGAAATAACCTGCTTAGCTATGATATTTGTGCAAAGGTGTTCAATATGTTTATAATTATTATTACTCATTAAAATCCAGTTTTTGCTGGATAATTGAAACGGGTTATCTACAAGTTACCACTCTCTTCTACGCAGGGTGAGAGTAAGGACTTTAATTAATGAGTTCATTAATAAATAAATTCGTATTGCCCAGGGGAGAATTGAACTCAATACACCACGTTTACCGTGTGATATTAAAGGCAATACCCCCTCATTTAACCCTTTTGTTAGAGACTATTTCATTTAAATGCAAAGACAATACCTTCTTCCCCCCACCCTCATTCCTCATGAGATTCTCCACTAAATGGAAATCCACCTTTTAGGTGCTACTCCTTTTAGGAGCAGGGCCTCCATGTTATTACCATTCATTTCAGTCTGCAGCTACGTCACTCCAACAATAAACTAGCCAGCTTGAATTTTCAATCCAACCAATCACTTATGAGATGAGCTCAAAAAACATATTCAGTGAAGACTTGAATGTAGATCCACAGGAACTAGTTGTTAGCAATCTTGTGGGCCTAATGAGTTATTACCATTTAAACATATTTTTTCTTGTTAATAAAAAACAACTTTGATTCCACTTTTCTTAATTCTAACTGATATCCTCTTTTATTATTATTTCCATAAATCATAGAGTTGGTGTGAAGTTTGTAGGCCAACCTTAGTTTTTTGGTTATTAATAATATTCTATGCAAATAGATAATATTACTTATGGTGTTTAAAATATAAATGAAATGTGATAGATCAGAGTTAAACCAATTGATTCCCACATTGGGAATTATGAATTGTTTAACATGTTAAACAATTTTTTTTTGTTTTCAAATTTCATTTAAAATTACAGATCTCTTTCTTATTTTTTAGATAGAGTTAAAAAAATATATTTTAAATGCAAAATTACTGTAACTTTAGAAAAAAAAACAACAGGAAAAATGCTTGCCCTCTGATTTTAAAGCTAAATCTATACCCTTTCAAATCCCGTTTCTTTTTTTTTTGAGATAAAGTTACTGGAACTAAATCTGCAGCTGGTTGAAGAGAGTCAAAATTTATTGTGCATTTTCAACTTTTAAGCATACGAACTAAAGTTTTAATTTTTTTAAAGTCCACAGTAGCATTTTTGGAAGGATTTTCTCTGTTTTGTGAGCTACAACTTTTTGCTACTGAGGAACAAAACTTTTTAGTTCATGCGGTCTTGCATTAAGTGCGGAGAAGCATGTGGAGTGAAATGTATGTTCATCGATTATTCAGTGACCTGAATAACAGTATTCAGTAGTAATTAAGCTGCCTCAAGCTATAAATGCTCATGCCAGTTTTACTCGCTATACAAAATACCTAAATCAATTTCTGTTTGAAATAGATACATTTCAAAGTTAGACATTTTTAAGTTTATATTGTATTTTCTATGGGAATTCTCATCCCCACCACCATTCCTTTTCTTGTATTTTGATTTCATTAGCAGTTAAATTGGACTGAATTTCACTGTCACTTTCTTCCTTTCTTTTCCTAATACCTTTTTTTCTTGTTGCCTCCTTAAGAATTTGTGTTTTCCGTTCATAGTCAAAGATGTCTTCTTCATAGGATCCATCACTCTATAATAATAAGTACAATGAATGAGATAAAAAAGGATAATCTGAAATTTGATACATAAGAAAATATTAAACTCTTATAAACTGCTTTTCAGGTCATTGTATTTATGATGTATATGATTTATATTCATTTTATGTGATCTATAGCTAATCAGGATGGGTTATCTACAGGTTACCACCTTTCCTAGCCAAGGTGGAAGGGACTAAGAATTTTATTTTATGAGTATGTAACCTAATAAATTCCTGTATCTCAGGTTGGAATTGAATCCATGACAAAATTATACTTAAAATAGATAATCCAAGCTTTGCCTATTTTAATGTAAGTTAGCTATAAAATATAGCAAGGCTATCTCCTCAAACCCTTAATATTATCTCAACTTTTGTTGATCAATTTGTGTTTTGTTGAATTTTTGTACTTGGCAATAATTGATAATTGGTTATAATTGATAATGATTGTAATACTTAAAGTAAACTGTGGCAGTTAAAATTAAAGTAGTTCCACAATAAATTAATTCACAGATGAATCTACCTAAAAACTTAGGTGTATGTGGCCAAAACAAATGAATCTAGAAACACAAATAAGGTTGTAATACTGGATTTCTTTGGTCATACAATCAATTTCCTTTTCTTTTTTGTGATGTTTTGTTCAAGATTTGGTGAGCTATAATCCCAATAACATTTGAATACATGTTCCTGATGCACGTAGTCAGATTTTTAAAAAAATTTAAATAATGAAGTGTGACGGCATCAAGCAGACCAGTGTATACAAATCCATAGGAATTTATTTGTGGTTCAGACATTTTATTTTTTTTATTTGGGTGGCTTGCAAATTATTAAACTACTATTGCAGAGCGAAGACGCAACACCCTCATGCCTTCAACAATAGGACTCAATAAATATAAGGTAAAAACAATGACACACATATTATGCCACCTCATATTCTATTCTTTATTTCCCCCTTAGTAAAAATTCTATGTAAACAAGATAGGAGCTAAAGGGAACAGAAACTTTCCAAAACAGAAAAGATTTTCCATTTTGCAAAATCAAATTTTTGTGACTGACAAATTTTCCTCTGGCTTCATTACAGAAGAAAGGCAAATACCCTACTTTTAAATAAAATAGGAAACAAATGTGTATTAGTTAATGAAGTTGGGAACAATGTAGGTAAATTCAGTGAAAATGTGTTGAATAAATTACAATACTCAATTTTTTTAAAGTTTTCTTTTACGCTGTCAATAGTATCATTTCATTTTAATTTATATAGAAGAAATTGTTTAATTACTTTAAGTATTTTCATTGCATAGTAGTAGGAGTACAGCAATAAACTGATTGACTGAGCAAAGACTGCAGTTAGTAAGAAATAAAAATCAATGACTTGCAACTATAAGGATTGTTAGCTAATTTAACAACTATAATGTTGAAATAAATAAAAATACAACTATTATAAATATATATATGTTTATTTCTTGCAGGTTACCAGCTGGATATTTGATCAGCATAGGTCCTAAGTGCAGCAAGAGTGGGGACAGGTTCTGCAATATATCATGAAAATCATCATAAACCAGATTCATCTGCTCTATGTCCTTCAGCCCCTATCAGTGACAATCATCATACACTTCGAGGGAGATTGTTCTGCCACAGAGAATGGTGATGAAAAGCTGTAGGGGTGGGGAGAGAGAGAGAAAAAAAAATAGGGGCAAGAGAGAAGAATGTTTGTTCTGTTACTCCAATCTATTCATCTAATGCTAGACAATAACAATGGGACAATTAGTCAGGAAAGGGAATTCTGCTGTGGTTAATTTGAAGGCAACAATGGTTACTGTTACAGACACATCTATGAGGGGGATTTTTGTTTTACCAATAGAATGGAGATGAAATGCTGTGAACTAAGGGGAAGAGACAAGAACATTTGTTCTCAGCACTTCGAGGTCTGTTTTATGCACTCCCATGAATTCACCTCACATACTGGACAAAAATAGTGGAAAAATTTGCTAGGTAAAGGAATTCAGATGTGGTCAAATTGGCCACAATGGTTACTGCTCCATAGCCTTTAGTCTCACATGTTTTTATTATAATTGAGATATAATACCAATTGGAGCCTCTTTATAGCTGGATTATTTACTGATTACATCAAAACGTTCATATTTTCCCCTAATTAAAGGACTAATACAAACATACTGGTATTTAAGCTTGTAAATATCCATTCGAAATCAAATTTTAAAGGTTTATTTAATAGAGATGAAATGTAAAAAAAAAAAAAAAAAATACTAATACTGTTAATATTTTAATTTTAAAAATATGAATAAAAATTCAGGAAATAATTTGTAGAAAAGGTGGTGTTTATAACATTTTTCAATGGAATTCAATAGATATTTTTCAATCCCCCTTTCTATAAACCTCCACTTACGCTATGACAGCCATAAATGAACTTAGGTTTTCTTTAAACATCCAAATATCGAGATCGGTAATGATAATACGAACACTGTGAGGGTATTAACAGACAAATGTATATATGTATTATACAGGGACACTAATTAGAATATGTTTTTGAAAATCTTAATAGCTGATTTCATATTATAGATCTCAATTCTCCTAGCAAATGGGTGGTAGACCTTAATGTGCGGTTGAGCCAATAGATTGTTTATTCTTATTGCAGTAGTTGCAATTGCCAGTGGTAACTGAAAACCATCACACACCAACTCCTGTTTTGATCATGCAAAACGCTCTCCTCAATTCAATAAGCTTCCTTGGTATCACCACGACTTATCTTTGCTTCCAGCAATTTAGCCTTATACAATGACAAACCCCATTGCATACACTACAAGATCACATTTAATATGATTCAAACTTACATTCTCCATAACATCTTCAATACAGTTAAAATTGTTCCTTGTTTTAATTCTACGTGCCGGCTTTGGCGGAACTGCATTACGAACATTTTTTTGGAAAATTTTCAACTCTGGAATATCCGAGTCCGAGCTAAATGTATCTGATTCACTTTCTGGTGGTACTTCTTCTTTATCTACGGAAAGTTTTGTAAGTCTCTTTTGAAATTCAGATTTAGTTGGTGGACGTACATATAGATATTCATGGTAGTCCATTTCCAGCTCCTACAAAAAAAATGATAAATTAATTAATAATGTGGTATTATGTTTTCCAATTTATATTCGACTACCTATTAATAAATATGGCTCATTGATCAAGTTTAAATAAGATTCTGTTAAGCTAGTATTAGCAATTAATATGATTAAATTCTGTAGTACTGGGTAACATTAATTGTAATTTAAATATTTTGTTTAAGCTTTTACTTTCCATTAATAACATTTACAGGTTGTACAAATTTTACATCATGTCTAGTGATTTAAAGACATAAAAATTACATTGCCAAGCGCGACTGCCACAAAATATACATAACTAGAGACAAGACAGTGGGCCTGAACAGAGAGACATGAATTTTGTAAGAACTGGAGTGCTAAGTCACTTCGATGAATTCTGGTTAAAATGGAGTAACAAGCATTGAGAAATGAAATATTCGCCTATGTATGAACAAACAGGCATAACAATAGATTGGACAAGTTGTATTTAGCAAGCTGAGTACACTCCTTATCTCACGGGGTGGACACATGCCAACCTGTATAAGCTTAACATGAAACATTTACTGACTAAATCAGCAACTGATGTCGTCACTTATAAATTTCAAAGAAGCTTGCATGACTTACGGAATGAAGATATCCTATATATATAAATACTATGAATCATTATTTAAAACTATCCATGTTCATTCAAAGATTTGTGGAGTTTAAGAGTTGTACATTTTTTTGAAATAAATTTCTTTGCTATATCTGTATATCGTAATTTTTTTATTTCAAAACGGAACTTACCTCGTATTACAATTAGATAATTTAGTTTTTAATGGACATAAGTATTTACTGAAGTCATATTGTATTTTATTGTGTAAGAGCTCTGAACATGAGACATCGTATTTTGTCATAATAAAGGACTATCTCCATTAAGTAGGTTTTGACCTCATTTATATTTGTTATTAATAAAATATGCACTCACGTCTAGGTCCCTTTCCCTTTGGTAGTAAGGGAGAAGTAGATCTGACTCAGTGGAGCGGAGCTGCATTTCAACATTCTCATTTTTTATTATACCTCCAGGACCCATTATATCTATTTCTTCAGCATGTTTTGTAGGCACAATCATGAGTCTAGTTGGATATTGTGGCTCAATATTCCATTTGCTTGACCCCTAGGAGAGAGAATACACTTTTAAAAATACTGATGTGGACACCATGTTTCTTATACTCATATTGAATTAAACAAATGAACTTTCTTCACACATGATGTATATGTGTTCATTGAAAATCATTTCATTAGTAAGTGATATACAATATCTCTGTTCAGGACAGAGATCAATAGCTCTGTTCCTCAGGACCCCAGGTCCATCACCGGGCTCTGTGAGGACCGAAGAATAAATATATATAACAATATTTATTGTAATAGGTTGTAAAATAAGTTCGTAGTGTTTATCAATATTTCAATTTACTCCTCTCTGTGTTTATAAAATCATGTTTACTTGGTAAATAATGCTTACATATTCTAAAAATGGTTATTTAAGGTGCTTTTATGGATCAAATTCCTTACCTTTTAGTGGTATGCTTGCTCAAAATGGAAGAGAAAAAATTAATTTTCGTCATTTAATGATGTTTTATTTATGAAAAGGAAAATCCGCTGCATAGACGGTTTGGCTAGAATGTGATCCCCCACCCACCCTATTTACCAGACCTTACCCCCAACAGATTTTCACTTATTTCAGGCCCTTCAAAACTCTCTCAAGGACTGCAAAACACACATAGAGGAGTTCATTGCGAAAAAATCCGAGAAGTTCTGGGAGGACGGAATTAACAAATTACCTGAAAGGCAACATGTAATAGGTCAAAATGGGTCATATATAATTGATTAAAAATATTTACAAGAATCTGAAGTTTTTATTGAAATCACTGTTAAAAAAAGTTAAAAACTTATTTTACAACCCAAGACATTTAATTTGCAAAAAGTTTCAATCTATACAATTTTTCAATCTGACGTGTAGTAAGAGATATTTTGAATATACCCCTCCCATTGGTTGGATTTCAGACCATAACAAACTTGATTACATAAAATGATTAAATATCAAGTTTGGTAACAATCAAACAAAAATTGTGACTACTAGAGCGTAAATAGACAAATATATAATTATCGTTATCTCCTGAGTTTGATCAATGGACATTTGAAGATTTTTTTAAAAAATCACATCATGAGTAAGACCTCATTCGCTGATTTCCCATTAGGGTAAACTGGTAATAAAACAAATTTGCCCAAAGGAGGAGTGGGCTGGCAGGCTCTAGAGGGATTGAATTGTCAGGGAGCAAAAGCTAAGAATAAAAGAGAAATAAGATTGATAATATATTTCCAACCCAATTCATACAGATATTCTGAATTTTTATCCCCCCCCCCCTTTCCTGATCAGCTGTCTAAATTTGTACTTTTAATAATGATTATGATCTACAATTTTTAATCAGAACTCAAAATAACACATTATTCTTTTGTGATCAAAAGATCTATTAAGTGTCCGATTCTATAAACTGTATACGAATACTTGCTGGCAATATTAATCTGTTTGTTGTTCTTGGAATGTAGAAAGGACCATAGAATACTGATCTGGATACGCCATCCATGATTATTCCTTCAATAAGAATAACATCAGCGACAAGTTCATTTATAAACAATTCCTCAACTCCATTTAGAAGAGGAACAAATGCTCTTTCAAGATAAAAAAGAGTTTTTTCTCGAAGCCACCCCTGGAAATAGAGAGCAGAAATATTATGACAATGAAATTGAATTAATTTTAAGATACATGTACAATTTATAGGATAATCTGTAATTATTTTAATTGTGCGCCAAAATCACAATACCCTCAATTTTAATTATCAGAGTATCTATATATTTTAACAGTAAATAATAGATACATGTACAATTTATAGGATTATCTGTAATTATTTTAATTGTGGGCAAAAATCACAATACCCTCAATTTTAACTATCAGAGTATCTATATATTTTAACAGTAAATAACAGGAGTGAGAATAAGGTAATCCAATCTTTTAAGTTAACTTTATTTGGTGTTATATTTTTGACAGAGCTTGAAAGGCATTGGACCTTTGAAGTAAGTTCATAAGAGTCACTAGATATTCAAATAGAATGTTTTTATAACGTTAATGTATGGAATATATTTCTCATTGGATGGCTGGACAAAATATTATTTTATATTTTAATTTGATTTCAATATTTATACATAACATTGATAGACATTTAAAATTGTTCTCTGATCAGTGTATTATCAAGGAAGCTTATTTTAATATTCATTCCTTTATTTGAGATAATGAATTTAATTGATGTATTTATGAGGCAAGTATAAAAATTCAGCTATATTTGTTGAAAATCATCTATTAAGTAAGTTTTGGGTTTAATATAGGTCATTTTCTCCTGTATAATATATCAAAATAACTTTCTTTAGTTAAATTTGAGAAATTTAAATTTATTGAAGTGTTTTCATTTTTTCAGGTGTAATTATTAATGACAAAATACCTTAGTTAAGCTCAATCCAATATAATTTTGAGATTTAAAATATCTCAAACCTATTAAATGTTGGTTTGACACTAGTGTGTCGAACATTATGTATGTCTGTAGGTAGGTGGAAGTTGAGATTTCTTCTATAACCTAGAGATACTAATTTTTTAATTGTAGCTGTAAAGGAAGGTAATAACATTCAGCAAAACCTTTGAATTCTACTGGCTGAAGGGATTATTGTGGGGGTCGAGGAAAGAGTCCCTAGGCAATATCACCAGTTCTTTCAGAAAGTCCCTTTTTGAATATTGTTTTAAGAGCATCATCACCAGCAAGCCTCTTCAAATCAGATATATTTCTCCCGTCAGTAAAAATATTAATATGTACGGATCCCAGATACCTCGTTTTAAAAGAGCAGTCTAGTGTTTCTGATTTCTGTCCCAATATCCAAACGATCTAACTTCTGGACATTTAATACTCTGGTTTAACCAAATATGGTAATTTCTGGTTCTAACATCTAATTCCATATCATCTTAGTGGCTGTGTTTTACCAGACCATTTTATTTATTTATTCATACATATTAATTTATTACGTCCACTTTATACTACTTTGGCTAATTAGGACGGGTTATCTACAGGGAACCACCCTTTTCTAGCCTAAATTATTTCTTTAATTATAAATAAATCAATGATGTGAGTTTTCCTTTATAATATTATATGGATGAATCGTTAATCCAAATACTTATTTACTCATAAATTGACCTGGAACATTTTGGCCTACCGAAATAGTAGTCTTTCTTTCTCTCTAGCCATACCCTCGTGCACTCTATATAACGCCTTAATATTTTTAATCGAAGATGCTTTTCTTTACAGTCTTTATCTTGTTTTACTCATGAAGCATAGGCTTACTGTTTGATGAATATTAATGATTTCGTGCTTGTCCTGGACTCAAATAAATATTTTTCCAATCAAAAAATAACAATTACACCATCTTAGCATTTGTAACAAAACTATAAAAAAAAAATTTGCTCTGGCATTTTGTTTTATTACCCAAGAAGTATGAGATCTTGGCATCTACAAATATATTTTAAAATATTAAGTAAATTGTCATTCCTGCGAATGGTTCCCTAATACATTTACAAAAGATTTCTCATTTCAATTGAAGCATTCTTATTAAACACTAATAAATACTACTGGACTACTAGAATTCGGTAGTAAAAATAATGAATTCAAACTAAACTTTTGAACTGAAAAACTTGTTCTAAAAACAATTATAATTTTCGACGAATATATATTTTGACAGGCATAACCCTCACTCCTGTCAGTGATAGTAAGGCGTAAAATAGTACATGTTGATCACACTCATTCCCTTAACGCATATGCAAAACAAAATCTCAATTCTGTTGAGGCACTGTCATGAAGAAAAAGCAATGGACAAACTTATCAAATATATAAATCTAAATGTTTTAAGGCCTGAAAATATATTTCAGTACAATTTTTTTCATAAAACCAATATTAATCACATTGAAAGATATATGTGTCAAATTTTTACACATATTGTAAGTGTGTTGTATGGATTATCCACCAATCCTACCTAGATGATGAACATATACTTTTTTTTCAGCCTTCAGTAAACCCCCACATTAACATATTGGATTTTTTTACAGAGAAATAAGGTATGTAAAGGATGAGATCACTAGTGTGTCATCCAGCATAAGGGAAATTTGTTTAGTTTACGCAGTCCCTGCATGAGAGACTTTTTTTATGTTGACTGATCTTGTGAATTTTCTCAATGGCAGTGGCACAAGAGAAGATGTACATCAAATTGGAGTTTTGACCACAATAGCTAGTTCCTATGATTAGTCAGCTATGCAGATTAGAGAAAGCTCTTTAATTTTTGGCCTCGAGTGTTTAGTTCCATCCACTAGTTATAAGCCCTTTTTGGTTGGATAGTCTCATGTAGAAGTCAACATGAAACCACTTATATCCTTGTGATGCCAAGAAATTTTAACTTTCTCATTTCTGCGGGAAACAGTGATTCCTGTTTATGGAAATAACCTATATATATAAAACCTAGATATTAAATAAAGCCATATCCTTAAAGTAGAACAACACTGTATATTATGTATCAACTAAGAATTATAGATTAATAAATTATTATTTATACCTGAAAGTTAGACACATACTGCAGGAGAATAAGGGCAATTCGTATCCCAATAGACTTCCATATTTTACAAAATACGCTAGTGGATATATTGTCTATTTCATCATATAATACTTGGTTCATAATTTCTGATGGTATGTAAAATACCTAAATTAGAAAAATAATTTACAATAACACCATAAGTCTTCCCATCAATAAAATAACAGTTAAATCAAAAGAAAAATATGAGACATTTAAACTACCTGTACGGCTGATTCACAGATAATGGACATGTCAAAACGTCTGTTTGTTACTATGCCTATTTCACCAATCAGACTTCCACAAACAACATACTCTTCTTGACTTTCTTCCAATTTTAGACTATTAAGAAAATCACAATTAGGTAATGTTCCATGTTTTTTGCAGTTCTAGAAATAAGAATTACCATATAATAAATTTCTATTTAATTAAATGTAAATAAGGGGGCTCAGGTTAGCCATGCGAGTTAAAGCGTTGACCTTTATCTCACATGGTAAACCTAGAGTGGTGAGTTCGATTCTTGCCTGGGCAAAGGAAATTATTTAGTGACTAAATTCATTAAATAACGTCCTAAAATCCCACCCTGGCTAGAAAAGGGTGGTAACCTGTAGATAACCCGTCCCGATTAGCCTAAGTTGCAAAAAGTGGATGTTAATAAATAAATAAATAAATGTAAATAAGTGCTAATTTGTTATAGTTATTTTTTCCTTGTTTAGTAGTCTCATTTTAAAAATTTGATTTGATATCATAGAATATTTGGGTGAAGATCATATTGTGGTATGGAAACTCCTGAATTTTCTTACCTGGAAGTTATATTCTAAACATTTTTTTTTTTTCATTTTCTGATATAACAAACTCTGGATTTGTGTAAATAATATACAGACTGATCTATCATAGTGGGCGATCACTTTGGAAGATGTTCAATAAGAAGTAGTGTTCTTGAACTCGAAACAGTTTTTGTAAGTTGGAACCTAAGTCAATTGATTTGGGTATATATACCTAACACCATTTCCAATACTTTTGCCTGTCAGCACCATGGTCCACCCTGATCTACTACCCAGGATCAGTCTCGTTTTCAGTTGTGAAATTTCACCCAACTAAGCATATGATTAGTATTCATTTTTCAGCTCCTTATGCACAACAAATGCCTTTCTACAGACTTCCCTTAAGAGAGAGAAATTAGCTATTTAGGATAACTCATGATGCAATTTTTGAAAAATGTTTCACACTTGGGAAATTTGCTTAGTTTATGAAGCCCCTGGTTTTTAAATTTCTATTTTAGTATTTCTGAATCATCCAATATTGACCACCATATGCAGTTAGTACTTTTAAAACAAATGAACGTAAAATTAGGATATCTGGTCCAGAAACTTAACCACTCACAATATGTATAAATATATATGGCTTTATATAATTAGTTATGTCAATTGAAACTAATTATTTAGAATGAATATTAAAATTGTGCATTATTAGAAAATCATTTAAAATTTATTGAATTCAAATCAAAGTGGTTTCCTGCCACAGTTGTTTTTTAAATCTGCTGGACATAGCATTTTTGTTTTATTATATCAACATTTTAAATATGAATAACTCTCTCAAACTATTAAGTTTATAAATAAACATTTTTTTGTTATGCACATTTGGATTTCAGTCTTATTCTCTAATCATTGAAGTTTATCAATCCAATTGGAAACTTCATATGGCAAGAACATGAGACAGAGTTGTTGGATATATTCGCCATGATATAGGTCAGTCGATTTGACCTCAGCAGGTTAATGAATGTGATTCTACAGAGAAAGAAATCTGACTCCACTGAATCTACAGTGCAGTCAGCAACAAGGAAAGGAATTCATGCTTTAAAAAGCAATAATTTTATTTGATATTGCCAGTCATTTCATGCAAATCAAAGCTTGCAATAAATTAGAATTTACACACTTAAATCTCAATATTTACTGAACCATGATTTTCACACACATACACATGGATGCACAAAACACACTATTATTATTATTGAGGATTTGATTACCAGTTTCCTGGAAATCTTTGTTCCTGAAGATTCATCTAATGATAAAAAGAGTTACTTTACTTGTTATTTCCTTACTATTCTGGCAGTATCTAATAATACAGAGAGTGCAAAATTATTTCTTCAGGTAAATTTTAATATTTTTTACTTTGTGATAGTATTTTTAGGCACAAGACTATTTGTCAAAAATACAATGGCAGTAATTATGATTCCAAATTTGTAGAATACGCTCAATTTTCCAGATAACATTTAGCATTTTTCCAATATGCTGGCAAATTGCTTTTTGAACATTTCCATCATTTGGTGTTTTGGATTTCCCTTATTAATGATGAAAATGTCCGGCTTGTTATGGTGAACCATAAGTCCTGTTAACCTTACTTCATTCTAATAAATTGTAATATTATTCTTTAGAATTAATTTATTGAGGGTTATAGCAATAAAATGGAACCTCCCGGTCCACCATAGCGAGTTTCATTAAAATTCCTTCGTAATATATCTGGGCTCCATTGTTGTGCTTCTGTATTATTATCTAAGGCAATAAAAAATATCTTCAGGTCTCACAAACCCCTCTTTACTGTTTTACAGCGAACAATTCGCTCTCCTGACCATTTACAATGCTGAGTTTAAAATTATTTTCCGAAGTAAATATGAAACTAAAAAAATTAAATTCTTTTCCAAATACAAAAATTCCAACTTACTTGAATAGTTGAGTTTTGGGGCTTGTAAACACATTTGACAAGACCAGACGTGAGGACTAATAGCCCAATATCTTTAGGAATATCGCCCACGTTAATAATTCTGTCCTGGAAGCTGTAGCCCACAAGTCGTGCTCGCTTCTAAGAGTAAAAACATAATCTAATTATTTTTTAAGCAGACAAATAATGCAAAAATGAACTGGTAATAGTTTATTATTTTATTAATTATGACTGCCATTATTAATAATGAATCCACTGAGAAATTAATAAGATTTTGCATAAAAGAAACCATAATATTCAACTATTCCATTCACAACTAAATATATATTTGCGTGTTAACGCTCTACTGGTCGCAAATTTTGTTTGATCGTTACCAAACTCGATATTTAAAAGAATATTGAAAATTTTCTGGTCTTTATTCAGTATTTAAATGTTCTATGTAAAAATAAAGATCAAGTTAGTTAATAACTGAAATCAGATCAGTTGGGTGGCAGGTGATCTGACCATTGTCAATATTTAACTCTTTTATTCAACTCTAATAATAGGGATATAGGTGGTTCAAAATGTCTTCATTATCTTTAGAAATAGAGAATGATGGTGAGATGAGATCAGTAGTGAGTTATGGCAACAGAGGTAATTTCCTTTGTTTACGCAACCCCTGCATGACAGACTTTTTCATCTTTTCATAGGTATGATCAACAGACATTTCAAGACATTTGTCATGATTATAACCTAAATAGCAGATTTCCCTTAAAGAAAATCTGCTAATACACCATGAATCAATAAAAGAATCACTACTTGTGAAATATTTAGATAAACATAAATTTCCTCTAATGTACACCCTATGTTTCTAGTCTAATAATAATGAAATAAAAGGAAAAGAGCGTAGCAGTGAGTTTGTGGAGGTTAGCTGAGAGTGTTAAGGGTAAAAATATTTTTTCGTAGTCGTTTCCTCATCAATTTCCTTTGAATCTTGGCATTTTGTTTGAGGAGAATGGCGGGAAAAAAAAAAAAATATATTTGAACTAGACTATCCTCGAGCCAGCATTGTAGTCGGCTCATCTTAAGTCTTTGATATTTCTTGCTTTACGGATGATGGCTCAATGAGATAATGATTACTTGAGATTAAATTGCTAACATATTTGTCTGGTCTGAAAGTTCAAATTTCAGAAACTGAAATATTTTTTTCTCTAATAACAAAAAACCTAAGGGCTTTATTTGAATACAATATTTTAGCAGACCTTCAATGACCAACAATACTGGAAGTTACCAATAATAATGCTGTAATCTCTTTTTCTCCATGAAGCCAGGGCACACCTGTGAGAATATTTTCTGGGCTACAAGGTGTGATGATTTTCAGAGACCTTAGAAACTTTTTTGCTTCTTCAAGAGAGGAAATCAAATATTTTCTTTCAATATCGTCAAGCAAACCTTCAATAAATGAATTCAATATATATTAACGTTGACAAAATTATATTTATGTTCTCATAAGAAATGTAATTAATTTCCTCTCTCACCATTATGCATAAATAATTTCAATAATTGAGTGTTTAATATAAACTTAACTGTAATTGCTTTTTGTGTCCAACTTCAATTTTTGCCTATTTAAGTAGTAAGCTAAAACACTTCCTGTTTAAAAGTTATTACAATGGGAAAGGAAGGCGCCAAAATTTTGTCCAGTGAATAAATAACAAGTAATTCTCCCCAAATCTATATATATAAAAAATTGTAACCTCTGTCTGTACATTGATTTTTTTTTGCGAAATTTCACGATAACTTTTTGTTTCACATGTCATGGACACCATAACTGCATTTTGTTTCTTTTGTGTCTGTTTGTTTGTTAATTTGTTACCTTTTCACGCAAAACTACTGCGGAAGTCAACAATTTTATTTGGCACAAAAAACTCAACCGAACTAAACCAAACTCGGTATGTGAATTAGCACTAATGCCTTCTTTATAATAACCTATACTAACATTTCTAGGGACAGGCAGGAGTGGGGGTTATAAGGGAGGCCTGAAATTAAAAATAGTGATATTTCGTTTCCTATTGAGGTTTCGGCAAATACGCACATAACTAAAGTTGTTTATTTTGTTATTTAGAAAAACTTTTGTTATATACACTATCATCATATATTGAAGTATAAATGTGTTATACGCTAAAAATTATAGTGGGAGTCAACAATTTTATTTGGCACAAAAGACTCAACCAAACTAAAAAAAACACTCAGTATGTGTATTAGAAGTAACACCTTCTTTATATTAAGCCATACTAACATACTTGGACGGGCAAGAATGGGGGTTATAAGGGAGGCCTGAAATTAAAAATAGTGATATTTCGTTTCCTATTGGGGTTTCGGTGAATATGCACATAACAAAAGTTGTTTTTTATTTATTTAGAGAAATTGGCTCAACATTTCTTTTCAATATGAACTACCCGGTAACTCACCTGGAAAAATTAATTCAAATGTATGTGAATATTTTGTCCTTAATAATTCAAATCTATGCATAATGCACAGAAAACGGGAAATATGACAATATGGAGGACAGTGAAATCTTACATAAAAAATTAATATCTCTGGAAATATGCTAAAAAAAAAAATAAAATTAATGTTATTATTAACAAATCCACAGAAACGACGGGTATTAACCCTAAACACTGGGATGGGTAAATGTCAAAATATTGTGCAATGTAAAGCCTTGCCAAAAAAATACCATCACCATTCAGCCACAAATGAATTCCGGAGGAAATAATGATTTACAATTGATTAATATTTGTTATATATTTTATGATTGTTTTAGATAAATTATATGCTTTATGTTATTTATGCTACATTAATTCCTTGAAGTTATAAGAGTATTAAAACTTTGAACAGAGCCCCCCTGCAGTTTATATCTTTTCACTCATTACCAAAGCTCTTCGACAAAATAGCTATACATAACAGTAAAATATGATATTATTAATGGGGGGAAGGGGAATGCCAGAGGCCAAGCTTCAACATCATGGCTCTTGTCACCGACTATATACATCTGACAGCCCCTAGTTATGACTATCATAGATGCTGTTTACAGTCAAGCTAAAACTGAGTGAATGGACCCCCCTCCACCAGATATATTGAAGCCCATCAGTCTACTATCCAAAAGCAAGAACCATCTCCATTGTTTTTATTCTTAAAGGTAGATCTGCTGAAATGAATGAATTAAAGCTGTACGTACCTTCATCATAAATATCATGAATACTGTCATACATCTCATTAATAACTTGTCTTATGGCATGCTTTGTTTTTATTGTAACAGCAACATTTGGCCTTTCCCTCTGAATAAGACCTGTTAAAAAAAATAATACAAAAATAAGAAATTCATTGGTGGAGTATATATGTTATTATTAGCAATGTTCAAGTATTTTTCGAGTATATATTGGGGGGGGGAGGAGGGGTAGGCTCAATGGAGAGGAATGACTTGGCTATGATAAATCCTTTGAATTCGGCGTTCTTTTATTTTTTATTACTGAAGACCAAATTTAGACAATAAATGTTAATTATGCTGGTCAAAACGCATTTCATGTTTTATTAGGCTATGAAAAAAACTTTTATTAGATTATGAAGAAAATTAAGGCCAAATGTAAATAATAAGTGATCATAAGCTGTTTATCACGCATTTCATGTTGTATTAGGCTATGGAGAAAATACATGGGTAGGGTAATTGGGAACTCATTGAGTGTATAAGTTTGGTGCAACATAATTATTTATTGGTTTTAGTATTCCCATTTTATGCATTACTTCAATATTAAAAAAAGTATTTTAAATATAGGAAACTAAATGCTTTGAGACCATCTTTAGGGCTGTAATGTCCCGCTGACAAAAGCCCCCTCCATCATTTAATGACACATTTCCGTGATGTGGCTTAGAACTTTATAAGTCTAGGGAGAATACCACCAAGGCCTGCAGGAAAACATTTTTCAGTCTGCTGCGCGTCTAAATTTATTTTACCCAATATGTGAAAGTAGTAATACCAAGTTAAGTTGTAGATTGATCATAAACTGCTCTTTCTATAATTCTGTCAGAATAAGATTCAACTATGAGTCAAATATACTAAAAATTTAGAAAAATTAAGAGATCACAGTTAAATAACTTATGAATTTCTTAAAAACTTTTAATCTATTTCATGTAATATGATTGTGTTTCACCCCTACTACGACAATGAGTAGATGCAGTACAATAATAAATAATGTCATTTTTTAAATGTAATAAAAGGAGACAATAAGAGTAGAAGTTCATTCTCTTTAACATATACTTTTAAATAAAACATTATTACTAAAAAAAAAAAAAAAGTATACAGAATGTATTGCCATTGTTTAATATGTTAACACACATACCAATAGACTTTGCAGCCCTTTTCTTGTCCTCTTCTAACAACTTTCTCAATTTCATATAAGTATTCTTATCCGGAGCTATATGACGCAAATGTTTAAGAGTCCGGTCATTTGCAATAAGAAATGCTTTGCCAGAGTCGTAGTACTGAACTAGCAAATTCTCTAAACGATTTTCAACAAAATGAAGAAGTTTCCAAACTATAACCTAGGGTTATAAAAAATTATATAAATTTATTAGAAAACATTACGCATCCGATATGGCACATATATTCATGTTTTGACAAAGAATAACATCATCTATCTATTTCACTTATATGGAGTATGGTTTAAAAGTTAAGGGCTGCTTGGTCTTTCCAAAGAAAAGTCAGTGAGCAATAGGATTTTTCCAATATTTCTGACAATTTATCTTTCAATCATTTCTTTTTATTTATCTTGTCTGTTCTAATTTACCAGTAATTAATTGTAATTTTAAAAACTCAATTTCTAATCTCAAAACATCTTCAGATCAACCAAAAAAATGGAGAATAAATAAGATCAAGAAATAGAGTCCATACCAGTAGGGGGCACTCGGTAATGTCAGGGAGTTTTAGGGGTAAGTTGGAACAATTTAAACAAGCAATCCTATTTAATGAATAAATAACCTGGGCTATATATTCCCGGAGTAATTACTGAAATTAAAGTATCTTTCTATTTAGAGAGCATATATATCATACAGCATTAAAACCATGGTCACAAATGGATGCTAATCACGAGTGCTCATAAAAAAAAAAAAAAAATGTGAAATTATTCTCAATTCATGTAAAAGAAGAGTGTATGATTAGGATATCTATATGGTGAGAATGAAGTTCATGAGAAGCTATTTTCTCAAAACCTCCCAGCAGGAGCAAGGTGCTGCAATTAGAATGTTAACCCTTTAACAGCTAAGGAGGCGGGCGGAGAGTTGCAGCCAGTAGCTAGGGAGGGCCAGCCGGCTATCACCCTCCCAAGCTAAGGGGTCCAGGCCACTGTCTTGAGCTGCCTCCTTCAATACCTCACTCCCTTTTCCGACTATTTCATAATGTTTTATTTTCTTTGTATGATTCTGTAATACCTATATCATTATTTCAATAAATTAAAATGCTATTGTAATGAAAGATTACGTGATTTATGAAGGAAATAATGAACATGATTGTAATGATTTTATTATCGCTTATATAATTTTTTTATTTGAAGTAATATTTTAATAATTTACCTTCTTTTTTTTTAATTTGAAGTTATATTTTAATTATTTACCAATATACAATAGCAGGTAGAAAAGGGATGGGTTGGGTTTCACTCCTTGGAAAACCCAAAGATTCCACAGTTACGGGATCGGAACAAATATTTCCCCAAAAGACACCCATGCAGCCTAGCGGCCGCTAGAATTATTTATTAACTCGCCGAGGATCCGCTAGGATGAACCACAGTCGGGAAGAGTTATATCGTCTGGAACTGGGAGCGGTAAAGCAGTAAACCTTTCTTCTTTCATTTTCTCCTATCCTTACAATCCCACCCGGCAACAGCCCGTTGCCGGGTAACCTACTTTAGAGTTACATTCACACCCGCAACAAGTCCACAGACCCCCCTTAAAATGGAACTCTCAGTTCAGCAGGAGGGGAACTGTCCATACCATCTTGCGTGGCTTGACGGCCCGCGCACTTGCAAAGAGCCGTGGTATAGTTATAAAGGGCCTCAGATAAAAAAAATCAAAAAAATAATAAAAAAAAAAAAAAACGGTAAAGCAGTGGGAAAACGGTGATGAGATATCTCGTCCTGCGCGAGGGGATTGTGGGCAGGCGGGGACAAGTTATCTCGTCTGGAGCTGGTGGGGTTCGTCTCCTCGGACGAGATATCTCGTCTGGAGATGTTAAAGGGTTAATGAATACAATTAATTACCTCTGTTACAGTATAGAGCCTGTTGAGTCTAAGCAGGAGTAAAAACCTGCTCCATTTCAAAACATATACCTGTTGTGGGCTTTCTATTTTGTAGGTTTCATACTGAATCATATACTCTATAGTCATGATAACAATACTTGTTCGGATCAACACATTACATGTGAAGTCTATTTTGTGGTACTGCCTCTTGAAATACTGAACAAATCCAAGTGAACAAACCTGCAATCAAATCATTCCACCTTGAGCTACTAGAAAAATTAGCTTTGATGATTAAACTAATGGAGTTATCAATATATTGAATATATTGGAGTGGTTTTGTTTGCCAGAAATTCGATGACTAACATCACAAAATTAGTTCTTCCTGCCTGTCCATTCACCCACTTGTTACTAAATCATTTACAAGAGGATGAAAAGGTGAGGGGAGATGCAGTATCTGTCCATTTTGCACAGACTTGTTTTAAGATATACAAGGAATATGAATTTGTTCTAGGAACCAAATATCACAGTGGATGCCCTAGATATCTCGATTCAGAGACTAAGAAATTTTTGGGAAAAGATCCTTGCCTACACACATGGAAACTTTCTTTGTTATCCCAAAGTACAGTCTTCTATCGCTCACAGCACATTGGTTCAGTTCTCAAAACTGCAGAAGTGTTCAAGTAAAAATCTTCTGTAAAATCCAAATGACATTCATTTTATTATAAAAATTAAGACTTATGATTAAAAATGGGCTATGTTTTAATAATCCAAATAACCAAAAGCAATGGGTTAAACCAGCCTAAAAAAAAATAGCTATGATCTGAGTAAGGTGGAATTTACAGGGTATTTATTGTCAGTCATTTGAGTAAGCACCTGAAGGTTAAGGAATTACCTCAGAGGTTTATTCTGCTCAACTTGAAAGAGTACACACAAGTCTAACAAAATGGAAAGCAGGAAGCAAGTTCCTTAGCGATAGATAGAAAAAAACATTTGACATATAAGTGGCTTTAAGAGATAGAAAATGATGGTCCGTAATTTGAAGAATAGGCATCTGTTAATCAAAAATATTTTAAATCAAATAAAATGTTAAAAAATAAAAACACAGAATTTTGAATCAGGCTGGTATATAAATTTGACTTGTTTGAAAATTGTCATCACTTACTGGGTAGGATTGATGGGTATTTGATGAAATTCATAAGTATAACCTTCATAGCATCCTTCAAGGGAAATATGCTAAAATATAGTGCTCTAATTTAACCTACTGTAGTTAGAGATTTATGATATATAATTACTTTCAATATTTATTTAATTTATTCCATGAAGGGGATATGTCCTCCTTGTTTAAATTCAACAAAATTAAGTGGGACAACACTGGAAGTTACATTAAAAGTTGTAGTCTGAATATTCATATTGGTAAGTGCTCATCATTACTTAAGCAGGCTACAGGCTACAGAGGGATGACCCTCAGGTAGAATTTTCTCCACTCACAATTTATTGGTATGAATTGATTTTCCTCCAGATGCCCTTATTGCTTAATGGGCCAATACAGAAGGCAATGGGAAATCACTGCATGCCCTTGGGACTCCCTTTGTTCCTGTAGAAATCTGACTTATCTGTTCACAGGAATAATGAACAGGTGAGCATGCAGACACAACAACTGGATGGAATACAATTTAATGTTGCAGGGTGTACTAATATAAAAAAAATATTTTACTTACCAAAGCTATAAATTCTAGCAGAAATATGATATAAAAGAAAAAATCAAATCCTTGAAGCACTTCTTTAGAAATAGTTGCCACGCTAGGCCAATGTTCATGTAATCCATAATTCAAAATGAAATATGTATCTAGGACAGTTAGAAATGTCGATACCATTCTAAAAACTAATGTGTTGATGGCCTTGTACAATGTTGGTCTCACACTAAACAAATAATAATGCAAATTTAATTAAATTTGTTTAGAAATAAATTTTATCTCTTTAGCTTACAAACATAAAACATTATTCGGTGGATATTCTGTGTTGACGAGTTAAGAGTATTGAACTACTACCCATCTATTTTGATATATTTTGTAGTTGAAAAAAAAACAACAGAACATAAGTGTCAGTGTTTTAAACAGGCTCTTATAAGACTAATGAATCTTCATGTAACTTGTTGATCCAATTAAAACCTCAGAAGAGCCTCTATAAAACAATTTAATTAGTACTATGCACTTTTAAAAACTATTGTTTCCATTTTCAGTGTTACTGAGAGAATTGAATTCCTGAGGGGGGGGGGGATCGATGAGAATTTGAAGTCATCATTCAGATTTAAATAGTTAAACATTTCACCATAAGACCGTATTAAATATTCTATTCATTGATCATTAGAATTTTATAACAAAAAATACAAATTAAGTATTATTTCTTATAAAATTGTACTCATTAATTAATCCAAGTTGTAAACTCTAAACTCTCTCTGACCAATTCAATTCTTGTACTAAGCAATGATTTGCCCATTATCATTCATGACAAACTTGATTGATGCTAAGGAATTCAACATTGTGGCATTTTCTTTACATTATTCAGTACTTAATTAAAGATAATTAATCAAAAGTTGAAACTTAAAAATAGACATGGTTAATCTTAATTTAAATAATGATTTAGCTAGAATTGATGACAATAGTTATCATACTTCGGTAAAAGTGAAAATTCATATTTCTGAGGAAGACTCCTGAGTATAAGTTCAAGAAAATTTTTCAATCTCAAAATATACGTTGGGGAAGACCAGAATGCTTCAATATCGCTCACATCAACTCTCGGATCATCTTTTTCCATTGAATTCTGTATCAGAGTTACAAGTTCACGCATGCCATTTTTTGATAATGTTCCAGTCTCATATTGTCTGGCCAAAGATACCTGGGACAATTCAGATAAATAAATGAAATTGTTTCATGCCTCTGGTTGTAATGAGAATACAATAATGACATCATGCCCATGTCTGTCTTGTAGTAGAAGACATCTGTCTATATATATATTATAATAAACAATTTTCAATCAGAGGAACATGACATTAAGTGTATTTGTTTAATCTCTCCTGAGACTCTCTAAAATTATGATTTAAGGGTATTAAAAAAAGATTCAATAAGAATGATTAAATCTGATCGTAGATGTGCACCTCAATACAGGTTAAGACCTGTAAATTATTAACAGGTCTCAACCTTTATTGAGGTGGAATTTTTTAATCGATTTAACACCCAATTTGTTTTACCAATTAAAAATAAGGGTAAATAAAAGACCCTGTGGTCTATGTATATATAAATTAACAAGCTTTAATCTATCTAGGCCTATATTTCAAGAATTTTATTTTCTCTTCTTCTCAGTTGGAAGCAAGTACTACATTATTAATTGGGCACTGTTGACAAATATAGTTTTATAATGTGCCATAAGCTATTTGTACCTACCAAGGCTAGACTAAATTAAATTCTAATTTGCATACTGGAATCACATTCAGAATATACACTGAATGCAATTGTGACTTTTCCCAACAACTGTCAAGCCAGTGGAAGGTTACTAGCCAAGGCGGGCTTCCAGCTACAGTGTTCCCCAACAGGAATGGCAAATGCAGGGGGGTGCCATTCGGCAGGTGCGCAGATTGTAAATTTTTGCGACTTTGGGAAATGACGTCACTAGGCGACACTTTCATCTTTGTTTACATCGTGAGCATCGCTGTTTTTTTAGTGAATTCTTTTATTTTATATTGTTATGAGTGATTTTTTTGCAAAATGCCGAGTGAGTGTGCTGTAGCAACATGTTTCAACAACTCTAGGAAGGAAATCAGGCAAGTCTGTATTTGGTCACTGGTTCCCGAAAAACCCAGAAATATTATACGTACCTTGGGCAATTGGGGATATGTGTATTATTGAAAAGGCTTAGGATGAAATGACCTTAAGTCGGAAGGACCCTTTGTTCAGTGTGTTACTGGTACTGTGCGCGGAACATTGTCTACTCTTTTCAAGCCTTTTTTTGATAGAGTGGACAATTTCTTCACTACATTTATTCCAGCAGTGAACATTTATTTATTGATCAAGTCTTTCATTTATTTATTATCAAATAATTTTATTACAAATTGTTTTTAATTTTGTTATTACAAAAGACTTCTTATTTTAAAATATTATTATTTAATCTTCCTTCTACTCCTTCACAAAGATCCCTATTTTTAAGGTTATATATCTCATTCATTTTTTCTCAGCCTTAGATATGTATACATGTTTATTACTTTGATATATATATATATACACATACTAGCTAAGATACCCGGCTTCGCTCGGGAAATCATTCTTGACTGACTAATGATAGTATATTGATAGTAAGACTTCAATGTGTACACTTACACTTCCCTCCACGACGTAATGATTTTCCGAAATAGCCAACCCTGAAGGGCAACTTTTGGGGATTAATAGAATAAAAAAAGGATAAATGAAAATGTGTTCCTAATCTATCCCTGTGCAATTTTTGACTCACCGTTTTTCAATATTTCTAACCATAATCATGGGTATTACAATTAAATATCATCTATAATGAACATATTTCCTTTCAAAAGCCAATCCGAGCTCACATAGTTTAGGCAAAGTATTGCACGTAAGATTATATTTGTAACAGTGAATCTCACTGGAAATCACTTCCAGTAATGCCAGACGGGAAATAAGTAAACTCAATTAACTGGTAAGGCTCCCGTCATCTTCCGCTCCCGCGTGAGACTCCTCAACATTCTTCTACTTAAATTATTGATTAAAAACATTCTTTTATAATTCATCTACCGGATGGAATTAAATAATAGTGGTACCCCGAAAATATCATATCGAGTTTAAACACATATTGTTTTATGTCATAATGACATTACCATTAACGTTTAATTGTAATGAAATTACATATATGTTTCAACAACATCATTATACAAATTAAATAATGGAAATGCTCTTATAGTTTATATTTCTAATGGAAATAAATAACAAAGGTATTTTCTAGGAAAAATAAATAAATGAGGAGGGGGTGACGAAGATTTATAACCTCACTAATCCGAATCATACTTTGAACTATCATATAAGATGAAAACAACATCATTTGTTATAATCTTCATT
The DNA here is from genome assembly GCA_019009955.1 of Riptortus pedestris. Classification (NCBI taxonomy): domain Eukaryota; kingdom Metazoa; phylum Arthropoda; class Insecta; order Hemiptera; family Alydidae; genus Riptortus; species Riptortus pedestris. Next base: position 227,917,365 of record CM032228.1, on the reverse strand, counting down.
TATTAAAACCCCTTAAATAAGTACTAATATAAGTATTTACTCCCGTTTAGCGTATATCCCGTATTTACTTTATTTTACGACAAAAGTGAGTGCACACAAAAGTTACTCTAAATAACAAAGTAAACAACTTTTGTTATGTGCACGTTTGCCGAAAAACAAATGGAAAATAAAAAAAGCTAGTTTATTATTTCAGCCTCTCTTATAATCCCCACTCCCCTTTGAACCTAAAATTTTTAATATAGCTTATAATCATGGAAGAATTAATGCTAATTGACATAACGAGTTTTGTTAAGTTCCAGTCAATCGTTAGCGCCCAACAAAATAGTTGACTCCCGCTTTAGTTTTTAGTGTATATCTCGTTTATAATTCGGTATACAAAAAAAGTGTATATAACAAAAGTTATTCCAAATAACAAAATAAACAACTTTTGTTATGTTCATATTTGCCGAAAAACCAATAGGAAACAAATATCGCTATTTTTAATTTCAGGCTTCCCCTATAACCCCCACTCCTGTTCGTCTCAGAGGATATTAATATAGCCTAAAGTCTAAGTTGGGTTAGTAGTAATATACATACCAAGTTTCATAAAATTCAGTTCAGCCGTTTATGCGTGAAAAGGTAACAAACAAACAAACAAACATACACGAAAGAAACAAAATGCAGTTATGGTGTCTATGACATGTGAAACAAAAAGTTATCGTGAAATTTCGCGAAAAAAATCAATGTACAGACAGAGGTTACAATTTTATATATATATATATATATATATATATATATATATATATATATATATATATATATATATATATATGCATATGCACAAACACTGTTTTACATTATTATCATGTATAAAGGACTCTCTCTTTGTCTAATACACATAATATACATTGTTAAACTGAATGGCCTATGGTTCTGCTTCTTTTTATCAAGCCCCATGTGAAATTCTTTGGAGAAATAAATTTCATGTATTTACTGTTTTCTTTTGAGTTTGGTATTCCTAGACACTATATAGTAGAGGTACAAAGATGAGTGAGGTATCTCTGCCTGTGGTAAGGTATAAAACAGTTTTTATACGACACATCTTTAGTGAGAACCTTGAGGTTTGAATTTTGCAACACATATATGAATGTTCCATGCATTGAAAATCTAAATATTCAGGACTCACAAGTTGCACTTTCAATATCCGATGCTGGGCTTCATTTTCGATATCAAGGAGTTCTTTCCTTGTGGGCAAAACAGGACATTCTTCATCACAATACTGGCAAAAAGCCCTTCGAGCTTCGAAATCCTGAGGCATATCAGGTGTACCTTTCTGTAAAAAAAAAATACATAACGTAAAGTAGAAGAAGAATAAACTTTATTGAAGAAAAACATTTGGCGGTGCCCAAATACATATTCTTTACACTTTAATGGCAAGGGTCACGAACAAAAACTCCTTTTTTCCACACAAACTTTATTCAAAATATCCTACATGTTTTATGGCCTACATACCATCTCTTCAGAGGTCATTCCTTTTCTAAAAATAATAACAATTAATTTATATTATCCCAAATAAAGTTTTCTGTAATATTAAAACTTTTATAAGTACTAACATTAATCCTATAATTTGTTAACCATAACTACATATATTATTTACTTGCAGTTATGAAGTGCTCTTTGAAACGAACCTTCTGTACAGGGGAGATCGTTGAGATTCCCGAAGAAGGTTATGTCAGCTGACATAATAATGTCAAAACTGCATGGTTCACTATATTAAAACTACGCAATGCTCATTAAGCACCCAGGCCAAAACATTTGCAGGAAGACGTACACTAATCATTTGGTATTCCTGTTATTGTGTTAGTATATTTAACTACAGTTTATTGTAAATAACTTCTGAACTACTTCATGATGTGAGTATCAGAGAAGCAAGAACCTTTTTTTTGTGAATTGACCAGTCCTCAGGTTTGCAATTAGCCTGTATTTGTTCTACTTATTTTGAAGCAGTTCATAGAAATCTGCCGAATGGTTTTTGAATATAAACTTTTTCCAAAATTCATAGATCTAAGTTTCTTAATGAGCATAATTAAAAAAGCACACCACATGATTAAACATTCCTTCAAACCTTAGTGAACCATAGTAATTATCAGGTAATAGATTATTATAGAGCTTCTGCATGTCAGACTTCTTTATGAATATACTGAGTTACTGAAGCAGCTTAAAATCTATAGACTAATTCAATTATGTGACCATTATAAACAACAATAATATCTTCTATTTTTGTTTAACATATTCTCTTTTTAAACAATACACTGCTACAAAGCAAAGGTTTGTGATTTGATTGGGTTCTGTTTATAAATAAATCTGGATACATGAAAACTCAGATTATGTTAATAATAGTTTTATGCTAAGTTATTACCTTATTAATTTTAAGCTGGAAGTCATTGAGCCTAGTAGATTCTTCTACAACTGTCCAGTTAGCATCAGCAAGAACTCTATCCATTTTCAAAGATATAATGGCCCTATAAAACATAGGTACTAATCTCACTGGTAAAATTGAGTTTACTTAGAGGGATCAGTAATGAGCAGTTATATCTTGATTTTTAAAATATTTCAGGTCAAAATTGTATTCAAAATTATACTTTAAGAAATAACAAAATTAATGTCAGATAAAAAAGGAATAGACATTGAATTGTCTCCTTTCTTTCTTCTTCATAAAACACTTTACTTTGTCGCTCAGACAAAACAATAATGGAGGGCGTCAATGTTTTATGATGATTTTGATTAACCCATGGATTTCTACTAATATTTTACTATTGTTATATAAGCGACTATTCAACAGAATAAATAAATTCTATAATTTTCTATTAGTTATCAACAAACCCTAAGTCCTGCATAAGCACATTGTAAAAAGTGTTATAGGGTTTGTAATTTGCTTTGAATTGACAATAATTATCCCGCCTCCCAAAAAAGAAAAGAAAAGAAAAGTGGACTATTGTCCTGTTCTGCCTGAAACCACATTGGTATTCACCAATCCCCAATAACTGTACTTCATGTGATACTGATAAGGAATAAAAAATGCTTAATCAGTTGAGCAACAGTAAATTACTCAGCACTCCAAACTTTCTGTCAGTCACTTGTAACCTATGAATTTAAAATAAAGAAATGTTATAGACAGGAATTTTATATATACCATTACTGATTCATAAAAAATTGAAATAATTCTCATTTGAGGAGGTTAAAATGAAAGATGCTTTAAAAAGAATTTCCTTGAACCATACATTATAATACTTCAAGTTATCCCTGCTATAAAATTGTTTTAGGTATAGACAATTTCTTTATTTGAACAATCAGGCTGAGGTTTTTTTTCTTTTCTATTTTCTTTAAATTTGAAAAACCTCCATTAAAAGGACAAAGATAAGTACAGTTCCTTTTTTAATCCATAGTTGAAGATACGATTTACAAGAGTGTGTTGGTGATATTTTCACAGGTAAGAGAGAGGCAAGGTCTGATCTGAAATATAAATCACCCCACTAACAAGTACAGCCACAAAGGCCCTACCAGTACAATAAACTGAATCCCAAAGAAAAGAGTAGTACACTTAAGAGAAAAAGGAATGTGAAAATCTAATGACAGCCAAGATTGTCCTCCTCACCATCAATCTTACAAACCTCAACTGCCCATCATCACAACAACAACTTAAGTACTCTCCCAATTATATATAATGTTAGTAGATTTCTCCGAAGGGAAACAATATCAGTGTGTTATAATTTTAGACATTTTTAATAAAAAGCACCTCTGTATTTTTACATATCTAAAAAGAGATTACTCACTTATTCCTGCATTCATTGACACTTGCAATTGCACTTTTTAAATTTACTATTCGTGCATGGGTTAGGTCAAACATACCAAGTTTTCTGAGAAGAACAGGTAGAAAGGTTGTGTTAAATAATGTAGACAGCAGACACAGCATAGCAGTGTATGTTAAAACCTAATAAAAAGAAAAGGTTTTCAGGCTTCAAAAACAAATAGTTAAACCCCTCATTGAATTATATACTTGTATAATTACAATGTATCAATGAAATATCCAATAATAATAATTTTATTTGACCAAATGGAAAAAGTGTCAAATTACCATTATTATTGCTTAGTGTGGAAAATCAAAATGATATTCACTGCATTTTATTGATTTTTAGGAGGGAATAAATAGTCATCAAATGATTAAATTATTAACAAAAATTATATTCTTCAGTTGGGCTATATATATACACATATTGATTTCAAGTATTATTATATACTATATTATATACTATATATATATATATATATATATATATATATATATATATTGTTGCAAAAATTAAATACATGAATAATCCTTCAGAGAGAGACAGAGAGAGAGTGTCGCGTATTTGGAAAGTGTGACGTAGATCAAAGAATGTCCTAGTTCCTACCAGTACCTTCCAGCCAGACGTCGAGGGGTCCAGACAATTCCCCTTTGATGTATGCCGACGACCTATATAAAGAGCGCCCAGCTGCGAGCCAGTCAGTTTTATTCTCAACTGTCTTGATGTTCACATCAGTGCTACAGTGCGACTTAGTGTAGTGCGGTAAAGTGTTTTTAGAAGAAGAACAGTGCTGTGCTGTAACTGTAAGTAACAGTTTAGTGCCGTGTTTAAGACAGTGCAGTGCCGCAAAGTAAAGGACAGTGAAGTGCTGCGAAGTCAAGGACAGTGCAGTGCCGTCTTGTTGTGAATTTCAGTGACCGTGAGTGAATTGTTGGACTGTGTAATCTGAAGAACAGGAGGGAATAAATAATTATTAACAAAAATTATATTCTTCAGTTGGGCTATATATATACATATATTGATTTCAAGTATTATTATTATATATATATATATATATATATATAATGTTTTGAAAATTACCTCTCTAATTTTCAATACTGTAAGGATTATGATAAAATTATTTTGAGAAGGTAAAATAATTAAATATGTTTTGGTCTGTCCTGATTTTCCTACAATGTAACTGATACATAATATGTGATTATGTACAACAATAATATTGTTAAAATATTGATAAATACTGAAAATAAAAAAAAACAAAACAAATGGAGCATGTAGATAATACTGCAATAAGGTAGCCTAAATCTATTGAAATGGAATTAACTCAGCCTTGTTAAAAACAAAGGCATCATTATATTACGGTGTGCTTGCAAATATAAGTGAATGTTTTGAACAGGATGATTTTGGAAATATTTGTTATTTATTAACATCCACTTTGTGCTTCTAAGGCTAATTGCGATAGATTATCTATAGGTTACCACTCTTTTCTTGCCAGGGTGGGACTAAGGATTTTATGTAGTGAGTTCATCACTAAATAAATCCTATTGCCCAAGTGAAATTAAGACTAAAGCCTTAACTCACAAGACTAACCGGAGCCACCTAGAAATATCTATTTTTCAGGTAGTTATAAACAAACTTCTTCTAAAAAGAATTGCAAGCAATTCTTCAGATAGCATTATAGTGCTAAGAGTTTATTAAACTTCTAGCCATACTCATCCTGGTTAATATCTAGAATTAGTCAGGTTGGGGAGGGTTTTTGTTGCCCTCTCTCTTCCTTTTCTTGATCCTTAACCATGAATCTTGAATATTAGGATTTAATATTCATAGAAACGACTAAAAGGCATAGCCAGTAGACACAAATAGCACACAACTATTTAGGGGTGCTCGAAATGCAGGCTCTAAATTGATCAAGGGCAATGATAAATGCTAATGTGCTCAAATTGTACTTGAATATTTTTTTTTTTTTCAAAAGTCATCCTCTTACTTCTTGTCCATCTTCAGGACTATATCGCCGATAGAGCATTGCTATGACCAGGGTTAGTCCTGCCCGGTAAGGTCCAACAGCAATTACTACCAAATTTTTCCAGGATAGATTGTGACCTAATTTCATAAGGATTGGCCATGAAATTATAAATAAGCAACACCTGAAAAAAAAAGTCTATAAATTAACTAGGACTCTCCTTTAACAAAAAAAAAAAAAAAAAAAAAACCCTTTTCATTGTTGAAAGGACATTTTCATAATGGAATTTAGTTCAGAAAATATATTTGTGACTCCAAATCAATTTAATTAAGTATATTTATTGACAGGTCAACAAATTAGAACACCAATCAAACATATTTAAGTAGAAAATGAAAGAGAATATTCTTCTTATTTTATGAACCCAATATTTTATATGTTCTTCATGGCATTATGTTCATAGTTTCATGGCAAGGATCACCAATAGAAAACATTTTTTTTTTTTCCGCACAAACTCTATTCATACTGTCCTGCATGTTTCGTGGCTTACATACCACCTCTTCAAGGGCTATCCATTTCTGAAGTGCTCAGTCCCTCTTACTTACGACTTTCCCTTCCTCACTGGGAAGGTCGTTGATACTTTGTTATTTAGAAATCTTACGCATGTTTTATCATTTTTTAGGCAAATTGTACAGAAGTTCAGTTTTAGCAAATTTCCTTTAATGGAAAAATGTCTTCAAATGTCCATCGATTCTACCTAGGTGATGCTGAAAATGAGGGCTGTTCAAATTTTTATTTATAAATATGTATCTAAATAAATATCTCTGTCATTTTGAAAAAAAGTTACATAATCAATCTTAATTATTTAATATCCTACAAATGTTGGTGTATATATTATTTCCCCCTCTTTGAATATGAAGTTGTCATTTTCTTCTTTTCATGTTTCATTAAATTACAATGTACATTAATGAAAATTGTAGTTCTCCACTGAATCATTAACCATTTGATTTCCTTGTGTAAAGTTAAAGAAGTATTATATTCAAGAAAAACTTCAGTTTTCAGATTTCAACGAGATTATCTGCCTTGATCCTCCCTGAGCTCATTTGCTAGATTTAGCATGACATATCTCACTCAATTCTAAAACAACTAACCTTAGAATATTGAAATTTCATATTTAGAACTGTAACACTTTGTTGTGTACCTCTTATTTTGATCGAAATCGTATGCAAGAAAAAACACAAATAAATACCAAAACTCAAGTAGCATTAAAGGAAAACACAAAAAAAATTTCGATAATTAAAAATAATCATGAGGAAATAAATTCAAAAATTATAACTTTTCAATTTTTCTAGTCAGTAACATCTGGTGTGACATGGCATCCCATTAGAAATTACCATCGCTTCTCCAATGTAGCACATAACTCGTTTGGAGAAATTAAGAGATTGATTTTACCTCTAAATAGCCTTTATATTTAATTTTAATATGATTAATACTTTAGTATACAAATAATTCTATACTATACCTTGCGATAAAACAAACCATATATACTACTATCACATAAACAACACGTCTTAAATCAATGAAGTCCGGATGTAACCCAATAATTATGCCAGGTATGACAAAGGCTATTGTGTTGAAAATATACGAAAACCAGTCCCAATAGAATGTTAACTGTGTTTCGATTTCTGCAGTAGTTTTCAGCTTCGATGGACTTAGCATAACTCCTGTCACAATTGTTGTAATTACTCCAGCTTGAGCTAAAATATAAAATAATCAGATTACATTTAACTACTTTAATAAAAACAAAGCAAATAATTAAAATTTCTTTGTTTTTAGAAGAAACATATATTTTATAAGAAAACATTTGAGAAAAGAGAAGATGCGTACTTACCCAAATGAATATGTCCAATATAAAATGAAAAGTAAGCTGCAAACATGGTAAGAGCAACAGCAACAGGTATTTCAGTTGATGTGTAAATAAATACGTAACTGATGATAAAACCAAATACAAGCCCAAAAAATATTGCAAGTATATGCCACAACATAGTAAGGAAAAAGAATACATCTGAAAACAATATTATTCTATAATTATTGAATATATTGCAATTTTTTATGTTGTTAAAAAAACTGTAATTTATCAACATCCACTTTGTGTTGTAATGGCTAATCAGGATAGGGATATTAACAGATTACCACTATTTTCTAGCCAGTGTGAGACTGAGGATTTAATTAGTGAGTGTGTCACTAAATAAATTGCTATTGATCATAGAGGAATCGGACACATAACTCAAGATATCTCTGGAATATGCTGGATGGTAGAGGAACCAATTGATCAGGATCAATAAGAAGGCCAAGTCCTCTACTGTTTTAGCAGATTTCCCTTAAGGGAAATCAGCTATTGAGGTTGTACTCATGACGGAATTTTCGACTTTTTTCTTCAAATGTCCATCGATCCTACCTAGTAGATGACGAAAATGAGGTCCGTTCAAAACTGTATATATATATCTATATATATATATATATATCTATCTATATATTTGTCTGTTACCGCTCTAGCGGTCGCAATTTTTGTTTGATCCTTACCAAACTTCATATTTAAGCGTTTTATGTAAAAAGAAAGATCAAGTTCGTTAACGGCTGAAATCGGACCAGTGGGAGGGGGGGTTTAGAGGGGAGGATTTTCGAAAATTCGAAATATCTCCGTTACTATACGTCGGATCAAAAGATTGTATAGAACCAATCTTATTGCAAATTAAATTTACTATAAATATTGTTCTATATATTAATTCTCTATCTTGAATATTAACCGAGATATTTGCATTTGTATTCTGCGTGTCACCAATAGGCTATGTTCGGATTTTCCGACGAGAGCTCTGGCGGCCGTTTCCATAACTATCGTCCCTCGTGAATAGGTTTAGAGGTTATGTTAACTGCTAGAAACTACTGGGTTATTACGCCCTAAATAATGTTTTTTAGGTTTAGAGGTTTCTTACTACTACAGTTGTTATTAAGCAGATTTCTCCATTGTAAAACTTCACGTGGGAAATCTGCTTAGTTTACGCAGCCCCTGCGTGACGGACTTTTTTCTAAATGTGGAAAGTGAGACACTTTATACAAAAAATGCTGTTTCCACAATTTTAATTGGCGCTCAAAGCCCTGAGTTTTATCATGCAAATTGTAAATAACCTGTCCTTTGCCTTGAAGTTCTCCATTAAGATCATTGAGATGTTGAGTCAAATCGATAAGAAACCCAGGATCGCACATACATTCTTTATTACCAAAATGAGGAAATGCATATCACTTCATATCCAAGAACAATTTTAAGTTGTATACTCTTTTAGCAGATTTCCCTTAAGGGAAATCAGCTATTGAGGTCGTACTCATGACGCGAGTTTCGAAAAATTTCTTCAAATGTCCATCGATCCTACCCAGGAGATGACGAAAATGAGGTCCGTTCAAAATTATATATATATATCTATATATATATATATATATATATATATATATATATTTGTCTGTTAACGCTCTAGCGGTCGCAATTTTTGTTTGATCGTTACCAAACTCGGAATTTAATCGTTTTATGTAAAAAGGAAGATCAAGTTCGTTAATGGCTAAAATCGAACCAGTGGGAGGGGGGGTTTAGAGGGGGGGATTTTCGAAAATTCGAAATATCTCCGTTACCATACGTCGGATCAAACAAGTGTATAGAACCAATCTTATTACAAATTAAATTTACTATAAATATTGTTCTATACATTTTTTCTGTATCTTTAATATTAACCGAGATATTTGGATTTGTATTGTGAGTGTGGTTGGCTATGTTTGAGTTTCCGCCGAGCGCACTAGCGCTAGTGTGGCCGTTTCACTAACTATTCGTCCTCGCGAGAATAGGTTATTACTAGGCAGATTTCTCTATTGTAAAACTTCACGTGGGAAATCTGCTTAGTTTACGCAGCCCCTGCGTGACGGACTTTTTATTATAATGCAGAGTGCACTTTCGGAGCAACACTCTATCCTCAGTGCCTGCTGATTAAAGCTGCGTTGCCTGGACCACGACTGCCGGGCGACTCCAGCAACCAAGGCAACGCAGCTTTAATCAGCAGGCACTGAGGATGGAGCGTTGACTCCGAAAGTGCACTCTGCATTATATTAAAAAACAGTAGAGGAGTTGGCCTTCTTAATGATCCTGACATAACTCAAGGTATAGCAAGTTTGTTAAGACTAATGCCTTAACCCAGTTGGCAAATCTAAAAGCCCCCTAATTATTATGTTGTAATGGTTTGTTTTTAAAATGAGAGAATTCAAAGTGACTTTTAAATATTCTACAGATAATATGTTTGACGATGTAAAATCGTATAAACTCTTCATCTGGAAAAAAACGTTTTTTTTTCAGTGAAAAATCAACTCTCCAAAAAAGAAAAAAAATCAGTTTGATAGTTGAGTGAATATAAAGTTTTTAATGAATCTAAGATTGCATTATATAAACTTATCACAAATGACCATATATTTTATATTTTGAATAATGCCAGCACAAAGCTCATTAAGATTATTATTTATGAATACATAAATGTCAAGTTTTTTCCCGTAAATAAGAGTTTTATCCAATTTGGAGTTAAATCAACATGTGCTTAGGTATTTTAGTAGATAACACTGATGGATTTTTATAATAACTTTCACAGCTCTTAAAGTCGATACACTAATTAATATTCTGGATGAATTTCTATAATAATATCACGTTAAATAGACTTTTTGAGCATTTTGATCAGCAGGGGCAAAATGCGACATTGGCTCAGGCTATAAAAGGGCAATGTTGCAAAGGGATTAACAACAGTCATAGCTGATTCTCTGGACAGGAGACCCTTGTCGAGGACACATCGTTAATCCTTCACCTCAAACCTAGTCAGGCTACTTATCGCCTGCACTACCTCTCACGGCATAGTCTGATACAGAACTTCTAGAAACCAGCTAATTTCTTTTATTGTAATTTAGTTTAAGTAGTTATAAGTGTCCCCCTTTATATCGTTAAAAGGTGCTTTTCTCATTTCAATTTATATTTTTTATTGGTGCATTTTAAATAAAAAATAAAATTATATATACACACACACACACACAGACACATATATATATATATATATATATATATATATATATATATATATATATATTGTTGCGAAAATTAAATAGATAAATAATCCTTCAGAGAGAGAGAGAGAGAGTGTCGCGTATTTGGAAAGTGTGACGTAGATCAAAGAGACCGACGGAGGGTCGAGCTTCTACGCTCGTCTAGCCCAGCCTCGAATGAACTAGACAATTCCCCTTTGATGTATGCCGACAAGCTATATAAAGAGGGCCTGCCGGGAGTCAGTCAGTTTTATTCTCACCTGTCTTGATGTTCACATCAGTGCTACAGTGCGACTTAGTGCAGTGCGGTAAAGTGTTTTTAAAAGAAGAACAGTGATGTGCCGTGACTGTAAGTAACAGTTTAGTGCCGTGTTTAAGACAGTGCAGTGCCGCTAAGTAAAGGACAGTGCAGTGCCGTCTTTCTGTGAATTTCAGTGAATTGTTGGACTGTGTAATCTGAAGAACAGTGACGCTATCAGTCTATACTGTGAGTAGTAATTAAGCATAATTACCAAGTTTATTGTGCATTATCCAAATAAATTGTGCAGTGATAAAAACTGTGAAACTTGCAAGTATTTAATTTTGCAATCCAAAAGAACTCTTATTAAAAACGTTTATTACTGATTTTGGTAATAAAAACGTAACAATATATATTTAAATTTTGAGTCAAGAGTCGATTATTGGCGAACCCTTTCTAAATTCTTTGTTAGTGATTTGGTTGTGGGAATTATCATCTTTTACAGCTCCCACTGCCAATTGCCGCAGCCAGATCGCAACAAGTTATTCTTGAATTATTACACAGCTACACTTGGAACATTTCTCAGATTACCAATAGTTAATGCAAAGGCATTTCACACTATCGAGCAGAGATTGCTACTCAGCATTTTCTATTAGAAGTAATATTATTTTGCGAATTATTTCTTGGAAATCAGCTTACCATTTAAAGTTAAATGTTATACAAAATTAAAAAATAAATAAAGAAACTTACATGTTTCTGTTGATCCATAGTAGTGCTCAAAATTGACCCTGAAAGCGAATGTTGCTGTTGCTAACGTTGCCAACTGCTCACCCTGTAGTAATAATTGTATATGCTTTACTCTTTCTAGAAAAAGATAAATTTAACTATGTCAGTGGCTTATTTTAAATGAATTGGTACTGAAATACTACTTGTAGTAATTCTATTAATTATTCAACTAATTAAATATCATTAGCTAATGAAGGAAATGTATTAATATATTTATTAATATCCATGTTTTTTGAATTAGTGTGTAATCCAAATTTTTCTTTCGTAATAAATGAATAATGCATAATATAGAAATAAATTCTAAATTGTCTTTTTTAAAATATATTACACTTAATTTAAAAGTATATTTGTAGTATACATTTTAAAACTCAGACTTTTGCTTATTATATTATCTCTTGTGCGTTGCTCAAAAAAAAAAAAAAAAAAAATAAAAAAATAAAATGTAAAACGCAAAATATCAATAGCATCATAGCGAAAGCTTATAAATATAAAAAGTAAAAATGTTAAGAATTCAAAAAACCTGCATTTTTTAAACTAAAAATCTGGGTAATATGCATTCCTCAAAAAAAAAAATAAAAATAACTATTTGGGATGGCTGTTTAGCAGTTGTTAAATCTCTTGATTACTATGCTAGAACTGCCATCAGGAAACTCCAACCCCATGATCATTCTCGTATTTACTTGTTTTTGGCAAAGAACTGCAAAGTCATTGATGCAAAGAGATCTACTATAACTACATGGATTCGTGTTCCCTTTTCAAGAGATGTCTACTAGAGGACAACTAGGAAAACTATTTAATCATTGAAAAGTTACAAGCACAAGTAGTACATCATATTCTGAATTAAATTTTCACTCCCTTGTAAAAAGTAATCACAAAAAATATTGGCTTTCAGATCGCAACAGAATTATCTTTTTTGATCTTGTCTCAATCCATATCCCTGAATTCAGCATGATGACTGGCTGAATGTATGCATATATCCATATAACTCATATAAGAAAGGAGTAGCCTTAAAATGTTAAAAATTTCATACATGTCTGTAGTAACATCTAGTTCGGCACCTTGTCTTTTAATTGAAATTCAGTAAGAGGGATGGGTGAATAGAGGAAGGGGGGAAAAAAAAGAAAAATGTCTGTCCCGCAGGGGCTGAGTAAACTAAACAGATTTCCCACAAGCTGGTATGGCAGTATAAATATATTCTCCACATATATTTTTTATATCTAAGTAAATAGTCGATGAATATAAGTGGGGGTTTAATTAAGACTGAATATAAGAAAGTACGAATAACTTGCTTAATATTTGAGGTGCGAAAAAAATGCATAGATTTACAATTTTAGACCATTAATACAATAGTTTAACAATATTTTTAACAAGATTTTTCAAATTTCCCACAGTTAAACATCAGTATGGTAATATATAAAATAAACATTTCAAGTGAAGAACATAAAATCTTAATTAAAGTCATCATCACGCAACATATTTGCATGTAACTCACACAGTAAAAGTTAAATGAAAACAATATTTAAGCTTCAAATAAAGAGGTTCATGATATAAAAGCTCATTATTAATATGACAAGAGCAGGAGCGAGGGTTCACTGAAGTCTGAAAATTAAAAAAATGAAAATTTTCTTTTAATATTCAAGAAGGAGAATAAATTTAAATAACATTTAAAGGACATTAAACTTGCAATAATATTTGTTCTATTATTCTATAATTTTCAAAATCCCCCCTCTCACTGGTTCAGCCATTAATGAACTTGATCTTTAGTTTTACATGAAATGTTTAAATATTGAGTTTTGTAATGATAAAGATAAGCAGCAATCGCTAGAGCAGTAACAGATGTTGGCTATTCAATAAAAAACACTGGAGAGAAATAATTTTTGTCATCTCCGAGGTAGGATCGATGGACATTTTTCAAAAATCAAATCATGACTACAACCTCAATAGCTGATTTCACTTAAAGGAAGTGCGCTAAAAAAAATGCATATTAGAAATGGAACCTCTTTAGTTTCTCATAAAAAGATCTATAAATTATGTGTTACGACAATTTTTGATCCTATGTATTAGAACAGAAATATTGTACATCACTTTCAAATGAAGTGCATGAAAACATTTTGTATAGTTAATTTAATAGAAGAACAAGGTCATGTGGTGTGACATGAGATTTTTTTTATATTACTCTCACCCTTTCCTTGAGTTACATTATATGTACCTTTTTCCTTGATACTTGTTCTATATCCTTATGACATACATGAAAATTTAACCCAAGATATCAAATACCTAAAAATAGGTCTCAGGTGAACTGAAGGACCAAAAAAGCGAGGTGGAGGGGGAGGGAGAAATGAAATAAAGTATTAATGCTTAATTAAGTTTCAGAGAATAGACTAAATATGAAAGTTTATCTTAACATTGGAACGTGATGCAGAAGAGTTTTGAAAATAGTCTTAAAGGTGCAGAAGAATTATACTTTAGTTATATTTATCAATAAGCAAATAAGTCATGAAACATCTTATTGCAAGCTTAAATATCCGATATTGTTTTCAACAGATCTTTACTTGATGAGATATATTCAAATATGTTTTGTGATGATGCCGTCAATGTTTTAATTCTATATTGCAGTAGTTAAAAAAATAAATATTTATTCTTCAACTACAATATAACAACAATAATTTTCCATCTTTTACCCTGAGTTTTATTAAGTTCTTGAAAGACTAGTTCTGATTCAATTATGCAGCAAATAATACTGAAGGTGATAGCAACTTCCCAATCCCAACTATCATGAAGCTGGTCAAATATCAGTGCTAAAAGTGCAGCTTGAATAGGAAAACCTACGACTGAAATAAACAGAACCTGAAAAAGAAAAGAAAATTAAAAAAAAAAATCAGTGCAGACCGATTAATTAACAATAATCATTGCACTTAAAATATTGTAATGCATTGTGGTTTTATCTTTTAAAATGTTTGAGTATTTGGTCACACAATTAAATTGATGGTACTTTAAAACTTCATGTAAAAACTGGCTATTCGTATTAATCTGGTTTAAACTATAAACTATCAAAAACTAGAATATTCAGTATAGAGTTTTTCAACATTATTCTCAATTAATAAAATCGAGTAAAATATCACTTACTACAGCCTACATAATTGTCTAAGGACCTTCATAATGATCGGAGCTCATATTAGCTATGTCAGTTAAGGTGATGATCTTAATAAACTTGAGAAACCTAGAGTCAGGGTTCGATTCCCTTGTAGGCAAAGAAAGTTATTTAGTTACGAACTCACTAAATAAAATCCTGAGTTTCATCCTGAAAGGAAAGACTGGTAACTTGTAGATAACCCATCCCGATTAGCCTCTATAACACTAAGGCAGTAAGTTCCAGTTGAGATAAAATAATCAAAATTACATGAATTTGTGGCTTTATAGCCTAATGGTGTTATGTGTTTCAATTCCACTTCCTGAAATAAATAAATCGTACGCACTTACAACTTTACATCATACAGCCTCGAATTAATATCTAGAATAATGAGACTCTAAGTAGGATGCCGTAAAATATCCTGAAACTAATAAATAAATATTAGATATTTACCTAATATTAACTATTTTAGTATTTCCTTTGGGAATCTCAATTATTTACCAAATAATATTTAAGTTCTTAACTCCTTGTCTAAAGAACACTTGTCCACAGTAAAGAGTTTGAATTTCAAACATTCATTTGGATTTATTCAAAGCTATGAAAAAAAAAATCTTAAAAGGTACAATAATACGCCAAAAATGTTTCTTTGCATCATTCGTATTCCGAGAACGCACGGAGTTTTACTACTTATTTATTTATTTTTAAATAATGGAGAGTGGTGATACAAAAGTGACCTCACCCAATGATGTCAAAGGACAGCATCTTACCTGAGGTGCAACTTAAACACTTGGCAAAGTTTGAACTTTCACAAGAAACCTAAAGAAGGAGGCTAGTTTTGAGAAGTGCATTCGAAGTATTTCAATTGAATACTAATAATGACAAATTTATGCTGAACCAAAAGTTAAGTTCTTTCACGGGAGTACCACTCAGTGTTGCCAGTCAATTTGGATTTTCCAACGCATTTTATTAAGAGAGTATCTGATCTGACTTTCGGGATTTAATTTAAAAAAAGAAACAATTGTTCAAATTTTAATGTCTCATTGACAAACTAATCCAGCGGCTTATCAAAACTTTTCGGGCAACGCTTTTCAAAAGGTCTTATTTCTTTAAAATCATTATTATGCTACTTATGTTTTATAATTATCACTAATGCAGAGTAAATACATATATATGAATTGAAAACTTGGTTGCTCTTCATTTTTTTGACATTATATACATTTTATATATTGATCGTGGCGGTAGCCCGTTGATGCCAGGGCACCTCCCCCCCCCCCCCCAAACCACGCGAGTATTATCGTCACCACTTTAACCAACCCAATCGTTTATCACAGAGGTGAGCAACCTTTTTAATCAACGGGCCAATTAAAATTTTGAAAATTTTTTGGCGGGCCGCACTTAAAGTAACACTAAATAATTTACAAAACTTTATTTATAATATACATTAGAGTAAAACAAATATAAATTTGTTTAAAAAAAGTTAAGATTTCATATAAAATATTAATGCAAAATAAAAACAAACAAGAAAAGAACAGAAAGACGAATTTACTTGAAATTTTTAATGAGAAATTTGGCACTGTTTTTTCCATACAACCTGGTCAGTTCTTTTTCCATACAACTTAGGCGCGTTCGTATTGCATGTTTGAATAAGTCGCCAACAAGTGAGTAACTTGTCACAGAAAATTGTTTCGGTTTAGTATGTACTGCCATTTTATTATAATTAATTTTATGACAATATATTGATGGGAGAAAGTTGATAAAATAAATCCAATTTTAGAAATGCTTGGCGGACCGCCTAAAGATGTTAACGGCCCGTTAAGAGGCCTTCTGGCCACGTGTTGCTCATCCCTGGTTTATTATACTCTCTTTTAGCAAATTTCCCTTAAGGGTAATCAGCTACTTAGGTTGTACCCAACGCGATTTGCGAAAAACCTCTTCAAATGCCCATCGATCCTATCTAGTACAACACATATATATACATACATATATATATATATATATATATATATTTGTCTGTTAACGCTCTAGCGGTCGCAATTTTTGTTTGATCGTTACGAAACTCGATATTTAACCGTTTTATGTAAAAAGACAGATTAAGTTCGTTAATGACTGAAATCGGACCAGAGGGAGGGAGGGTTTAAAGGGGGGGGGGTTTTCGAAAATTCAAAATATCTCCGTTATTATGCATCGGATCGAAAAATTCTACAGAACCAATCTTATTGCAAATCTAATTTACTATAAATATTGCTATATACATTTATTCTCTATCTTGAATATTAACCGAGATATTTGCATTTTTATGAAGTCTGTGGTGGGGTATAGTTCGGATTATGTCGGCCATCTTCGTCATTTCTCGGCTCAGGCGGAAGCTTCTTCTAACCTGGCGTTTTTAACCTTACCTTATCTTCCTTACTTTGTGAGATTTATGCAAATCCGTTTTGTTCATCCGCCCCCCCCCCCCCTTCTTTAGTTCTTGGACTACTAAAATTTGAGTTATTAAAATATAAATTATTCTTACAATTCAGAAGCCGTTTCAGTTGAGTATTTATTTTAATTAACTGAAAGATTTCTCATTATCTAATCACGGTGGTATTGTGTTACCAGTATGCAGATTTCTCTATTGTAAAACTTCACAGGGGAAATCTGCTTAGTTTACGCAGCCCCTGCGTGACGGACTTTTTTTTTTTTCCCACAGTAAATACACAGTATATATTATTTACCTGAAGAGTGCTGTGGCCGAAGCCGTGATAATCCATCGAGAAGGCAGTGTGGAACAGCATAATGGGGAAGAATAGCAGAAGGTACATGTTAGGATTGACTTCTGGCAGAACGCTGAAACTATAGTGGTCAAGATACTGATAGCGGCCGAACGCCAGTCCTCCACTGAAGCCCATAATTAGCACGAGCGGGTAGTAGAAGTATCGACGCTTTATCGCGTTGCAAAACATCCTCAGAGCTATGCCGACGCCCAGAATTAGCAATAGGAATGTAATATTTTGCGAGGAGTCCCTTAAATCTGATACTGAAACAGATATGACAAATATAAAGTATATTTAGCTTTAAAACATGTTGCTAGAGAGTGAATAATATATCGACCAAGTATTGGGTGTAATGCATACAATGGAGGTGTGTGTTGCTCTAACATTTATTTGTGCATGATAACTAAGTTTATTTTTTAATACAGGCACAAAAAAAGAAAATCAAATTTAAAAAATGAACAAAAAAAATCGTATTGTTATTATCTTTATATATATAATTCTACTGTACGTGTATATGTCACTGAACTAAACGGCTGTACCGATTTGAATGAATTGTTTTGTATGTGTTTGGGTGACGCCCTGGATGGCTCAGATTCACAAATCAGCTCAGCAGATGGAGCAGGAGTGGGGCTGGCCAGCTTCCGATAGACCTGGAGGTAGGAAAGCGGATCGCTATGTACCAAGCAGTCAGGGGGTTGCCTCACAAGATAGGAGAGCCTATCTTCACAATAGGGCAGCAGGACCTTAAAAAAACACTCCACCATATTGAGAAAACCATCTGGGACAGTTGGCAGAGTCGCTGGACCAACTCCAGCAAAGGTAGGATGACCTACAAATTTTTCCCAGATGTCAGGGCCAGAACTAAGATGACATGGTACGTCCCAGATTTCTTCTCCAGCCAACTTATCAGTGGTCACGGGGACTTTAATAACCAACTACATTTCTTCAAACGAAAGGAATCCCCATTGTGCTCGTGTGGCGAGTTGGATACGGCTGACCACGTGATCTTCCAATGTCCGCGTTTCAACGCGAAGCGTATTCGGCTAATGAGTGCTTTCTCGTATGTGAACTGGCCTCCTGAGAGCTACGACATGTTTGTAAACGACGATGATAGATTTTCAGCCGTCAGGACATTTGCCCAAGAGCTGTTGAAAGACAAGTAAAATTGAATTTATATGTAAATTATATGTATAGTTTTATGTGAGTTTAGGCTAGTATTTAGGCTCTTGCTGCCACTTCTTTGAACAGAGGCAAAGGAGTCGCAGCTGCGGGTGCCCCTAGGACTTTTCGGACTTAAACTAAATCTCCCAATTGTTGCACTTTAATGCTTAGCCGTGCTCGGTGAGTTAGGCTAAGTTACCTGGCCCAATTTATGTATTCAAAATTTTATATCTCTTATTAAATGGAGACCGCTGGTATGGGGAAACCCAAAGGTACAGCGGAGGCAGAGGTGTATTAGTATGTATTAATATTCAAGATAGGGAATAAATGTATATAACAATATTTATAGTAAATTTAATTTGCAATAAGCTTGGTTCTATACAATTTTTCGATCCGATGCATAATAACGGAGATATTTTGAATTTTTAAAAATCCCCCTCTAAACCCCCCCTTCCCACTGGTCCGATTTCAGCCGTTAACGAACTTGATCTTCCTTTTTACATAAAACGATTAAATACCGAGTTTGGTGACGATTAAACAAAAATTGCGACCGCTAGAGTGTTAACAGACAAATATATAGTTTTATTAGGACAGGGATATCGTATGTTTCATTTGTATAAAATCATTTTAAATAAGTACATCAAAACATTTTATTGACTAAATTTAATTGCAATACACTAAAGCCTTGTGATCGCCAGGCCAATTTTTTTTTAGCAGATTTCCCCTAAGGGAAATCAGCTATTGAGGTCGTACTCATGACGCGAGTTTCGAAAAATTTCTTCAAATGTCCATCGATCCTACCCAGGAGATGACGAAAATGAGGTCCGTTCAAAACTATATTTATATTCGTCTGTTACCGCTCTAGCGGTCGCAATCATTTTGTGGTGGTGGTGTTTAATCATTGCCAAACTCGATATTTAATCGTTTTATGTAAAACGAAAGATCAAGTTCGTTAACGACTGAAATCGGTCCAGGGGAAGGGGGGTTAGGGGGGAGGATTTTCGAAAATTGGAAATATCTCCGTTATTATGCATCGGATCGAAAAATTGTATAGAATCAATCTTATTGAAACTTAAATTTACTATAAATATTGTTATGTACGTGTATTCTCTATCTTGAATATTAACCTAGATATTTGCATTTATATTATGCGCACGTAACGAACGAGGATGCAATCGGCTAATTTTGGCCCTAGTCGTGGGTTTCCGTAACTGTTTGGCTCTCGTGGAATTACTATATTCTAAAACTTCACGCGGGAAATCTGATTACTTTACGCAGCCCCTGCGTGATGGACTTTCTATTAATTGTTTATTGTTATAGTCGAAGTATAGCCAACTATTTCATCCTACCTTCATTAGAAGTCACTTCCACCTGCCAGAATACCAACTCTGAAACTAATATCTTTGTTGATCAATATATTTTTAATGATGTTTAGCTACTACTAGCTATGACTTTTTTTTTAAAATATTCCTCTTAGGGTGCAGATAGCGGGGACCAATCCAGCCATTCATGTGAATATTGCAATTTAATAGAAGAAATATCTTTTGACATTTTTTAAATGGCGGCAGACATGTTTTACCTTGAAAAATGTATTCCATAGATTGTATATTTTCATTAACTGCCATATTTGGTTTTTCTGGTGCCTTCAATTCCATTTAAAAATAAACAGCCTTTTTTAAATTGCTATATTCTTGTAAACTTCTTCATCATAATCAAGGAGCTTCTGTTATCTAGGCTGAAAATAGTTGGTTATTTTTATGTTGCCAGTATTAATAATTTCTTAAATAGTTGTATTTATACAAAAATATTTGGATCAGCCGGACTGGACTGCAAGATTTCTAGAAGGATAAAAAGAAAAATGACTAAAACTGTATTGATATTTGAATAATAAATTGCAGAAATAAAAATCTTGGGGGACGAACTTAGTGGGAAAAAGAAATGAAAAGTTTTTTTATTTTTATTTATTATTTATTGACGCCCACTTTTTGCAACTTAGGCTAATTGGGACGGGTTATCTACAGGTTACCACCCTTTTCTAGCCAGGGTGGGACTCGGGATGTTATTTAATGAATTCCGCCACTAAATAATTTCCTTTGCCCAAGCGAGAATCGAACTCGCCACTCGAGGTTATCATGTGAGATTAAGGTCAACGCCTTAACTCACATGGCTAACCTGAGCCCCGAAGTTTAAAATATCCCTTGAGTCCTATTGCAAAATCGTATATAACGAACCTATTATATCTATATTTTCTAATGTTGTTCTCTACACACTGTTTCTCTATCTTAAATATTAAGAGATTTTCGCATTTTAAAATTTTCAGCCTTACCCCTACTTTTAGTAATCGATCAATACGCGAATGTCTCGAATCCAATACATTCCAATCTTAAGTACCAAAATTCCGTCACGCAGGTGCTGCGTACACTAAGCAGATTACCCAAGTGTTGCTATAAGACACTATTGACCTCATCTAACCAGATATTCTCTATTTTTATGTAAAAAACCGATGAGTAGAAGGGAGAGGGGGGGAGGGGGTTACTGAAGACTAAAAACATCAGAATATGAATAACTCACTTAATACTTTACTTACATAAAAAATGTATGGAAAACCAATTGTAGACCATCAGTAAAATCAATAAGTTTGGTTCCATAACAGTTTACGATCCAACTCATCAATAACCATGATATTTGGGATTTTCGATTACCCCCTCCCTCTTCTTTAAACCCTCAAAAAGGCCCTATTTCAGCTAATAAAAAAGTCCGTCACGCAGGGGCTGCGTAAACTAAGCAGATTTCCTATGTGAAGTTTAGCAATAGAGAACTCTGCATACTGGTAACACAACACCACCATAAGTAAATACAAACGGTAATGAGAAAGCTTTCAGTAAATATTAATAAACTCCCAACTGAAACGGCTTCTGAATTGTAAGAATAATTTATATTTTAATAACTCAAATATAAGTAGTCCAAGAACTAAAGAAGGGGGGGCGGATGAACAGAACGTATTTGCATAAATCTCACAAAGTAAAGAAGGTTAGGTAAGGTTATAAACTACAGGTAAGGTTAGAAGCTTCAGCCAGAGCCGACTTACGAGAAAGGTATAACTAACCCGAACAACACCCGACCACAGACTTCATAAACATGCAAATATCTCGGTTAATATTCAAGATAGAGAATAAATGTATATAACAATATTTATAGTAAATTTAATTTGCAATAAGATTGATTCTGCACAATTTTTCGATCCGACGTATAGTAACGGAGATATTTCGAAAATCCTCTCGTCTAAACCCCCCCCCCCCTCCCACTGGTCCGATTTCAGCCATTAACGAACTTTCTTTATACATAAAACGACTAAATATCGAGTTTGGTAACGATCAAACAAAAAATGCGACCGCTAGAGCGGCAACAGACATATATATATATATATATATATATATATATATATATAATAAATAAATATACAATTTTGAACGGACCTCATTTTCGTCATCTCCTAGGCAGGATCTATGGACATTTGAAGAAATTATTTGAAAAGCCCATCATGAGTCCAACCTCAATAGCTGATTTTCCCTAAGGGAAATCTGCTAATATTAACTTACTGAAACGGTTAAATATCGAGTATTGTTTAGATCAAATATACATTTTTGAGCCAAGAACGGAAAACCTAAATTCATGACGCCATCGCACAACGAATTTGGACGAATCTCGGGTATTACATTTTTCATGAAAAACATATTTGGTAATTAAGCTTAGAATAAAGTGCTGCATGATACAACAGCTTATTGATAATATGAAATGAGTAGGAGTGGGGGGTTTTAAGGGTGAAAACTATGTATTCCAAATACCTCGGTTAATATTCCTATATGACAACATTTATAGGTATTTAATATTTCAATAATATTGGTCCTAAACAAATTTTCGTTCCGACTTATAATAACGGAGATATCTCGAATTATCGAATTTCCCCACTCTAAACCACCCCGCCTCCCTCTATCCGATTTCAGCCGTTAACGAAGCATGCGCTTTAATTTTACGTGAAGCGCTTATATGTAGGGTTTGGTAACGATACGACAAAAATTGCATCCGACTAGAGCGGTAGCAGACAAATATATATATATATATATATATATATATATATATATATATATATATATATATAATTGTGTTGATGCTTTCGACTAGGTTATATTTGTATATGGTGTTGTTATTCTTTTTGGAGTTTTGGTCAATGTTGGTGAATGTTACTAAAACCCTCTGGTGGAGGTTACAATAACCCTAGTAAGTGCAATAGTTATGTGTAATAGTTTTTAAGGGTCTTTAGTCTTGCCCTGAAGAAGAGAAAATAAAGATTCTCGAAATATCGGCATAAACTAAGTTTTTTCACCAACAGTGACCAAAACTCCAAAAAGAATAACAACACCATACATATATATATCTATATATATATATATATATATATATATATATATATATATATATATATATATATATATATATAGTATATAATTTTGAACGAACCTCATTTTCATCATCGCCTAGGTAGGATCGATGGACATTGAGAATCTTTAGCTAAAAATGAGAAGAGTACTATATCTAGTTTATGAATAAAGGAGGTAGCAATGAGGAGAGAGTTTTATTTGCTAATGACCTTCTGCCCATCTATTCACAATTATTATGTCTATTGTATTGATGATACTGAATTACTCCGTCAAGATTATAAATGTGTGAAAATAAAGGTTTGACAACCGTATCCCATAAATCTTTATACTTCACAGATTCAAAATGTAGAACCATATTTGTAATTTGGGGGCCGGCTGATTGACAAACCCCTCAGGAGTGGCAGATTTGTTTCTCGTTTTGATTGAGAAATATAAATTCATTTTAATCTCCATAATTTGGTTGTGTGCAAATATGCGCTACCAAATAAATATAAACTATTAAAATTACAAGAGAATCAATTATAATACATGCAGCTCTTGCGTGCCCAATCGGAGTTGTTAGAAGCGGCTATGCATCTTTAGATTTCGTTCGGCTTGAATCAATCATTTTAGAATAAATATATCACACCTTTTTTATTTAGAATATTTCTTGTATTTTTTAAATGTTACTTTATCCTTGTTGTCAATGTTTGTGCTTTGGTAGGATACATTATTTTCAAAACGAACTTAGGTATCAATCATACACACTAAACTTCTTTTCTTACTTAAATGTTATATGAAGAATCTCGATTATAGCAAACACTCTCACAAAAAAAAAAACAACAACAAAAAACATATGTGTGGAGACAAAATGTTATTGATTAAACGTGGCTATCAAAAAGATCTTCTGAGTGAACTTTTTTTTTTATTTGCGTCATCATGTCTAACAGACCACGTCGTCAGGTACCAACCAGATATCGCAATGCAGGAACCAATACTGATGAACTATTTGTTAATAGAGGTTAGCGAAGTCTTAATTTCTTTTAAATATTAAAATTATTTTAATTGTTTAAAAGAGATTTCGTTAAGGTTGGAAATAAAAAGAATTGTATCAGTCCAACCAACAATTTAAGGTGATATTTAATATCTGTATACAGTTGAACTTAATGTTTTACTTCGTGTAGTTTAATAACTTTGTCCATAGTTTCTGTTTAAACCGATTTTCGACCTCTTTGGATTGTTGTGTAGATTAGTGGCTCATGGGAAGACGAGCGTGGTAGGATTTGAAAGAGATCAAAACCCATAAAAATGAAAAGAGAAGCATTTTTTTTTTTAAAAAAACGTTATTTATTAACTTCCACTTAGTGCTACTATGGCTAATCGGGAAGGGTTATCTACAGGTTAACAACCTTTCTAGCCAGGATGGGACTAAGAATTTTATGTAATGAGTTTGTGGCGGAGGTGCGCCCTGATAACAGCAATAACGTGTGTCTCGAAACGATCTAAAGGTAACCGCAAGATAACCTGCCGAGAGTGATGTACTAGGAACATAAACAATATACGTTACCAGACCAACATATAAGTTATTTAATGGCGAATACCTGCGCAAATTGGTGGTTTATGTTATGGCTACGTGTGTGTTATAATCCAAGTTGTATTACAAGTTTCATTAATAAAATAAGAGTTATTCAAATTTTAGTAGTCCTAGAACTTAAAAGGGGGGGGGGTCACGCTAACATATTTGCATTTATCTCGTATAATAAAGGTCTCTTGATAATTTATGGTATTTAAGCTTCGAATAATGTGGTTTATTACATAACAGAGAATTGTATATGTAACGTGAGCAGAAGTGGGGGTTTGCTGAAGGCTGAAAATTGAAAACATGACCTGTTTTAGCAGATTTCCCTTAAGGGAAATCAGCTATTGAGGTTGTACTCATGACGCGATTTTCGAAATTTTTCTAATGTCCATCCATCCTACCTAGGAGAAAACTGTATCTATCTATCTATCTGTATATATATATATATATATATATATATATATATATATATATTTCTCTGTTACCACTCTAGCGGTCGCAATTATTGTTTAATCATCAACAAACTCGATATTTAGTCGTTTTATGTAAAGAGAAAGACCAAGTTCGTTAACGGCTGAAATCGGACCAGTGGGAGGGGGGTTTAGAGGGGAGGATTTTTGAAAATTCGAAACATCTCCGTTACCATACGCCGGATCGAAAATTTGTATAGAACCAATCTTATTGCAATTTAAATTTACTATAAATATTGTTCTGTACATTTATTATCTATGTTGAATATTAACCGAGATATTTGCATTTGTATTGTGTGGGTGGTCGGCAGAAGTCGGCTATGTTCGGGATTTTCCGCCGACAGCTAGGGCGGCCATTTCCGTAACTACTGCCGTCCTTACTACTACTGCCGTTATTAGTAGGCAGATTTCTCTATTGTAAAACTTCACGTGAGAAATCTGCTTAGTTTTCGCAGCCCCTGCTTGATGGACGTTTTTAAAGACACGTTTAACGTTTAAATATCGAATTTGGTAACGATCAAACAAAAATTGCGACCGCTAGAGTGTTAACAAATGAGATAAGACGTTGGTCTTAATCTCATATGGTAAACCTAGAGTGGCGAGTTCGATTCCCCGCCTGGGCAATAGGAATTTATTTAATGACGGAATTCATTACTTAAAATCCTTATTCCCACCCTGGCTAGAATGGCTGGTAACCTGTAGAGAACTAGTCCCAATTAGCCTTAGTAGCAGAAAAAGGACGTTAATAAATAATTTAAATTTAATCTGAGCCGAGAGAAGCATCTATGAACAGACAAAATTTAAAACCAAACTAATGATTTCAGAACGTGTAAGATAATCGGTCTGATAACTGGAGTTATAATTCCAACGGCCAAAACATTAACTTTCTTCAAAGTTCAAGAATTCAAATCAAATTATTTGCATTTAAATTTATGAAAGGAACAAATAATAAAAAGATTTAAGCAATATCTACTGAAAGTGTGTATTCCGTCTTAAAAGATCAATAAATCCAGTGAACAGTTTTTTGCCTCATGCCATGTAGTACTTCTGTTACAGTTGTTGATGATGACCTAAATCTCCAATAATTCCAGAAAAAGAATTTTTAAATCAAAAACAGAACATAAAATCCATAATCACCCCTTCTCCCATTTAAATAAATGGATTTGCACTAAAATAAATATTAAAAAAAAAATTTAATGCAACTTTTATTTTTTTTTCAGCACGCGTTGGAGATTACAATTGTTTGGAATATACGGGAATAAGTTTGGTGGTTCTGCTTACAATACTTACTTTTCCATTTAGTCTCTTGTGTATTCTTAAAGTAAGATTTGAAAACAAATAATTCACATATGTATTATGTCTATCATGTATTATTATTATTTATTACCGTCCCCTTTTTGCTACCAATTGGGACGGGCTATATTACCTTTTCACCATTTCCGATGTTATGCTATTGAACAATATTATATAACCAAATTTATGCACCTTTTATTATTCTTTGAATTTTTCTCATACTGGAATATTAAACAAGTTAATATAGTTATATTTTAGCAGATTTCCCTTAAGGGAAATCAGCTATTGAGGTCGTACTCATGACGCGAGTTTCGAAAAATTTCTTCAAATGTCCATCGATCCTACCCAGGAGATGACGAAAATGAGGTCCGTTCAAAATTATATATATATATATATATTTGTCTGTTAACACTCTAGCGGTCGCAATTTTAGTTTAATCGTCACCAAACTCGGTATTTAATCGTTTTATGTAAAAAGGAAGGTCAAGTTCGTTAACGGCTGAAATCGGACCAGTGGGAGGGGGGGTTTAGAGGAGGGGATTCGAAATATCTCCGTTATTATGCATTGGATCGAAAAATTGTATAAAATCAATCTTATTGTAAATTAAATTTACTATAAATATTGTTATATACATTTATTCTCTATCTTGAACATTAACCGAGATATTTGTATTTTTCTGTTTTCAGCTTCTGAGATAAGATCGGCTAACTTCGAGTCTAGTCGTGAGTTTCCGTCAAGAGCTAGTTCGGGCCGTTCTCGTAACTGTTTGACTCTCTATTCTGAAATTTCTCTATTGTAAAACTTCAGGTGGGAAATCTGCTTAGTTTACGCAGCCCCTGCGTGACGGACTTTCAAAAAATTTCCTATTGCCAGTTAAATTTCAAAGCCTGTTTTACATAGGCTTCTTATTATTGAAATAAAAGAGAATAGATTGTAAGGTGACATCAACATGCGAAATCTGCTTCTAATACATGGAACCTGCGCGACGGGCTATTTGTTTTTATTTCTGGAAGTTAGTTAGATTTTGTAGAGTCGCGTATTTGGGAAGTGCGATGTAGATCAAAGAAGCCGACAGAGGGTCTAGCTCCTACTAGTCCCTTCCAGTCCAGACGTCGAAGGGCCCAGCCAATTCCCCTTTGATGTATGCCGACGACCTATATAAAGAACCGGCCAGCCGCGAGCTAGTCAGTTTTCTTCTCAAGTGCTCATATGTTCTTTCGGTGCTACAGTGCTACTTAGTGCAGTGCGGTAAAGTGTTTTTATAAGAAGAACAGTGTTGTGCCGTGACTGTAAGTAACAGTTTAGTCCCGTGTTTAAGACAGTGCAGTGCCGCGAAGTAAAGGAAAGTGCAGTGCCGTCTTTTGGTGTACTTCAGTGACCGTGAGTGAGTTATTCGACTGTGTAATCTGAAGAACAGTGACGCTATCAGTGTATTCTGTGAGTAGTAATTAAGAATAATTACCAAGTGTATTGTGCATTGTGAAATAAATTGTGCAGTGATAAAAACTGAAAAACTTGTGAGTATTTAATTTTTCAATCCAAAAGAACTCTTATTAACAACGTTTATTACTGGTTTTGGTAATAAAACTTTACAATATATATATATATATATATATATATATATATATATATATATATATATAGATATATTCGGTAATCGCGTCGGGAGTACAACCTCATTAGCTAATTCTCTTAAGAGAAATCTGCAAAAATCTTATGCAAGGGGGGTGGTCTAATTTTAGAGTTACCCCTTATTCAATTAAGTCAGATTTTGTTTAAAAAGCGGAACCCTTTTTCAGTCCTCGTAGAAAATAGAGCATTGCAGAGTACTTCACAACACTTGCCCATTGATCATAGGTAAGAGGAGCTCTGTCGTGGTTTTCCCATGCAACACCATTTTCTCCAATTGATTTCAGAAGCACAAATGAGCGCGATTGTCACTTTCGTTGCAAAATCCTTCTTCTTCTTAGCTTTTAGCAGATTTCCCTCAAGGGAAATCAGCTATTGAGGTTGTACTCATGACGCGATTTTTGAAACTTTTCTTCAAATGTCCATCGATCCTACCCAGGAGATGACGAAAATGAGGTCCGTTCAAAACTGTATATATATATATCTATCTATCTATATATATATATATATATATATATATATATATATATATATATATATATATACATATATATCTATCTATCTATCTATCTATCTATCTATCTATCTATCTATCTATCTATATATTTGTCTGTTACCGCTCTAGCGGTCGCAATTTTTGTTTAATCGTTACCAAACTCGATATTTAGTCGTTTTATGTAAAAAGAAAGATCAAGTTCGTTAACCGCTGAAATCGGGCCAGGGGGAGGGGGGGTTTAGAGGGGAGGATTTTTGAAATTTCGAAATATCTCCGTTACCATAGGTCGTATCGAAAAATTGTATATAACCAATCTTATTGCATATTTACTATAAATATTGTTATATACGTTTATTCTCTATTTTGAATATTAACCGAGATATTTGCATTTTTCAGTTTTCAGCAAACCGCCACTTCTACTCATGTTACGTAAACAATACTCTGCTACATAATAAATCACATTATTGGAAGTTTAAAAACCAAAAATTGTATTCAAGAGACCTTTATTATACGAGATACATGCAAATATGCCCACCTGACTCCCCCCCCCCCATCTTAAAGTTTTGGACTACTAAAATTTTATTGATTGAGATTACAATTATTCAGACTCATTATTAATTACAGTACTAGATATAGTAAATATTTCTCAATAAAATAATGTGTTATATTTTGATATATTTCAGTAATTGTTTTTCTTTCCGGTGTGAGGCAGAGGTTAGGTTAGAAATGTAAACTAACGGGTCGGCCCCCGTTTGTTTACATTTCTAACCTAACGCTTCCTGTCGGCAGGTTATTGAAATTGGATGAAACATTTCTTATTTCCATATGTATTTATTCACGATGTTGTTGTTAGCAGTATGTATATTATATTATTATCTATATTATTATATTATATTATCTATTACTAAACATCACGTGGGAAATCTGCTTAGTTTACGCAGCCCCTGCGTGACGGACTTTTAACAGATTTTCCTAAAGAAAAATCAGCTATTGAGGTCGTACTCATGACGCAATTTTTGCAACTTTTCTTCAAATGTCCATCGATCCTACCTAGATGTGGAATATGAGGTGCGTTCAAAATTATATATATATATATATATATATATATATATATATATATATATATATATGTGTGTGTGTGTGTGTGTGTATATTTATTTGTCTGTTAATGCTCTTGAGGTCGCTATTTTTGTTTGATCGTTACCAAACTCGATATTTAGTCGTTTTATACAAAAAGAAATATTAAGTTCGTTAATGGTTGAAATCGGACTAGTGGGAGGGGATTTTAGAAAATTCGTAATATCTCCGTTATTATACGCCGGATCAAAGAATTGTATGAAACAAATCTTATTGAAAATTAAATTTACTATAAATATTGTTATATACATTTATCCTTTATCTTTAATATTAGCCGAGATATTTGCATTTTTCTGTTTTCAGCCTTCAGCAAACCCACACTTGAACTCATGTTACATAAACAATACTCTGTTATATAATAAACCATATATATATTCGAAGCTTAAATACAAATTGTTGTTTTCACTAGACCTTTATTATACGAAATACATGCAAAAAAGGTCTGGTGACACCCCCGCTCCCCGTCTTAAGTTTTTGGACTACTTAAATTTGATTGATTGAGATAACAATTATAAATTACAGTACTAGATATAGTAAATAGTTTTCAATCAAATTAATATGTTATATTCTAATATATTACAGTAATTGTTTTTCTTTCCGGTTGGCAGACCTGTTTGTTTTCATTTCAGTCGCTCCCCGACTGGAGGAGAAAGATTTCTTATCACCATTTGTATTTATTCACTTAATTTTCGAGGTGGTGTTGTGTTACTAATATTTAGATTTCTATTATTAAACTTCATGAGGGAAATCTGCTTAGTTTACGCAGCCCCTGTGTGACATACTTTTTTTTTTACCATAGAAATAGAGAATATGTAGTGAGGTCAGGTCACAGGTATGCTATACCAGCAGCTGTGCAAATCTGTTTAGTTTAGGCAGCACCTGCCTGACGGACTTATATCACCTGTTGACAGGTTGTGAGCGAGTACGAGAGAGCTGTCATTTTGCGGCTGGGCAAGATGAGGAAAGGGAAGCCTAGAGGTCCGGGAATATTCTTTGTGCTTCCCAGCGTCGACGAGTACTTCTTGGTCAGCTTAAGGATAGAGACATTCTCTATTCCACCGCAGGAGGTATGTATTAATTTGGAGTTGATAAGATATGGAGTGGCTCTCGACCTCAGTAACCTGTTGAGCTAAATCTCATTGGAGCAACCTGTATAAGGTATTAGCAGATTTCCTTTAAGGAAACAGGCCATTCAGAAAATACTCATGACGCGATATTCGAAAACTTTTCTGAAATGTCCATCAATCTTACTTAGGGTAGGACGAAAATGAAGTCCGTTCAAAATTGTATATTTATTATTGCCGGTCAAGCCGTCGCAATTTTTAGCAGATTTCCCTCGAGGGAGATCAGCTTTTGAGGTCGTACTCATGACGAGATTTTTGAAAAATTTCCTCATATGTCCAGGTGATGACGAAAATGACATCGAATCGAAAAATTGTATAGAACCAACCTTATTGCAAATTAAATGATCTATAAATATTATTCTATACATATTTTCTGTATCATGAATATTAACCGAGATATTTGGATTTTATAGTTTTCCGCTCTCAGTGTACCCCCACTCCTAGTATTATATTAATAATAACTGTTATATCGTGAACCACTTCATTACAAGGTTTAATAAAGAATATTGTTTTCATTGAACTTTTACTTTGTGAAATATAGAAATACGGTCTGTTGATCTCTACCCCCCCCCCCTCCCTTGTTTTGTTTTTGGATTACTAAAACTTAAATGTGAGATTAAAATTATTCTGATTCATTACAAATCACAGCATTAGCTATAATAAATAGTTTTCAATAAAATTACTGTGTTATATTCAGATATATTCCATTAATGGTTTTTCTTTCCGGTCTAGAATTCAGGTTGGCTGGCCAGCGTGTTAACAATTCAGACGCTTCCCGTTGTAGAGTTATTAACTTGCTACTGAAAGATTTCTCATTACCGTTTGTATTTATTCACTTAATATTTTAATTAAACAAATTTACAAATTCAACAATAAAACCTAGATTTAAATAAACAAAATTTATGAAACTTGGGGTAGCTATCAATAAGTATAACAGCTATTTACTTAACATGTGAACTAAATACAACTATGGTGAAATTATGACCTTAATGTATTCACTTCACGGATTATATGACGGAAAGACATGATAAATAAAAATTAAGATGATTTACGCAATCATTTTATTGCCAGAAAAGTTTCGCGTTTAGTTGACGCCTCATCAGGAGCAAATCAAAACACGAGGTAAAATACAGAACTAAATTTTGTGATCTACTACCTAAGTCAGCCATAGTCTTAACTGAAAACAATAAGGCGGGTCATGTCAGCAGATTACAATCGATACGGGTATAACAAGTAAAAACATCTATTATCACTGAAGGCTTGTATTCGGTCAGTAAATGAAAATATTAAATTTATATTAAAGTTTAAAGTAGTAAGTTATTCTACAAATTTTCTAAATATTTAATAAGTCCGTCAAGCAGGGCTGCGTTAACTAAGCAGATTTCATAAGTGTGTCACGTATTTGCATTTAGCTCAAAAAGTAAAAGTTCTATGAGAACAATATTTAGTGTTTAGGATTCAAATAAAGTGGTTGGTTATATAATAGCTTATTGTTAATATGACATGAGTAGGAGTGGGGTTTATTAATGGCCGAAAAGTAAAAAAAAAATATGGAAATATCTCGGTTAATATTCAATATACAGAAACAATTTGCATAACAACATTCATAGATTATTATATTTTAAATAAGATCGACTCTATACAATTTTTCAATCCGTCATGTAATAGAGATATTTTGCATTTTCAAACTTTCCCCCCTCTAACCCCCCCCCTTCCTGAGGTTCAATTTCAACTGATAACGAACCTGAACTTTCTTTTTACATAAAAAACTGATATATGAACTCGGGATTTGGGCTGGCCGGTGGAGTTCCATCATCAATGAAAGGATCAAAAGGTCAAACACACCTACACTCTTAATACTTTTTTATTAAAGACAGAGCACTTTCGGGCGAACCGTCCCATGTTCAGTGTCCTAGAGCTGGTCCTTATTGAGCCGACATCTCCGACGCGAGACTCCAAGAGACGTCGGCTCAATAGGGACCAGCTCTAGGGTACTGAAGATGGGACGGTTCGCCCCGAATGTACTCTGTCTTTAATAAACGAAGCATTAAGAGTGGAGGTGTGTTTGACCTTTTGATCCTTCCGTTGTGTTATATATGAAGTTTGGTAATATAAGAAAAATTGCGACCACTAGGGCGGTGCCAGACATGTATATAATTTTGTACGGACCTCATTTTCGTCATCTACCTTAAAGAAATGTTTCGTAAATCGCGTCATGTGTGCAACCTTAAAAACTGATTTCCCTTCAGGGGAATCTGATAAAATATATACTGCAGGTGTTTAATTTCAGTTTTAATCCGATTAATTCAGTTTTAAATGGGGAAATAAAATGATTGTATAAATCATTTGAATTTTTATTTATCTTGATCAATCGCCATATAATTTGTGAAGGAAATATATAAATAATTAATGAAAATAAGAATTATAAATTTTATTGTTATTAGGTTTTAACGAAAGACTCTTGCACTATTAGCGTTGATGCTGTTGTGTATTTTAAAATAGTGAATCCACTGGCTGCTGTTGTAAAGGTGGAAAACTACAGGTATGCTTATCTATATATATATAAAATTGTAACCTCTGTCTGTACATTGATTTTTTTCGCGAAATTTCACAACTTTTCGTTTCACATGCCATAGACACCATAACTGCATTTTGTTTCTTTCGTGTCTGTTTGTTACCTTTTCACGCATAAACGGCTGAACCGAATTTTATGAAACTTGGTATGTATATTACTACTAGCCCAACTTAGACTTTAGGCTATATTAATATTCTCTGAGACGAACAGGAGTGGGGTTATAATGAAGGCCTGAAATTAAAAATAGCGATATTTCGTTTCCTATTGGTCTTTCGGCAGATAAGCACATAATAATAGTTTTTTATTTTGTTATTTAGAGTAACTTTTGTTATATACACTTTCGTCGTATTCCGAAATTTAAATGCG
Organism: Riptortus pedestris; assembly: GCA_019009955.1. Lineage (NCBI taxonomy): Eukaryota > Metazoa > Arthropoda > Insecta > Hemiptera > Alydidae > Riptortus > Riptortus pedestris. The sequence goes on along the minus strand of CM032228.1, from coordinate 227,883,305 downwards.
TTATACGTTAAAAACTATAGCGGGAGTCAACAATATTATTTGGCACAAAAGACTCAACCGAACTAAATAAAACTCGGTATGTGTATTAGTACTGACGTCTTAATTATCATAAGCGTTACCAACATTTCCAGAGACTGGCAGGAGTTTCCCCCCTTAAGGGAAATCTGCTAAAACAGTTCGATCGAAGGCATACTTTTGAACTTATATTTTAATTGGTACAGCTTGATCTTTCCTATTATATTATATAGATTCTTGAGCTGTCTTTACTTCATTTCCAAAATATTCGTCTCGACAGCTATCATTTCTGAATAACTAAATATCTCATTTCCACACTTGAGTTTCTGTTTACATAGGCATGTTATTTCGAGCGAAATAAAGATTAGATTGTGAGATAAGATAATCAGGTTACTATATTCCAGCACGTGGGAAGTCTGCTTCATTTTGACGGACTTTTTTTTACATTACGGAAAAACACGAAAGAGATAATCGGCGATGCCGTCTCCGGGGTCAATGATACCATTGATAATTTTTTTTTTTCTACTTTACCTTTGTTATTGTATTATAGATGAGCACTGCAGACTTATGCGAGTGCTTTTAGCAGATTTCTCTTAAGGGAAGTAAGCTATTGACGCCGTACTCATGACGCGTTTCTTCAAATGTCCATCGATCCTACGATGACGAAAATGAGGTCCGTTCAGAATTTTTTATATCTTTATATATATAATTCTACTGTACGTTTATATGACACTGAACTCCTCCTAGACGGCTGGACCGATTTGAATGGTTTTTTAAGTGCGCGTTTGGGTGACGCCCAGGATGGTTTAGCGTCACAGATCAGCCCGGCAGATGGAGCAAGAGTGGGGGTCGTAAGGGAGGGCTAAAATTAAAAATAGCCATATTTCGTTTCCTATTGGGTTTTCGGCAAATATGCACAGGTTAAGAGTTGTTGACAATGTTATTTAGAGTAACTTTTGTTATATTCACTTTTCTTGTATAACAAAGTATAAACGAGATATGCACTAAAAAAGTAAAGTGGGAGCCAACCATTTTATTGGGTACTAACGATTGAACCGAACTTAACAAAACTCGGTTTGTGAATTAGCATTTATTCTTCCATGATTATAAGTGATATTAAATTTTTTAGGTTCGAACAGGAGTGGGGGATTACTGAAGGCCTGATGTTTTTTTTGTGTTATTAAAAGTATCTTTTGTTTTATACATAATATTATGAAATTTAATATCCTAATCGCTTGAAAAATCATGCAGGACAACGTCTGTCGGGTCCGCTAGTATATATAAAAATATAGATCTATCTATATTTTTGTATGTTACCGCATTTTTTTTTTAGTCTGGTCCTTAGAAAACTCGATATGTGATCGTTTTGTATAAAAAGAAAGATGAAGTTCGTTAACGGCTGAAATCGGACCAGGGGATGTCTGCTTTATCATTCGTTGGGTTTAAAAATTGTATAGAACCAATCTTATTTCAAATGTAATGTTTTATAAATTTTGTTATGTACATGTTTTCATTATCTTGATAATTAAACGAGACATTTGCATTTATTAGTTTTTGGTGTTTAGTAAACCCCCACTCCTACTCATCTCATATTAACAATATGCTATTATGTTATGAAGCACTTTATTTAGTTGTTTATGAAGCCTAAATACGAAATATTGTTCTTATTGTACTTTTACGTTTGAGATAAATGAAAATACGTAACGAGTGTGGGAAATCTGCTTAGTTTACGCAAGCCCCCGTGTGACGGACGTTTTACTTAATATACATATTCACGAATAATTTTATTACTGTATTAATTCTAATTACTTTTGACCATGCTCGTCAGACCACGGCTTCCGTACATTTTTACCAATCTAATTTCATTACATGGATATTTTTAAAAACCCTTATTATTTGAAAGCTGCTGTTAATAGAATCTACTTTTATGGATAATCTATGCCATTTTTATACCATATTAAGAATCTCATAGATGTTTAATTCTTCTCCCAGAAAATGATCACACCCATTGCATTCCATAGTCATAACCCTTTTGCACTATCACCCAAAATCAGACATTTACCATGGATAATACTAAAATCTTTACCATTAATTATAACTTACAGCCATTTTTATGTTATTCTGAGGTTCTGAAATTCTTGAACCCTAATATTGTATGAACCATAAAAAAGCCATAAGTTAGCTCATGAGTCATATAGATCTTTTATTGCTGAGTACTGTTGAAAGGATTCAGGGACACAGGAGCTGGTGGTTTAGTTAATGTGTATAATTATATAAGTGAAAAATTAATTAATGAAAATTGTTTGCACAGACGGGCAACACTGCTTATGGCTGCAACAACACTGCGGAACGTGCTAGGCCAGGAGAACATCATAGACATCCTATCGGAGCGATCTAAGCTGGCCTCCAAGATGCGCGACTCCATGGACGACATTACCTACGACTGGGGAGTATCCATAGAGAGAGTAGAAATGTAATTTTACTTGCTTTATCTTATCAGCAAATTTCAAGGGCTTAAGGGTTAGCGCAGGAAATCGGAATTTACATAGCGACGAACTCATTACATAAAAGTCCGTCACGCAGGACGCACTGCGTAAACTAAGCAGATTTCCCAAATGAAGTTTTACAATAGAGAAATTTACATACTTGTAACACTTAACATTATTTATTTATATTAACGTCCATTTTTTGCGACTAAGGCTAATTGGGGCGGGTCATCCTAAGGTCACCACCCTTTTCTAGCCAGGGTGGGACTAAGCATTTTATTTAAAGAATTCCGTCACTGAATAAACTCCTGTTTCCCAGGCGGGAATCGGACTCGGCACTCTAGGTTTACCATTTGAGATTAAGGCCAACGCTTTAACTCACATGGCTAACCTGAGCCCCACTTAACATCGATATTTAAACCTTTTATATATGTTAACGTCCACCTTTTGCTACTAAGGATAAGTGGGACGGGTTATCTACAGCTTACCACCCTTCACTAGCTAAGGACTTTATTTAATGAGTTCGTCACTAAATAAATTCCTGTTTCCCAGGCGGGAATCGAACTCGCCACTCTAGGTTTACCGTGTGAGATTAAGGCCAACGCTTTAACTCGCATGGCTAACCTGAGGCCCACTTCACATTGAGTGTACAAATACAAACAATAATGAGAACTCTTTCGGTCAATTTATATTTTAATAATCTTTACCTCGGAAAGCGTCTGAATTGTAAATAAACAGGTCTACCAGTCTCTCAAAGCTGTATATATTGATAAAAATATTCTAGACCGGAAAGAAAAACAATTACTGAAGTATATCTGAATATAAAATATTAATTTTATTAAAAACTATTTACCATAGTGCTCTAATTCACAATGAATCAGAATAACTTAAGTCGAATTTACATCGTGTAACATAATTTGTATGCCGGAATGTCGCAGCTATTAATAAACTTAATTAAATAAATATTGATAATGAAGTGACAAGGCATCATTAGTTGAAACATTCATTTAATTATAATGACGTGTTATATTTTGATAAAGAAAGAAATGTAGATAAACAAAAAAATCAAGGCAAGTGGAAGATAATAGAAAATGTTCACGTTGCATAAAAAATGAAAAAATGCATGAAAATTGTACAGGGATTTCTTAAAAATCTTAATCGGTGACATAACACAAGGTATTTGAATGTATTAAATGAGATACATGCCTTGTCTGATATGTCTGAGGAAAACAATAGTTGATATTTAAACGTTCATGATTTATTTATTGTTATTTATTAACGTACACTTTTTGCTACTATGTCTAGTTAGGACGGGTTATCTACAGGTTACCACTATACACACACACACACACACACACACACACACACACACACACACACATAATTTTGAAAGGGCCTCATTTTCGTCATCTCCTATTACTCTGTTAACCCCTTCCTCTATTACTCCCTTCCGATAAAACAAAACGTCGTATTTAGAGTTCAAATTAGACGCTTTATGGTTTACTGGCTTGTAGCTTATGGGGATTGAGTAGGATTGGGAGTTTATTGAAATCTTAATTCTATCTAATGCAAATGTTAGTATTAGACTTTGCAAAGAATGAGTAAAACAACAATAACATTGACCATAAAAGTTTTTTTTTTCAATTTTGCTCATGTTAACGGAGGTATTTCGAATTGTCCTTTCTTTCTTATCTTACCCCCTCCCCTCCTGTCCGATTTCGCCCGTTAACGAACTTAAACTTTCGTTTTAAATGAAACGTTTAAGAATGGAATTTAGTTATGTTAAAATAAGAGTTACTACTGCTTCAGCGGTGACGGACAAATATACGTATAACTCTAAACTCACTTAATTTTCCTTTGCGGGAAATTTGCTAAAAATGAACAGTTCAAAAAATGCTTTAAAGTTGTGGGCAGATTATTAGAGGTAAGAATAGGGGCAGCTATCCGTCTAACTTAGGTACAATAGGGACTCACTATTAATTTAGGGAAACTCCATAAAAAACCACTTCCTTCACAAGAGTCACAAATTGAGCAATAGTTTCGTATATATGGAGATCATCGAGAGACTTCCATAGCTCCTCCAATTAAATGTATTTGCCAGAAAATGCTTTAATGCATTTTCGCCGCCAAAAGAAGCAAATACCAAATTTCGAAGTTAATTTTTTTTTGTGAGTTTTATATAAACTTATAAAATAGCATTGCATATACCTATATAAGTATATATACGCATAATATTTTTTAAAGCTTTTGAAGATTTACTTACTCTTCCCAGGAAGGATGTGAAACTGCCTCCTGAAATGCAGCGAGCTATGGCGGCAGAAGCAGAGGCTACTAGAGAGGCACGGGCTAAGATCATAGTAGCTGAAGGAGAGCTGAAGGCATCCCAGGCTATGAAGGAAGCTTCACAAACAATAGGCACTAGCGAAGCAGCTCTTCAGGTAATTGACAAACTATATCTATATATATATATATATATATATATATATATATGTATATGTATGTGTGTGCCAACCTGCATCGTGGGGTTTACATTGGGCTCCACTAAGAGAGAGCCTGCTAGATAAGTTTATTAGCAGGGCAATCAGCTATTGAGGTCGGACTCATGACGCGAGTTTAGAAAAATTTCTAGAAATGTCCATCGATCCGACCCCGGAGATGACGAAAATGAGGTCCGTCCAAAATTATATATATATATATATATATATATATAGATATATATATATATCTATATATATATATTAATACTATTAAGGTTTTCGGGTCTTGACCGTGTCTTCATATTGGTTGCCAACGTTTCGCTAGGCATGCTTCTAGCTTCCTCAGAGATAGCCCTGAGGAAGCTAGAAGAGTTGTTAGTTCATCTCTGGTATATATTTGAGTCTTATCCGGTTTCCTTGGGCGGAGTCTTCCCTTCCAGGTGTCTACGGATACTTGGTCCGGTGGTCGTTCATCGCCTATACCGTCGTTTTCGTTTCTTATTCGAGGTCTCTGTGGAATTACCGGCTTCCAGAGTTTGCTGAGTCTGTATCCATCCTCTCTATTGAAGTTGTTAGGGCATTTCGCTATTTCTATAGCTTCTCGAACCAGTCTTTCTTAATAACGGTCAACCTTTGCCAGTACTTTGACTTCATCGAATTTAATGTTATGGTTGGTTTCCCAGAAATGTTCCGCTATGGCTGATTCTTCTGTCCGAAACTTTTTTAAACTCTTGATGTGCTCGGCGACCCTGGTGTTTATCAATCTGCCGGTCTGGCCAATGTATTCTGAGCCGCAGGAACATGGTATGCTGTATATCCCCGGGATTTTTGTGTGGAGTTTATCTTTGCAGCTGGGTAATATCTGAGCTATTTTCCTGTCAGTGCCAAATGCTGTTTCTATGCCTTGCTTCTTGAGTATCCTAGAGATCTTTTCTGTTGTACCTTTAACAAAAGGTATTACGGCTGTTTTCCGGATTTCCTCTTCATTTGTTCTTGTCTTCTTTTCTTTTTTCTTTTTGAATTGATTTCTGATTTCCTCTTTTTCGTAGCCATTCTTTAGCAGAGCAGTCATCAAGTGTCGTTTTTCCTTTGGGAGGTTCTGTGGCTCTGAAATTCTCTCAGCTCTAGCGACCAATGTACGAATTATCCCATTCTTCTGTGCTGGATGGTGATGAGATCCAGCGTGTAGGTATCTGTTGGTATGTGTTGGTTTTCTGTAAACCGCATGCCCCAGCTGTCCGTTTGGTTTCCTTTCCACCAGAACATCCAGAAATGGAATCTTCCTCTCACGTTCGATCTCCATCGTGAACTCAATGTTGGGGTGTATTGAATTAAGATGCCGCAGAAATTCTTCTAAAGTCTTCTCTCCATGTGGCCATATGACGAACGTGTCATCCACATATCTAAACCATTTTTTCGGTTTTAGTCTTGCCGTTTCAAGTGCCTTCTTTTCAAATTTCTCCATGTAAGCATCGGCTGCATTTGGACTTAATGGCTACCCCATGCTGGCTCCATCCATTTGTTGGTAGAAATTGCCGTTGAACAAGAAATATGCTGATTGCAGGCAGATTTTGGCTAGCTGGGCTTCTTCTTCCGTTAAGAATTCCTTCATGATATTTAACGTTTCTTGGATTGGAATTCTCGTAAAAAGTGACTTAACGTCAAAACTGACGAGACGATCGTTTTCATCGATCATAATATCTTTGATTTTCCTCACGAAATCTGATGAATCCTTGATGTGGTGTGGGGTCAGGCCAATACTTGGTTGTATTTTCTTCGAAATATACTTTGAGATTCCGTAACATGCAGACCCAATCGAATTGACTATTGGCCTCATAGGAATATCCTCCTTGTGTATCTTGGGTAATCCGTAAAGTCTGGGTGGAACTGGGTCGGACTTGATTAAACGGTTGTATTCTTCTTTCTTGATCGTAGAAGTGGCTTTCACTGCCTTGTTTATTTCATTCTTAATTCTATTTGTTGGGTCATGTTGAAGTTTTTTTTACGTTCCATCCTCAAGTAATTTTTGCATCTTTTCCATGTACTCTTCTCTCTTCATAACCACGGTTGCATTTCCTTTGTCGGCTGGCAGAACTAGTACGTCGTCTTGTTGTTTTATTTCCTTCAATGCATGGAGTTCTTCTTTTGTAAGATTGCGTTTAGGTGGTTTGGCTTGGCGTAGTATGCGTGACACCTCTCCGCGAATCTCTTCGGCTTTCTCTTCTTCCAGATGGCGTTCTGCTTAATGGCGTTAATGGCTGATATCGGACCAGTGGGAGGGAGGTTTTAGAGGGGGATTTTTGAAAATTCAAAATATTTCCGTTATTATGCGTCGGATCGAAAAATTGTATAGAATCAATCTTATTGCAAATAAAATTTACTATAAATACTGTTTTATACATTTATTCTGTGTCTTGAATATTAACCGAGATATTTGCATTTGTATTCTGTTTCTGGTCGGCAGGAGTCGGCTATGTTCGGGACCTTCCGCCGAGAGCTCTGGCGGCCGTTCTGTAACTGTCCGTCCCTCGTGAATAGGTTTAGAGATCCCTTACTACTACAGTTGTTATTGAGCAGATTTCTCTTCTGTAAAACTTCATGTGGGAAATCTGCTTAGTTAACGCAGGCCCTGCGTAACGGACATTTTTGTTAGGCATATGGCTTTAAAGGGTGGGGGGGGGGTGTACTTGGACTGTGCCCATATCAAGTACACAATTATATTTTAGGCAGTGTCGAATTTGAACAGGAGCTTCTCATCTTTTATTATCAACATTTAATTCTTTTTATGAAATAGATACAGTAGCGATATCGTATAACCTAACTTTTCCCATGGCAATGATTATACAATATTGGATTTCTCTTCACACCACAGCTCTCATAATTATCATGTTTCTCATCCCATTACAAAAGACTAACTCAGATCTTGCTGATGAATGATAAATCTTATGGAATATAGAATTATTAGTTGTTATCCCAAGTCCTGACCGTTCATGAAATGTGGGAAGTGTTAGCAAAACTAGAGTTGCCGAGTTATTGCGTTTTAATGGACACATTGTCTGATTTATTCATTCTTGTAAAAATTATATCAATCAGATAGATGGATTGGTGTAATTGGTCAACCAATGGATTTTACTTGGTGTTACATATGATTGATTATTGTTTTATCCTTGTTAACAAATGGTTATTGTGTTACTTTTGTTAACACATGATTTTTGTGGTTATATCATTATTATGTTACTCTACACTGTTACATATTATTATTGTTTTGCTCTTGTTAGCATATGATTGTGTTACTTTTGTTAATATATGATTTTTATTATGTGGAGTCTCTGGTATGCAAATGCCATGTATTTGTGGGGTGATTGCTTGTAAGAATAGATTTACCTTGTTTGTTGGACTTAGGTTTCCTCGTAACTGGATGTAGTTTTCAGTGAAGTATATTCTCGCCATATATTCTTAATAAAAGTCCGATGAGTAGGTGAGAGGATTTACTGAAGACCGAAAACAAGACAGTACGAATAACTCGCTTAATGTTTGAGTTTGGAAAAAATGTCTAGAACTTCAATATTTTAACGAATATGATCTTAGCATTTAATGAAACATCGAACATGATACAGATCAAATGAATAGTTTCGAGTCAAGAAATAAAATCTTAATTGATATCTTCATTACACAGCGTATTTTCAGGAATCTCATCTAGTAAAGATCTCGTGAAAACAATATTTGGTGTTTAAGCTTCAAAGAAAGTCGGTAATGATATAGCAGCTTATTGTTAATATGACACACAGGAGTGGGGGTTTACTGAAGGCTGAAAATTAAAATATGAAAACATTTCGTCTAATATTCAAGATAAAGAGAATATGCATAAAACGGCATTTATAGAAACTAACTTTCCAACAAGTTGGTTATATACATTTTTTTGTTCCGACTCGTATTATCGGAAATATTTTTTCGAGAAAAGGTTTCGTAAATCGGGTTATGAGACCAACTTCAATAGCTGTTTTTCTTTATGGGAAATCTGCTAAAAATCTTGCATAACAGCCCTTGTCCAACCGTGGCTTATTGTTCCTCACAGTATTTCATGATTGGTTTTAATCCATTGGGTAAGGGGTTGGAACATTTCATTCATTCACTAGAATTTAGAAGAGAAAGAAGGATATAGTTAAAACAAAAGACTTTAATTACTAATTGTGGTTTAAAAAAATCCTGAATAATCAGTACATAATTTTAAATATTCACTTCATACTTTTCGAAATTTGTAGAAATACTAGTTAAGGCTGAACACGGATAAATTGAAAATAAGAAATACTTACTTAAAGTTTTATATCTCTTATATATTTCTTTAAGTCATAAAAATATTTGAAGCGTTTGATTAATACATTTTTTTTATTTTTTAGCTCCGGTATCTCCAAACGCTCACCTCTATCAAGAATGAGCAAACCACAACATTTGTATTCCCAATGCCTCTCAGGTGGCTGAAGTAAATGAAAATTATTTAAATTTCATTTCTTTATATGACTGTGTTTCATTTTACTTATATATAATTAAAATATATGCTTACACCATATTTTGGGTAGTTAATTTTGTTTACATTTTTGTGTTTCATGAATCTTATAGAAATAAGAGCCTTCTCGAAGAGTTGTTTGTTCGATTCCCGCGTGGACAATAGGAATTTATTCAATGAAGAGCTCACTCATTAAAAGAATGAAGAGCTCCACTCAGGTTAGAAAATTGTGGTAACCTGTAGATATTCCGTCCCAATTAGAGGTTCTAAGTACAGGAAGCCCAATATTCGTTACGAAGGAATTGAAATTTCTTGTCTCTTAACTTCATAATAAAACAAATTATTCTCTGCTTCAATAAATATATTTTCGTAATACTATTTACCAAGTGCTAATATATTTAATTGTAAAAGACAAAATTTAAATGCTATCAATTTAATGTTAGGTTTTAACAAAATAATTCTTCCATTATCTGTAAAAGTTCCGAAATCTTCAGAAACGGGATCTATTGTTGGATAATATATTCTTGAGAGTTTTAATTGACGCATGTGAGTTTCTTGTGAAGAATTTGATCCACATTATTATTCTGATTTTTAAATCATTTAAATTGGAATTAAACATTGGTTTTTGTTTGGTAAACGTTTATATCTTATTTCTACTAGTTCTGGAATAATGAGTTATTAAAAATATCATTTATTTTTTTATTATGATGTTTGGATAAAAAAGTCATGCATAATATAAGTTAATTATAACTTGGTTTCCTATTATAAATGTAATTATTGTATCATGCATCCCCTTATATATTGGGTTTAATTATATTTTGTATTTCGTTTTTGTGTGTGTTCTGTGTAGTGTTATATTTAAAATATTTCGATTTCACTATTTAATGAAGTTGAGGTGCTTTTTCAAATAACCAATTGTAATTATTGTACCATTAAAAAATTGTAATATGAGCATACGTCAGAAGCAATAAATAAAATATAAGCATATAAATATTTACACTTTACTAACACTGAAAGTAGTGGGGTTTACTTCCATGTCAAACGTGACTATATAGATATCTTTGTGTTGTAAGTGGTACCAAAAAATGTATGAAATGCATCGTGTTTTATAAGATCACTTTCTCAGATTTCACTGGCATTACAAGAAAATAAAATTTTCCACCAATGTCAAAATAATACAAATATTATAATTTGAGGGAATTTATTTCAAACCGGCAATGACAGCTAATACAGTAATATAAATATAAATTCTATATTTCAACGGGAAACCATTTATATTTCAACCTGTCAACAACAGACATCGCAGCTAGTTTTAATTAATTATGCAGCTGAGTTGGATTTATGCGATTAATTATAACACCATAATTCTTATGAACTGTTCTAAATGTTTTAATGGACCATTGTTTAAGAATATAATGATGGGTTAAGAATGTAACTTCCAAAAAATAAAACATGTTATATTTTCACTGAAAAAACGTCATAAGAAATGCAGTATGATAGTAGAAATAGGTAAAAAATCATTGTATACAAATCCAAATCATTCACATTAAAGATAAAAAAGGTTCTATGTTAAAGATAGTGTCCTAAGAAACAATGTTAGGCCAAATTGCTCGTATCCCCCCCCCCCTTCTTCCTTAACCAAAATTACTGAGTGATTCTCTTTAGCAATGTCCTTATGTAGCCTAGCTACAATATTTTTGAAAAAAACTAAAGTTTTTAGTAAGTCAGGTTTCTGACGAGTATTATGGGAGGTAACCTGCTGAAGTCACCAAGTTTCAGTGGGACCAAATTTATTTTACATACATCAAGGTTTCAAAATTAGAGAACCACTAAAAGTTTCTAAATTAAAAAAAAAAATGTGCAACTGAATCAATTCGTACAGAGTGCTAGAGTATTATTTTCAATACTAAACGGGGAGGGGTGAGCGTCAGGTAAGCCAAGTGAGTTAAGGCGTTGGGTTTAATTAAACTTCTTGAGTTCGATGCTCCCCTGGGCAATAGAAATTTATTTAGTGACGAATCAATTTCTCCCACACTTTAGAGAGACTTAATTATTCCTCATAAAAAGATCTATAAATTATGTTCTATGACATTTTTGGATTTGATACATTGGAAACGAGACACAGTATTTCACTTTCAAATGATAAAATTTGAAATAACTGCAGAAAAACATTTTGTTTATTTAATTTTAGAAAAGGGTGGTAACCTGTAGATAACCCGCCCCGGTTAGCCATAGTAGCATAAAGTGGACGTAAATAAATAATAAACGAACAAACTAAACGTTTGACGTATAGTAGACACGCCGGAGAGGCAGTGATAACGGTGATAAGGGGTGCTGGAGCTGGAGGGGGGTGGGCTCTGTTAGAGGGGGGCATGCGCGCCGATTCAAACACTAGCCGCCAGTCTGTGCCGTGCTATCGCTCGGGCTGTTAGAGTTGTCAGTATGTGCCGCGTCCGCCTCACAGTGTCGTAGACATCGCACTATTTCAGTGTCACACTCAACAACACTATTTCAGTGTCAACAGATATATTCTTCTCAGTGTCTGCTGTCAGAAGAACTCTTCTACCTCTGCCAACTTCTTCAGTCTGTGTCATTGCAGCCATGGTGAGAAGGAGTAACAAATTGGTCTACCCCTGCCGGGTTGAAGGATGGCTCAATATGTTCGGTGAGTCATTAAACAGAATTATTTTATTCTTTAATTTAATTTTTTAAACAAAATTTTTAACATCATTTTAAAACTTGTAGTAAAAGTTGATCTTATGTAGTCTATATATAAAATAATCGATGAAAAAATATTTTCCTACAAATGACAGGTAAAGGGTTGAAAGAGGTACATAAAGAACGCCATTCTTTATACATGACCTTATTAAATCCAAGCAAAAAATACCAAAATTATTGAAAATGCCTGTTTTTTTTATTTATTTATTTATTTTTTTACATTTCTCATGTACCATTATAACAAAAAAAAAAAAGGTAAAAATATGCATTTGATCACTTGGTCTTGAATTTATTTCTTGAATTCCTGAAGAATTGGCGGGAAAAAAGGAGGACGTGTTATCAGGAGTTGAGGCTTATCTTTTTAATACACTTTCATCATGACATTTACCCTGCCGTAGTTACAGGTTTAAACTAATTCCTCCAGTTTTTATTTCCATTTTAAGAGAATTACATTTGTTTAACTGTTTTTAAGAACTACCTTCCCTCGCGGATTCTTTTTTCTAGTAGATTTTAATCAATAAATTACGTATTACGAACCTTTAGGGTTCTTCATAAGTTTAAATAATGTTTCATATATTATAGTTTCAAGAAAAAATGTTTTTTTGTTTTTACACAATTTTTTTTGTCAATGCTGAAAGTCATAAATTTAATATGCACTTAACTTCTTGTCTATCAACTTTCCAAGATTTAAAACATACACATACAAACACAAGAGTAATATAAAGATAAGATTTTTAATTAGTTAAATTGGCATATGACATTAATTTTTAAGACATTATTATTGCCAAAATAGTATTTTGAGCAACATTATTTTATTTTCCCCAAGGCTTTTAACTGTATGCAGTCGAGAGGAAAAAGATTCATGAACATTAAAATTAGGTACTATTTAAATAATATATTCTGTTTATATAGAAATAAGGGATTTGTCCTAAAATTTTGTAGGGATCAGGTTTTTACTATACATTTTGATATTTCTCTGAAACCTATAGAATATATATTTTAAGATATTTGTTTTTTATTAGCCATTTTGTTTGTACTTCACATAGGTTTTAATAACTCTGGAAATATTTCATTGAAGAATATTTAAAAGAAACACCCCTTTTGGAGAAGAGCCATACTGAAGAGAGAAACTTTTCCAAGTAATTCTTTTGGGCCAGAAGTAACCTTCTTTCCCAGTGTCTTTCCTCTTCGGTTTATTTCTGCGCGTTTGAGCTTTCTGAGAAATCAAAGAGTGCTGGTTCATTCACCGTTCTTAAGAACACATTATTCTCGCAAACAAGATATTATTTTTCTTACTTTTAGCCTTAATTTTGTCAGAAGGTATGTACGTAGTAATCAATCAAAACTCAGCGTTGTCAGTGGGAACACAACTGTATTGACAACCCCTTTATCATCTCTTGTCGGTGTCACATGAATAGTATTTTATATGTATATATATACATATATATATATATATATATATATATATATATATATATATAAATATATGTATATGTGTGTGTGTGTGTGTGTGTATGTGTGTGTGTGTGTGTGTGTGTGTGCGCGCGCGCACACGTATCATCATCAGGTTCGAAAAACGTCAATAAATCTATATTTGTATATTTTTGTAATAATGGAAAACTTGAAAAAAAAAAATTTCATATGAAAATGGTCCCATTTTCGGATCAGATCTTGCCGGAGGTTTTTTTTTTTGGGTTTGGAGGGGGGGGGGGCTTTTATGCGACAGAAATTGTTATATCTTTAAGATCCAATTATCAAAAAAATTTGGCTTACGGAAAATTGACTTTTGAAGGAAGTACAAATTAAATAAAATTAAGTCCGTCACATGGGTGCGGCTTAAACTACGCTCTCGAATGTCAATTCTTAAATCATGACAGTGTAGCAATATGACGGCCTGCTTATAATCACTTGCATTTATTAGCAATCTCCTATTTAAATATGAAATATTGTTTTTATGTTTGTTTTTTTTTATAATATTTTAGTGGTCAGAAGGAACACCTTAAATTATTTTGTAAGTTTCTTGTAATGACTCAACAGAGGACATTTACTAAAAATAAAAAATAAAAGATGAAACAACACATTTAAGCTTCGAATAAAGAGTGGTTCATATATAACAGCTAATTGTTAATATGGCATGAGTTAGAGTGGAAGTATACTGAAGGCTGAAAACTAAAAAATACAAATATCTTGGTTAATATTCATGACGGAGAAAAACTGAATTCAATTTTCAATAAGATTGTGGCTATATACAATTTTTCAACCGGACATATAATAAGGAAGATATTTTGAATTTTTGAAATTCCCCCCTCTAAGCTCCAGTCTCACTGGTACGATTTCAGCCATCAAAGATCTTGATCTTTAATTTTACATAAGCTTTCAAATATCGAGTTTCTTAGCGATTAATAAAATATTGTGACCGCTAGAGCATTAAGAGAGTATTATACATAGATCCGACTTTCAGATTTGAAACCAGTGGAAGAAATAAATTTCGAAAAATAATCATTTACTTCCCATGCTGTCAAGAAAAATATCGTATAGAAAATTGGAGTGAGATTGGTTTTGCTGTTTGTAACGAGAGGAATTATACCTAAATCAACAGCACATTATCTTGAAGATTTTCGTAGAAAGAAGGAACACGTGCATGTATAATGTTTTTAAAGGAATAAAGATTAAAAAGCTGTTCCATTAACAACATTCCCTCCAGAAAATTATAATTCTCATAAATTACCTTAAAATGGCGATAAGGATCGTGGCCTTGAAAGGTAACCACCAAAAAAGGGGCAGATTATTTTGATTGTTTGTTTGTTGTATGCACATATACAGTTTTCAAAGAACCTCATTTTCTCCATTTCCTGGGTAGGATCGAAATTGAAGAAATGTCTCCAGTTTCCCGTCATGAATACAAGATGAATAGCTGATTGATTCCCCTAAGAAAAATCTTTTTCATAAAAAAAAGAAAGAAAAGATATATAGCAGGTTGATGCAATTAATACGATTATTTTTATATTAACAGTCACAGTATAAATTGTATTCATTTGATTTATTTGGCTCTTCGTTCTCTAGAGTCCCTAGTCCAGTAAGAGGTTTTCAGGCGCAGCTGTAGCCTCTTTATGTGAATGTAGAGTTGTCTGTAGCTCTTACTGGGTGGCCATTACTGGCCCGAGTAATGACTGCCTTTCCGTCAGCTGATGCAGCCTGCCGATATAGGAGTGGATAATGAAGACTTGATGTGCCTCATCGATCCAATCATCCTGCCCTTTTGTCCTTCCCCATCCTCGGCACTACCCCTGTAGGCTCCTTAATCTATTGGCAGCACTTCCATCTCCTGTCTTATCGACAAATAGACATATACTAGACAACTAACGCTTTACTGGATAAACAGACGTCCTCTCCATTAATGGACATGTACTCGAGAGCAGTGAAACATCGGTAAATAGCTATATCCACTGTATACATACACAAGTAATCATGTACTCGATAATTATATTTATATACATAAATATGCATATACTCGATAAATAATAATGTATTCCATAAATAGACTTACTTTCTGTAAATAGACATAGGCTCGATAAATAACCATATCCACTGTATATATAGACAAATAATCATCTTCTAAATAGATATATTTATATGCAAAAATACGCATATACTCAATAAATAATCACGTACTCCATAAATAGACATACTTTCTATAAACAGACATAGACTCGATAAATAGCCATATTCACTGTATATATAGACAAATACTCGACAAATAATCATGAACTCGATAGTTATATTTATATAAATAAATAGTCATATACTAGATAAATAATCATGTACTCCATAAATAGATATACTTTCTATAAACAGCCAAAAAGTACTCGATAAACAGACATAGACTCGCTAAATAGCCATATTCCCTGTATATATAAACAAATACTCGACAAATCACGTACTCGATTGTTATATTTATATACATTAATAGGCATATACTCGATAAATAATCATGTATTCGATAAATAGACACACTTTCTATAAACAGCCAAAAAGTACTTGATACACAGACATAGACTCGATAAATAGGCATGTACGCTGTATATATAGACAAATAATCATGTATTCAATAAATAGGCGAACTTTCTATTAACAGACATCATAGACTATAAACTATAACCATGGTTACATAGATGTATACATCTACTTCAAAATAGTTATTTATTATACAAGTGACCAAAGTAGATCATTCTACAACTCGAGTGAAACGTTTACCCACACGAGCGAAGCGAGTGTGGTAATTTCACGAGAGTTGTAAATTCTACTTTCGTCACGAGTGTAATATTACATTTTTTCTGTAATCGTGTAATACATGATCAGATCTAACCAGAATATGAACAAAATTAGGATGTTGTGAAGATTATGGTATGTTGTTGGTAGGTTATAAGCATGGTTGTGAAAGGTTATAAGCATAGTTATAAAACAACTAGTGATGATTGTGAAGTAGTGCAGTAAACAAGTGAAGGTTATAAACCAGGAAGGTAATTATTATTATATTTAAATTTTAAAATATGTTGATTATTTCCACCAATAATTCATTCACATTTCAATTTATTTTGTTAAAATAAATTCATACAATGTTAAGAAACATTTAAAAGCATTTAATTTCCAACTTCAAATTATTTTTTAATTTATACTTATTATTGTATAGTAGAATCATTGCAAATCTTAAAGAACATAAGTTTCTTAGAAATTTCTAATATAAATTTCTTTGAGGTAGTAGAATCTTTAGATAAAGACAAGACGTAACCTAGCGGACGATATAAGAAAATATCACTATATTAAAAATAAACAGAATGCTTTGAGCAAAGAACTTAAGATAAAAAATCTAAACAATATATTTGCCAAATATTTGAATAAATATTCAGTTAACTTATACTTTCCATCTCCGTCTTGTTAGTCTGAGAATGATGAAACTACTATATTTGACACTAATATAATTCAAGTTGTGCACCTCCCCTTTTTATCTTAATCGACTACGAGAGATGGCGGGAGTTTAGAGAAATAAAAAAAAAAAAAAATCAAATTTCTCTGTACGTCTGAGATACAAATACGTTTTATCGGTTATTTGTACGTTTTTGTGCGAAGTAGAGGAAGTATTATAGTCTTAAACATTTTTGGTTTTCAGATTTCAACGAAATTTTTCATTTTCACCCTGAGCCCATTTTGACTAGTTTGTATGTATTTTCTTACCTCGCATAACCAAAAATGGTTATTTTCGATCCGATGCATATATATGGAGAAATTACTGTCTATAGGATTTATTTTAAATGAAATGCAACCAATAATTTTGTTTAGTTAATTTAATAGGTGTACAAGGAAGTCATGTGGTTTCAACATCATATTTTTTATAGTAGGCATATGAACAGCTCCTAAAGACGAGCCATAAACTACGTGAAACATATAGAAGTGTAATAAAATTGCGGAAGATATACCATTCCCCCTCCCCATTATTTGTCCCTTAAGTATTTGTTAGATTAATAAGAATTTCTATGCTTATCGGAAACGTATTTGCATTGTAATATATGTGGTGTTGTATGTAATATTTTAAAGGCTATATGTCCACCTATTCTTAAATTCGCTGTTTAAAACTAAAAGAATTGTTGTTACATTGTCTTTGAAAGAATAATATGGGATTAAGGGAAGTTGTTAGCCATCAAAATCTGTAGATCTTGGTTATAAAACCTGAGAGAATTAGTGCAGAGTTCCCTCTGCACTTTCGGGAGATTAAAATCAAACGTAGGGGGATTTGGAGAGATAATAAAGGGTTTAGGGGAATAATTGAACATTTGGAGTGATTATTACTGCAATGATTTTAGCAATTTGGAATATATTTACGCTATAGGGTTAAAACAACCAGCCTTTAACATTATGCCTGAGATAATAGGCTAATAATTATAATTCACTGGTGTTTCTGTTGTATCTCCAGGCTAAGCCAGCTTATTGTTTCTGTGGAACTAGAGGAATTTTACTTTGTTATTGACGGATAAATTATTTTTAATAAGACCTATGTCATCTTTTATTTAAATTTTAACTTACTTAAAAAGGAGCTATTGTTGCAGATATTGTCGAGATATACCTCGAGAAAAGGGATTTTGTTGCAATTAGTGGGATATCAAGGTATTTTTTTTTATTTGGCTGAGGAACTTTTAATTATTTCGTTTCGTTAAAATGTGCTAGTGGGTCTTTAGAATGATCACATTACCTTGGTGGAAAAGTTGATGTTGTGTGGTTTCTCATAGACCTAGCCCACAAAATATATTTTAAACACAAATTCTTTCAATAGCTACGCAAACATCTTCAACGGGTCTGGTAGATCTAATGCCGCCCGGAGGCAAGCTGCAGACTCCTTTTAGTTCTTGAATACTGAAAGGTTTCACTATACAGAATTAAATGCATGTATGTCATATTTCTGGAAAGTTTTATTTAGTGCCCTTCATGATGATTTGTATGCCTATCACTACGAAGAGGTCTTTATTTTTTCGGAAATAATGTACGAAAAAACGTTTCTGAGAAATGCAACTCACCCCCACTCGCATGGAAGCCCAGTGTTTGACCACTGGACCACCGCGATTCTAATTAACTTCAAGACTGCATTTATTCAATAGTCTGAATTTGGAATCCATTTTTGCAATCACTTACTAAAATATAAAGGCGGTCTGCGTATAACGGATGTGTCAATAAGATCCACGTGGAACTCGAGTAATACACATGCGTACGAGTCGTGGACGAAAACTAATTTCCTTCCGGGGAATGTATGTGGAATAAACTCCCCCATCCGCCTTCACGGCCCAAAACAAGGACTGTTTGCAGACAATTTAGGGGTAGATTGTCTCTGTATTTGCTAATCCGGAGTAGCAATATTCCCCCAAGCCCTGCCCTTCCCGATAGCCGAATTTACTTTTACGATTTGGGAGGCAAACAGTGTTGGGGGCCGAGGACGTCTGTTTGCCGAGCCAGATCAAAGCAAACAACGGAGGAATCTCCGAGACCACCGAGAGACCAAATATTGTGACGGCCAAGGTGAGTCAGCGAATGACCGGGAGGGCTATGTCACGATTATGTTAAGCGGAAGGCTAACAAGCTTGACCATTAGCACTGAAATACCTCATCTTATTTTAAATAATTAACATTATTAGAAACCATTAGTTGTAGTTGTTATAATTACAATGGCTTTCATTGTATGCCTCGAGAGCTAATGGCTATGTCGTGATATTTTCAAAGGAATTCTTTACATAAGGTCCATATTACCAATAAAACCATCTGAAGTGGGCATCACATCACTTCCATAAAATTAAATAAACTTAAGATTCCTAACACTTCTAGTAGCTATGTTGGTAAATCTAGAGTGGTGAGTTCGATTTTCACTTGGGTGCTAGGAATTTATTGTGATATACAGTCCTACCCTGGCTAGAAAAGGGCGGTGGTCCATAGATTGCCCGCCCCAATTAGCACTAGTACCATAAATTGGACATTGATAAATAACAAACAAACGTTATATTACTATTTTTTGGCAAGTGGTGTATTGTTTATACGTTTTAGCAGATTTCCCTTAAGGGAAATCAGCTATTGAGTTTGTACTCATGACGGAATTTTCGAAATTTTTCTTCAAATGTCCATCGATCCTACCTAGTAGATGACGAAAATGAAGTCCGTTCAAAATTGTATATATATATATATATATATATATATATATATATATATATATATATATTTGTCTGTTACCGCTCTAGCGGTCGCAATTTTTGTTTGATCGGTACCAAACTCGATATTTAGTCGTTTTATGTAAAAAGAAAGATCAAGTTCGTTAATGGCTGAAATCGGACCAGTGGGAGGGGGGATTTTTGAAAATTCGAAATATCTCTATTACGAGTATTATGCGTCGGATCGAAAAATTGTACAGAATCAATCTTATTGCAAATTAAATTTACTATAAATATTGTTATATATATTTATTCAGTATCTTGAATATTGACCGAGATATATGCATTTTATTCTGTGTGTCGTCGGCAGGAGTCGGCTATGTTCGGGAATTTTCGCCGAGAGCTCTGGCGACCGTTTCCATAACTATTCGTCCCTCGTGAATAGGTTTAGAGATACCTTACTACTACAGGTGTTATTGGGCACTATCTACTGGAAAACGTCACGTGGGAAATCTGCTTAGTTTACGCAGCCCCTGCGTGACCGACCTTTGAGGTTAGTGCAAGGTGTTGCCTAAATAGCGGAATGCCTGGCTTTCTCTCGAGCTACACCTACGGCCTTCTAGGGGCTCTATAACAATAACAGGTCCGCACTTTCTTCTCAGTCAAGAATTCACCGTTTAGCTACATGGATCCATTGAGGAATTTCCATCTATTTTCCTTTGACCAGGTTTTTTCCACTACTCTTTTGAAACTACCCGAACACAATTTTGGAGATGAAGTCACATGAAAGAGTCAATGAGTAAATACAAATAGAAGTATTGAATTCCAAATTCCTATTGTTTGAGTATTGAAGTTATGAATAATTTTCTAATAAACTGCTTTATTAGGGGCTCAGGTTAGCCATGTGAGTTAAAGCGTTGGCCTTAATCTCACATGGTAAACCTAGAGTGGCGAGCTCGATTCCCTCCTGACAAATAGAAATTTTATTTACTGACTAACTCATTAAATAAAATTCTTGGTCCCATCCTGGCTAGAAAATGGTGGTGACCCGTCCCAGTAGATGCAAAAAGTGGACGTTAATAAATAACAATAATAATAAGCACTTTCAACGTCAGAAGTTATTCATTTGGCTTAACCATGTGAGTTAAGATTAAACATCAAAATGATTGATGTTATGATTCTGCACATTGGTTCTTGGCATGGAGTATTTGACCTGTTTCCTAACTGTTTCAAAAAATAATATAGTAACAATAAAATATTAATTAATATTTCTATTTTCTTTTGTTTTCGTGTATCATAATGGCTAAAATCGTCTGTCCCAATTTTTGTTTGATCGCTTTCAAACTCGATTCATATATGCGATTCATGTAATACTAAAGATCAAATTCGTTAAAAACTTCGGGCTTCATAGTTCAAAGGAATTATTCGTTTTGTTCCTTCATTTTGACAATGCATGGACTACTAGTCCATAACCCTAAAACTACTAGTCTGTTGCAACATCTAGTTGTGCAACTTCTCTTTTAATAAAAAATGACGTGATATCTTGACCGAATGAACTCTTGAAGCGAACATATGAAAAGTCTCATTCCAAACTTAAATACCAAATATTATTTTCAGCCGATGATTATTATGCGAGACAAATGTAAATACATTTTGATATGATAGGTCATCATAATGAATTTACGATCGTAACTCGAAAATGCTTTTTTTATATACACCTTACTTAATGATTAACCATTTCATTCAGCAGTAAAGATCATATTGCTTATTATTTATTAACATCCACTTTATGGTACTAAGACTTATTGGGATGGGTTGTCTATACGTTACCACCCTTTTCCAGGCAAGGTGTGACTAATGATTTTATTTAATAAGTTCGTGAAAAAATTAATTCCTTTTGCTCAGATGAGAATCGAATTGGGTTTACCAAGTGACATAAGGATCAACGCCTTAACTCAAATGGCTAACCGGGCCCCCAAAAATGACGTATAATGAAAACGAGTTGTAGAACATCCCATTGCACAACTACAAGGACTTCAGAATTAAAAGGATCCATTTTACTTTCTAAAGGATATTATAAAATAAAAATAAACATATAAAAAAACTACAAGAGAAGATATGGAAAGTGCAAACCAGTAGCGCAAGAACATTTCCTTTCGATTGGTGCCAATTAACAAGGCTGACCGGTGTATCTGCTTTGCTTCCACCTTCAGAACCCACATCTCAGGATGGCATTTGGCATCTCTATGGACGCTATTTCCTTATTTCTCACGCATCTATGCCGGATTGTCTATGGCTCACCCCAAATGACATGAGAGACATGATAACTGGAAGGCTTGACTAATCGAAATCTCAATATTGTGGCCAGCACATGGGGCTTAGTTCTGTACAGTACTCTCATGGATAAAAACTCATCATCAACAAAATGCAAAGTTCTATTACCTATTAGGCATTCCAACAATTTGGACCTCTTTCTTCTTTGTACGAACTAAAGGAAGTATTGTAATCGCAAATGTTTATACCATTCAGATGTAAATGAAATTGACAGTGATTGACCCTCAGTGAACCCATTTTGACTTATTTTGGCTTGACGTCTGTACTTCATCTTACATTGCTCATAACGGCTAACTTAGGAATTTTGAAATATTGGAACTATTTTCACATCGAGTTGTGGACCTCTTCATTTGATCAAAATCGACAAGGAGGCCGGGGAAAATTAAAAAAATTAAATTTCTTCCTGCGTATTAGAGACACCAAGAATTTGTATAACACTGTAGCGAAGTGGCACTTGGGAACATAATAAAGAATTTTTATAGTTAGAATTTTAAATGACAGGTGTTATCGAGTACCTCGTTGTTACAGAGGTTGCCGAAGCTTTAGGGAATCAAGTTAGCCATGTGAGTTATGGGGTTGGTCTTACGCTCACATGCTAAACCTAGAATGGTGAGTTTGATTCCCACCTGGGCAGTAAGAATTTATTTAGTGATGAACTCATTAAATAAAATCCTTAGTCCCACCCTGGCTAGTAAAGGATAGTGCCTTGTAGATAACCCATCCCAATCAGCCGTAGAAGCACAAAGTGGACGTAAATAAATAACATTTTTTACGTAGAACAAGTCGAAAAATAGGTTAAGAAGATAGACACATTAATGCATTCTATTAGGTTGTGTTACCTCGTAATTTTTTAGTACGTTTTTATGGTGAGTGCTGTAGGAGTCTAATGAGCAGAGTGATTGTCGCTTATGTATATAGTTCATTTTTACTTTATTATTTGTGTAAATATAGCAATTATACAAAAAAAGCACAGTCTTCTCAATATTCTCATACACCTTCTACACAACCTTTTTTTTTGTCAAAAAAATGTCTATAAATGTTGTTCTGTATAATTTTTCAATCCAGTGCATAGGGAAAGTGATATCGTATATAGCTTTTAAATGAAATAATTTTAAACGAAATACAACCAAACACTTTATTTATTTAATTTAATAGGAGAAGACTAAAGTCATGAGGTTCCCAATATCAGATCATTTTTAATCGTATTGCTGGAGTAGGAGAGCTTTTCTACTAGGCTGAATCACTTGTAGATTAGATTAGATTAGATACTAGATGGCTCCACATCCCCCCCCCCCCGTCTGACAGGGGGTGTTCTCCCGTTCATGGTCCATGAATTAATTTAAAAGATTTTCATGAAACTTAAACTCATTTTTCCACCGAACATTGTTAAGACTGCTAATTGTGAATTTTTAAATTTATAGTTCTACCAATATTTCTTTTATCGAATTCCCACAGTAGGCACCGTTTCTTTTTTATCATTTTTTACTTTTTAGGTATTCCCCTCCCTAATTTATTGGTGTACATTGGCAACCACCTAATTAGAGGGCATTAGAGAAATAAATCTCAATTATGTTCTGTAGAGATTAATGACCAACGAAATGTAGTAATTTGTAAAAGGTGTAGAGGAAGCCCGGAATTAGAAGGTGCCTAAATCGTGCTCTGCAAATTAGCATCCACCAGCTGGCCATACATCAGCTTTTATAGTTATAACTTAATGTACTAGCACGCTTGATTACTCTGCTAATAGTTACTAATTACCGTGACCAAACCGTTCAAATACGCTAAATATTTAGAGTATATCTTTAAATGTTTCAGCGAATCCTGGTACATAGTCTGTTTGAATTCAAAATTTATATCTCTCAGTCAAATGTATTATTTCAATTTCAAACATTGATATTGAATAAAAACTGTAATATTCACATAAGTTTAATAGATTATGAATTGCATTGGAAAACAAGAAAGGCTGGAGAACGGTTAATTAGGTGTATGGAAAAAGATGTCACCTGGGTTATGTATTGCACCAGTCGCTCTTGACTCTTGTGCATACAACTCCTATGTCTATACAACTCCTCTTTTGCATACAATTCCTCTTATTCATACAACCCCTCTCGTGCATCCACTCCCCCTATGCATATAAACGCTCTCTTATTCATACAACTCTTCTTTCGCACAAAACTCCACTGTGGATACAATTCCTCTTTTTGATACAACTTCTCATGTGAATAAAATTCCTCTTGTGCATACAATTCCCCTTATTCATACAACTCCTCTCGTGCATCCACTCCCCCTATGCATATAAACCCTCTCTTATTCATTCAACTTCTCTTGTGCACACAACTCCACTGTGGATACAATTCCTCTTTTTGATACAACTTCTCTTGTGAATAAAATTCCTCTTGTGCATACAATCCCCCTTATGCATACAACTCCTCTTGTGCATCCTCTCCCCTTATGACTACAAACCCTCTCTGTATATTATTCCTCTTATTCATACAACTCCTCTTTTAGATACGATTTCTCTTATTGATACAATTTCTCTTGTTAATAAAATTCATCTTATGCATACAATTTTCCTTATGCATACAAATCCTCTTGTGTAAACAATGCTCGTGTGCATCTACTCCCCTTATGCATAAAATTCTCGCTTATTCATTCAACTTCTCTTGTGCACACAACTCCTCTGTGGATACAATTCCTCTTTTTGATACAACTTCGCTTGTGCATACTCCCCTTTCTGCATATTATTCATCTTATTCATACAACTCCTCTTCTGGATACGATTTCACTTATTGATACAACTTTTCTGTGAATAAAGTTCCTCTTATGCATACAATTTCCCTTAGGCATACAAATCCTCTTGTGTAAACAACTCCTCTTGTGCATCCATTCCCTTATGTATACATATCCTTTCTGCATATTATTCATCTTATTCATACAACTCCTCTTCTGGATACGATTTCACTTATTGATACAACTTTTCTGTGAATAAAATTCCTCTTATGCATACAATCCTCTTGTGTAAACAACTCCTCTTGTGCATCCATTCCCTTATGCATACAACTCCTATTGCATATTAAATTCCTCTTATGAATACAACCTCTTTTTTTCATGCAACTTCTGTTGTGCATACAATTCCTCTTCCGTATACAACTTCCCTTGCGTTAAAAGCTCCTATTATACATACAAATCCATAAGATTCATACAATTCCTCTTTTGTTAACAATTCTTAATTTAAATATGTTAGTATTTGTGTTATGGCTTTGATCCTAATACCCGTAATTTAATTGATCAAAACTGTTAACAGCACTAGTTATTCTTGATGACCTGTAGCCTCCATATCAATGTATATTGATATGGGTGTAATTAATGAAATTCTTAGTGCCGTCAAAAATCGCATCATGAATACAACTTCAATATCTATAGCATTTCCTCATCTGACTCATAATTACATAGTTATTTACGATTTTACATTCTGTTTACATTTTCGGCCGTTTAAGAACTTTAACATTTAGTCGGATAATAAACGTATAAATTAAACTTAATGGCCAATTAAGAATAGTGTCTGTTAGATAGTTGGAATATATCACACATTTGTTGTATAGTAATTAATTTCGATGAACATTTGGAGAAATGTTTTGAAAAAAGAGCACCTCAATAGCTGTCCCTCCGGGGAAATATGTAACCCTAAGAACATGGTGGAAAGGTATAGCCAAAATATATAGCAGTTTCGTCTTACAATTTTGCCGAAAAAGAAATAACAGGTCTGTAAAGTCGTAACAAGCTACTCGAATGGAGCCACGGCTGTACTTGAAACTTGAAGTAGTTAGGTGTATTGTCCGGATTATTGGAGTGTGTTCCTGTGGCATGTCCATGCCGACGTCAAGCAGTAGAATGCCTATTCTATTTGTGGCGGTAATTGGCTTGCGTTCCCAGAGCAGGGTAGTTGGGAGAATGGTTTCTCCGAAGGACTTTGTAGACGTAGCCTACTTAACTAATAAGGTATTCATAGTAATACCGTCAGGTCATAGAGTTGACAGCGGGCACAGTTTTAGCAGATTTCCCTTAAGAGAAACCAGCTATTGCGGTGGTACATGACGGAAATGGTGTGTGTGTGTGTGTGTGTGTGTGTGTGTGTGTGTGTGTGTGTGTGTGTGTGTATAGATATTGAATGGAATCAATTGTATATAAACATTTACTGTAAATATTGTTATATACATTTATTCTCTATCTTGAATATTACCGAGATATTAGCATTTTTCAGCAATCCCCCACTTCTACTCATATCATATAAACCGTACTCTTGTTAGTAATAAACCACATTATTCGAAGCTTGAATACCAAATATTGTTTTCAAGAGACCTTTATTATACGAGGTACATGCAAATATGTTCTGTTGACCCCCTCCCCCTCTTAAGTCTTAAGTTCTTGAACTTCTAAAATGTAAGTGATATCTCTGGAATATGCTGGATGGTAGAGGAACCAATTGATAAGGATCAGTAACAAGGCCTTGTCCTCCGGGGGGTGGCGCGGTGGTCGTGGTCCAGACTACGCAGCTTTAATCAGCAGGCACTGAGGATGGAGCGTTGACTCCGAAAGTGCACTCGGCATAATAAAAAACAGTAGAGGACAAGGCGTTATTATTGATCCTTAAAATGTAAGTGATTGAGATAAAAATTATTCTTATGCATTATAAATTAGATTCCTAAATATAGTATTACCATTTGTAGTACATTAACTTTATATTCATGGTGGTGTTAAGTGTTGGTTACCAGTATATAGATTTATCTATTGTAAAACCTTACGTGGGAAATCCGCTTAGTTTACGCAGTCCCTGCGTGACGGACTTTTTTTAGAACTTGCAGATGCAGTGTAATAAATATTTTCTTTTTAACATCCAAACCCAGGCCACTTATTGAAAAAATCTTCAGCAAATATACCAATTCTTCAGAGGCTAAAACTATCAAAGAGTTACTACTGAAAGCATGCCTAATGGCTGGATGTTATCTTTTATAGTTTTAAAACTGATGAGATCTACACATTTAAGGTCCTGAAGACTTCCGAGACACAGGCGTACGAAAAATATGAAAATATATAGCAGTTTCCCTTCGAGGAAAATATAAATTTACTTTTTGATGTTGATACCGCACTAAAGCTCCGTCATTTTTGCTTCAGGGTAACCAAACTCAAAATTTAGTTAATAAGATTAATTCTGTACAATTTTTTTCATCCGGCGGATAATAACGGATATATTAAGAATTTTTGAAATTCCACACTCCCAGTAGTCAGATTTCAGCCATTAAAGAACTTGATCTTTCTTTTTACTTAAAAGAATAAAATATCAAATCAAACAAAAATTATGACTGCTAGAGCATTAACAGATATATATATATATATATATATATATACACACGGTCTGAACGGACCTCATTTTCGTCATCTCCTGGGTAGAATGGATGGACATTTGAGGACATTTTTCAAAAATCGCGCCATGTGTACTACCTCGATAGTTGATTTCCCTGAAGGGAAATCTGCGTGTAGTTGTTAATGGACCTTACTTTCGCCATAACTCGGATATGATCTATTAACATTTGAAAAGGTTTTCGAAGATAATTTCATGAGTACAACCTGATTCCCTAAGGAACCTTGACATTATTCAAGGTTCAATGCTGCCAACTTACTAGAACGGGAATGGCGGCTATTTCAAATACTGCATTTTTTATTATCAATCTTCTCATTGGTTGAATTGTTTCCCAGTCCTCCACATAAGCTTCATTTTCTCTCTATGTATAGTACTGACGTATATATGTCCGTTCGTCGAGCAAGTACTAAATTATTACAGGTATTTACTCTATGCGGAACAGTTATATAGGTCAGACGTCCTGTTCGCCCGCACCCAGTGTTTTGATTTAATTATTTTATGACTGCTTACTCTGTATCTGGGCTTGATACGGTTTAATTCTGAACTTTAGTAGTAAAGTTCTTAACTAGTTACATGACCACAAGACTAGATGTTTTGTACGTGTTAGCGCTTGAGGCAGCTGCCACCTTATAATAGTAGTACATATTATTTTTATACCTTTCCTAGACTCAATATTCAATTAATCTTGACATTTTAATGCCAAGGTTCGCCAACAAAATCTCATTTTTCCAAACAGACTTTATTGAAAAATAACTACATGTTCCATGGCTTATATACCATCTCTTCAGTAGCTGTTTCTATGAATAACAACTGATAATTTATAATTCGGTTCAAAAAATTAACGATAATATTCATACTATAAAAAGCCCGTCAAGCAGGTGCTGTGTAAACTAAGCATATTAGATCCAAATATCTAGGCTAATATTCAAGACAGAGAAAATACCTATATAATAACAGTTACAGGTTATTAAATTTACAATAAAATTGGTTCTATAACAGTTTTCGATCCGAATTATAATAACGAAGATATTTAAAATTTTCTAAATGACCCCCCACTAAACCTCCCATCTTCCCTTTATCTTTATTTTTAAACGTTTAAATATGGAGTTTGGTAACGATTAAGCCAAAATTTATATATATATATAAAATTGTAACCTCTGTCTGTACATTGATTTTTTTCGCGAAATTTCACGATAACTTTTCGTTTCACATGTCATAGACACCATATCTGCATTTTGTTTCTTTCGTGTATGTTTGTTTGCTTGTTACCTTTTCACGCATAAACGGCTGAACCGAATTTTATGAAACTTGGTATAAATATTACTACTAACCCAACTTAGACTTTAGGCTATATTAATTTTCTCTGAGACGAACAGGAGTGGGGGCTATACGGGAAACCTGAAATTAAAAATAGCGATATTTCGTTTTCTATTGGTTTTTCGGCAAATATGCACATAGCAAAAGTTGTTTATTTTGTTATTTGGAGTAACTTTTGTTATATACACTTTTGTCGTATACCTAAGTATAAATGAGGTATACGTTAAAACTTTAGCGGGCACTAACGGCTGAACCGAACTTAACAAAACTCGGTATGTTCAATTAGCATTAATTCTTCCATGATTATAAGTTATATTAAAATTTTTAGGTTCAAACGGGAGGGGGGTTATAAGGGAGGCCTGAAATAAAAATTCACCATATTTACATGTATAAGAGACGGGAAATATAAAAATATCGAAGACTGTGAAGCCTTATCGAACAAATAATTCTATTATTAGCAAATCCATGGCAAAGACGGGTATCAATCCTAAATACTGGGACGGGGAAGTGTCAAAATATTGTGCAATGTAAAGCCTGCTAAAAAATACCATCACCATTCAGCCTCAAATGAATTCCCGGGCGAAGCCGGGTATCTGAGCTAGTGTATATATATATATATATATATATATATATATATATATATATATATATATATATATATATATATATATATATAAAAGTTTATCACACAGTAGCTGCGTATACTAAGCAGATTTCCCATCTGCTGAAATATGATTCCCACCTCATTACCGTTTGTATTTAATCACGGTGGTGTATTGTTACCAGTATGCAGATTTCTCTATTGTAAAACTTCACATGGGAAATCTGCTTAGTTACACAGCCCCTGCGTGACGGACTTTTGATTATGATCTGCTATCTTCATACCATTAATTGCGAGGTCTTATAAGCTTATATAAGAAATTTCAAAAGAAATGAAGAAATTACGTCTCTTAGCCTGCTTTTCAATTAAAATTCCATTAAAGATATTAAGAAACAAAAAAATGAAAAGAAGTTAAAGAAGAAAATAAAATAAATTTGTATAATACAAATGGAACATTGAAAAAAAGTCATGCCACTTTTGACGAAACCACTTTTTGTTCATAATGAAATTCGGCTAGTCATTAATAAGAAGAAAGAGAAGTCGGATGGGTTCCGAGAAGGAGTTTTGGAAAGGGTTCATCTCCGAACAAACAAACAGGGTTGGTTTTGTTCCTTGCCCTCGAACAAGATGGAGTTTTCTTGTTAGGACTCAGGAGACATTTCAAAACGACAAAAGACCACTGTTCCACAAGAAGCTAAGAACTCACCCCAAGTTAACAAGATAGATTCTATATTTACTTTCTATTTGTAGTTTAGCTACTACAATTATGAAATGTGCTAAGTTGTCATTATTCGAAATAATTGCAATTAAATCTTATTTTAAACAAACTTTAGAATTGATAATTATGTTTCCAAGGGTAACTTTCCTTAACATTCTTTGGAATTTACGGGATGAAGACTAAATTATTCCCATAATGAAGGACTTTATTTATGAAATGAAATGAATTTATTTTCATTAAATGTTTTCGTAACTTAATAGGATACATCAAATAGTTTTTTTGTATTTTCTATAAACAATTTTCTAATATTATGCCAATTAAGTTCGTTACAAATCATTGAATTACATTTATACTTATATAATATATTCGTTAAAAAAATAGGTCAAATTCTAAGAATACAAAGTGTTTGCCACTACGATGGATCAGCTGTCGAAGTCTTCTATTTACTTTAATATTATTATTGTTTCTTTTTAAAAATACCATACGTTAGTAATTTATATTCAGTTTGAAATACAGTTCGCTAATGAATTATAGCATGAAATTGGTTACGGATACAATTTTAGCAAATAGTGACTAACAAACAAGATAAAAAGTCCGTCACGCAGGGGCTGCGTAAACTAAGCAGATTTCCCACGTGACGTTTTCCAGTAGATAAATCTGCCCAATAACACCTGTAGTAGTAAGGTATCTCTAAACCTATTCAAGAGGGACGAATAGTTATGAAAACGGCCGCCAGAGCTCTCGGCGGAAATTCCCGAACATAGCCGACTCCTGCCGACGACACACAGAATACAAATGCAAATATCTCGGTTAATATTCAAGATACAGAATAAATGTATAGAACAATATTTATAGTAAATGTAATTTGCAATAAGATTGATTCTATACAATTTTTCGATCCGACGCATAATAACGGAGATATTGTGAATTTTCAAAAGTCCCCCCTCTAAACCCCCCCCCCCTCCCACTGGTCCGATTTCAGCCATTAACGAACTTGATCTTCTTTTTTACATAAAACGATTAAATTCCGAATTTGGTAACGATCAAACAAAAATTGCGACCGCTAGAGCGTTAACAGACGAATATATATATATATATATATATATATATATATATATATATATATATATATATATATATATATAATTTTGAACGGACCTCATTTTCGTCATCTCCTGGGTAGGATCGATGGACATTTGAGGAAATTTTTCGAAACTCGCGTCATGAGTCCGACCTCAATAGCTGATTTCCCTCAAGGGAAATCTGCTAAAATTGGTTACTGATACAATTTTATCAAACAGTGAATAACACAGTATAAAATTTATCAATTTAATTAACTATGTACAATAAATTAGTTTCATTAACAGTCTAAATATGTACTTATTTTTTACATCTCTAAAACATACATTTTTTATTTGTTGACATGCATATTTATTAAAGGATGTCTAGCTTTATAAATGATAATAATATTGTCCCACCTTACAGAGATAATGTACTTGATCACAAATCATTTTAGATAGATATTTATGACAACTATTTAGTAGTTTATTTAATAATTGAACATATTTTAAAGTATCTTGTATGCAAAAATCTCCGTCAAGTCCTTTAATTTATTTTTAAACACATTATTTTTTTTTTTTTTTAATAGATTTGATACAATCGGGCAGAGCGTTTATTGAGTTTTACTCATGAAAATGATAAGCATTTCTCGAAGTATTTATGTTTGTGGTTGGGGGCTTGAAGCATATTCTTGTATCTTGTTTTATGATTATGAGCTATATTATTTTTGTAACAAGCAAAACAAGTAATGGCAGGGAACCTTTCAGTATATCTGTGGCTTTCTTAAAAAAACAAAAATGCCTCAAAGATAAGAAATATAGGACAGTATAGAACTACATTCAATTTACTAAATTTTTCCACAATCTCTATTTAAATTTTTATAATTAGCTCCTCTATTTATTAAAATATAAGCGGACATACATTTGTAAAAAAGTCACATTTTAATTCCTGTTTACATAGACTTCTTATTGCGGGAGAAATAAAGAATAGATGACGAGATGAGATCATCAGTGTATCGTCTTCCAGTTTGTGGGAAATCTGCTTAGTTTACGTAGGACTTGCGTGGACTTTTTTGTTTATCGAAAGAGTATCCATAAACTTCGTATACATTATGTTTGATTCGATGCACTGGAGAGGAGACATCGAATGTCACTTTCAAATGGCATAATTTACAAGGAAGTCAGACGGGTATCCACATCAGATTTTTGTCTGCTGTAATTGAGTTCTCTCTCCTTCCGAGACCAAGGCACCCGAAAAAGGTTCCCAGGATTAATGGACGGGATATCCCTGGAATGGCTGCCAAACGGAGCGTATCCAAGCTTTGACAATGGGAAGGCTGTGTATACCTCATGTCCTTCGCCTGTCTCCTTTGCCCGCACCTGCGTTGAATGGGTTAATCCATACCCTGAGCCATTGGAGCTCTGCGAGATGAAAAGTTTGTTGATTGTGGGGATCATCTGGCATTTAGCAGATTTCGCTTAAGGACATATCTATCGTTGTCATTAGTCGAAAAGTCCGTCATGCGAAGGGCCGCGTAATCTTAGCACATTTCCCACGAGTTCTATAACATTTTACGATACGACTCACAATAACGGAGATACAGTATTTTGAATTTTCAAATTCTCTCTATAACCCCCCCCACATTTCAAAATTCTATTTCATGAACTTTAGTGTTGAATTAAACTGCTAAATATCGAGTATGGTATAGATCAAAGAAATATTTTCCAGCTAAGAACGCAAATCTTGATTAAACGCAAATTGATGATGTCATCACACAACGAGTTTTTATTTATTTATTTACGTCCACTTTATGCTACTATGGCTAATTGGGACGGGTTGTCTACAGGTTACCACCCTTTTCTAGCCAGGGTA
The DNA here is from genome assembly GCA_019009955.1 of Riptortus pedestris. Classification (NCBI taxonomy): domain Eukaryota; kingdom Metazoa; phylum Arthropoda; class Insecta; order Hemiptera; family Alydidae; genus Riptortus; species Riptortus pedestris. The sequence goes on along the minus strand of CM032228.1, from coordinate 227,850,103 downwards.
TGGCATGAGCAGGTGTGTGTGTTGTTTGTTTGTTCAATTTTGAACGGACCTCATTTTCGGCGTCTCCTAGATAAGTTATTGGACATTGGAAGAATTTTTTTTCCCCTTAAGGAAAATCTACTGAAAATTTACATAACAAATTATATTGCAAATTCAATTTTCAGCAATTGTTATTATGTGATTATTTTCCTCTAGAGCTAGTATTAAGTTTTCATAAGTGAACCTCCCTGACCTCACATAGGCAATAAGCTGATATGCCCCGGAAGGTCTTAATCCAATCTTAAATACCATGGGTTGTTTTCATAGAACTTTCTACTATATGGGATAGACGAACAAATTCATTTATGAACATCTATCCTTGAGGTCTTAATTTTTATTCGATTTGTCATTCTTGATATTTAACTGATTTATTTACTTAGAACTAAGGAGCATTATGGGGCCAAATTAGGCAAGAAGTGGAGGCTTAGAGATTGACTAAGAAGAAGAAGAAGAATTTCGCCAAAACGCAAATGCAAAGTGCGATTTAAAATTAAATATAACATTATCAATGCAATTGCGGGAACTCGGGGGTGCTTTCTCATGTAGAAAATGTAACTATGAATGTACTTTAATTTAAAATATATTAGTATTACCTTATCACCTATTTTTTCGGTGATAATGGTTCAAATATTGGTTTATTTTTTTTGAAAAATACTAAGTAGGGTTTTTTTTTTGGTGCTAGGTACTTGAGAGTACTGTGTATGTACTGTCCATATAATTACTGGGTAATCTGATTTTATTTCAACTTTCTGCTAGTTGTCTTTTAAGAAACCACAATCACAAGAAAGGCTTGTTTTATTAGCAGGTTCTTTTAAGAGAAATCAGATTACATTCATTACACGATTTTCGAAAAATTTCTTTAAATGTCCATCGATCCTCTGTTACCGTGTTCAATTGTGTTAGTGCAATTTTTGTTTAATCGTTACAAAACTCGGTGTATTAGCGTTTTATTTAAAAATTAAGATTAAGTTCGTTAACGGCTGAAATCGGACTTGGGAGAGAAGGGGGATTTTCAATTAACCTTGTCATATATATTTTCTCTATCATGAATACTAACCTTGATATTTGGATTTTTTAGTTTTCAGCCTTCAGTAACCCCCCCCCCCCCTCATCCAACTCATGTTGGATTAACAATAAGTATAAAGGAGTAATGCATATTATTCTAAGCTTAAATATCAAATATTGTTTTCAAGAGACCTTTATTTTGCGAGATAAATGGAAATTTTTTGCGTTATGACGTCATCAATAAAGATTTTACGTTGTTGTTTCGAAAATATTTGCTTGATCTATGCCATACTCGATATTTAACCGTTTCAGTCAACACTAGAGATATCGTATATGTTTTGGCTGAAGACAAACCTGGGATAGTGGACGTTTAGAGGAGGATATTCGATAATTCAAAATATCTTCCTTATTATGAGTTGGATCATAAAATTTTATAGAACTAATCTTGTTTAACGTTTGATTTTCTACATTTGTTGTTCTATGCATTTTTTGGTAACTCAAGCATTAACCTAGTTATTCGTACATTCTGGTTTTCAACCTTCTGTAACCCCACCTCCTTTTACTCATCGGGTTTTTTTACATATAAATAGAGAATACGTGGTGATATGAGATCACAGCTGTTATATCAGTATTTGGAAAATTTGCTTATTTTTTTTCAATCCGGATTGTAACATTATAATCTCATGAAACATGTCTTGAACCATAATGAAACGTTCCTGGCGATCCTCTTGATCCTGAATTGAAGGCAGTTAAGGAAGCAGGATGGGGAATTGCGTAACTTTAAGTAGCTGTTGCCTCTATTTCCTTTAATTACATTTAATAGGATGTACATTTGTAGCGAACACTTCGGCTGTTACTATTTGGGTGAGTAAATGTTGCAACACCTGACAGCCACAAACTGTCTTAATGGTTCCAGTATCTGGAGCTCCTTTCTGTTCCTAGTCTATATAAGGCACTCCTTGACCGCTACGTACAACTCCGATTACAACTCTAGATCGACCTCTTGTAGAATCGATCTTAGCACATCGATGTCTTCATGTCTAACTTCCGTCACACAGGGATATATGCAGTTCAGCACATACTGGTACAGCACCATTGATCTCATGTCACTACATATTTTCTATTTCTAAGTAAATCTCCGGCGAGTAGAAGTAGGGGTGTACTGAAGGCCGAAAAAAAATACAAATACATTGCTTAATATTTGAGCTACGAAAAAAGGTATGGATCAAAAATTGTAGAGTATCAATAGTTTAACAATAAAGGTTCCATAAACGATTCATAATAACGGAGATATTTGTTTAACTCCTGGTTCGATTTCATCCATTTATGACTATGAACTTTACTGTTGAATGAAACGGTTAAATATGGAGTATGGTATAGATCAAATAGATATTTTCGTGTTCAGAATATAAAAGTCCGTCACGCAGGGGCTGGGGTGGTTAGGGGGGGTTAAGCAGATTTCCCGCGTGAAGTTATACAATAGAGAAATCTCCATACGAAAGCCGAACAGTTACGGTAAAGGGCCGAACTACTTTTTGGCGGGAATCTCGAAACGTTCGTTATCGGCCCAAATTTAATAAAAATCCAATTATCTCGGTTAATATTCAAGATAGAGAATAAATGTATATAACAATATTTATCGTAAATGTAATTTGCAATAAGATTGGTTATATACAATTTTTCGATCCGACGTATAGTAACGGAAATATTTCAAATTTTAGAAAATCCTCCCCTCTAAACCCCCCCTCCCACTGGTCCGATTTCAGCCATTAAAGAACTTGATCTTTCTTTTTACATGAAACGACTACATGTCGAGTTTGGTAACGATCAAACAAAAATTGCGACCGCTAGAGCGGTAACAGACAAATCTATAGATAGATAGAGCTATATATATATATATATATAGATATATATATATATATATATATATATATATATATATATATATATATACAGTTTTGAACGGAACTCATTTTCGTCATCTACTAGGTAGGATCGATAGACATTTGAAAAAAAACTTCGAAAATTCCGTCATGAGTACAACCTCAATAGCTGATTTCCCTCAAGGGAAATCTGCCAAAATCTTAAATGATTACGTTATGGCACTACGCACGTATTTTTATGAATCTCACACCCAGAAAAAGGTGAATAAAAAAAATATTTGGTATTTAAGCTCCGAATAATGTTTTTCATAGTATAGCTGTTAATATGACACGAGTAGGAGTGAGGGTTTACTAAAGGCTGAAAACTTAATAATACAAATATCTCGTTTAATATTTAAGAAAAAATGTAGACAAAATTTGCCTGAAATTGCATTTTCAATAAGCTTTGTTTTTAGCAGATTTCCCTTAAGGGAAATCAGCTATTGAGGTTGTACTCATGACTGAATTTTCGACATTTTTCTTCAAATGTCCATCGATCCTACCTAGTAGATGACGAAAATGAGGCCCGTTCAAAACTGTATATATATATATATATATATATATATATATATATATATATATATATATATATATATATATGTCTGTTACCGCCCTAGCGGACGCAATTTTTGTTAGATCCTTACCAAACTTCATATTTAAGCGTTTTATGTAAAAAGAAAGATCAAGTTCGTTAACGGCTGAAATCGGATCAGTGGGAGGGGGGGTTTAGAGGGGAGGATTTTCGAAAATTCGCAATATCTCCGTTACTATACGTCGGATCAGAAAATTGTATAGAACCAATCTTATTGAAAATTACATTTACTATAAATATTGTTCTATGCATTAATTCTCTATCTTGAATATTAACCGAGATATTTGCATTTGTATTCTGCGTGTGGTTCCCAGTAGGCTATGTTCGGAGTTGCCGCCGAGAGCTCTGGTGGCCGTTTCCATAACTATCGTCCCTCGTGAATAGGTTTAGAGGTTAGGTTAACTGTTTTTTGGGGCTAGAAATACTGGGTTATTACGCCCTAAATAATGTTTTTTAGGTTTAGAGGTTTCTTACTACTATAGTTGTTATTAGGCAGATTTCTCTATTGTAAAACTTCACGTGGGAAATCTGCTTAGTTTACGCAGCCCTTGCGTGACGGACTTTTGTTTTTTTTTTACAATTTTTCAATTCAAAGTATAGTAGTTGAGATATTCCGAATTTCAGGGTTACTGAAAACATTAGTAAGTTCACTTGACGAAATAAAGTCTCGAACGGTTTTGTAAATCAAAGCATTGGAAGTGAAGCTTCTGTCTTTTAGGGGTAGTATCTTTTTCAAACATATAAGCCATTAAGCTTCCAGTGATCAATATACAGTGACGTAATAATGCTACAACTGTTTTTGGGGCCATATTCTTTTAAACTCTGAGCAAATATTCCGAGTTTTAGCACCTCTCACGAAATGTAAATCAGTATCATCACTGGTTTTATGGTTTATTTTTTGGTCAATATATGTTGTATTACATCTTATAACACTATTGCATTTTTAAGAGGTGCCGAAAGAATGGAATTTGTCAGACAGATCAAGATGAAAGTCCTCTTACGACGTTGAAAAGTACTAGAGAAGTCTAGTTATCTGTAATTGGAAAAGGCTGGCTGTGTCCCAGGTTATTGAAGGAATATAGTGCATGTAAGAAATTATTAACATGTAGCTGGACTAAATTAGTAACATAAAGATAACAGATTCCAATTTTCTTCCATTGTACCATGGGCCTGGTTTTACAGAGTGTTTTGATAAAATTATTATAAACTTGTTCCAGTAAGTGAAAACCAAAAGTTAACTAAATAATGCACTCTTCAACCTAAAATAAAATATAAAAAAAATAAATTAGACCTACCTTGAGTTCCATTAAATGTCTCCGGCTTAAGCCAAAAACGAGAATGAGGAAAAGTAGGAAAAGAGAGAATTGAGGACCTCCACGGGGTGACATGATGTCAAGGCAAACCAACAAGGTTTTGCAATACTCCTAATATTATTCAGAATGTGATGGCTCCTGAACCGTCCATAAAAGTCGGAAGAATACCTGCTATAATCCCTGCTGTATATTTAATAAAACATTTTTCAACAGAATCCATTATTTGTTACTTTGAATCAATGTGTTTACTTGCTGTTTTGCGAAACTCCATTCTTTCAGAGGTTTATTTCAGCTCTTATTGAATCTCTTACGGGTTAGAAGAGGTTAATATTCAAGTATTTTCGCTAAATGATTTCAAAATAAATATATAAAGGTCAGCGTTTTGTATTTGACCTTTTCGGCATTTGCCAAGAAATCGTGCTAAACCTGCTGCAAGAGCTAGCCTGTACAACAGTCTATCTGTCCATCAGTTTGCTTGAATTTGAAGATCGAGCTCCAAATAATGTTGTAATCGATGAGAGTTTCTTATTTGTCGATTATATTTTCCTAGGAGGGTAGATGTTTCCAGAATAGTTCAAAATCTAAGTCGATTCGTACCGGTTTGCCACATAGAGGTTTTATGTGTTTTGGGTTAATTATTGGTGTTGAAAGATTTATTTTGGCACCTCCTCCCCCTCTCTCCCCTTGTTAGTCAAATCCCTATTTTCTGGGAATTCTTTCTATTCGTTTTACTCGTTTTTTGTGAAACCTATATTCTATTGAACTTATGATGCTAATTTCGAAAAATTAATTTTATACACATTCTTATGTTAAGGTTCTAGTGATTGCTCGTGGATCTTTACCAAATTCCAGAACTCATTCTTTAAGTGTTTAAAGTAAGTAGGTCATACTTTAATTCCGACCAAGAGTAGGGCGGTTTAAGGTGAACCAGAGTAAAATGGAACATTCTCTGATATTATGCTGTAAGTAGGTACTCTAGTTGAAAATTTAATTCTTACTATTTTTCTCGATTATTAATAGAGATTTCAATATTTTTAGGTTTTCAATATTCAGCAATCCCCCCCCCCCAAATTTACAATGTTTTGATGTATCCAGAAATGTATTATTTGGATATTAAAACGTTTGAGTTCATCGTGCCTTTATGAATAAATTCACTTAATTTTTATTTGATCGATAATTTACTCAATATTTGACCACTGAAACCTAAAGGCTCCTTAATAATTGAAAGTCCGTCACTCAGAGGTTGCGTTAACTAAGCAGATTTCCCACTTGGCCCACTTATTTGTATGACATGAGTAAGAGTTGGGGTTTACACACCAAAAAACAATGCAAAAATTTCGGTTAATAATCATGATAGCGAAAAAACTCATATGACAACATTTGTAGAACATTTAATTTGGAATAAGATTTGTTCAATACACTTTTTATATGCTACGTATAATAATGGATATATTCCGGAATTCCTCCTCCCGCCGATTTCCGGAGTTAACTAACTCGATCTTTATTTTTACATAACATGTTTAAATATCCAATTTGGTAAAGAAGAAACACGAATTATGACCACTATAGCTGTACTAGACATATATATATATATATATATATATATATATATATATATATATATATATATATATATATAAATTTTGAACGGACCCAATTTTCATCATCTCCTAGGCAGGACCGATGATCGATGGTCATTTGAGGAAATGTTTCGAAAATAGTAAGAGCTCGGTTGTAGTAGCGTACTACCTCATCACGGGTTCCATTTCCCACTAAGGGAAATCTGCTAAAATCTAACCAGCAAAATTGAGACTTATAGAAAAAAATAAAATAAATAATTCGAATTATTGCCCTAATTATACGTCGGATCGAAAAAGTGTTTAGAAAAAATCTTATTGCAAATTAAATGTTCTACAAATTGTATTATATTGTTTTTTTTTCACGGGGTGATTAACTGAGATATTTGCATTCTTTTAGTTGTCATTCATATTTCCATTTTCTCCAATTTTGTTCTTTAGACTTTTATCTAAGTAAGTTGTATTATTCAAAGCATTCAATAAACCTTCTATGCGTACCAATGGGATTTTTCCTTGTAGGAATTAAGTCACAAGGTTAATTCCCGTTAACCGGAGAAATTGGCATACATAGATCAACGAGTAGGAAATCCGCTTAGTTTACACGTCCCCTGCGTGTCATTCTGGAAACGCGTCCTTCCCCTTTGAGCGTACACATCCTTGCGTTAACAGTGCCCGTAGTAATTTCCGTGAATAAATTCCTCAAATGATTGTATAATTCGTCGCGAGTTGCAGCCACAACCTGATGGAGCACGAAGGAAGAGGGGAGGTTCGCTGAGCCTAAACCAGTTCTGCTGACCTAGTGAGTGTTGACGTCATGGGGGTCAATCTTTAACCTTATTCTGTCTGAACATTCTCAGTGAAAGTTGAAGCCTGTTCTGTGTGATTCTCGCCGCAACAATATACACCGCCCACACATATCGCCTTATCGAATCGCCAGCTTGAGGTCACCTGCTCTATTAATACAAAACTCTATAATCAATTTTAGATCCAGAAATTGAATTAACAGCGAAAAATCTGCTGGTCGTAATCGGCAGTGATTAATGTGTACATTTGTCATCTGGGGCTCAGGCTAGCCATGTGAGTTGTAATCCCACATGGTAAAGCTTGAATGTTGAGTTCGATTTCCTTCTAGGCAAAAAGGGATTTTTTAGTGAAGAACTCATTAAACAAATTCCTTATACCCGCAATGGCTAGAAAAGCGTGGTAACCTGTTGTTAACCCACCCCAATTAGCTGTAGTAGCATAAAGTAGACGTGATGAAGTAACAGTAATAATTTCCTGTCGATCGTAACGTGTACACTTTTTCATTAGGTTTTATAAATTTATCATAATTTTAGATGCCTCTATAAATTCCCGACTGAAAGGATCTATACTCAAAATTTAAAATATCATTCTTAGCGTGCGTACTACGTTGCGACATATCTCAGCAAAGGTGCATTTGAGTTCCTCAAATACCAGAAAACTCCGTCACGCAGGGACTGCGTAAACTAAGCAGATTTCCCACGTGAAGTTTTACAATAGAGAAATTTCACGAGAGTCGAGCAGTCATGGAAACGGCCGGACTAGCTTTTGGCGGGAAAGTCACTCTCGTCCGTCAGCCACCCAGATTTAATAAAAATGCAAATATCTCGGTTAATATTCAAGATAGAGAATAAATGTATATAACAATATTTATAGTAAATTAAATTTGCAATAAGATTGGTTCTATACAATTTTTCGATCCGATGATAATAACGGAGATATTTTGATTTTTCGAATTCCCCCTCAAAAGCCCCCTCCCTCTAGTCCGATTTCAGCTTTTAACGAACTTGATCTGTCTTTTTACATAAAACGTTTAAATATCGAGTTTCGTAACGATCAAAGAAAAATTGCGACCTCTAGAGCGTTAACAGACAAATATATATATATATATATATATATATATATATATATATATATATAATTTTGAACGGACCTCATTTGCTTCATCTCTTGGGTAGGATCGATGGACATTTGAAGAAATGTTTCGAAAATCGCGTCATGAGTACGACCTCAATAGCTGATTTCCCTTAAGGGAAATCTGCTAAAATATAATCTTTAGTATTGACTGAAACAGTTAAATTGTGAATATACTATAAACCAAGTAAACATCTTCAAAAGAAGAACGTAAAATCTTAATTGACGTCATCACGCAACGAATTTGCATGTATCTTAAATCTGCTAAAATGGTTAGCCTTAGAATGTTGAAATTTCATATTTGGGATTCTTCTAGTTACATTAAAGTACAAATACTTTATTTAGATGTTTATTCTGTAATAATATTTGAATAGTGATCATTTCGATACTTTGTGGTTTTGTAGGTGGAAAATTACAGCTGATAGTATAACAGACCCAAATTTTTATGAAAACAGTTTTACTCTTTGTACTTCTTACAGTTTTATTTATTTTTTAAGCTCCACTTGGCAGGTTTGGATGCCATTGGAGCTTGGAAAGTAAAAGCACTTGAAGGTGCTTAGTTCTATAAGTCAATGTCGATGCTGATGGTTGTCGCAACTGTTCGTGCCTCAGCAGTTAGGGATCAAGGATCACGTTTGTATCCTCTTCCAGTTTCTCCTTGTTATCAAGCCACTACTATTAATGAGACTACCATATGTTCATACATATATAAGTGGGCATATAAATATTTTGTTGTCTTCCCTTTTATTCTCTCTAAGTTGGGTTAATATCGACAATCAGGTTAATAAATCTGCTAGTCGAAAAAGGTCTGTCACCCAGGGTCTGCGTTAAATAAGCAAATTTCCTCACGTATTTGCATTTATCTCAAAAAATTCAATGAGAACAATATTTGTGTATTTAGGCTTAACATTCAGTGAAGCCGTGGGTTTACGACTTAAACCAAGAAGAGATGAAGTCATACTTACACGGTTACGAATTGGACACACTCTACTAACACACTCATACTTGATGAACAAACAAGACAAACCGATTTGTAGCTGTTGTAATGAAGCTCTGACTGACTGCAGGCAACGCTATTACTTACAGATACCACATAATTTACACCGACTACTGATAAAGGGGAGTCCATACATAGCTACTATTCTCAAACATTTAAAGACTATACACATCTATTCAAAAATCTGATATTTTTAATTTAAGATTTACATTTTTATTTTTATAATATCTTTGGATGCAAAAATAAACACCTCAATTTTTTGGTTTTCAAGTTTTCACTCATTCGAGTGTGTATTAGGAAGGTACAGAGTTTTATGTAAATAGTCACCTGTAAAAACTTATATTTTATCTAAATCTTAATAATTTTCATTTATAACCTTGTTCATTTATTTCGTTCTTTGTTGTGTTCCATTTTATTTTTTTATTTTCATTCTTGTTTTTTGAGTTCTATTTTGTTTTTTTGAGTTTCATTTCCGTTTTTGAGTTCCAGTTCCGTTTTTGTGCTTCATTCAGTTTTTTTATTTATTTATTTTTTAATTTCGCCTTTTGTGATCTAATTACTTTTTTTTTTTTGCTTTCTAGTTCTGTTTTTTGTTGCATTTCTATTTCTTTCCCATCTCTATTTTTCGTGTTTTTTTTCTGTTTTCTGATTCTTTTATGTTTGCGTCCCTTTTGTGTTCTATGTTCCTTTTACGTTTTGTGTTCCTCATCCGTTTCTTTTTTTACCTTTTCTGTTTTGTGCTCCATTTTCTGTTTTGTTTAATTTCGTTAATTTTTTTTTGTATTGTTTTGTTTTCGTTTGAGTTTTGTTTTCTTTAGTTTTTTAAGTTACGAAGTTTTTGTTTAGAGCAACATCCACAAAGTTGCAAAGCTCCAATAAATAAAAAAAATTTAGGCTTAAAATAATGTTAAGGGAAATCTGCTGAAAAAAGCCCTGTACGCAGGGTCTGTGTAAACTAAGCAGATTTCTCACACACTGGAATATGATGCGTTGATTATTTCATCTCACCATCTATTATATATTATTAAGTAAAAATCGGGTGAGTAATAACAGGGGTTTATTGAAGGCCGAAAAAAAAGTATAAATCGCTTAATATTTGAATTACTAAAAATGTTCTGAGAAAAATAAGAACTTTATGAATAAGTCAATGAAGAAGAACGTTAATAATTAATAAGAAGTAAGTATTATTTATTATAATTAAGTACTACTCCAATTATATTTTGTTTTTGGCAGCTGCAGGAACATGTACTTCACAAAATAATGAATGTTACATTTAAGTGACATTAGTTTGACAGTTGTCATGTTGATAATGTCGAATTGTGATAACTTTCTGGGGAAATTACCTCAATTTGCATATGTCCTATGGATATGTCATTTCTTGGTTGTTTTTTTTATTGGGGCACCTATTTTAAATTCGAATTAAGTCTTTGTACGAAGATACGTGTTTTTAGCACGACTCTAGTCCCCCTCCCCCATGCACACATACTCAATGAAATAATCCGGTATTTCTTAAATACTTTAAAGCATCATCTATTAATTGGCTACTGTCGTATAATAAATAAATTCTGAGTCACGTGTAATTATATCCTGTATGCAGTAGGTTAATATATGTTTTACAGTCAGCGTTCTGTTGCAGTAGCGACATACAGGCTCAACGTCCCTGGCCATTAGGTATGAATGTGTTAGTCTAGGGTGCTCTGTATGTAGGCGTGTAAGTATTGTCTTATCTTCTAGACCATATGTGTTCAATCACCGGCCCGCGAGACATTTTGAAAACCCAATTAAACAAAAAAGTCCGTCACGCAGGGACTGCGTAAACTAAGCAGATTTCCCACGTGAAGTTTTACAATAGAGAAATCCGCCTAATAACAACAGTAGTAGTAGGGAATCTCTAAACCTATTCACGAGGGACGAATAGTTACCGAAACGGCCTACACTAGCTCTCGGCGGAGGGAACCGAACATAGCCGACTACTGCCGACCATACCCATACATACAAATGCAAATATCTCGGTTAATATTCAAGATACAGAATAAATGTAAATTTACAGTAAATTCAATTTGCAATAAGATTGATTCTATACAACTTTTCGATCCGACGTATAATAACGGAGATATTTCGAATTTTCAAAAATCCCCCCTCTAAACCCCGTCCCCCCCCTCCCACTGGTCCGATTTCAGCCATTAACGAACTTGATCTCTCTTTTTACGTAAAACGCTTAAATATGAAGTTTGGTAACGATCAAACAAAAATTACGACCGCTAGAGCGTTAACAGACATATATATCTATATATATATATATACAATTTTGAACGGAACTCATTTTCGTCATCTCCTGGGTAGGATCGATGAACATTTGAGGAAATTTTTCAAAACTCGCGTCATGAGTACGACCTCAATAGCTGATTTCCCTGAAGGAAAATCTGCTAATATTGCACTACTTACTCCAAATGAGTAAGATGAGGAAAGATTTGTGCGTTTGGCAGTACTTATAAATGCCAACAGTTCTTTTCATTGGTGAAATGATGTTCATGCTCAAGTGTTTTATTGATATCGGTGTTGCTATTTAACTTTCGTTGTTTGTAATAATTCTAAATTTTATGATTTAATTATAGTGTTATACCTATTTTTTTCATTTAATTTTGTTATTTTAATAAATTGTATTATAATTACATTGTCGTTATAATTTCATGTCTGATATCTATCGTTAAAAATTATGAACACTGGTTTAAAATGCACTTCTTTTAAAAGTGGCCCGCAAACCTATTTGCCCACTAAAGTTTGGCCCGCAACATGTTAAAGGTTGCCTACCTGTTCTAGACCCTCTATATTTTGAAGTCCAATATAGTTAATTAAATTTGATTTCTCTCCATCTACTGTCCGAGTCATGGCATAAATTATTCCAATCATGAATTACTAGTTTTCTTGTTTCAGGAATATCGTCTGGTAAAAAAAGCACAAAATGTCAATTTATTGGTTTAGTAGATTATTTATTTATCGGTGCTCTGTCTACTTTATTACTTTGTATTATGCCCTCATGGCCGGGTAACCAATAAATAGTAATGTGTTTGTTTAGCCTATGTATTTTATTAAAAGCTCAATAACAATAGGATTGGTGGAGTTTAAGCCTTCATGTGTTCACAGCCTAGCAACGGCTATGGTTTTAATAAACATATGATACTGTTGCGATTTCACAAAAGAGGTTATGATCATCGAAAAAAATAGTTGTTGTAACAAATAAATTTGTGTTCTCCAAGGTTTGATTTTGTAATATCTTGGCAACTTGGTTAGTGGATTGTACTTAACTGCTGACAAGTTTTTCAGATTTATTCGAATCCTCCATCGACAATAAGTCCAGCAATTCGTTAGGAAACGCTATTTTTTTTTTCTTTTTTTTTTTTTAAATAACGTAAAAGGCTTTTAGTCTGTAAATACAAAATATTACTCATATTAGTCTTGGGGCTGCATAACCGACTCTAATCGGAGAACACAAATTTATTTGTTATAACACAACCATTTGCTTGATGACCAAAATCCTTTGTGTGAAATAGCTATAAGAACATATCGACAGAGTTGATCAGCCACCTCGCATGTCAAAAAATGATAAATCCTGATTTTTGCATATTTACATTAATTTTACTGTTCATGGTGTTCTTTTTCAAGGCTATCTGTATCCAAAATTATTTTATATTATTCACCTGTACTTCGAAATAATTAGAAGTAATGTATCAATATTTTCATCTACTGCATGATTTAATGAGTTTTTATGTCTCCTGTAAACATTTTTTTTTTATGTACGAGGTTGCTGATCAACACTGTCTATGTGTTTTATTAAAACATAGCCATTGCTAGGCTATAGTACATATGAGTTGTTGTGAGTCAAAGAGTATAGCGTGCATATTGTGTAATGGAGTCATGTTTTGTCCATAGTATTGTCTCTTAGTTCTTCAGTCACAGAGAACTGGTGTATCGTATGAGTAATTGTGACCAATCCACGTACGTGAAGTGCAGACCCAGATGCGTTCTCACGCTAAGACAAATTAGTTTTTCTAGTGCTCCTTACCTTGAAAGAAATCTAAAACAGTTGTGGCTTTGACTACTGTTTGCATCTGATATAGGTTTGAGTGTTTTATTGTTGTTTGTTAACCAATCAAACATTGTTCCTGATGTATGACTCCATTGTTCGAATGGTAATGGAAAATAGACTTATAAATCCTTAAACCTCCCCCCAATAAGCCCCACATTAGATAAGCGGCAGTCATCGGAATGGTATCGCTCAGAAGAAATAGTCAATAAATCCCTTTATCTGCTCCCAGAGTCGAAATGTGCGCCCGTAAAGCCGCCACGACTGGGGCAGATAACCCCTCAGAGCTCGTGCATGGGAATAATAGAGGCTACAGCTGAGGTTATATTTAATAACCCGCACTCAATATCGCAGGGCGAGGGTTCTATTCTGGAGAGATAAGCCCCTCCTGGTAAAGGACCTCATCGAACCTCAATCTCTTGTATGACTGCATCTCCGGGCAAGTAGGGATTCTCCTTCCATAATACTTGCTATTCCTCTACAATACTCACTCATCATTTAGCATGATTGCTCTGTGTTCGATAGACTTATTATAACTATTATTATATACCTTATATAAACACACACTACACATTCATTAGTTGATGAAAATAGCTTATCGTCCACTTCCATGAATTAAAATCAGACATTTTTTAGCAAATGAGATCCTTTAAAACCATATTTCTATCTATCTGTATTTTTATTATTATTATTTACGTCCACTTTATGCTACTATGGCTAATCGAGACGAGTTACCACCCTTTTCTAGCCAGGTTGGCCTAAGGAGTTTATTTAATGAGTCCGTCTATACACACGCACGCACACACACACACACACACACACACACGCACACACACACACACACCCACACACACACACCCACACACACACACACACACACACATATATATGTCTACTACCGCTCTGGCGACCGCAACAACCAAACTCGATATTTGAATGTTCTCCGTGAAACTAAGAATCAAGTTCGTTAACGGTTGAAATCGGACCGGGGGGGGGGGGGTTTAGAGAGAGGCAGTTCGATAATATGTAAAATAACAGGTGTGGTGGGACATTCGATTTCCGTAGATTTTACATTCTTATTTTCTTACAGAAAGAGAAGTTATATAATTGTAAGGGTAACAAAAGCTGATTAATTAAGTACAAAGTCTCTCTTGCGCCTTCGAAATACTAGTGTCAACACTATTTGTAGGTCCAGTATTGCGAAATATAAAAAGTTTCCTTCAAACGGTTAGAATAAAAATAAAAAAATATGATGTGGATACTATATGACTTCCTTATACTCTAATGATATATAGGGTATATATTATATTCCCCTAAACTCTAATAATATAAAAGGGGCTCAGGTTAGCCATGTGAGTTAAAGCGAAGGCCTTAATCCTACATGGTAAACCTACAGTGGCGAGTTCGATTCAGGCCAGAGCAATAGGAGTTTTACTTAGTCCTCCTTGGCTGGAAAAGGGTCGTAACCTGCAGATAACCCGTCCCAATTAGCCATAGTATCAAAAAGTGTACGTTAATAAATAATAATAATTATAATAACAATGATAATATATATATATATATATATATATATAGATATATATATATATATATATATATATATATATATATGTTTTCATTTAAAAGTCATAACCGATATCTCCGTTCCAGTGAATCAGATCGAAAAGTGTCAGAGAACATGAGTTAGCGATCTTTTAGATTATACATTTAATTGATTGACTGCTATATGTAAATAAATTTTTAATCTACTGTTTTCCATGTCTAGCTGTATTTTTCAATAATTAGTTCAAAATACTTATTCCCCTTGACCACGCCACTGTATTTGTTGTTTTCATTATAATTGCATATTGTGTTATTTATTACTGGTATTGTTGGCAAATAAATAAAAACAAGAAAGAGAGCGGCTTTATTGAGGTGCATAAGAAGATTTGATGCACCAGTGCCCGCATAAAGTATGCACTGGTCCAATTACTGCGATATTTAAACTCCAGAGTCTGCATTTTCCGCCGAGCCATTCATCAGAGACTTGCAAAATGGGTGGAGAGAATAACCTGCTTTATGATCCGCTCCCACTGGCTCGAATACTGGCCCTAACCTTCATTAATCTGTCGAGATAAACTGTGCTATCGTTTGCCAGAATTATCCAAATAATTCTTCATAGCTAATGGCAAATTAATCTCAACTCATGGCCGTGAGTTATGGATAAATTATATGAATAAATGATTTCCCTTTTGACAAGATAATTATGTGTTTTTATACAATTTATTTATAATCCCTAAAGGGAAAGCTACCATTGAAGAGATGGTATCGTGATGTCTATTTCTGCCTTATACATATAAAAAAAGAGGTTATTCATTTTGTATGTATATAGAAAGAAATATACAGACTGTCCCAGATAGAAAACGTCTCTCTTGAAAATATATTGAAAAGGAAGCTTTTTTAAACAAAAATGTCAAAGAAGCAAACTTTTACGTTGTCCGAGTTCTATTGAACACTTCCATCAGATATGAAAAATCCTGACCTGCAAGGACAAATTTGGGACTCAATGTTGGGGTGAGCTCTAGACATATGAATTCCTATAGATATGAGCATTTCATCCTTCAGTAAACCCCCTACTCCTACTCATGTCATTTTAAAAATAAGCTGATATATTATGAATGGCTTTATTCAAAGATTGAATATCGTCCTATTTGAACTTTTATTGTGTGAGATATTTATGTCAATACATATTGTGATAATGTTATCAATGAAGATTTTCCGATTTTGACTCGAAAATGATTATTTGATTTATACCATACTCAATGTTTAATTGTTTCATTCAACTCTCAAGTTCATACTTGTTAATTAAAATTGTACCAGAAATATGGGGGAGAGCAGGGGTTTGAAAAATCGAAATATCTCCATTGTCATGAGTTGTCGCGAAATATTTTATTGGACCAATCTTGGTAAAATATTGATGTTCTACAATTGTTGCTCTATACTTTTTTTGGAGCTCATATATTAAGCAAGTTCTTCTTATTTTCTTTCTTCAGTAAACCTCCACTTCTATTTTTTCGGATTTTTGCTTGGAAGTATAGTATATATGATGAGATGAGATCGGTCTGTTATCTGCCAGTTCGGAAAATCTGCTTAGTTGACACAGCCCCTGCGTGACGATTTTTTTTTAACTTTCGCTAACCTCTTAACCACTTCTCCCCTATAGTAGCTTCCTATGAAAAGATGACGTGCGCAGCTGCATATTAAAACAATCGTGAAGTACTGAATATTAAATTCCAACATAGTAGGTCAAGTAATTTTTGAGTTATGCAGTATATATATAGTATATATGTTGCGCCGATAAGGTGTACAAAAGGTGCTCCAATAACTAATAACAGGTGCTCCATTGCTATAACGCAGGCCTTAGACCAGAATATGCCCTTATAGTAGAACATGTTGACGAGCACTGATAGAATATTTCTTTAGCAGAAGATGGGGGACTGTGACATAATCTGGACCGTCTATTATCCTTGATACGGAATGTTAAGTTGCACCTTCATAAATCTCTCCTTCTGAAACTGTAAAGAAACTAGTAGTGTCTTTTTTTATGTTTAATTTATTATCCTTTTAGCAGATTTCCTTTAATAGAATATTCCTATTCAATCAACCTTATTGAAAATTAAATGTACTAGATATATTGTTGCTTACATTTATTCTGTATCTTGTATATTAACGGAGATTTTGCATTTTTCAGTTCTCAGCCTTGAGCAAATCCTTATGTTGCATAAACAATACTCGGTTATGTAATAAACCACATTATTCGAAGCTTAAATACCAAATATTGTTTTAAAGAGACCTTTATTATGCGAGATACGTGCAAATATGTTCTGGTGACCCCCCCCCCCCCACCCGCCCTATGTTTTTGACTACTTACATTTGATTGACTGAGATAAAACATATTCTGATTCATTATAAATTACAGTACTAGATATAATACATAGTTTTCAATCAAATTAATATGTTATATTCTGATATATTTCAATACTTGTTTTCCTTTCTGGTGTAAGGCTGGCCGATCTGTTTGTTAACATTTCAAACGCTTCCTGTCGGCAGGTTATTGAAATTGTCTGAAACATTTCTTAGTTCCGTTTGTATTTATTCACGGTTGTGTTGTGTTAGCAGTATCTAGATTTATAGATTACTAAACTTCACAAGGGAAATCTGCTTAGTTTACGCAGCCTCTGCCTGACGGATTTTTTTTTTCTTTCAATTTTCCCTCCTCATTTAACCACTTCTTCCCTTTAGTAGCTTTTGATTAAAAGGCGACATACACATGAGAATGCTTTAGATTGTGCTGCAGCAAGCTCGGTTTAATATTCAAGCGTTCATCCATGATATGAGTAACCATTCCTGACGTCAACTGAGGAAAATAAGAGTAAATTAAAAGATAATCAATAAAACATTGCATTGTAGGCAGAAGTTAGCCTAAATCAAATTCACACTCACGTAGGAAGACTTTTTCATTTTAGCTACTCTTGCTGGCCCTATGTATAAAAACTGAATGATATTTTTGATAGATTTGATATTTAATTTATTACCCTCATATTATAGGATAACAAATTAAATCTGGAAGAGATAATTCAGTTGAATTAAAAAAACAAAACAAATTTTTTGTGGTTGCAATCCTTCTTTGGCTTCCTACAAGGAAGTAAAAATGGTAGTACATATTGTGTAGGTTATGGGGGTGAGACTAGGGGGTGACTCTATGAACCGACTACCGGGTAGTCTCCCTCTTTCACCCTCCTTGTTCATTTTTGACCCACCACTACACCCTTTGTTCTACCTCCCTCCCTTATCGATCTAACATCCACTCCATCCGCTCTTACAGCTTCTGCAACTCACTTTTATCAGCCTTCAGCTTTGTTGGCTCACAGTCTGCCTCTTTTTCAACTCCAGTTTTTTTTTTCGTTTCGTTTTTCAACATTTTTTTCTAGGTTGAGAGTTCTTCTCTAATATCTAGTTGTTTTTGTTCGAAATGGACTCTCTGGCATTTATAACCTGGACAACACAGGCGGCCTTGACCTTCCAGTGGACGAATAGGTTATTTATTTACGTCCACCTAATGCTGCTAAGGCTAATCGGGACGGGCTATCTACAGCTTATTATTCTTTTCTAGCGTGGGTGAGACTATGAATTTTATTTAGTGACTTGTCACTCAATAAATTCCTATTTATTTCCCACCAACGCCACAACTCTTATGACTAACTTGAGCTCTTATTGTATTAATAAATACGATGAATTCTGTGTCAATAGCATTATATAAAAAAAAAAAAGTTAAGTGTTTAAAGCAAGTTAATTCAGAAATACATTTTCAGGAACACCGGATATTCAATTATCTCATGGAGATTTTTGCGTTTGACATTTGTGTTTCTGATATTATGTATAGTAATGAAAGAAATTCATATACCCAGTCTTATGCATGTTGTAATGACCTATAATTGTTTCTTTGTATATTTTTCACTCACTTGATTATTATTGGGCTTATTTATTTTTTTTTTTGCGTTTGAGTTCCCTGTTGACTTTTACTCAACTTTTTTTCCCAAGATATTTTTAGTGAAAACTTTTGAAGATACAAATGTAAAGTAAAACAGCGTAATATTTCCTATAATATTTATTAGGTAGACTTAACAGAAAAATGTATTTAACGTATTTAATAAATATGCTATTTCTGCAATGGTGCCCCTTGAAACTATTGCCTTTTTAAAAGAGGGATTTTTATGAGTTCTAATATAGATTGGCCAATGATCAAAGTATACTGTGTTCCTTGTTTTATTCGGTAATACGTTTGACGTCTTCGGTGTTTTCTAACATTGCTAGTATACCATATTTTTGCAAATACGATTTCACTATGTCGTCTAGGAATGTGTTAAAAGCCGAAAGAAATATCACAGCTCATCGCAAGAAATTTTCAAAACTCGGATCGCCTTTCTAGTCAGTACATGGGGTAATAATTTCTCAAATATACCAATGTCAGAAAAAAAGTTAAAACGCAATTAACAGGATTAACGTGGATTCGTTTTCCCTGCAATATCGTAAATTGGGACTAATGCAAGCTCTTTTACATCATTACATTCTTAGGCCATTACATTTTACTTACTTGTGCGATGTAAAGGAAGCATTGTAATTTCATAACTTTTCGGCTAATGTATGCCAAATTTAAGGACGGTTTACAATATTTCGATTTCCATTACAAATATTCCCGCTGTTCTATCACGAACTGTAACCCTTCCATGGAAGGTGCTGTAAATCCCTATTCCTCTGTATTTTAAATTCTTGGTTTGTAAATTCGTTTACGCCTCTATTGTATAATCGACTAGGCTATGTGTAGCACTAAATTCAATTCATCGACCTCTTCTCCCGATTATAGCCTATGTTCCTTTAATAACCGTGCAGTAAGCTATTGGCCTACTTTTTTACGAGGGGATTATCGTCTGTAGACTACTTTGCAATTAGGATAATGCCTATATGCCGTGAATTGGATCGGTCTCGTATCACTATTGAGACTATATGAGCTAATGCAATAAACGTTACCCGATCTGTCGAATGAACACGTGTAGTGCATTATAGGACTTTTACCAGAATTGGTGAAAATTTTAAAATTTG